>OY728162.1:1438700807-1439325807 GCA_963277665.1 Viscum album
TTTCAAAGAACCAAGTCCATATATTAACTAAACAAAATCCACTCAGTTCCTCTAAGTCATACCCCTTTCAACACTCTCTAAGTCTTACACGACCTTTCACTAGGAATTATTACTTATATCATGATTTATCCTCACTCCCTTAGGGTTCCCACACTCAAAAGATAATATTACCCCAATTACAATCACCTAGTTACACTAAACAGACCAAAAGAGAGTTACTATTCTCTTCTATTCGACCAATGATTTATCATGATCTATTCGACCCATTCCCACATCCTAATCTTCTCTCTCAATGAGTTTCAAGATTCTAAGTCTATTTCCATATATTATCCTATATAATTCCTATGTCCCTACACTAATTAGTATATTTCTCAAGGATAACCCCTTAAAATCCCTTAATTTAACTTACTATGGTTCATAGCATTTCCAAAACAACTTATTCCACAATCCAAGACAATTTTTGTGTCCTTTAATCAATTATAGATATCACTTCCCCTGTGGAATAGCCACCGAGAAACTCTCAAATACCCTACCCAAGCATGAAAGACTCACACCACTATGTATACTCTATATATCTCAGCTGACTATTAGGCCTTCAAAGTTCTTTACACCATGGGAATAGTCCTTTTGTATTTGACCATTTTTATATTATACTCCACCTATCAACCATTTCATCATTTACCATGGGTATTGTGTCTTTGTTTTAGTATTTTTCAACTATATATCAACATATTGAACACAAACTTTTTTTATGCTTCATTTTAGACCAAGAAACATTTTATGTCATTTTTGGATATTTTATAAATAAAAAAAAATTTTGGATGACATCCTCAAGATAATTCTATACAACTGGTTATAGTAAGAAGGAACTAAAAAAACTTATTTAATTTTATTTATTATTTATCATTTTTATGTATATTTTTGTGTTAGTAATTTGCATATGTTATCATTTATAATTTTTTTTCTACATAATTTTTTTAAATATATGTTCTAAATTTAATTTTATTTTATCAAATGACAGGAATACCTAGGAGGAAGCATTATATTGTTGCATTAACCATACAGAAAGATGATTATCCAACTGTCTCCCTCCATATAGTATCTAAGACACCATCTATTTACCCCATACACCATCTCTCACACCCTCCGTGAGTGACCCATCAGCAGCTCAGTTGACACCTTCCCATTCAGCAGGCTCAGTAGTGAGGGAGAAGGGTGCCCCTCCTAGTTCTTTATGGGGATATTGGACGGTTACTGTTATAGGTACAAATTTTAATATGAATAATTTTATTTCACTTTTTTTATACTAACATTTTGTTCATAAAAGATGGAAACAATTAAACTATGGAGAGAAAAATAAAATTTTTAGATGTATGGAATATAACTGGACTAAATATAGTTGTCTCATTTGATTCCTATAGGGTCCCTATGGATGACACTATAGGATTACATGGATAGATTCTAGGTCAGCTGGTTGTGGATCCAGTTTTCCTTCTAATTACGTATAATTATTGGAGGTGTATGCATTCATCTTAAAAAAACAAAGTTTTTGATTCACAAATAAAGGTAATTTTAATAAATTATGGTATAATTGAATGACAATATGTTATTAAATTCTAATATTTTCGAAATGAATTTATGTGTACATATGTTTTTCCACTTTATGGTTGCTAATATTCTAACACAAAATTGGACATCAAAAAATCTGGGTAGGAAATGGAAAGAGTTTAAATAGAGATTATGGGGTGATGTCACTGATACTTCATTGAGTACCCAATAGATGTATGACAAGGTACCCAAAGGGGTTCCTAGAGAGTAATGGAATGTTTTTATTGACAGAAATCATGGTGAGAAGAAGAAGGTATTTAAATATATATTATTATATTAATCTCATTTTACATTTATACATGTATATGAAAAAGACATGACATTTCATACATTACTATTAAATTACATTTTATTTATTTTAGGATCTTTCAATCAAAAATGCATCAAGCAAGGATAAGCACACCATCCCTCACACTCTGGGGTCAAAGTTTTTTTTTCTATAATATGATCGACTATGATAATCTTTTCATTGGTTTAAATATTAATAAGAAAATATTATATGTTTAATAAAATAAATTTCTGATTTATCTTTGTTTAATGTAGTCATATAGTTTAGGTCACCAAGAATCCTGATCAGATGTGTGTTTGGATATTCATAAAAAATATGATGGGAGTTTTGTTAATGAGCCTGCCAAAGAAGTTGGGGTAGGAATTCATTTTTCATTATAATAACTTATTATCAGTTTTTACTATGTTAATATATATTGATTCTAATATGACTTATATTTTATTTATAGGTAAAAATTAAAGAACTATGGTATTCCAATCTCGCACAGTCCTACTTAGTCTCTCAAGATGACCCAGTTGGTAATGTTCTTGGTAATGAGCATCCTGGTCGAGTGTGAGGGATGGGTTTGGGGCCCTTACCATCTGAGGTCTTTAGCAGGACATCATCGATTGAAGCTACATCTACTATTGGGTGTAGTCAAGATGCTCAGAGAGATTATGTTTCTATGAAAAATAAAATTTTGGAACAGTGGGATCAAATATTTTCTTTACTGAATGTGTTGGTTGATTTATACAAAAAGACAATCGGATCTATCCCAGGTGATATTGCATCAAAGACGGGTGGTGAGCAGGTAAATCACACAACTTAAAAATCATTTAGTTTTCAAGCATATATTGGTTTTAAGTTTAAATATAAATATACAACATTATTTAATTTTTCAATATAATTGTCTTAGAGGTGTTAGTTGCAGGAAGTAGATATGGAGGTGGATAGGGTGACAAGTAGTGTTTATCATCAAACAATGATTAGTGGTCTTGTTGATATGTTGGTAAAATATGGAAATAGAGGGTTTGTTCATGTATCATGTATCATGTATCATGTATCAGGTATCATGTATAATGTATCATGTATCATGTATCATGTGTGGCACAGAGTAGTCACCTAACATTTTCTTGACCTAACATTTTCATGATTCCCCATGTTTGATAAAGGTATTGTAATTTGATATGGATTGATGATTTAGTAAGATAGGGAGTCTAGAATTGGTGAAGTATAATGTTGGTGGAATGTGAAGTAATATATGTTCTATATGGAAGATGGAGATATTTAATATTTTCATTTGATTTATGTTAGGATGTGTATATTATTATTTTTGAATAACTATTATGTTGTTTATTTTATTCATTTTATTCATGTAGGAGATACAATCCCCACGACCGTGTCATTTAAGGATGGGGCCCACAAATGTTGGTTCAACCACATAATACTTTTAGAAATAACTCATATTGAACTAATTTTGGTTGATTATTTTTCAAGAACACTCAACTTTAATAGTCAATATCTCTAAAGATATATTCTGAAACATTTTATTCAAGGTACCCCAATATCACTTTGAGGATGGTCACCGCTACTTGTAACCAAATTTCGATGATGTCTTTTGATCTTACCAAATCTTACTCATTTATGTAACCATTCCAAAAAAAACTATAGTGCATTCTCGATCCAACACATCTAGATAATCAAAAGGTACCCCAAGCCTAATTCCTAAACTCTAGCTTCTCCCATGTATGTATTTGAACTAGTACCTGGCATTCACTATGGAATACAATAGTACCCAGTTCTAGTTATCAAGAAACTCAAAAACTAAAACAACCTTCCAACGAATGGTCCAACACTCACATGATAGTTACCCTCCAATATTTAACATTTGTAATCCATATATATCTTAAGGCTTTTTATAAATCAATCCCTGTGTAAACCTCCCATGTATTCCTTCCATCCAAACCAAAATGAATTGGTTTTAATTATTTATCTTGGTATATATATGCTCTCTCAGCATAATTAGGATGGTGTCAATATATTGGGAATAACTGAATCTCGAATAGGAGGAAACCAAATTTCTAAACATTACCCATTCCTGGTCCACAAATAAAAACGTCCTAAAATTTCTGAAAAATTATATTGATAGCCCTGTTTAGATCTTTTGATACATGCTCCATCGAAACATGTTATACTTTCCATGAACCAAACCTTGATTCCACACCTCACAATGATGTGTGACTAGGTACAACAATGTGTAAACCACCTCAGCACACCCTAAACATCATTGTACTTCTATATTGTATATTTAAATGGTTACACCCCAAAAAATTCACATCATATTTAACATGATGCATAAATGGAAGTCTCATCTACCCTTCAAAATTTGATCACTAAAGCATCAATCAATCCACTCAAGACTTACTTGTTTAAGAGATTTACATCTTAATAGCTGGTGTTTTAATTAAGTTATTGATCACATAGCCTTAGATCCCAATGATAACAAGTTATTTCATGCATAACCAAAAAATTATAGCAATGAATCTCATCATTAATCAATGGTTGGGTAATTAACCAACCACCTTTCCACCGTGTTTCCATGAATTCATATACACACTAATGACCAGTAAAACTCGTGGATCACTTATTTATATTGAGCATGAATCTATCATCCCAAATTAGTTTAAACTCAAACCTATGTTTTAAAAGACATCGTCATGTTTGAGATATGAAATATTCAATATACCAACTCATCGATATCAAGAAGTCATTCTGAAAATTTCAAATTGGTACAGTTGTGTCCCTCTATATGAAAAGTCACAGTTTCCATAATATTCATCATTCTCCATGCAATAGGAATTTTTTAGGAAACATTTTATTGAAATAAAAAACTTTCCATGGTACATGATTCATCCACTACCGAATGGAGTTCCAAAACTAGGATAACACGCTTATATTAATCATCAACCAGAATTGAAAGAACACCATCCTCTTACAAGTGTTATAGTATAGGTTTTCTCATAGATGCATGTGTGATGCTCTTACCAAGTCATGTCTAAAAACTTCATCTCTATCAAACATATAGACCAAACTAAAACTATTAATTATTGTTGTCAAGCCCAATTATTTTTACAATGTTATCCTAAGAACTGGGATAAATCATCCTTATTAGGATGACTCAAGGATACATCTTATAAGTTCATGCAATTTATTTTAAAGGCTTACAGCTCGAACATTGGTTCAATATAGTTTAAAGTATTAGATTTAGATCTATGAAACATTGTTAGATGGTTGAGATGCTATGGTATAGATTATTCTGTTATATGTCCAATGTACATGGTTTTTTAATGAAACATTACTAGATTGTTGGCTGCTGAACATTGTTAGATGGTTTAAATTATTCTTTTATATGTTCTCTGAACAGGGTTTTTTCAGGTTATTGGTATTAGGGTTGTAGAATCTACTGCATTTTTTATTTATAAATCTATATTTAGCGGCGGTTTAAATCACTGCTAAAAAATTGACTATATTTATTATAGATATAAATCTCCACTATAGTTTGACATGATCTTATTGACGGTGGTTAAAACCGCCACTAAATAAATGAATTTTATTGTTTAGTATTGTCTATAGTGGTTTTAGTGGTTGTTTTATGAAACTGTCATAGAATCATATGGCAGCGGTTTAAACCGCCACTATGAGGTGATTTTCTTGTAGTGTGTGTTGATTTTTTGGGTAACTGGTGAAAGGGGTTGAATGAGTTACAAGTACTTTTTGGTGTGGGAGAAATCAATGAATGTTTCAGAATACTTACAACAGTGCATAAAGGGTTTATCTTTTTATGGTGTTTTAGCACATAGGATGCTTTTGGTTTTGGGAAGAGCATTTGAGTACTAGTGTCTTAGTCTTGTTTTTTGGTTTCTAGATAGGATAATTTTTTTGTTTCCTATCCTAGGAGATTTATATAAATATGAGTTGTGCCTAACGATTATGAGTTGAATTGGGAGCACAAGATGTTCTTGATAAAATTTAGGTTAATGTGCTTGGGTTCTCATTGGGTGGAACCATGCAAGCAAGATTTTTTTTTTGTATGATGATCATGGAGGTTTATATTTTTCTAGAGTTGAAAAGCACTTGGAGTGTTGATTTTATAGTTGAAAATATGGTTTATGAGGGAAGGATCGGCTGGTTTCCTGATACTAGTAGCTCCGGATGTGTCTACAGTAATTTGGTGAGAGTGTTCATGATCTTAGTGAAACCTATCTTGACACTCGGGTTTTGAGAATTAGATCATGTGGTTGTTTCGTTGAGTTTATGATGGTTTTGGAAAGCACTAAGGGTTATCTATGGTAGGTGATATGAAAATATGGGGTAGGAATGGATAGTTAATATGACTTATGGGTCATTGTTTCATAAGGTTTGACTCATTAGAGTCATGATCGTGTTCTATGGTGGGGCTACACAAGAGTGTATGTGACAGTTAAGTGTTAATGGAATCTTAGGGGAATGAGAAGATTGGAACATACTGGGTTGTTTAGTATTTGGATCAATTGTAATGAGATCATATTCTTGAGGTTATTGTGTTGGGAATGAATACATGAGTATATTGAGGATCAATGTAAATGTGTTGAGAAAATTATGGGGAGGGTGAACCAAGACTTTTGATGTTTTGGCATGTCACTTCAGATAGGGGTGACATGGGGAATAGATTTGTGATGTTGGTGTTCATTGAAGAAATATTGTTGTAATCTTACTAGTAATGAGCATGCCCAATATCTTGACATTATTTTTGGTACTCTGAGAGTGTAATGGATATACTCACAACAACCGATGTTTCTTTTGGTTGGATATAGTTCCTTTTTTATTTTACACTCATGGAGTAGTGTATGTGATGTCATGTGGTGGGAAATTCCCCACTGAATGTTTAGAGATTAGGTCCTCATAATGGACTGGATATTGATAAATCGAATGGGTTTCATTCTTGGATTCTTGGAATGTATGGTAGTTGATATTTCATTTGGTCTCTCAGTTAACTAATAGAAATCCACATACAATTCATGGGTTAGTAGTGGTTGGAGTGTGTGCCATAAATATTGAGGGTATTTGGGTGATTCGGTGATGATGACACTTCTATGGTGGGGAGTGATGTACCGGTTGCGAAGATACAACCCTTGTGACAAATGGGTTACTGGTGTGTGGAAATGGAATTGGATCAAAAATGGTGGAATTGTAATCCTAGTGGAGAAACATTGAGTTAAATTATTAAAAACCATAGGGAAAACTCAAGAAATTAGTTGTGTAAGATGATCAAGCTGAGTGTTGGATTCACGCTTGAGGTAGTTCAAGAATTTAGTTTAGGTAATACACCAATGGGTGTCTTTGGGTTGTTGTGGAATGATCCTGAGTGTGAGGTCATCATGATCAGGTGAGTGTATGACAATCTAATGATAGTATAAGGGAATTTTGGAAATGATTTTGGTGTTTTGTGGTAGCGCGTGGCTAGGATCGATTGAGTTTTCCTAATAAAAGAGATGTGAAGTATCAAAGGAATGGTGGGTATAATCTAAAGCTTATAGTGTGGAGAACCATAGATCAAGGAATTATTGATTGATGTTGTAATAAATTTTTTAGATGGATGGGTTCATGTAAGAACCATTTTAGTGTTTTGGTTTGGTAATAGATGTTAGCTCGGGGTTCGGCTGGTTGAGGGATTTGAGTTGGAGGCTGTGACTCCATAGTTTTCCTGGCTGTCGGAGGCTGGATAATGATGTTAGATTAAAATATGGTGACCAAAATAAGATGATTGATATAGAGGGATGACCATTGATTCTTCTTGAGGAAGATAAGTGTTATGGTAGGGAGGTTGTAAGATCTCAAGTTTAGATGGATAGAAATTTATAAATGAATTTAAATTTTCATTACCTAGACAGGTTGAATCTTGAATTAATACTCGAAATGAGATTCAGAGAGTTGTAATGCTTTGAATTGGATATTTGAGAAAATGAATTATGCTTATGAGGTATCTCGAGTGTTCAAATTGGCTTTACAGGCTTTATATTATGATTCAGGAGGTGTTGGGAGGGTTTAAGAAAGGGTACATGGTTTGGTGTGAACAGTTTAAGAGAAAATATGAAAAATCTTGATGATCATGAGGTTTTTAGATCATTTTGAACTTTTAATGGTTGGGTTGAATGGTTGGATCATGGTTTTAGGTAATCCATGAGAAGAAAAAGGAGGAACCATGTGAGGTTGAGGACATTATGAAAAACGATGCATAGGATGGGCATAGTTTCAGACAACCCATGCACCTTATTGTAGAGTTGAGGTAATACTAACAAGCATAGTTGGCAAATAGTTTTTCAAACCATCAAATTTTGGGGTGGTTGAAAGTATAATACACATGGTTGGTGCATGGTTTTTTCAATCGTTTGGAGAAATAGAGTGAGTGGTGTCTTTCGACAGAGTTGTCACTGGGGTTGGTACATGGTTTGGAAAACCATGTGGCCAAACCATGTTTATTCCCATATTAATTAAAAATGTGTATTATACCAAAATTCCCCCCATAAAGTTTTTTAGCCTCTCTACCCCCTTTCTCCCCCATTCCAGGAACATGAACTAGTGTTTCTCCAAACCCTTTCCTCCTCTTACCACCCTTGATTTTGGGGTGTTTTCATTATGATTTCATAGTGTTTGAGGTGAGTTATCCTCCTCTGGTGGTTTCATTTATTATTCTTCTTGTTTCTATTTAATTTATAGTTTTCCATTTTTTTATTATTTCCCTAGATCATGGTGGAATCATCCATTTCTCAGGGGGCTTTTTCAGCTTAGGAAATGGAGATCACAAGATGGGTTCCACATATCATTAAGCAGAGTTTCATTATGGTATGTGATCATGGTAACTATTATTTTATTTATCCAAATGGTCTAGTTTAATTTTCTGTTAATTTGGTACTACCTATTAGGGATATTTCTTGGAATATGGTCAGGGTTATGTTGTGGGTCCTTAGTGAGTGGTTGGCTTCAGTTTTAGTGTGGCACAATGACTCGATGAGTTTTATAGAGTTATTCCAAGTTGATTTTTGGTTAATTAATTAATTATAATTGTAATAATTAGTTTTTTTCTATTTTTTGTGTGAGACTATAGTTTGAGTTCTCATGATGAGCTTGGTTGGCTACCGAGGAGTTAGGATGAGACTTGGACAGACCTCGGAAAAGTAGATGTTCTTGTGAAATGTTATAGAAAGATTATCTCATGTGGTTGGGGGTCTAAGATCTTTACCCATAGTCTTAATAATTGTTTTATATTTTCATTGTGGTGTAATCCATATATAATATGTGTTTTATTCTTGATCCCCTTATTTAAGAATTTTTTTGTCTATATATTGATAACTTGGACATTCTACAAATCTCATTGGATCAGTGGTGATGTTAGGCCAAACATATGGACTCCCACAGTGTGTGCCAACTGTTAGAAGTAGAATGTTTTATTTTTTAAATATTTATGAAAAATCCTATCAATATTTTGAAATGGTTTTAAATATGTGAATTGGGTTTTGATTGTTTTTGTATGAAATGGTTTAAAATCCATGTTTTGAAATGATTCTTATTTCTAAATGAGGTGTTGACCTAAAGGTTATTTTAATTGTGTTTTAAATGGATTTAAATTATTGGTTGGAAATGGGTGTGTGGTGACTATTTAAACGGTTTAGATGTACCATAAAGGTTTTAGACATTGTTTTGATTTTTAAATAGGAAGACCCTTGTTTAGGGGTTGGTTTTGAAATTTTTAGTGATAATTTTTTATTTTTGTGTTTATGACTTTTAATGGGTTGGGTTTCATTTGATCCATGTGTTGATTTAAAGGTTCTTTGGGGCCATGATAAAATTTTTGATTTAGAAAAGAAATGAAAATATTTGATAATTGATGTGTTGATTATAAAATGGTTAAATTGTGAATTTTGTTTTACACGATGAAAGTAATAGATTATGAAAATATCGAATGTGATGGAAATGATTAATGATGATATTGTTTAGGGATGGTCAACCATGACATGACAAACCCTGGGTGGATACATGGGTTGATGCTCCATGTTTTCTGATCTATGATTAATGGTTTTGGGGATGGTCAACCATGATAAGCCAAACCTTGGTTTTAATTTATGGAATAATACTCCATGTTTTCTGACATGTGACTAACGGTTTTGGGATATTGGATTGATTCTCCACTCCCTAGTGCCCTGTAGTTTTTTTGGGGAAAGAATGATGATCTTGAACCCTTATGTATCAACATGGCATTCCATATCGAGGTTGGGATGGTTTGACAAGGATTTCAGAGTCCTAATTAGATTCATATACTAATTCTCTATGTTTTCTGAATTTTGACATAATGTTGGGTTGGTCAGACATGGTGTTCTTAGTCCAAGTTGCATTCATGGACCGATACACTATTTTTTACGACTTTTTACCTAGTTGTTTGGATGGATGGACATGGAATACCTGATCCTAGTTTAATACTTCAAATGAGGCTCCTTTTTTTAGAAAAGTGACCCATGTTTTAATTGGATCATTTGACCAGTTTAGTCTAAGGAAGTCATTATGGAAATGGGTAACTTTTAGAATACAAAAAAAGTGAACAATTGAACCTGGTTGAATAATGAACACTATTTTTTTAATTTCTTGTTTATAGTTATTCATTTTTCTAGAATGAACTGTCACACTGACTGGTATTTTATTTAGACATCATTGGTGGTGGACAACTAAATTTTACACACACCCTTATCATACATACATTACACTTGTGTACCTAAGAATCTCTCACATGTTTATTGTGTGAATAGTTTTTATTGAGGCCTATGTTGAGTATTGGTTGATGGGGGATGATTTATTAAGTGGTATTAGGTGACTGGATGGGTTTAGATTGATGATCCTATAGATCTTGTTTTTAATTTATGTTATTTATGTTTGTATTGTAACCATCGTAGTGGGAGGTAGGTTATATGTAAAACATAACAACTTAGGAATTTATTGAATTCCATTTTACAACAACATGTTTTTAGTTTTTATTTATTTATTCTTTTTTCTTACTCTGATGTGTATGATATTTATTTATTTATTCTAGTTGTGTAATTTGATATGATTTTATTTTCTCCTCACAATACCATATTATAACCCCACTAATAGTCAAAAGCCTATGGAATATGAAGAGTCTATCGTGAGGTTATGTGGTGAACTGGTTTTAGGAACTATTTTAGTGGTACCTGGGTTGGGATGTTACTGGACCTTCTGAGATTATTAATTTATTAGTAATGATAGCTTGTCACTTGACAGTTCCACAAAAACTCTCTCAAGTTCATACTCTATTCCATGTATCTCCCCCAAGGAAGTAAATACCTAATCCAGTACATGTACTAAACTTAGAGTTCATACCAATGGATAATTATCTTTCCTATAAAAAACAACTAGTAGAAATCTTGGATCATAAAGATAAAGAACTACATAACAATACTATGCAACTCGTTAACATTCCTAGGAGGATTCAAACATTACAAGAACTTATATGAGAATGAGATGATGTAATGAAATAGAGATATCCTCATATTGATATACTATAGTGATAAATGTTTGAGGAAAAAAAATAATTTTACAGGGGTATAATGTATCACCTTGAGAATTTATGAAATATTTCCTTTTAAATAATATTATTTCTATAACTTGTGAAACATGAAACCCTAAGTCTAAATGAATAGTAATATAGTATACCATTATAACATTGAAATTAAATTTATAGGTATTGATATGAATAAATGAATTATAAAAATTAGTATGTATGTAATAAATTCGTCAATTATCAATTGAGTTAAAATGGGAAAAAATAATTTGAAGGTAAAAGAGATGTTTTTTGGGAAAAAACATTTATGTCAGATATCAGTTTTGATAATAAAAAATTAAATTAATCGGGTTTGGTGAATGTTTTTAAAAAAATTTATATATTATATCCTCAATCAAAATTTTTAAAATTCTTTAAATATTTTTACTATGCATGTGATAGTAAAAAATATAGTTTTATTCTTGAAACATTATTTTTCTAAAGGTAGTTTTCATTACGTTTTGAAAACTTATTTTAAAATTAACTTATTCCTCTTATAGTTATTGAATTTGATTAAATTGATTCCATATTTTGAATCAGGATGGTCAAATTCTTTAAATAGATCTTTTTTTTAGGAATTATGAATAGTAACTGTGGTAAAATTTATCACCTTAGTAAAGGATAAATCAAATTAATCTAGGGAAAAATAAGTGTCAAGGTCACCATTTTCCATCTAAATTACTATTGGATGAGGTTAATCCTACTCTTATCTACTTATGATTAAATTTTAATTTTTTAAGTGACACATTTCGCTAAAAATTATGATTTTAATATTTAATGAAATAAAAAATAAAATTTTTAACTCTCTTGCTTTTAAATATTTCTCATGTTTTCACATTAATACCAAAAAAATTTGTGATCAAATAAATATTGATATTTTGAGAATAGTAAAAGTATTTGAATTATTTTAATTTATTTCTAATTTTTAGGAATCATAAAATGACATTAAATTATTATGCAACACTGACACAATATTTATTTAATTAATGAAATAGTAAAATAAATAATTTTAAAAATATTAAAATTAATACATTTGGGGTGATATATTGTTATCCATGACTTTTTTTATAAAAACATAACATATTAGGAATATTTTTGAAGGTTTATATTTTAATTATAACATTTTACTGATGTATATAAATTAAAATTAATTGAATTGTGTAAAAAATCATAATAGTGATATTTTAGGAAAATTATACTTTATTAAATTATTTAAAAATAATAAAAAATCCAAAAAGAGGATAATGGGAATAATATATGGTCTAAAATTTCATCCTTTTTCTATTTATGAGCCAATTCTCACTTTATATGTAAATTTATAACCTCTTAAGAGTAGAAAATGTGTTACCATGGTTAAGGATAAAATAAGTTAAATAAGGGGTCAAATAAAAAGATAAGGTTTAAAATAATAGATAAACATATAAAAAATTAATTTAATGATGATATTTTAACTATATCATACCTTAATAATTTCAAGTGTGTCATTTCCCTCCCTTATAGAAGAACACACGTTCCTTCACTTCTTTATGCCACATTTAAAAACCTAGATTGAGTAATCCTTTCCCAGTCATCTTATATGAATCCTTATCTAAGTTATATAGGTTCTATTCTGGCCAAAATACCAACCCTAGGTCACATAAGAAAGGATCTAAAGGAGGTATCCCGAAGAAGAGGTAATTGGCTTACATGACCTATTTCAATTTATTTATTCTTATAACACCTCTAAATATATGTTATTTTAAATATAATAATAACTTAAATATCAAAAAAAATACATAAATTTTAATATTATTATGAAACCACAACAATCCACCATCTTTTCCATCAAATGAGTAGTGAAAGTATCGCCCATACGTACGTACAACTTACCATCTCCACATAACAATACAATTATTTTTTTAATCTCCATCATTTATTGAATGTTATTATGATGAGAATAATATTTATATATTGTATTTATGAAATAATTATTCTTATAAAATAATAATATCATATATACCTTCTTACCTTCCAATCCATTGGGAAATGATAATGTCACTTGGGCATATGTGAGAACTTCCACCTCTACAAAGTGTTGTGATTATTTTATCATTTTATTTTTATGTGGATGGAAATATGGATGGATTTGATGAATATATATGATTTATATGATATAATAATGATTCTTTAATATTCAATTTTTTTTACTTTTCTTTCATTCCATCCTTCAAAAAAATAAAAATGGTGTCCTGGCATGTATACTGCCTACCTTCTCCATGAACGGTGTAATTCATTTTTCAATTTATAACCTTTATAGATTAATCATAAAACATATATAGTGAATATATATTATATTTATATAATTATTAGTATTCTTGAGATGATGTAACCATGATCAAAAAATTTAATGAAACTACCGAACCAAAACATACATAAAAACAAAGTAGTTATTAACAAGAATAGTGATTTTAACATAGAATTGTTAACAAATGCGTGAGAAAAGGTATTAATTAAATCATATAATGTATGATATATATGAGTTTTGAAAAGGTAAAAAAGGTAATCAGACATATTTTAAGGGTTTATTTAACACACTTATCATTATTTTGAATTTTTTATGTTTATGTATCCACTGGGGAAATTATTTTATTTTTATATCTTAAAAACATTATGTTTTCTTCTAATATAGTTTATATGTAATTTAAATTTTTTAATTTCATCTTCCTCTCTTTAGGTACTTAAGATACTGAACTAATATTTTAATGGAAAAATGACATTATTTTCAACTTTCCCAAGAATCTTTCTCTTATATGTCCTTATTTTCCTTAAAATGTATAAAATAATGTTTTAAATACATTATAATGATTTATTAAAAAACACTTTACCCATTTTTTAAATTTTTAGAGATTGTTTAAAAGGATTATTCTTATCATTTTCCTATTGAGGTTCATTTTTTCATTCTTAAAAAAGTATGAAAGGAATGTTTTTTTAAATTATAAGACATGAATAAAATATCTTTAAATAATGACCGCTCATTTATTTGAAACATAATTTACATGTTTATAAGTTTATTTTCAAATAAAATATTTTCATAATACTTTGGAAGATTCAAGATTTTGAATAAGTGTTTTCAAGGTGAATAGGGTATTTCCCTCAACACATTTTCTAGAGGGATTTTGAAAGTATTGGCTTCTATATCAATATCCTTTGTTAAATCTTTTTATTTACTGATGTTATAATCTTATGATTACATCCTTTATATTTCTATGGATTTTTTATAATTATCTTTATTATGTAATTTATTAATATTATCTATGATAGTTCTTCCAACATGAGTAGTTATTGATTTTAAGGCATGTTGATTATGTTATGTTGTTTGTCAAATGATGAATGCACTGTATGTAAGAACCTAGTTCTTCCTTTAAGGTATGGATCTTTTACTTTTGGGTTGTATTTAATAAAGAGGATAAAAAGAGGTCATGGGTTGGCTATAGGCCTATTACATGATGTGACTAGGGGTTACACGCCATGTAAATCCCAGTACATGCAGTGTAATGGTCTGGCCAGGACCCATGCATTATGTGTAATGCGTGTCAATAACAAAGGGAAAATTAGGCAAATATATGGCATGTAAATCCCAGTAAATGCCAATTATTTTTCTTTTTTAGGTAAAATGAGCTGTATCATTATCTTCTTCATATGGAAAAAAGTATCACCTGGTTTTTTAAAACAAAATCACCAAGAGGAAGGCTTGGCTCCTAATTCATCATCTGGACTTCATTTCCAACCCTTTCAGATGTGATGGAACTCAATTAGTGAGTTCTAAATTCATCTTTGATCTGATATTACTCCCTTCTCCTCTCATCAAAATTATCTAGGTTTGGGTTTTTATGATCATTTTTCAGATTTACTCCACTCTAGGTTGAATTAGAGGCCGACGCTGGATGAGGAGAGTCATACACGTACGGGGTAGGTGGTCTCATGACATTTAGTAATTGTCAAGTTTTGTTATATATTCCATAGTGCCACAAACCCATTTTTTGGTGTTTCCATTATTTAAAATTGAACCTTGTCACGTCCTATTGATTATTAGGTAATTTTTTATGTATTCTTATTCATGTATAGGGTTTTTTACCTTGAATTAGGGTCACCCCATGGGTGTGTTTCCCCTAGATTATCATTTATGGCCATTTATCCTAGGATTCCTATGAGGCATGACTTTGTTTACCTTCTTGGGGTTTTTAAAATGAAATTGGTTACATAAATGAATTTCCTATATGAGATAATTGATGGTTAATCCTTGTTATAGTTTAAATTACATGATAGGCTTGTTATATGGATTTCCCACATGATATTATTAATGTTAAATCCATCTAATAGTTTAATTTACATTTGATGCTTGTAATGTGAAGTGTTCCCATGTGGGTAATTGAAAGGCCAAGACTTATGAGGTTGGACCTTTCTTGAGATTATATTGGATTCTTTTGGTTTTTACCTTTTCATTCCTGATGAAATTCTTAATTGAATATTATATGATAAAACAGTAAATAACATTGGGTGAACTATGGTTTCAGATTTTAATTAAATGGATGGGTCCATATGATTATTTTACCATATACCTTGAGTGACTATGGATCAATTGAGGGATTCCATGGCCAGACCAAGAATTTTGGTTGTATGTTTAAGTCGTGAATGAACCATAGATGTAGTGGACGAGGTCATAGAGGCTTTATTTAAATTCTGAATGAAAAATGGCTCCATGGAGGGATTCCATGGATGGGTTACATTACCACTATTTATATGTCATGGGTGATACTTCGGTCTTATTTATAGGATACAAGTATGTTATCAATTGAAATATACTCACACCACACCTAGAGTGAAGTTGGGTTCATGGGAGGATCATCGGGACGGGATCGTAGGATGTAGGTGGAATTGAAATGAGAGTGATACTTGAATTCCTACTTAGGAATGTCAAGGAAAAACATAGGTTGTAATTGAAATATTTAAATAGAATTACTTATGACTCATTTTCAAATCCAAAGAATAATATTGGATTCATCCTTCACGTGCACTAGTTTAGACATCCTTCTGAAGTATATGTTGGGATTACTTGTATATGGGGGTTGTCAGGATCATGTCCGATCTTGATAATTATATAATTCTATTTAATTTAATTGTTATTGAATATGAAATGAATTCAAATGGAAACTAGTTATAGTAGAAGTTTTTACTTTTGAGTACTTTCTAGATGACTACTTTCATTATTGTACATTGCATGTTATATGTATTGACTACTAAATTGGCACAGACCTAGGGTGGTTGCCTATCGAGATTTAGTCTCACACCCTATTTGGGTCATGTTTTTTATCCCAAATAGATTATATGGTTGTAGTTGTCTATAAGGGAAATCACCCTTCTCTAGGAACTTGATATGCTTCTTAGGAGCATGAGAGCATGGGACCAAGATGAGTCTTATGATGCTTCTGAATTTCTTTTGTCCTTTTTTTACTATTGGTACTTATATCATGTATTACTACTTTCATGATTGTTTTATTATTTTATTTAATTGTGTTATACTCTTCCAATAATAGAATAGTCTCCGCTCTATCAATCTTAGGCCCTCGCTGGTAGTCGGTAGCCTCTATCACTTGGGGAGATGTGCTTGAGGCCATGTGGCCAATTGGGTATGGGGCACATTTGAGTGGCATCCGGATAAGGGATGTTACAAAGTTGTATTAGAGGCATTATTTTCTAGTTTTATTTAAAAAAAATTCAACAACAAAAAAGGGATAGAACTGAAATTATATTTGTTAGTAGGTTTTACATGGGAGTAGCTACCCACATATAGGGAAAATCCAAATTTCCTCGAATTGAATTGTGATTATTGGGTTTTGAGCTATTATAATTGATTTGATTTTACCATTGGGTGATGCATTTGTATTGTTCTATTATTATTGATATCATTATTGTTATATTTCATTGCAGCATGATGAGATAAGGGTATGTCATCTCATGCATCATATAAACACTTTCTAGAAATCACATGTCATGCATTCTTTCCATGCCATTTAGGAGTATTACTGATTTCATGTTTTTGTGATAGATGTGATGATATATATACATTTTGTTGTAGTAGGTACCCTTATAGATATTATTGTTGTTGTGATAGGTGTATTGGTATGTTTTATGGTTTGATTTGGATGGATTCCAAGCTTTGGTCCCTGAGGTGTATGGGACCTCTTGGATCAGAATTTGGTGGATAATATTTTGGCCTTAAATTGAATTGTGTTTTAATGTGATATATATAGATTAAAAACTTTGATTCATGGGGATTATAATCCCCCATGAATCATATTTTGGAATACCATTGGTTTACTTTTCAAAGATAGGGGTTCTAGGGATGTTCCTATTATTTTCTATTCAGGAACCCAGACAACATGGCGTCTGGTTCTATGAACACACCCCATGTGTTCTTCTATTTGGGAAGAAATAATTTTCTTCAATACATGTTGTGTACACCGAGTTCATACTATTTGGTACATGGTCGTGTGTCTGATCATGTCATAAAGAACATAGAATTATGGTTTTAGGATAGTGAATTCCATGTAATTTAGATACAAACCATGTAGTGTTACACAGGTATACCCCATTTGGCTCTAGCCATGTAAAATTACATGGACATATGGGAAGACTTGAGTACACATCATGTACCAGCCTTACACGTCATGTCTCTGGGGTGTTTACATGCCTAGGAAAGGGGAAGTACACACACATGTGGGAGCTTGAGGGTACATGTCGTTTATGTTTACAACATTTTGTGTTCTCCTCTTTTGGTAACCTTTGAGGATTTTCATCTCCTATTTTTTTGTGCACTTGAACTGTGAACCTTGATAATGAACTTGAAATGAGTTATGTTCTTTACCTTGTAGAGTCATACCACCATGAAGGCATCCATTGGTACGCTAAGAGGATGGTGATTATCATACCTCATAGGTGGTAGTCCATGGGATACTAGTGGATCCTCTATTTATTCCTATTGCAGCACCAGCTATTATACTATATGCAGGTATTGATTAAAAATTTTGTGAAGAATTTATGAGGTTCATGAAAAAAATTCAGGGAGAACAAAACCATGCCACGTCTATGACAGAACTGATGTGAGTGTTCCAGCAACAGCATCTTCCCACATTTTTAGGGAATGGAATACCACAGGCTATGGAGTCATGGCTAGAGGTCAGGATCTTGATCTTCGATCATCTAGAGAAGTATCCTAAGAGGAGGGTATATCTCATGATGTATATGTTGCATCATTCTTCTAAGAGATGGTGGGATGTTATCACTCAGTCAAAGCATCATCAGGATATGGAATGGGGAGATTTTTAGATAGTCTTCTATTATTATTATTTTCCCAAGACAATGAGGGATGATAGATCCTAGGAGTTTATGCATCAGGAGCAAGGCACATTATCAGTTATGGACTATTTTGTCTGTTTTACTGAGCTTCAGTGTTTTACACCTATTCTGGTGGGTGATGATGTATCGAAGGCTAGTCTATTTGAGGATGGTCTCAGCTATAATGTTTGATCATAGGTAAATGTCTTCATATTGACTATCATATATGCAGTAGTGAATCAGGCACTGATTATCAAGCATAATATGATGGAATGTGGAGGTTAAACCTAGGGAGGTTCGACACCAAGATCAGGTATTTTCTCGATCGGTAGTAAGAAGCATCATCTGGAGCTTACTCATGGTAATGTTAGCAGTCAGAATGTATATTTAGGTAGCCAAATGAGGTGCTACCAGGGCGGTAGGTTGGGTCATATGAGGCCACAGTGTCTAAAGGACCCATTAGAGTGCCGATCTTACGGCAATATGGGTTATCTTTAGCGCTTTTGTACGAGTTTTCTACCATCTTCTAGTGATATAGGCTCTACACCGACTCCATGTTTAGGAGTGGGATCTACAACTTCTCACTATTCCGGGAACTGGAACGCATCAGTTCATTCAAGCCAGGGTGGTGGTCATGGTCGTGGTAGCCAGACCCCAGGTTCTCAGTGACAATAGGGTAGATCATCTTAGTGTAGCTAGACAGTGTCATAGGGCCATGGTATAGGTCGGACTTATGTAGTGCAATAGACCCAGTAGGAGTAGGATCCCAGACCCTCTATTCTCTTAGGTACTTTTTGATATAGGGAATTCACATAGTTTCTTATCTATTCTCATTGTGGAGAGACTTAGACTCTGTGATTTTACTTTAGATAATGTTATGATTCTAGACACTCTGTTAGGGATTCAAACGAAAGGTGTTTGATAGTGAAAGGAGTGCCCCCTTGATTTTGGTGGGTGTCACTTCGTATGGGGCCTCTATGTCTTTAAAATGATAGGCTTTGATGTCATCCTCAGAATGAATTGGCAAGTTCCCTTCTAAGCCTTTATTGGTTTCTATTGCCGTAGGGTAAGTTTCATATCATCAAAGGGAATAGATTTTTTATATAAAGTTAAATGGGATGCCCAGGCAATCCGATCTAGACCAAAGCATCATGGGTTTGGCGGTATGATAGCTCATATTATGATTTTTATTCGGGATGACCAAGAAACACATAAGATATATTTCTCTCCAATGGTTGATCATTTCAAGGATGTCTTCCTAGATGAAATTTTAGGTTTACCTCTGGTGAGAGAGGTATATTTTTCTATCGAGTTAGTTCTAGGAGCTACACCGGTATCTATTCCTCCTTATAAAATGCCTACGATGGAGTTTCAAGAGATCAATAGGAAGATAGAGGATTTAGAAGTAACAGATTTCATCCAACCCAGTCCTTCTTCATGTGGTTCTCTAGTTTTGAGAAAAATGTGGAAGATACCCTCAGACTATGCATGGATTATCTGAAATTGAACTAGTTGATAGTTAAGAACTAGTATCCTCTTCCAAGGATAGATGATCTCTTTAACCAGCTCCAAGGAGTTAGGGTTTTCTAAAATATAGATTTGATATCTTGTTATCATTAGGTTCATGTTAGATCGTCATACATACTTCTCACAAACTTTTGGATTATTTATGGTCTGTATTATTATTTAGTAATGTTGTTCAGTCTCATGAATGCACCGACAGTCTTCATGTAACTGATTAACTAAGTGTTCCATCCTTATCTTGATTCATTTTTTGTGGTTTTATGAATGATATCTTGGTTTATTATCATAATCGACATGACCATGCCACACATCTTGAGATCATTTTTATTATACAAAATAAGCATTAGTTATATGTTAATCTCACAAAGAGCCAGTTCTGGATGGATTAGATTCACTTACTGGGCCATATCATCTCGGAGACAAGTGTATCAGTGGACCCAAAGAATGTGAGATAATTAGTTTCCTAATATAATACCATGAATTTTATGAGTTACATAGTTTCTTTGGGATGGTCGGTTACTATAAGCATTTTATACAGGACTTCTCATCCTTAGTAGTGTCGTTGATGGGACTGACTAAAAAGGGTGTGAAGTATATATGGATAGATTCCTATGAGATGGAATTTCATAAGCTAAAAGGTAAATTGACTTCAGCGCTGATTCTGATTTTCCATAGTCAGGTAGGAGTTACACTGTGTACTGTGATGCATCAGGTATCAAGCTAGGAGTAGTTCCTATGCAAGGGGATCGAGTCGTTGCATACAAGGCTCGGCAGTTGAGGCCACATGAGTTGAATTACACAATTCACTATCTCCAATTAGCTATAGTTGTTCATGCTTCACATTGTTGGGGACATTACTTATTGGGAGAGTATTTTTTGGTGTACACAGACCAAAAATCCTGAAGAATATATTTACTCAGCATGATCTGAATCTCAGGCAGCGAAGGTGGATCTAATACCTTCATCCTTTTGACTTCGAGCTTGCCTACACACCTGGTAATGAAAATGTTGTGGATGATTATTTAAGAAAGCGGAATCTATTTTAGGTATTTTTTTAGACCAGTAATGAGTGGAAGATTATGGTTTTGTTCTCAAAGATTCATTTGGAGGTGCATGACAGTCCGGGGAAGATGTTTCTTTCTTCTTTATCTACTATCTCCTCCTGAATGGACAAAGTGAGGATGAGGCATCTATAAGATTCTGAAGGCCTAGTTAAATGGGAGAGGGCACAGAACCTGCCATTAGGACAATCCTGTGCATGAAAGGGAAAGCCTATCCAAACAGCCATGTGAAGGTGGAGATCTGATTTCACGATGAAGATGCTTGGAGTGGAGTAGTTCCAAGTAGTTATTCTGGGTTGTATGTAATGTTTGAAGCCTACGGGCAATGAATTCCTCTAAGGCCTATGGTTCATGTAATACTTAGGCCTACGGGCCTTCTAAGGGTTCCACGTCACCCCTTGAAAGGTGGATCATCAAAAATAAATAAAAAATGAAGGCCTTCGGGCCATTGGATTACAAGTGAGGACCCTCCTTTTAGTTAGACCATAGGAGAGGATAAAGTTCTACATTTTCATGGTCACATATGAGTTTCATCAGACATGTGTGAGGAGATGATATGGGATTTTCATGCCTCTATATGGGCAGTTCATCCTAGTGTCACCAAGATGTATCGGGATTTACATCATTATTATTAGTATCTAGGTATGAAAAGAGATGTAGCTTGTTTTATTATGAGGTGATCTACCTGTCAATAGGTGAAGGTGGAACACCAGTGACTAGCTAGACGTTTAAATCAACTACCCATTCTTGAGTGGAGACGGAATGATATGAAGATGTATTTTTTGATAGGGTTACTGAGGTTGCCTTGAGGTAATGATTCCATATGGTTTTTTGTTGATGGGATCATGAAAGTTTAACATTACCTGATGATCAAGGAACCTTCAACATTTATGAGCTTTGGAGGTTGTACATCTGTGAGATTGTGCGACTGCATGGTGTCCCACATTCTATCATTTCATATAGGGATGCTTGGTTTACTTCTCGTTTATATCAATGGATAAAGAGGGAAATGGGTTCACATGTGTTTCTGAGAACAACTTACCACCCTCAGATATATGGTCAGTCATAACATATGATTCAGGTGCTGGAGGACATGCTATGGGCATAAAATATGAATTTCAAGGGTTCATGGGATAAATACATAACCCTGGTTGAGTTTTCCTATAATAATAAATTTCATTATACTATCCATATGGTTCCATATGAGGTTTTGTATGGTAAGAAGCGTTGACCACCCCTGTGTTGGATGGAGGTAGGAGAGGCAGTTATGCTGTGACTTCTTCTTGTCCAGGAGACCACTGAACAGGTTCAGTTTATTTAGAATTAGATGGATACTACATAGTCTCATCCAAAATCTTACACCGATCACTATAGACAACCTCTATAGTTCAATTTTGGGGAATGGGTTTTCTTACATGTTTCATGGAGGTTGGGACACAAGTGGATCAAGAGACATGGTATGATTTCACTGAGATATGTTGGGCCATTAGAGAT
The DNA here is from genome assembly GCA_963277665.1 of Viscum album. Lineage (NCBI taxonomy): Eukaryota > Viridiplantae > Streptophyta > Magnoliopsida > Santalales > Viscaceae > Viscum > Viscum album. The sequence continues at coordinate 1,438,723,783 of OY728162.1, forward strand.
TCTGGAGAGAGTCAGTCTAATTACCAATCGGTTGTATTTACCTCATAGGTACCAGGATATGAATGATGTATTTCATGTTTATAAGTCGTGACATTACTTTTCAAACTTGTCTCACACTTTTCAGCTCAATGAGGTTGAGTTACAGGTAGATGCATCCTTTAAAGAGCATCCTATTCAAATTGTGGATAGTAGCACGAGGGTTCTCCATGGTTAGTCTGTTACTTTAGTATAGGTGCAATGGAAGCACATTCGAGTGCAGGATGAGACCTAGGAGAGGGAGGTCAATGTATGATTTTTATGGGTGAATTTGTTCTCATATGTTTCTTTAACACCCTAGGAAGGGAAATTTGGGAATGAATTTATTTAAGGGGATGTTTGCAAGAACCCAGTTCTCTCTTTGAGATAAAGATCATTGAATTTAATTTTGTTCTTAAGAAAGAGTAGAAAAAGAGGTTGTGGGCTAGTTGCATGCCTATTACACAACGTGACTAGGGGTTACACGCTGTGTAAATCCTAGTACACATTTTGTAATATTCTATCTAGGACCCATTCATGATGTGTAAGGGATGTTGAAAACAAAGAAAAAATTAGGCATATACACAGAATGTATATCCCAATATATGTCATGTATTTTTATTTTTATTTTTTATAAAATGGGAAGTATCCTTATCTTCTTCAGACAGATAGAAGGATCGCCTGGGTTTCACAAACAGCAGCGTCAAGAGGAAGGTTTGGCTCCCAATTCTTCATCCAGACTCCATTTTGAACACCATAAGATGTGTTGGAATCCCATTGGTGAGTTCTCAATTCCTATTAATTATTTATTCCTCTCTTATCCTATGGATATAATTATCAAAGGTTTTGGAATTTATGCTCATTTTTTATATCTAGGTCAATTTAGAGGCTGATGCTGGACGAGGAGAGTCGTACGAGTATATGGTAGGTGGTCTCATGCATTTCTCTAACATTCAAGCTATTTATATATGTAAGAGTGCCACATGTCCATTTTTTGGGAGTCACCTTGATTTATAATTTTTCCTTTCCATTTCTTATTGATTTTATGGTAATTGATTATGTGTTCTTATTCATGAGTAGGGTTTTATATCTTGAATTAGGGACACCTCATGGGTGTGTTTCCCTTAGATGACTGTTTATGGCTTCTTGTACTATGATTCATATGATTCATTCCTTTGTTTCCCTTGGGTTGTTTAAAATTAAATTGTTTACAAAAATGAATTTCCCATGTGAGATAATTGATGGTTAAGCCATGTGATAGTTTAAATTACATGATAGTCTTGTTATATGGATATTCCATGTGTGGTAATTAATGTTAAAGCCATGTAATAGTTTAATTTACATGTTATTCTTATTATGAGAACTATTCCCAAGTGATTAATTGAAAGGCCAAGCCTTATGAGGTTGTTTCTTACGTGAGATTATATTGGATGCTTTTGGTTTGACCATTGCATGCCTAATGAAATACTTAATTTAATCTTATATGATAAAAGGGTAAATAGCATTGGGTGAACTATGGATTCATATTTTAATGACATTGATGGGTCCATATGAATATTGTAAATTATACCTTAGGTGACTATCAAACCATTGATGGATTCCATGGATGGACCAAAAAGGTAGGTTATATGTTGAAACTATGATAGAACCACGGATGTAGTGGATGGGTTCATGGAAGATTTCTTTAAATGTCGAACAAAATGTGCTTCCATAGAGGGATTCCATGGATGGGTTCTATTAAAACTATTTATATTTCATGGGTGATACTTGGGGGTTATTTATATGATCCAATGATGGGATTAGTTGACATACACTCACACCACACCTAGAGTGATGTCGGGTTCATGGGAGGATCACTGGGATGAGATCATAAGATATTGTTGGAATAACATCGGGATTGATACTTGAATTAAAACTTTGGAATTTCAAGGATAGCCTCATATTATAATTTAAATATTTAAATGGAATTAATTACAAATATTTTCCCAATCCAGAGCACAATCTTGGATTCGGTCATTACATACGCTAGTTTAGATATCATTCTGAGGTATTTGTTGTGCTTACTTGTATATGAGGGATGTTAGTCTCATGCAGGATCATGATACATATATAATTCTCTTTAATTTAATTTTTTATGAATATGAAATGAATGTAAATAAAACTAGTTCTTGTAGAACTATTTACTTTTGAGTAATTTCTTGCTTACTTCTTTCATTATTCTACACTACCTGTTATATGTATTCACTGATAGATTGGTACAAACCTGGGGTGGTTGAATACTAGGATTTTGTCTCACATCCTATTTGGGTCATGTTTTTGGGCCCAAATAGATTATATGGTTGTAGGTTTCTATAAGGGAAATTTCCCTTCTCTGAGTACATGATATGCTACTTAAGAGGAGGGGAGCATGGGGCTATGATGAGTCATGTGATGATTCTGAGTTTCTTTTGTCCTTCTTGTATTGTTTATACTTATATCATGTATTTATGCTCCAATTATTGTTTTACTATTGTATTATACTATTTTATACTCTTCTAAAGAGGGCATAGTCTCCCCACTATCACTCATAGGCCCTCGCTGCTAGTCGACTACCTCTGTAGTTTGGGGAGATGCGCTTCATGCCATGTGGTCAACTGAGTACGGGGCATATTTGAGTGGATTCTAGATCCAAGATGTTACATCGTACTTATTAAGTGATTAGTGAGGTCTAGTATTACATTTCACCTTAACGAATTGATAGGTATCATGAGAAAAAATATATTTTTTATTTGGTAAAGGAGATGACCATTTATCAAATATGTCTTAGTATGAGTCCTTGATGGTATGTTTTAAATGTATTAGTATACGAACTCAATAGTATGTTCAAATTTCCAACATTATTCATTCTATAATTATGAAATCATTTATTTCTCCCCATGATTGTATTTGAATATTTATTAAATCCTACATAAGTTTCAAGCTCATGTGATTGCTTTTGTGGAATTATTTTATCATCATTTATTCATTCCATATTATTCATGCCTTATTTAGCTTTTGTTTTGTGCATGACCTTACTGATCATATGAGATCACCACATTGTTATTATTACTTTCCCTAGTATTCTAGGATGTGTATTATGATTTATATTATGGGAAATTTTAAAGGAAATAATATAGTTCTAAAAAATAATACCATGTCATATTTTTTGTTTTCAATTTTAATGTGATATTCAAGTATGTATGTAGTTTTTCAACAGTAGTAAAATATTTGGTCCTTCAAGATGAAATTCCATGAATTTTCTAGAAATATAATAAAGTAACCACTGACTATAGGATACTGGGGTTAGGGTCTTTATATGATTCAATTCACTTCCTTGGGTCTTAATCACCCATCTTATTCTGTTATCTTTCATGATTGATATATTCCAACATAAAAATATTTTAGAATGTATTTACAACCAATTTTATGGGGCAATCAAGTTTCATACAAAATTATTTTTCTTTAATTATTTTAATTATTTTTTATTTTTTTGTTATGAATAATTACCATTACTTCTAATGGATTTTTATTCAATGCCCATATTTTTACATTCCATAAATTTGCACCTTTCGGTATTGGAACCCAAATTTTTTATCTCCAATGATCTATTTATTCCCCTTATTTCATTTTAAATTAAAAGTTTCTTTATCCTTTTCAATGATATGGGTTATCTAAATAGTTATTCCAAAATGTTCAAAAGCAGTTACCATTTATTTAAAATAATTTTTTTATCATCCTCTCAACATTTTCTTATGAAAAATTTAATGTTATTTTCATAGTTCATTTTTAAATTATTTAAAAAACAGAATGTTTTAAAAGAATTTTCGCATTTATTTTTTAACAATTAATGTCTTTTTCAATTGTCTATTAATATAGATTCTTTTAAAATTATAAGTTCTAAAATTAGTCATAATTCTTCTCTTTCACATTAAAAAAATGTTTTCAAAGTAATTTGGGCTTCAATGTTTTAAAAAGATGTATGATTTTTTAAATTTATAAATCTATTTACCCACCTAGGTTTAGCTTTCATGAAGCGATGTATTGATCACCCTATATATATATTTGTTTCATTTTGATATGATTACTTATGAAAATGATATTTTTTTGATATATTATGATTTCTTAAGTTCATGAAATGTGAGGTTTTTTAATGGTTTAAGAAACTTAGTCTTCTTCAATGGGTTATACATATGATTATTTTGAAATTCCTGGAAACCCACCTCTAATTCTAGGTTATTTTATGATTTGTGATTTTTTTCAAGTGGAGGAAAATATTTTGATTTTGGGATTAGTGATACCTATACTTGCCTATAATTCATTAGTTAATGGATTATATTTCATGAGATAAAAATGTGTTGTGAATGGTTTTGCAAGTAGTTTGGTTCATAATGGGTGAGTGTGATGACATTTTTCTTTGCTATCAATTTTATGTATGAATGTATTGGAAAGTATCCAGGTTCACAATGATAGGAAATATTATGTTTATTATTATACCACATTTTCATGTTATTTACAATTTTTTGATAATTGTTCATGATGATGATGTATTTTTAATTTACTCTATACTTTTTATGTCATGATCAAGTGTTTCTAGTTATTGATATGTTCTTTGAGACAAGTTATAATGTTTTCACATCCTTAATATTATAGTTATGGACTTATGTTTCTTCATCATGCTTAATGATTATATTATATGATTTTATGATCTCTTATTAAGTTATTTAATTATTTATTATGAAATTTTTCATGTTGATGATCTAACACATTAAGATATTTTTTCTCTTATAGAGAATCTGAACACACCCATTTCTTATGTTTTGATTCAAAAGGTTATGAAGATGATTATATCAGGTTATATATACATGAAATAATATAGAGGATTGTGATTATTGGGAAATGTTTAAAACTGTATTAAAATAATAATTTTATGTAGCTAATCTTCAAGATCCTAAAAATTCCCATCTTTGGGTTGTGTAATGATTGTAGATGTAATATTTAATCCATGGGATTAATATATTATTTAAGTTATAATTATCTTGGTTCACTTAAATGAAATTAAAGGTAGTGTTTCATCAAGGGGGAGAACATTTTTTAAATTTTTAAGACATAACAAAGGGGATAGAATATTATAGTATCATGAAGGCTGGGAATTCATTTTTGAAAAGGGGAGACTTGGTTTCATAGAAATTTGGTAAATCCTTTATTTTTTTCTTTTTCCGCTTTTTTATCTTGATTATTATATAGAGTTTTTTTTATCTTTAAAACATGTAGTTGTTTAACTATACTACATGTTTTAATTCTAAAAAACAATGTAATGTATTTTTAACTTGTTTTATATGTTATTTAAATGCATTTTTAGTGCTTTTGTTGAGTTTTAGTGATATAAAGGAAACTGGCCTAGATAGGTGTTCAAAGTGGGGGCTTAAAAGATAATTTTATAGTCCAACACTATAGTGAAGAATTGGACCATTGGTAGGAGTGCACTAACTAGATGGTACAAGATACTGAACATCATGTAGGATATTAAACACTACTAGAAACTTGGTGGGTGTGCCCTAGCTAGTCGGTGGAGATTCTAGAATGCCTATGACATTCCTTTAAAAACTGGATAACTAGTAGAATTGGGAGGCTAGCCTATGGTGCATTTCCTAAACCAATCGCGGTGAATTTAATGAGGTATTAAATGTATTAAATAGGATATTTAATTCCCTAGATTAACCCATGAATTATCCAACTCATGTGATGCCGGTAAATAGAGTCCTTTGGTGTTTTTGATCTTAGCTCAAAATTAATTTAAAATTTGAATGCTTCAAAAATTGATCTCTAGAAATTATCTCTATATCTTTAAGACATATCTTAAAGATACATTCTTCTTTTTTCCATCCTAAAGGCCCTAAACTTTGTTTCTATGAATCTCTCGATCATTTCAATCTTTTTAGATAGATACAATACCATAATTTTTAATGATTTGAACCATGAAAATAATCTCTTCTCATCATACCTTCTACCTTTAATTTTTTGTTATCTCTATAAAAAATCAATATAAGTTGGACTTATTTATATATAATACATAATTAAATGAAGGATTAAGATTCTTTATATCTCCATTAAAAATCAAGGTATTACATGGATTCATTATCTCCATTAAAATAAAAGGACTAATAATATTTCTTTAAATTAGAGTGGTGGAGACATAAAGCCTCACACCAATATTTTTCCAGACTCCTTATCATATATTGTTTTATCTCTCTATTATTTTACACATTTCATTATCCTTTCTTAATATAAAAAGAATAATTAATTTTCCCCCTATTATATTGTGCTTACATAATAAATTAACATTGATATTATCTTTATAGTAGGGATTTAATTAATAACATAATCAATTCATTGCATCTAAACCATTTTGTTTGAAGTTTCCATTTTCATTGTTCTTTTTTAAATATAAATAACCATACCTTCATTCAATTACTATTCAACCAATATCTTTAATATTGTATCTTACTCCACAAAATCAAGGTATGCATGTTTTGTTCTATGTGTCGTAGCTTAGAAAGTAAAAACAAAAAACATCCCAAGTGATTGATAGTCAGACATTGAGTTGGAGGTGGATAATTCATTCATGTAACCTTTAGTAAATATTGTTAATACAAGAAAAAAGGTACTAAGGGGGTAGATAAAACCTCTCATTCGATTATTATGGAATAATGAATGTGTTCAAGAAGAAACATGGGACCAGGTATCAGCTATGTGGTCTTAGTGGCAAAATTATTCTTAGCAGGACGTATGATGACACTTCTAGAGGATAAGAAGTCTATATAGGATAATATTATGAATAAAATCACATTTTATTAGTGTTATATTCCTTGTTTTAAGCATTATTTAATGTGTTTGAGTTATAATTTGTTTGGGTGAAGCCTCAGGTATCTTCTAAGTGGTTTTAGAGGGTTTTATAAGCCGGAAAGGTGGATAACATTATGATAATAATTATGGGAAAATGTATAGTTTTCCCTATGTAACCATTCAAAAAACTAGAGAGTATTAAGTATTAGTGCATGAAAGTAATGTGGTTAGATATAATTATGAAATAATCTTTATATAACCATATAAATAAGAAAATAAGAAAAAACAATTATTGGACCACAGTTTTCAAAACCATTGGGGTACCCTGAAGAGGTAGTGAACCTCACATGGTTGGTGCACAACTTGGTAAACCATGTTGTGAAACTAAAAAATATGAAAATAATCAATTTAACTAAAACAATCCCAAAAAAACTCATTAATCATCTTAAATTTATGGATCTCGTACCTAGGGATGACTTTGGATGTTCATGGGGAATTCATTCACTATAAATATAAAATCAATTTGAGCTTGACACATCGATCCTAGATATTTCCAGGTAAGTGATCATTTTCCAATTTTATTCTTGGTCTTTTTATATGATCTCTTTTATCCTTTTTAAAGGCCCCATATCCAGATAGTCCTGACTAGTTATAGGAATTTTAATGTGATATTATGTGTTTCTTAATATTTTATTGAGTAAGGGAGGAAACAATAATATTTCATATCAATAGTTCTTAGTTTCACATATATCTATTAATTATGTTGGATTTTATTGGGTAAGTCAAAAATGATAATATCCCTTCACATGTTATTCATGTTGGATATTTTCTCTTTAATCCTTATGTCATGTTTTGGGGGTTATTATAGTGATTTTTGGTGTGTGAACTTGTCTCATGTGGTGAACCTTGATATTTGGATTTTAAACACATTAGGTAGGGATTTCCTTACCATGTTATAACAATTTTATATACCAAATGATATGGAATTATTATGTGTGAATGTGTAGCCTATGAGACATATCTTGATATTCCATGATTTAGTGTGTGTTTGTGGCCCATGAGACCCCTGTTTAGTTGATATGCCTGTGAATGTGTATATCTAAAGGCCTTCAATGCTATTAATTGATTATGTATATATAGACCTGGCTTGCATATTTATTTTATCTAGTAATAAGGTGATACTTGAACCCTTCATGGATTGTACAATCCCTTATAAGGGAAACCTGTGTGATGTTACACTTGATGATTATGGTGGGGACTTGAAAGATTGATTAAAGGTTTTGATAGCCTTGAGGCCTGACTTATAATTGATAGTGGGTCATGATACTATTGTCACCTGGTCAGGGATTTGGGGGGGTATGATAGCCTTATGGATAGACCTGGGGCCTGATGTCCATGTGGACCATTCTGAGAGTTACATTGTCCTTATATATTATTTTTCAATTAAGGGAAAATAGACCTAGCTTCTCTTACGACATGGATCCAATGAATGTTAGTTTAGGGTTCATTATAGCATGGCTGGTGCATAATGACCTGATATATTGTTCTTTACTTTTTAGTTAAATTTTATATTATTACAAACATGTTCATATAAATGTTTTACATATCTTAAGAATGAATTATCGATGTCCTAATGGGTTTATAATCACACCATAAGTGACCATCTTGGTTTATGTACAAACATTATGGTCATCAATCCAATCAAGGGAAAGGGCCCCATGTTGAACGACTGAGTTGGAGGATCAAGGCAGACAGGTGGAGTCACATTGGGCTTTTTTTTGCTTGTTATGGAATCATTTTTTATTTTTAACCTTTATTTTCTTTAGTACATAACTTATAGTTGGTTTGTTGTCTTTTATGACTTGTTGATATAGCATGGTTTCATATCATTTTCTTCTATTGTATGATTCAATTATTTTATTATCACTTCCTCTTGGATATGAGTTGGTTTGATATTTTCAACAAGGGTATAATATAAACATGTTTAGAATTAGGCCCTCACTTCTAATCGGAAGGCACATTCATACATGGTGGCGTGAATGAGGTCATGTGACACTTTTTCACTGACTCGTTGATTCATTTTGAGGTGTTACAAAGTTAAATAAAATCAATTACCATACCTATAATATATCTTCTTAAGTTTATGAATGATAATTTAATGAATAATTTAAAAGGTTTTAGGGTTAATGAAACATCAAAATTAACAATATAACATTTATATTCATGAATAATAAATAATTTACTAATTATAAATAAATGAATAATTATAATATATAAATATAAGAGACACAAATTATGAAAAATTCATACATAAATTATAAACACTTAATTTTGAAACTGTTAAACATGAATAAATAACTTTTATTCAGTATGAACATTTAATATTTATCATGTACCATCCTCCCCTAGTTTGAAGACACTAAGTGGTTCCTGTACTAGAGACATTGTAACTATATCTGAAGAACACCACTCGATGTGATATAGGCTTCCAAATATAAGTGGAGGTATAGGGTGTTACTGTGGTATGACTATACCCCTTTTTTAGTTAAATAATAATAAGAAAGAAATAACCAAACACCATCCATAAAAAATGATATAATAATTTTAAATAAATAATACAAAAAATACTATAATAGATGGAATGAAAAGGCATGCGGTCATAGAAACACACAACCATACAACATAAACAAATTTTTTTTACACTATGATGATATCATAAACAAGAAAAATAATAGAATGAAAATACATAGATGATATTATTCTACCCTAGATCCTCTAACCTCATCACAATATCCATTTTAATCTAAAAAAATATCACATGATTATTCAATATTGGGCCTCTTTTTAACCTAATCCTATAATCAGTTTTGTATAATTAGGTTCCCATGCTTCTGGGATGCCTAAGAAAGGCATGAGTAAAACTTAGTAGGGATTCACCAACATGGTCTCATACATCACCTATAAATATAGTTCATGTTCATGTGATAGGTTCAGAAGAATTAATAAATATAGTGTGGAGGCATAAATAAATAAAAACTATTTATCCATGGGTTATAACATGACACTCAAGATCAACTATACCAGTTTTATCTAGTACCAGAGTGTCTCTGATCACAACACTTAATTGTGACAACCAATACCAGTCCCAATGACCAAATAGTAGTTGATGAACGTTATGATTCCTAGGGGGTGCCCCTAGGATATCCATACCATACTTGGAAAACATTTGATTACTATGGGTATGACCCTAAGAAATATATATAAATTAGGTACACTTTTTAGATCCTTGTAACATCATTGGAATCCCATAATCATCAAGATCTATGGCTTAATTCTAGTATTTGGGGTATCCCATGAATTAGGTGAATCCACCAGATCCAAGGGAGTATTCTAGGATTTATACCAAGGGGAATAACACCCACATCTTGATTTCACGCACATAAATACTTGGAGAAAATAACTCTTTAAGCTACATTTCATATAAAAATAGGATCAATGACCGAATCAATAGGGGTAATCCAAGGAATTCTATATTCCATAGGAAAAAGGACAAATCCAAGAATCTTTTCAAAGGAATTATATATCAATATGCATAGGAAACCTAGGAATCCATTATATGAATATATATGTGCATGTGTGTGTGTGTGTAACTTAGAGGGGAAATCCCCTCCCATGATATCTAATTTCATGAGGGATTCACGTTCTACGGAGACACCCATAGTTATCACTAGCCATTTTTTCACACACTCTCTAAGGATTCAACATATATTTAGTGAATTCATCTAGTTCCCATAGGTCTCATCAACCGTAAACATCCCATGTTATCTCCATGGTCTTAGTCTTACCTCTTGGGTTATCACCCATCACTCATATATATTCATTTCCCTCAAGATAGTAATAAATATATCAAAGCCTCAATGGAATCCAATGAAAATATGTACAGGAACCTCTACATATAGATGGAATGAATCCCATATCAATACCTAAGTCATCCTAGGTTGGTCCTATTTCCCAAACTATAAATAATCCTACTAGGTCATTCCCACCAAGGTACTCACAAGATAAGGGGAAGGAATACTCAACCTATTACCATCTTAACTACCCATAGGCTATAGTGGTAAGGGTCCCTAAAGTCCTACTAGGGTCATTCGCTCAAACTCATCACCTCACTATACTCAAAGGTCATAAAGACACATATACTGAGGTCCATTAAATTAACATAATTCATTTAATTTATGAACCCTATAGGTTAATTCATTACAAGGTATACAATTATTACTAAGACCTCAAACATTAGCAGTCAAGGCCTCAAGTCGGTGCACTAGGGTCCATCATGTCCTTTATTACATACTTCACTCAAATAATTTAATTCATATAAAACAATTCATTTAATTAAAAAATTTGATCTCCCAAGATGGATATACCATATATCACATGGATAAATAATAAAAATACATTTAATAAATGGGTATGTTAAAGGGACCTAGTACCCCATTAATAGAATTAATCATTTTGATCACATCCTGAAAGCTCTCATATGATCTTGTTCAAGTCTAACCAGAAATCACCAACTCATAAGATTCTATAAATCATGTAAAAAATCTATATTATTTATTTATGATCATTTATAAATAAATAAATAATTTATACCTATTTTCCCAATTATATTCACATAGAAACAAATTTATAACAACTCTTATAGTGACCTCATCACACAGAAACTATGACCAACCACTTATGGAAGGGCCACAACGTACTCTAAAAACCATATTAAGAAAAAAAATGTAACAATTGGTACTATGTTAGTATAAAATTTAGTTTAATTTAGGAAAAAACCTAAATAAATTTATATAATAACATAAATTAATTGAAACAACATGAAACAACTTACAATCATCCTTCTTGGACATCCTCTAGAAACTCTAATAAAAAACCACATAATATAAAATAATTTAAATCATTATCTAGAGTAAATATTCAAAAAAACCTAACATATAAATTTATAAATTGGTGATGAATAAAAAAATGAAAAAAATAATAAAGGACAGAACTCACCTATAATCACCATGGAAATGGACACAATAACACCCCTAGAAATGGGGGGTTAAGAGAGGAGAGAGTGGGAGATATCCACGTATATGTTCCATGTGATATATAGAATAAAAAATTAGTGGGTAAAATTAAAATATATTCACCCCAATTTTATTAAAAAATTAAAAAATGTTGTCTAGGAAAACGGTCCCTAGAAAACGGTATGGAGGACCTTTCACCGGTGACCCCCAAGCCCCCGACACACTGATGACCATGATGAGGTATCCTTCATCTCATAATTACATGTAAGGGAACCTAACCCTACACCACACCAACCTATATGGAATGTTTATGTCCATGGTTTAACACAAAATGGGTGTGATATAATCCTATGAGCACAATAACATGGTTCTCATTAGGAGTTTTAGGTAGGGACTCTACCCATCACACCACACCATGCACCACAGTGTGGTGCTCCCCATTGTTCCTAAAAATGGAAATATAGAACTACCATGTCATTGTATCCTAGTAAATTTTGAAAAGTATAAGCTCTAGGTTCCACACACATAGTCTAGGCACTATACCCTCTAATATGAGAATTTCACCCCCACCACAACAAGTTCCTTACCTTAGTTCTCCCTATGGTGGTGTGGCTACACCTAAACTAGCTACAATTACACCAGGAAACACCTTATAAACATTAAACAATATAAAAGAATTTCTCCCTAGGATGTCCAAAGACTCATAACTCTAATTAGAGTCATAATTCAAGAAATATCCCATACTCTGTGAATAAAAATTCAAGATTCCTATGATATTAAACCACCCAGAAACATAGGTATTTACAACCTCCCCAATATATAACTTTTCAACCTTGATAATTCTAAAAAATCCATAACTATATTAGCACATTATTTTATAATATATTTCTCTTTAAATAAATTTTATTTCTTTAATATCTTTCTTTATACACAACACCAAGTTTAACCAAACCGATATATACTATTGAATTACTAATAATTAATGAGACGGTTATCACATATATTTTGGATTGGATGGTATAGATAGGACTATTTTAATTATGAAAAATTATTCATTAAACATTTATAAAATGAATTCATTGGTTATCAATAGCTTAAAAATGAAAATAAAATCATTTGAAAGTAAAATAGGTATGTTTTATGAAAAACTATATTTACATTTGCAATATGTATTTATAATAGTATTTTATATTAATAATGGGTTATTAATGATTTTAATGAAATTATATATTATTTATTAATTAATACATTTTAACATTCAATTGACAGTATTTAATAGGCATGGAATTAAAGTAAACTCAATTTTCTATTAATAAATGCTTTTTAGTGAAAACAGTGTTGTTATGCTTTACACACTTATTTTAAAATTATTTTCTACCATATATAGTAATTTAATATTGTAAAATGGATCCCATATTTGGAATCATAATAATTAATATTCTCTAACATGGCCAGATTATTTTTTGATCATTATGAATAGTTATAGTGGTAAAAGAGATAGTTTGCATAGTAAATGTTAAAACAATTTCAAAGGGTTTAAAATAAAATTATAATGGATAAAACAACCTAAAAACATGTCTAAATCATATTATTTGGAATTATTTCAACACTATTTAGTCTCATATTCAATTATGAATCTTTTTTGTTCCATTTTTCTTGAGTAATACATTAAGATATTTTAATCTTTTGGAAAATTTCAAATGCCTCCTCTCCCTAATGTACTAATTGACACCACCTATTATTGCCTATAATTATGGAAAATAAATATTAAAATAATTTTCTAAAATCCCTACCCATGTCCTATAGTTATTGGTTTGATTATAATACTATTTTATAGAGTATTTTGGTATAAACCTAAAGAGGTTGTGTGAAAAATATGTAAATTTCCTAACCAAATATTTTTTATTTTTTATTTTTCATCCTTAAATTACATAATAACTAAGAAAATATAATTACATCACAATATCAAATATATGGATTTATTATTATGTAATTGGTAAAATATTTATTCATTTTTTCCTCTATTAAATGGGAAATGAGTGTATCACCCATGCGTACGGTAGACTATTGCCTCCACACAGTGATATGATTCATTTTCCATCACTATCTTTCATGGGTTGATATAATTATGGATTTAATGTTAATATATGATATTTATGAAATAATTATTATATTTTAATTATAATATGTTATATAACTTCTTAACATTATATCAATTGTGAAATGATATTGTCACTCATGCGTACATGTGGAAATCCACCTCCATGAAGTGATGCATGTACAAACCTGGATCTTCTTTTCAGGTATGTTTTTCCTTTTCTAGTCATTTTTTAGGAAAAAGGAAAATCTGAAAATTTTCTTAGTACACACTGTGTTCTTTATGAGTACACGCCATGTACTTCCTTACCGTAGGAGGCCGTGTGTTGTCCGTGTAGTAGCCACACACACAGCCATGTGGGAGTGACTTCATGGCCGCTTAAAACGGAGTACGGGAAAGGCGAGTACACATCATGTACTTCATAAGTACACACAGTGTACTTTATTTTTTTCATTAAACGCACCGGGGTTACGTCTAATAGCTAGAATTCTCTTCTTTTAGGTCCCGTTCAACCGAGAGCTCTATACAGCCACAGATCTTCGATAAACCCCCAATCCTCTGTATGTACTCCGAATCGAACACCATTGGTTGCGTTGGAATCACATCAGTGAGTTCTCTTTTCTGCTTGAGCCTCATTTCGTGATTTCTCTTCTCTCGTGAGATATCGTGGGTTGAAAATTTTAGACATTTTTTTAGATCTTTTATGTTCTACGATTATTCAAGCTTCAAGGTTCACGTATATCATTCCTATAACATCGAGGTAGGTGGTTTGTGCCTTTCTGTTCAATGTCTTTGAGTATTATGTACAAATTCCACCAATAACCTTGAATGGGGTATTGTGTGTTTACCGTTTTACCCCTATTGATTGGCTTATATGCTTGTATGCTTGTGTATAGGTAAATTGGATATTATTGGGGTTGATTGTTGTGGTTTGGATGTGTTTTTCCCATGTATGTTCTGGTTACGATCATTTGGTCATGTTGAGCCTTTGGATGCTTTACCTATTTTCCATGCCTGTTGCTGTTGGATGGAGAGTTTGTGTTCTGACGTCTTTGATATGTTGTAGACTGATTAGCCAAGTAGTTATTTTGGTTTACTTTGGCCATATTGTACTGTTATGCTTGTTGACCTACACAGGGTCGTGAGAACCTGATGTAGTAGACTATAAGGGTAATTGACTGAGTGAGCTTCCTCAAAGAGTCTTTGATCACTTAGGCTATAAAGGGGATTGACCGAGTGAGCATCCTCAGAGAGCCTAAAACCACCTGGGGATATAAGGGGAATTGACCGAGTGAGCATCCTCAGAGAGTCCTTGATTGCTTTAGACTATAAGGGGGATTGACCGAGTGAGCTTCATCAGAGAGTCTTTGTTTTAATTGAATGACCTGGGATATAAGGGGAATTGATCGAGTGAGCATCCTTAGAGAGTCCTGGACCTTGGGGATATAAATAGAATTGACTGTGTGAGCTTCCTTATAGATTCCTTGACTACCTTAGACTATATAGGGAATTGACTGTGTGAGCTTCCTCAGAGATTCTTGCATTATCTTTGAATATAAGGGGAATTGACTACGAGCGCTTCCTCAGAGAGTCATTATATATAACTGAACCAAATGGGATAGGTTGTGTGAACTTTCTAGAGGGTTACTGTGTTTGATTAGCTGCTTTGAAACTGTGGATTGTTACTGCTGAGCACTTTCCTGTTTACTATTTTCTGTACTTTTACCTACCATATATTCACTGACTATTAGGCACAGATCTTTAGGTGGTTGCCTACTGGGATTTAGTCTCACGCCCTGTTTGGGCCATGATTTTGGGGCCAAATAGATTATATTTCTACAGGTATAGATAAGGGCAAGCGCCCTTCTACTTTAGGTACTTGACTTGTTGTAGAGCTAGAGAGAATGGGACCAAGCTTATGCTTGTGATGCTGAGGAGCTGTTTATCTTTTTCTTTTGTACTTTGGTTTAGCACTATTTGTATTTCTAGCATTGTGAGTTGTTTGGATGCTTTCCTAGATGTATGTATCATGCATCATTTTATATAAATATATATGTGTGTGCTCCAGTTGTTTATTATTCCAGTCTTCTACTGTTTACTATTGTTGGATATTTACTACTTCTGTTATTGTGTGTTGTTTACTTCCGATGTGTACTCTGCTAATGAGGAAATAGTTTCCCCACTATCACACCCAATCTCTTGCTACTAGTCGGCAGCCTCTGGCATGCGGGGAAATGCTCTTGAGGCCATGTGATCAACCAGGTACGGGGTGCCTCTGGGTGGCTTCCAGAACCGGGATGTTACAATGCAGTTCATTTTTTATTTTACACTTTATATGGATTTTGATAAGGATATATTTAATGAATATATATGGTATTTATGAAATAATAATGATTATATAAATTTTAATTATTATTTATTTTCCTTTCATTTCGTTCATTGAAAAGTGGAAACATCGCCCATGTCTTTATAAAGGTCACCATCTCCAAGAAGTGATGTAATCCATTTTTCATCACCACAATATATGAATTCTTATAAAAGTTTATATAATGATTAAATATTAAAATTATTAAAAGTTTATAATTATGGAGATTTTGGAACCATTATCTAATAACAACAATCTGAACATCCGAATCAAAACATGCATGAAAAATGATAAAGTTATCACATGGGAAAATGATTTTTAATAATGTTTTTTAATAAAAGGGTGATAGAATGTCCTAAGAAAATAATATATGGTATTATATATATGAATATGGTTTATTATAATATTTATAATAAATCTATATTTATTATAAAAGAGGTTTGAATGCATATAAAGTCAATGAGACTTGAGGTAAGGGATTTTGTTATAGTATCATTTCTTTTCGTGGTTGTCTATGATAAATCTCCATTGGTGGAAATATGTTGATCTTGTACTTTAAGCTCCATATAATTTTTATTCCTCTATTTATTCAGGAATATTTCATGAAACAGTACCATTTTACTCTTTTTTGTACTTAAAATTACCGTGAATTTTTTTTAATAAAAACTATCTTTATTTCTTCTTGGGTTGGGAATATATTTATTCCATGTCTATATTTTCAATAAAATGTTTTCAATATTGTTTTTAATATTCTACAATGAATTATTAAAATAATTTTTTATACATATTTGACTCTAGAAAAAGTTTTAAAAAATTATTCTCTTTTTAACAAGGTACATTTTACAAAATGTGTGAATTAAATATTTGTTTTAATATATACCACATGAAAGACCTTTACCAGAATAATTTCTACCCATTCCTTTGAATATTAATTTAAAGTATTATATTATTCCTTTAAAACAAATTTTTTTCCTTATTATTTTCTATATTTTTTTATTTTAAATATTTTATTTCAAAATAGAAATGTTATTTTCCCAATGAAATATTCTTGTCATATTCTAAATGAAATTTTCATCTATAATAACATACTTTTATGTTACTTATATTCACTGGGGAAATAATCTAGTAATTCTAACCAATTATTTTATCTATAGGGTTTATAATGATTTATTTTTATGGATGATTATATTAAAACTATTATTTTTTATGGGTTAACTAATTTAATAAGAAGTATTTCAAAAACTCATTTTTTCCATGATTTTACTTTGATGAAATGATGAATGTATTTATAGTCTTACGAAATAATTATGTTTTATTCTTTTTTGATGGGTGGTTCTACTATATACCTCCTATTCATTGGGTAAATATTGAGAACTCATGAGATAACTATGATATGAATGAACCTTATTTCATGTTTACAATAATATTAATTGACCTAGTTTCATATCCACATGTTAATACGTGGAAATGATTTCATATACCCATGTTTATTTGAAGACATAATTTATTTTCCATAACATAATGAGTGAACATATTTCTATTTATACATACTCATAATGTTATAATATTATGATTTTTCAATATATCTATGTTTATGATATTATCTCGTGTATCTTTAATTATTGTTGACTATTCCACACACTTATGAATTTTTCATTTTGTTATAAAAATGCCTCATGATATGATTTATGATTAATGATATTTAATTTATGGGTTCTGAATTTCTTATATTATGATCATTTTCTTATAACCTTATGATTACTTATCATCATTAATTGATATCTCCTTTGTTTACCCTTAATGAGAATTTGATCTCACCCTTTTTTATTTTTAAATTTTCCAAAGGTTTTGAAGAATGGTTATAAGTTGGGTATGTTTAAGGAAATTAATATGATAGAAGTACTTTCTAGGATATTTTGAAAACCCCTTTAGGAAAAAAATGTTTATGTATCTAGTATTAAAAAAAATTAAACCTCCATGGTTCATGGGAATGTATAATTGTGTTATATACTGAATATTCATCTAAAATGATGTAATAATTTATATTTTATACTCGAGTGAACACTATTATTATCAAATAATGGTATAGTTATTTTTTTGAGATTAGGATTAGAAAACTTTGGTGAAAACCCTAGGGATATATATATATGTATAGGATAACATCCTAATTATTTTGTAGTGTTTATATTTTGGGTTTTCCTAGAAAATACATCACTATATGGATAATGGTAAGTTGATTTTGTTAAGTGAGAATGGTGATCGAAGATGGTCAATCATAGGTGGGGTTGAATAGAATTTATAAAAAAATTAGAGTGATGAAGAAGAAAAATAAAATCTATAGAGAGAACATATATATTTTATATTGGTTAAGTTTAATTAAACTAGTCCAATCTTCAAACCCAAACTAATGGAGTATGGAACCCACTATAAAATAGAGAAATAATTCTCCAACATGATAAATATAAACCAACGGTTTTTACACAATTAATTTGAACCTCGTATTTTGTGAGGAGCGGACCCAAACCTAACTACACAGCCTTTTATTGGAGTATACAACTCATTATTTTCTATAAGTAGAATCCCTAAAGTAAGTGTTATAATTTATGGTCAATGGATTATAACCATAGGGAAAACATTTATAGGTAGTATATATTATGTGATAAATTATTTAATTGTATACCACTACCAGAAAGAAAAGATAGAACAAATATTAATATTGGAAAAAATTAGTTTGATTCTTGATGATCAACCTTTTGATGTAGTCCCTTTTAAAGGATATAGATTGTGTAATTATTTCATTCTATGAAAGGTATAGATCAAATATACAATGTGTTATGAAGTTAAAGAATATTTGTTTCTCCCTTGATAGTTTATCACAAATGATGTGATGAGTTTAGAATAGTATTGTTTGAATTCTCATAGAGAATGATCACTTTTTATTGCTTCAAGTAAAATGTGTATCATCATCATAATCATTCATAATTACATAAATCCTATAAGTTCCATAAATATAAAACCATTTTGAATACACACTTGAATAAACCATAAGAATAATTCAATGTAAAACTGAAAGTTCCAAAATTATTGTAGAAACTATCATAGAGAGATAAACATAGTTACCAAAATAAAGGTGAGTATTTTTATTTAAAAACTTATAAATAAATTCAAATGAATATCATTAATAAGAGGGTGAAAATAATTTGAAATAAATCATTCAAAACTATCCAATTTTCTCAGTCAAATAAATAACATAAAAAGATCAAATACAGGTATAATAAAAATTTTAAAATATAATTTGAATTCATAAAACTTCATAAAAAATAGTTATTTTTTCAAAAGTAATAAAATTAACTTTGTTAAATATGATTAATAATTTAATAATTAATCAATAGAAAAAATATTTAAGATAATTAATCCTTCCAATATAAATAATAATATAAAATTATAATATAAAAAATTTAAAACTAAGAGAAATTTTAATGGATTCAAAATAATTAAGACATATTGTTGAAAAAACGGATAAAAATAGTTGAAAGAAACTTATAGTGAATCACACTATCAAAAATATAAAAGGAGTATCATTAATAAATTTTTAAAATGAAAATTCATTTTATTTTAATACACAATAGAAGAAATAAAATAACTTAGAATATAGTACTTTTAAAATGTTCTTAGTCAAAGAATTTATAAGTAAAGGTCTCAAAATTTATAACTGATAGTATTATATTTTAAAATAAACTGTTTTAGAAATTATTACAATAGGTAGAAGGTGTCTTATACCATGAAAAAAAGTGCTATTGTTGATAAAAGGGTTGTTGTGCGTGGTTATAGCTAGGTGATACTATGAAGGGAGATATAATCTTCTGATAAAAGAAGATATGAATCAGTTATGATGTGTGAATTGTGATACCATTCATGGAATGCAAGGTAACTGTGGTTGGATGAAGACATAATACTTCTATAAATGAATCCCATTAAATTAAGCTATCATGAAGTTAAAATATGGCATTCATGGTTGAACTGAGGGAGTTTCTTGTAAACCTTGGATATGTTGAGGTAATGCATAGAACATGAAACTACCATGCATGGGAGTTGGGATGAACTATCGATGTAAATGAATTGTTGGACACACACTCATATATATATATATATGCAATGCTCGGTAAAACTATATTTAAATAGAAAATATATATATCCTGAGATAAAATTCGAATATAATATATGTGTGTGTGTGTGTGTGTTTATAGTATTGTATATATATTTATAACAATATATAACACTATAATTAAAAAATGAATATATAAATATATAATGAGATTAATAAGATTAAATATAAAAACACACAAGTGAAATTTGATTATGTGAAATAAAATATGTTGAACACCTAAAACCCATATGATATAAAAAATTTAAACATCATCACATGTGATAAAATGATCACATTAAAAAGAATATACATTAATTAATACATTTGATAATAAACATTAGGGAATATGTTAATATTTAATAACATAAAGCATGTGGGGTATTATAACCAATATAATAACCAACCAAAAAATAATATCACTCATTTTGATTAATTACAAAATTAACATGTAAATATTTCTCTCTTTGTTTATAAATAATCAAAAAGAAAACAAATACATCCATTTAAACAAATATTTCTTCACAATAACTAATTTTTTCCCTTTTCTCGCATTATATGGATTAAAAAATTAATGATAAAATTAACCCTAATCATATAGAGATCAAGATAAAAATATAAAATCACCATATAACATGATAAGATGAAACTAATAAGTACATTATATAAATTAATCTAAAAGTTAATAATATCCCAAGAAGAAAAAAAATGATACATAAGAATAACTCACCCTGCATTTATGATATTATTCAAAAACCTCAAATATTATGAAATAGAGAGAGTATATAAAATAAAGTAAAATTTACTAAATTCTAATTTAACCATGCAATGTATATTTATTTTTAGAGAATTTTCCAGTTCAGTAAAGATTGAACTAAAATCAAACATAAAAAACTTTTAGAACCCTTTATATTTTGGGTACAATTAGGTTAGTATCATAATTTTTTTTTGGTTCACGTTAACATTTAAAAAATTTATTTTAAAGAACCATAGAAGATAAATTTTTAGAGATAGAAACTATAGTGATACCGAGAGATTGAGGGAACCAGAGAGAATATTCATCGGCATAATGTACTTTCCACCAAAACATGAAAATTGTTACTATTGAAATATCTCCTATAAAAATGTTATAAAAATAAGTCTTTCACATATTTGGAATTTTATTAATATAAAATCCAATCTTATCTCTATTTGGATTCATCATAGCTACCGCCTTATTATTCATTTACATTAACCAATATAGATAGAGTTTTTTCAAAATGATAATATCATTTTCTAGATAATCATTCTCCTACTAAAAATTAGAAGATCATCATAGATTTTACCATTTATAGATGAAGTGAAATTTATTAGACAATAATATACATTTTAATTTTAGAATAATTATTCTCTATAATCCACATTTTATCTTATTATTTATCAAACTCAATAATATAATTTTTCAAAATTTAATTTTCCAAAATATGTTTCTTTACTTAAGTACCATTTTTCTGATCTTGATTCTAATTTTCATAATTTTTAGAAGTATTTTCAATTACCTTTAGAAATTCATCACATAATTCCCAAAATTCTTTAACATTAGATTCATCACAAATAGAAATAGAAGAATATTTAGAATCATAATCATAATCAGAATAATTATTAACCATCCTTGATATTTCCATAAAAAGAATTATTAGTCTAAACCATATCATGAAATGGATCTATTACCTTCTGATATATTCCTAATAGAGTATGGTTACCAGTCTCCTACTCACTTCTTATTTCTTCACTAGTGTCTGATTATCTAGTGAAACTCCAACCATTATGAGAAGAAGATTTCATTTCCTTTTTATATTTATTATCTCACCCTTATTGATTCAACAATATGATATCATATTTGGTATAGTTTGGTTTTATATATTCATAACATATAATAGTGGATTTACCATTAATACCTATTATTTTGAAATGATTATTTCATCTCTTTTTTATCCCTTCATCCTTTTTGGTAAAATTATTTTTCTTTATGGGTATTTTAATGAATTTAACAACTTTATTTAGATCATTATCCTTCTATAGGATAGAAGAGTATGAGGAATCACAAAAATGGATAACATAAACATATTTAGATTTAAAATAATTTACCTTTATTTTTTCCAGAATAATCAAGCTCATTATTCTTTAATTCATGCTTGTATAGTAATAAAGATACAATAAACTCATCTAGAGAGTATTAAACAAAATATTTTTGTTCCTTGATAAATAATTTATTTGATTTCCAATTCTTTAGAAAGTATCAAAGTATTTTTTAATCATTACTTAATTATTTATAGTTTAACTAAGGATAAACATGATGTTGATAATATTTTTTAATATTTTGAACATATGATTTATACCTTCATTATTATACATTAAAAAATATTGAAATTACACCTTGTGAATGATTATATTTGTTCTTTTTAATTTTCTAGTTCCATGATTATTGTCTTTTAAATTATTCCAAATTCCAGAAGAAATAATACATGAAGATATATTCTTGTAAACACCTCTACTAAGAGGAAAATAAATATAATTCATCACTTTGTAATGAAAAACATATTTTAAAGCCTCATTTGAAATTAATTTTTCAAGTATCAACTCAAGTAATTTACAAGGTCTCTACAAGATTGACCAAAATTCAATACATGTATTTTTAAAAAATACATTATTTTGATCTAACCACAATTTTTATTCACTTACATTAAATTTAGTTGGTCTCATTGGCTTCATGAAATCAATGCCTTAATTTTCCATTGAACTGCAATAGATAATTCCCCGTTCTTATTAAGCACTGGGATACAAGCTAACTAGAAAAAAAACATATAAATTTAATTTTTTTTAAAACTATAATATTAATTATAACCACTAATATCAGTTTTTGGTATCAATAAAAATAAAACATATCTGAACTAAAAATTCCTAAATTGGTAACCCTATGATACCAATTTTTGGTATCATTAAATGAGAATATCAGGTATAAACTATCCTTATAAAGGTCCACCCCTTTGATAAAAAGTGTTTATTCAAAAAGTATATAGAAGATAATCTTGATGGTAAGGGGTGATATGACCTTATAAGAAATTTAGAGTTATAAATAAGTGGAATTAAAAATAATCAATAGCACATATAATTTTTTTAGTATTTCAGTCTAATCAATGCAGTCTAATCTTTATGGCCAAACCAATTGAGTATAGAACCGAATATTTAAAAGAGAGTGAATTTTATAATGTGATAAATCTGAACCTATTATTTTGAAATGGGATGAATCTCAACCTAGTAATTTTTGAGGAGTATCCCTAAACATATCTATAAATCCTTTTGTTGGAGAAAAAATAACCCCATTTTTTCTACAAGTAGTAGGACCAAACTAAGAGTTTTAATATTTTTTCATTGAGATTAACAAAAGAAGTACCTTTTTTATATAGTATAAAATGTATTAGAAAATATTTAAGTATAGACATCTACCTAGATAGAATAGATAGAATAATGATTACAATTGAATATAAGCATTAGGACTACTGGTGAAGAAATGAATGATGCATTCCATTAATGATGTAGATAATGTTATATGGGAGTTTTATAAAATGTATAAGGTTTTATGATATAAAATAATATTTTTTTCTCCCCTGAGAGTTAATCACAAATGATGTAAATTTTTGAGCACATGATCATTTGAATGTTCAAGGATAATGATCACATAGTATTACTTTTAGATAAATTACTATCATCATCAAAATCAATTATCATTCCATGGATCCTTAAAGTTAGTAAAATAGAAAAAAAATATGTTCTACAGAATAAAATAAAACATTATAATAATTCAAATTAATAATTTTAGTTCCAAAATAATCAAAACAATTATCTAAGAGGGGTAAATTAGTTTCCAAAAATAATCGTCAAGATCGCTATTCAAACATGTTTGAATAAATTTTAAAAAATATAATTAAAAATATATCAAACATAATATGAAACAGTACATTCAAAATATATCCAATTTAATCAAAAAAATAACTAAATTAAAATGATCAAAGATAAGTATATTTAAAATTTTAAAATATAATTCAAAATCATGAAACTGCATTAAACATAGTTAATTTTTTTAATACATATAAAATAGATTCATTAATGAAAAATAATAATTTAAAAATAAATTGAAACATAAAATAATCAAGATAATTTTTTTAATAAAAAAAAGGAACAATTTAAATATTTTCAATATAAACAATTTAAAACACCAAAAAATCAATATCAATGGATTCAAAACAATTAATGTATATATTTGAAATAAATAAACTTATAAAAACTATTTAACCTAATATATACTAAATCACAATATCAAATATGTCAAATAGAGTCCCGTAAATAATTTTTTCAAAAAACTAAGAAGTAATTATTTTAAATAAATGAAAGAATAAATAGAATGCCCTTGATTTTGGTAACATCAAAATTTTCACTCTAAAATAATTTGTAACTGATTATCATAGAATTTAAATGATGAAAGAATATTTTAAAATTAGCGGTAGAATGAATTATAAGTAACTATAAAAGGTATCTTCTACCGAATAGAGAGTAGTACTAGTGTTGAAAGATGGGATACTATTCATGATCACAGTTTGGTTCATACTTAAAGGGATAAAGAATACATTTATAAAAGATGAGATTCTTCCTTATGAGTTGGGCACTATGCTACCTTGAATGGGATGAGAGGGAAGCGTTGGTGTTTGGAGACCTTCTACCATTACCAGTGAAGTAGCTGAAGGCAATCAACAGTGAAGTCAAAACAAGGTAGAAGAGGACTTAGGACAAGATAATGTAACATTCTTGGTTAAATAGATGTATTTTCAAGATGCTATAGAGAACATAAAACTATAACGCATGGGAACTGGGATACACTGTTTATGAAAATGAATTTTATACATATATAAATATATAACGACATGTAAAAAAATATTGAAACAATTAAATATATATGTCATGAGATAAACTGTGAATATAATATATATATATATAGTAATATATATATAACTATATATGAAACTATATTTAAATATATATATATATCCTAAGATAAAGAAGATTGTAGATAAAAACACACAATTGATATATGATAATATGAAATAATATTTTTGAATACTTAAATCACATATGTTGTATAAAATTTAGACATTAACATATGTGATAATATGTTCAAATAAAATAAATTATACATAGATGAATACATGTGATAAAAAACATTACATCCCATGATAATATTAATCAAAATAAATCATGTGTGGAATTGTAATCAGTGTAATATAACAAAACACACAACATATTTCTCATTTTGTTTTATTAAAAAAGGACCATGTAAAACTATTTTGTCTTCCTTTTTAATGAAAACAAAAATATAAAAAATAATTATTTTTAAACAAATATTATCACATACTAACTAATTATCCCCATTTAGAATAGTAATTGGATAAAAACATCATAAAAAATTAACTCTACATATATAGAGTCCTAGATCTAAACATAAAATCTCCTTAAAAAGATTATATGATAAAGAATATAATCACACACTTTAAATAGATTAAAAAGGTAAATACCCCATGAAAATAATAATAAAAATTGATATAATAATAACTCCCCATGAATTTATACTTTGCTTAAATTTTCCACCTATATAAAATAGTTAGAGGACATAAAAAAAATTAAATACTTCATGTACTGAACTATTATTTCTCTGTGAAATTTAACTTTATTTATAGGGAAGACACCAAATAATTAAAAATTTAATTAAAATCACACAAAAATATATTTTGGTGTTCATCATAGTTTGGTTCCAATAGGGGTAGTAACATAATTGTTTAGTACCCATGTAGATTTAAAACATTTTTTTATATTACAAGAGGATAAATTATTAGATATATAAATCAATTGACACAAATAGATTGAGGGAACCTATGTGAAAACTCCTCAACATATTATCCTTACAATAAGTATTTAAAACATGTAAATATTGAAACCATCCTTGTGGAATTATTAACAAAATAATTCTTGAAAATCATTGGGATTTTATGATTATGACCAAAACCCAGTATTTTCTCTTTTTTTTCTTCATATATACCTTCTTATTTTTTTCTCAAACTAAGGTAGAAAGAGTTTCATTAAAATATAGAATTTAATTTTCCAAATTAACATTCTTTTTCTAAACTATCTCAAAATTTTCATAGAATTTATCATTTTTAGATGAAACAGGTGTTCTCAAACAATGATTTTCTTTTTCTGTCCTAGAAATATTATTCTCTATAACCATAATTTCCTCATTTTATATATCAAAATAAAAATGAAATTTTTTCAACAATTAATATTCCAAAATAATACTTTTATTTACTTTAGTATTTTATTGTGATCCTTGGTCAAATTTTCACACATTTTATAAATATTTTCAATTTACTATTGAAACTCATCCCATAATTCACGCAATTAATTATCATTATATTTATTACTTACAAAAAATCAATCATTTTCTGAATTATAATCCAGGAATAATTACTAACATTAATTGTTGTATCCATAAAAAAATAATTAGATGGATTTAATATATCACTAATGAGATATGTTACCTTTGGATATTTTCTTATTATATCAAGGTTATAGGTTTAATTCTCACTACATGATTCTTAACTAGAGTTTGATTCTTTAATTCAACTCTGGATAATATAATAAGAATTTTTCATTTTCTTCTTATATTTATTATCGCTTTCTTCTTGTTTCAAAATTGGACACCCATATTAGGTATGGATGATTTTCCTATATTCATAATATATAATATTGGATTTACATTTCATAACTTTTCTTTTGATATTCTTAATATATATATTTAATTTATATTCCTCCTTGTTGGTAGAATTTTTTTTCTTTATGATTTAATGAATGAATTTTTCAACTGGATTGAGATGATCATCCTTCTCTATGCTAGAAGAATATGTTGAATAATTGGATGAGTTAGCGGAAACATTTTTATATTTCAAAGAAACTACCTTTCTATTTCCAAATGAATAAAACTAATTATTCTTCAATTCATGATTTTACTATTTTATAGATCTAATCATATCATCTATATATTACTCTATAAAACCTTTTATTTATTTAACAGATATATTCTTTGAAAGGAAATTATTTGGTAAGGCCCATGGTATGATTTCAATCAACAATTCATTCTTCATAGTTTCTCAATGCGTAACCATTTTTTTGAAAATATTTTTTAATCTATTTAATATCTCATTTATACTTTTGTGATAAAAAATTATAAACTATTGAAATTTAGACTGATGAATTATGTGCTTAATTATATAAAAAAATTAGTTCATTATTGAGTGAATTTTAAATTTTACTAACTTTTAGAAGATATTTTACAAGAAGGTATATGAAAATAAATACTTATAATGAGAGTGCAATAAAGATAATTCATTACATTGTAATTCAAAACCTATTTTGCAGTAATATTTCAAGTAAAAGTATCTTGTTCAACCTCAATTATTTTAAAAGGTATAGCCATGATTGTCCAATATATAACACCAATATTTTTTCAAAATGCATCAATTCAATCTTTCCAGTATCCATGATCACATCAATTTAAAAGAGTTAGTCTCACCTAATTCAATAATTCATTCTCCATATTTCCCATAAAACTAAAATTGATATTTACTTAGTCATTTTGAGGAGTAATATATGGGTTATCATATAAATAAATAGTAAAATAAATATATAAAAAGTTACAACTATACTTTTAATGAAAACCTCTAACATTAATTGATGGTAGTAACTAGCCTACACAATGTTGATAATTTCACATGGGCATGATCTTGTTATAATTTTATATTAAACCCAAATACCACTACTACATAGGTATGAAAAATAGCATATGTCTGTGGTTAAACCCATATGGAGAGTTAAAAAATTCTATGGACTTGGTAGCTAGAAATGAAGAATGGATTCCTCATATGATTCATATAGGTCAGGTTCAAAACTAATAAGATTTATTAATTTCATATGATAAATGAGGGATCTAGATTAATTTTAGGGATCTTATACAGAGTGTGTTCCTAAATTTATCTTGGGATGGCCAAATGAAATAGGATTTAACGTAGTGAATAAGTCACCAATTTATTTTGGTAAAACCAATTGGATCTAACTAGATAGGAAACCACTCTTTTTTCTAGGATTTTTCATTAGTTTAGGTGCATTAATCTTCAATTCAAATTCATAAACCTTCCTAGGTTATTGGCCCTATTCTGACTAACTCCAATGAGGATAGGGTCTTTATATTTCAATTCACTTGATCAGGGTTGTTCCAAATAATATGATTAACATGATATCTTAATCCCAATTTATATCTGAAGGGTTACCCATGTTTTTATTTAATAAATTCATTAGTTTTATATTACCCCTACTCTCATCACCTAACCTTATGAGAGTTAGAAACACACGGTAGTGATAGTGTTAAATGAATTAAATAACGAAAAAATTATTTACATGTTTGTAAATAAATTCATTAATAAAGAAAATAAAATAAAATAGTTTATGTCATGAACTCTTTGTGTCTTGAAGAATTCATGAATTGTGTTGCTTTCTTAGGAACGAGGATTCATGGAGGGTTAATCGGTACAAAAGTAGGCACTTTTTCATCATGAGTTATTTCACATCCTGAATATCTCCACACATCAAATTCAAAACCTAAATTGGATTCATGTATTAAACATCATTATATAGTGGGCCTATATCCTAGGATTACATGTTATTATTCAGATTCATGACATGAATTCTCTGTATTTTTTGTAATTTACAGTAGCACCTCATTTTAAGATTGAACTCATATATCTTGAATAAACCAACA
Organism: Viscum album; assembly: GCA_963277665.1. NCBI lineage: Eukaryota > Viridiplantae > Streptophyta > Magnoliopsida > Santalales > Viscaceae > Viscum > Viscum album. Next base: position 1,438,753,237 of record OY728162.1, read on the forward strand.
ATAATCCAGAGAATCATATTATATAAGATGAAAAAATCCCAAATAAATGCTTTAAAAATATATAAAAGAATTAATCTATTTATATTTCCCCACACTTGAATAGTTTATTTCCCTTAAGCAAAAAAGAATCTCAACATGGATTCCAAACAAAAAAAAACTAACAAGAAAGGTGAATTAACATTATAAAAATTAAAAAAGGTGTAACACATTGATATTTTATGGATTATTATTATTTTTAATAAATTAAATTTCGTTTATATCTTGCATTACACACAACACAGACTTTACCTTGCATTGTACACAACACTGAGTTTTAACAAACCAATATTTTTTATTGACATTTTTATTTAAATAAAACCGATAAACCAAGACATTATACTTAGTGATATGAATATTAATAAATATTTTTTAAATATTAATTATAATAGTTTATTTAAATTAAACATTTGGAAGTTTCTTAATTTTTATAAAATTCATTATATGTTTTGAAAATAATAATTTTTTAAAATGTTTTTATTGAATTTTTTGAATAAATAATAAATGTAATTTTTACACTCTTTAAAATATTAATTTTAAAAAATAAAATTTAATTTTTAAATTATCACGTGAAAATTATATTAGAGTGAATTTTTTTTATTTTCTAAAAGGACTAAATTTTCAATGAATAGTTAAAATACTTGTTTTTATTGAATGTTGAATTTTCATTGAAAGAATTTATAAGGTTACTTTTTTTTATAATTTTTTTATAATTAAAATTAATTAAACTATAAATTAATTAATCCAATTTAGTTCATTTTAAGATTTTTTATTATGAAGATTCATATAAAAATCATAAAATGTTTGGACATTTCCTCTTTGGAAAACCGATTTCTCATCGTGCTTGCGGGTTTGATTTTTAAATTACATTTTCCCACATTTATGATTTATATTTGAAAAAATGGGTTCCATATTCATAATCAGAAGAATTTATGTTATTTAAAATTGTGGAGTTAATTTTTGAGCCTAATGAATAGAAAAAATATTAAATATTATTTACTGAGGGTAAGGTAAAAATGTGTTTATCGAGGGTTAAACTGAAAGGATAAGGGTTAAATAATAGAAACAACTTTTTAAACACCTATTTTATGGCCCTATATTGAACTTAGGATGTATAATTATCATTAATTATCTTTTTGGGAGTCTTGTGTCATGTGAAAAACCTGAGAAAACCTTTTTCTTTTAAAAATTTACAAGTGTGACAATCACCTCACTTGTAAAAGGACACAACTTATCCTCTCCTATTACCACATCCAAAACCATTTTGTACAACCAATACCTAAAAAAATATCTTCCTTTAATACCTAATTAAATACTAGTGTCCTTTATGATATGTTAAATATATTCTAGAGAATATTTATTTTAAAACTAAAAAAGTTTTTTGAAGAAGTTGTAATGTTTTCAACTACGAGTTTGTGTTTTATATATTCATCTAACTTATTGAAATATTATTCAATTATTATAAAATAATAATAATATCTTCTAATATAAACTGATATTTTATTATTGTAATATAATAACTTATATACATCTCCACCTCCATCAAATGGTAAATGATACATATAATTGTGCGTGCGACGGACTACCGTCGGGCGAACCGATATTATTCATTCTTAGTCATCAGATCTCACAACTAGATAAAGTGATCAATAAAATGTGTATAAATGATATTAATGATAATTATGGAATTTTTGTATCACATATAACTTATTACTTTAAAATATGTGGGAATACGATATTATTGATCATGTGTTTAGTGGACTACTGGCTCGTGAAGCACTAAAATTCATTTAGGCTTTACATGTATCGTAATAAGTATTTTTTTAATTAATATATGTGATATATATGAAATTAAAATTATTATATAATTTTAATATATTTTTTAACTTTATTTTTTCCATTTTTCTAGAAAATCAAAACAATGTTCATGCACACATATAATCTACTTTCACCAAGAATAACGTATTTCATTTTCTATATTTAACATTTAAGGATTATTCTAAATACATATATAATTAATATATATGATATTTATATAATTTTTATAATTCTAGATATTATGTAACCATGATAAATTTAGGGGAAAAAATAAATCGAAACACACATTAAAAGCAAAGCAGTTATTTCCTAAAACGTAATTTTAACGTTGAATTATTAATAAACCTGTAATAAAAAGTCATAAATAAATCATATATGGTATGATATATATAATTATTGTTCTTTAATATATTTATAATAAATTTATATTCATTATTTAGGAGTTTCTAATGTGTCTGAAGGAATTAGGGACTTAAGGTAAGGGATTTGTTTCTCAATTTTTCTTCTTTGGGACCTATATTAAGTTATACACCTATCTTATTTTATGAGTTGTATATACATACTATTTAACATGTTATATCATGAATTTATTTATTATTATTATATTTTATGTTACATTTGGTTTTATTATTTCATGGGTATAAAATCTCATTCTTTATCACGATTGTTATGTTTATGCTTCGGATGATTAAATATTAAAATCCATATCTCAAGAAACTAATGAATTTTCTTATACAATGGCTATGAAATGAGAATATAAGTTTTTCCTTGATTTTTATCCCTTTATATATTGAATATTCTAAATGATTTATTTTAAGAAAAATCTCCTTTATTCCTCTTTTTAGTCAGAATCACTTTTTCTTACAAAATAATGTTTTGTAAAAATGTTTTCAAAAATGTTTTTAAAATTAAATAAATAATTTATTAAAAAAATTCACATGTTTTACCTTTTAAATTTTTTTTTGAAATGTGACTTCATGTCATTTTCTAAACATGGCCCATTTGGATTTTATTAAAAATTTGAAATAAATATTTGTTTTAACGTGAAAGACAATAATGGAATTTACCAATTTCATAAATATTATTTCTTTGAAGAATCCTTTTTAAAATTTATAGTTATTTTTAATGAAAATTATTGTGAGAATATTTTATGTTTTAATTTTTTATCAATTGGAAGCATATTTTCCTCAATAAAGGTTTTAAATGACATTTTATAACTTTCTTTATAAATTTTTAGGTTTATTTTCAATGAAAGGAATTTCAAAAACACTTTTTGAATTTCCAATTATAAAAATTTTGTATTCAAATAATGGTTTTTTTCCTCAAGAAATTATCAAAATTATTTTAATTTAAAATTCATTTTCCATAGAAGATGATATCCTTTGATGTTACTTAATATTTATTCTCTGGATGGTTTAAGTTTATAATGAGATGTTTTTTTATGAAACCGTTCTTGTTTCATGGGTTATAAAATGATAAACTTATCATGAAACCCACTTCATTTTGATATGTTATGATGAAATGGTGAAATTATTATGAAAACTATTTATTTTATATAGGTTTTACTATAATGAATTTTTTATGAAACCCATTTCCTTTCATGGTTATGATATGATAAATGTTTTATGATTTTGTGTAACCCATATTTATGATTTTCATTACGTGATAGTGGGACATATGTATCCCTACAATGTTTTGGGAAAAAATTGATATCTCATGAGAGGGAATAAGACTAGAACGGGGAGTGAAACCAGTTTGGTAAGAGAATCTGTCCAGCATGATAGTTTTTGGAGTGAACCTTGACTCTATGATGGTTTGGGGAGTGAACCTATTCCACTATGATAGTCATAGAAATAAGCCTTAAACTATAAATAAAATTATTTTCTATTGTTATGTGTATGAAAAAAAATTTATTCCATATTCCAATATTATATTATCACAGTTCATGTTATTTTATTCTTTTATGAATCATGTCTTATGAACTACTGAGATTAATTCCATGACTCAAGTTTATGATCTATGATATACAAGGTATGGTATTCAGATTTTATTCTCAAGTTAGCATAGTCATATACTCATGATATACTGATATCTCTCTTCTAGACCTTTACTAAGAATCTAAGACCACCCTTTATTAAATTTTCTTTCCGCTGGTTATGATTAAATGTATTTTGTACGATGTACCTAAGAATGGTGATAGTTAAAAATAACATAGTGGGAGATGATTTAGCTAACTTATGGATCAGTTTTTTATGTGTCCAAGTTTCTAAAGGCAATTTACCTGAACGATTATAGCAAAGATCATTATTTCAAGTAATGAATACTAATCTTGTAAGATATAATGTTTATGTATGATAATTTTGGTTCTTTATAGTTGGTATTAGATCAAGTTGTACATTTCCTTTGGAAACTATGATGAGAAAACATTAATGATATCCCTAACGATATGTACAAGGATATGTCTAAGGATAAGTATAAGGATGAAAAAATGTATAGGAAAATGTCCTGGAATTTTGGTAAATGATAGAGATATAGTTTATAAGAAATTACATCCCATTATATATAACACAACTTGATATAGATCTTTCATAGAGGTTCCTAGGGTTAATAACTCTAAAAAGGGAGTATTGAGATGGACTTGAATATCACATAGTGTGTAATAATGGGCCTTATTACTGACCTATTTTGAAACTCCCATGGGATATGCTTTGGAAATTCACAAAATTTTACTAACCATCATGAAGGATTTTAATAAAGTTCATGAGTGTCCTAGGTTAAGTATATGGTTTTTTAGATTTTACAAAATATGTCATGATTTAGACATATTATAAGGGATTTTTCAATATTATGTGCTTCCCCACTATGATTATTGTTTCTTAAATTACTCCTTTTGGTTTTATTAAACATTTGTAACATGAAGAAACCATGTTAATGTAGTATATGATGGAAAATTTAGTGTTTTTCCTCCTTAGAAACCAAAATTCATGGGATGTGTACTGAAAAATGTCACTATAAGGCTCCCACAAATTTCATAGGCCATGAATTGTGATGAACATCCAATTGAGAAAAACAGGGGATAATATTATGTTGATTCCATCGTGAGAAAACTACCTCCTAAATTTAGTGGCTCCATTAATCCACTAGTTACTAAGAAGTGGATCATCACCACTAAATATATATTTTCCATTATCCAGTGTTCGGAATAATAAAAAAGTAATTTTGGTTGTCAATAATTTTGAACGCGAAGTGGAACAATAGTAAAATATCATCAAGAATACAAGGGAACCTGATGAAAATGAATCCATAGAGTGGGATGAGTTTAAGGTATTATTTTTAATAAGTACTTCCCTAATATTCTTTACACAAATAATAGAGAAGGAATTCAATGAGCTAAATCAGAATGATGTGGAAACTTTTTTTACCTATGAGGAAAATTTTATGAGACTTATAAGGAAAACATATGGCATTATCATCTAATAATAAATTAATGTTGATCGATTATTATGTGTATTAAAACCAAGTCTATAAAGAAAATTAACCATAAGAGAATTTAGTAGATATGAATAAATCATTTGATATTCTCCCAAGGTGTAAATTGAGAATAATGTTACTCATAAATCCCAAGGTTTTGGAAAGAAAAGGAAGAAGGAGATTAAAGGAAACTCTAAAAACCATATAAAGAAGAAGATTAGCTTCCATTCATGATTAAAGTGTGGAAGTAAACATTAATAAAATTTTATTAAGGGGTTTGGTAAATATTTTAAATGTGGAAAGAAATATCATCAGGTAACTGCATGTTGAAGTTATTGTAATATTTTAGCTAATAATTTAAATATAGATATCTCCACATAATACACCACCCACACTCTAGTATTTCAAATTAAAGTATTATGGGAGTTATGGAAATGAGTTCCCAAACTCAAAGTATAATGATGATAATCATAATGAACAACCTATTAAGCTGATAGAAAAAGGGATATCTCATGTGAAAACTATTTCTAATTAGGGTTCAATACCGACATGGTGAAAGGTACACTTACTATCCAATCTAGAACTGGAAATGTCTTATTTAACTCTATATCTACCAATTATTTTATATCTATAGAATATAAAAATGTTTATAATTATTCCACTTAAATGATTAGATATATAATTATAAATAAAAATCATCAATTGTGTAATGATCGCATCTTTATTATATGATTCCTATCCAGTTAATGATTGTGATAATGTGATTCATGTAAAAAATTTCATCTTCCTCTAGTTTAATTTTATGTTATCAAAGGAATGGATTGTCCTTATATACATATATCCACATTAATTTTCAAGAAAGGGAACTAAAATTTGATATTCCAAACCAACCTATGATCATCTATTAGTATGATGATAAATATTCACTTTTTATGGAAATCACATCCATTGTATTGTATTGATTCTTATTCAATAAGGATTTGTATCTCATATGGTTTGGTTGAAACTCAACATTCATGGAATGCCTATTTTAAGGGGTATTTTTTATGTATTTATAGAATAGTTTCCTATAATTCTACAAAAATTTTAATTTTTTTCAATATATCTCATACCTGGTGTAATACCTATTTCAAAGAATACAGATATAATGGAGCTGATTGAATTGAATGAATTGAAAAAAAAATCAGTGAACCGTGAAAATGGATTAGTTCAGCCAAATGTGTATCTTTAGGTAAAGATGTTCTTTTTGTTAAAATGAATGATAGATAAATGAGACTTATTATTGATTATCATGAGCTAAATAAGATCATGATCAAGAACATATATCATCTACCCCATATTGGGGACCTATTTGATCAACTGGAGAGAGATCAATACTTTTCCAAGATTGACCTTCATTCTTGATATCATCAATTGATGGTCATGAATTAGGATATACCTAATAAAAAATTATGTAAAAGGTATATACACTATGAATATACATAGATTTCATTCATTCTTACTAATTCCCCTTCTATATTTATGTATTTAACAAAAAGAGTATTTAGAGATTACATTGATTAGTTTTTGTTAGTCTTTATATATATTATTATTTTCTATCCAAAGAGAAAGGATGATCATGAAGATCACTTGATAATTGTAAAGAAGACCCTAAGGAAGGATAAACTATATGAAAATTTTACAGTGTGTGAAATTTGAATGCAAAGGGTTTCATTTTTGGGTCATATAATCTCAAGAGAGGGTATATTGATAGATTCATCAAAGGAGGCTATTAAATGTTGGCACAGACTAACCATGATGAAATAGATCTATTATTTTCTTAGATTATCTAGATATTGTCTTCAGATTTTTTATAAATTGTCATCACTATTTAATCCACTCACTAAGTTAACTCAGAAGGGACACAATTTCCTCAATATAGATGAATGTGAGGAAAATCTTGAGGAACTGAAGAAAATATTAGTCATCACACATATTCTTACATTACTCTTAAGTGGAGAGGGTTTTTTAATCAGTAGTAATACATATATGAAATTATTGGGTCACATTATTATGAAAAATGACATGGTTATTTATTATGCATCATGATAATTGAATGTTCATGGAAAAAATTACCCAACTCATGATTTGGAGTTAGCTGTGGTAATTTTTTCATTAAAGATATAATGCAATTACCTCTATGGAGAAATGTGTGATATATATATATATATATATACATATATATATATTTATAAAAAGGTTTAATGTATATATTCGCGTAGAATGATTTGAATATCTTCCATGGAAGATGGTTAGAGATGATTAAAAACTATGACTTCTCAGTACATTACAATCATATAAAAGAAAACAAGCTAGCCAATGTATTGAGTTGAAAAGATAATGATAGAATATAAATAATGAGGATCAAAAAAGATCTGATATTTATGGATTTGTAAAGTTTGGATCTGGAAACCCTAAAGTAATGGGATAAATCATATCTTTCTCAATTAAATATTTAACCATATATCCAAGTGAAGATTAAAGAGGTGCATAAGGAAGATGTAGAGATGAAAAATAAGGTTAGAAATGTTATTTATTAAAACCTAAATGATGATAAAATTATTATGATATATAATAGTGTACGTGTTCCTCCCATACAAGTTTTGAATAAGGGGATATTAGAGGAAGCTCGTAGTTCTTCTATGACAACTCAGCTTTTTATTACAACTTAAACATGCTTTATTACATAAAACTTCACTTGATACAACAAAGAAGATCAAGAGGTTTAGTTTCTTTGGGGCTTAGGATCATTACATAAAAACTTTAAACTTGAAATACAACATCCTTATTGAAAACTTCCTTTACATGACCACTACATTCCTTCGTACTTAGAATTGCATGGGATAACCTGGGGACATGCATAAGAAAAGGGTGAGCTATAAAGCCCAGTAAGGGAGTACACAATGAATAACATGAGGAGTACAATACATGTTAGGCAATAAGCATATCAATAGAGCATAAGAGAGACATGAACATAAAGGCATGATAAAGCATGATAATCATAACATGGAAATGTGGCAACAACACTTAACATTGAATTAGCATGAGCCAAGGCTCATTGCACATGGAGCATGAGTAAACCCTCATTGCACTTGAAGCACGAGTAAACCCTCGTTGCACTTGAATTAGCATGAGTCAACACTCATTGCACATGATGTATCATGATACTATACTTTACCCAATGCATTGGAGCGCTATAAAGGGCGCACCCTTCTTAAACATTTCATTTCATGCATAAGTGTGCCACATGGATCATAAAACATGGATTCATAAAACATAGTCATTTCTTCCACAATAAAGGAAAGTGGAATTCATACATGAAACTTTATAATCAATATGTAAATGTGAATAAAGGTGAATACCCTTGATGGAGAAATGGGCATGGTATTCACTACACAAAGACATTGGCTTAGAAAATCGGTGCGATTTCGGCAGCGTAACGGCGTGACATAAGAATTCATAAAAAAGGTTGATGATAGAGAAAGAGGTTCCTCACCATATTTACATGTAATGGATAGTAAGGAGATCATATATATACATGTCCCAACAATAGAAATGGAATTTAGATTCATGATACAAAAGTATTGCTTGAATGTAAAAGAAGAGAGAGAAGTTCCTTTCAGAATTTCGGCATAGTAACGGGTGTACATGGGAGGCATTTGATGAGACAGAAAGGGTTCTCCCATCATTAAAACAATAAGAGGGAAGTATGGGGGAGGTTCAAAACCATACCCAAACATTCATAATTGAAATAAAAAGGGAAATACAACTTAAAGAAAATTGACAAAAAAATGAGAAAGGAAGAAAACCCCTTACTTGGAAGTGTGCTTCCAAAGGCTAGAGAGAGGCTTGTGAGAGGCTTCTTGGGATCTTGGGGCACCTTGAGAGGATTCTAGAGAGAGTAGGGAAAAGGTTGGACGAACTTCAAGGGCTTTGAGTGAGGAGGAAGTGGGAGCTTGGGTGGGTTTATATAGGAAAGGTGAGAGAATTCTTTATTATTTAGGTTTGGGACCCCTTATATTAAAATAATCCAAACCACAAACCATACCATGTTATTTACCCATGGTTTCTGGAAAAGGAAAGAGGAAAAAAATATTTTACAAGGCCAAGGACCGAACTTATTAAAAAATTAGGTTTGCTTATGTGCAGGTGAGTCACACTCCCATGGAAATTAATTTAAAAAGGCAAAGTGTTGAATAAGTCTTGAGGGCTCCATTAATGCTTTGAAAAGTGAATCAAACAAACCCAAAACCTCATTATTTTAATGATAAAACACATATTGGCCGAACATAAGGATTATGGTATTTTATTACATCACCATTGGGTCATTATGATGTCATAAAACACATTATATATTTAAATGGTATTTAATTTTTACCCAAAAATTTGACTGTCTCAGAAAATTATGAAAAATTCACCGTTGGATAATTTCGATGTCCTGATTCCAAAAATAATATTTATTTTATCTAAATAATTTTCTAAATATGTGAATTTTCACTTTTAAAATAAAAACCGACATTTATAAAAAAATTCACGGGTTTTGACAGAAATGGCTTTCAAACCTTAATAAAATTTTTATTACATTCATAAAATTATAAGATCATTTTTATTTAATAAAAATTAATTTAATATTAATAATAATATTTTATTAAAATATTATTTAATTCAAAAATACTTTAATTTAATAAAATATAATTCTTAATTAAATAATAACTAAAAACACCATTTGTATTTTAAAAACTAATTACAATGCATCAAAAATGGCTAGAAATTATATTTTATTATTATATACAAAAATAATGTACATGAACATGGTGCTACTTATTTGTTACATAACCCCTTAAAATATCCGCATAAGACCTAATGGTAAGGTGTGCGATGGTGACAGACTCTTGGGGTTGCTCGGATAACATCGCTCGAGTGGTAATCTCTATCAACTTCCATTTTTCCCGTAGACGATCACGTTCGAGCTTGACTTGATGAAGCTCAGCTTGGGCTTGGTCAAGGGCAAATCCCAAAGACGCCACCTCCTTTCCGAGCTCCAACAAATGGGCTTCATAAGGGGAAATTCTACTGGATGAGGCCATCGCTTCCTTTGTCTGAGTAGAAAATTGGTTCGTTAAAGCCTTATATTTAAACTACCCAGATGATCACCGTTCAACGGCTATAAAAGTAACGGTCAAAAATCTTAACGTTAAACTAAAGAAGTTGACATCTTATAAAAACATTTTTTTTATAAAGAAACATTTAACTGGATGAAATTTTGGGTCGTTACAACATTCCCCCCTTAAGAAATTTCGCCCTCGAAATTTTCCTTTTCCCACACTAAAACAAATGTGGGTAACTTAGCTTCATCATATCCTCCGACTCCCAAGTTGCTTCTTCAAACTTGTGGTTTCTCCACAACACCTTGACGAGGGGCATTGTCTTATTTCAAAGAACTTTTTCTCTACGATCCAAGATATTCACTGGTTGCTCCTCATAAGAAAGATCGTCTTCTAATTGTACCACCTCAGAAGAGAGTACATGTGAAGGGTCTGGTATGTACTTCCTTAAGAGGGATACATGGAAGACATCATGCACCTTGTCCATAGTAGGTGAAAGTGCTAGTCGATAGGCCACAGCCCCAACACGATCAAGAATCTCGAAGGGGCCGATGTACCTTGGACTTAACTTCCCTTTCTTTCCAAACCTCACGACCTTCTTCCACGGAGATATGCGTAAAAACACCATGTCTCCGACTTTAAACTCAAGGTCTCGTCGACGATTATCTGCATAACTCTTCTGTCGACTTTGGGATGCCTTGATATGCTGCTGAATGGTTTTCACCTTCTCCACCATTTCTTCGACCATTTCTGGTCCAAGCAGCTTACGTTCACCGACCTCATCCCAACATGCCGGTGTTCTACACCTTTTCCCATACAGGGCTTCATATGGTGCCATTTGGATGCTCGAGTGGAAACTATTATTATAAGAGAACTCAACTAGAGGAAGATGTTGATCCCATCCTCCTTTAAAGTCCATTGAGCACGCTCTCAACATATCCTCAAGTGTTTGGATAGTCCGCTCGGATTGGCCATCAGTTTGAGGATGATAGGCCGTACTGAAGTTCAGTTCAGTATTCAGAGCATGTTGAAGACTCTTCCAAAACTTAGAGGTAAATCTTGGATCTCGGTCAGACACAATAGATATTGGTACTCCATGCAACCGTACCACTTCCCTGATATATATCCGTGCCAGTTGATCCAAAGAGAAATCCTCTCGAATAGCAATGAAGTGTGCAGTCTTTGTAAGACTATCCACAATAACCCAGATTTCATTGTTGCTTTTGGATGTCCTTGAAAGTCCAGTGACGAAGTCCATGGTGATGTTCTCCCATTTCTATTCTGGTATGGGCAATGGTTTCATCATCCCCTTAGACTTCTTCCTCTCTGCCTTCACTTGCTGACACACCAGGCACTTTGATGTATATTCGGCGATCTCCTTCTTCATATTATCCCACCAAAAGTTTTCTCGGAGATCTCGATACATCTTTGTGCTCCCTGGGTGAATAGAGAAATTTGAACTATGTGCATCATCCAAAAGTTCCTTCTTCAGCTCCGAACTTGATGGGACACATAGTCTTTTCCCAAACCGCACAATTCCTTCTTCATTAACATTAAACTCTGAAGATTTTCCCTTTTTGATAGCTTCCACTTTTTCTTGGATTCTCGCATCATCCTTTTGAGCATCCTTTAACCTTTCCAAAAGAGATGGTTGAGCAATCATTTGTGAAAGGATTGATGATGTTCCCTTCTTTATGATTCCCATGTCCATCTTCATCAAGTCTAAGAAGATTGGATCCTTCTCAATTCTCATCATTGATAGAATTTCTGGATCCTTTCTACTTAGGGCATCCGCCACCTTGTTCGCTTTCCCAGGGTGGTAATGTATTGAACAATCATAATCCTTTATGAGCTCTATCCATCTTCTCTGGCGCATATTAAGCTCTTTCTGTGTGAATATATATTTAAGACTCTTGTGGTCAGTATATATCTCACATTTCTCTCCATAGAGATAATGCCGCCAGATTTTCAAGGAATAGATCACTGCCGCCATCTCTAGATCATGCATTGGATAGTTTCGCTCATGGATTTTCAACTGTCTTGAGGCATAGGATATCACTTTATCATTCTGCATCAGCACACATCCTAATCCCTTCTTCGAAGCATCACTGAATACCACAAAAATTTCCCCACTTGTGGGTAAAGTGAGCACAGGTGCAGTGATAAGCCTCATTTTCAACTCCTTGAAGATTTCTTCGCATTCATCACTCCAAGAAAACTTTACTCCCTTTCGAGTTAGCTTGGTAAGAGGGTTGGACAATCGTGAGAAGTTTCTCACAAATCGTCGATAATATCCAGCTAACCCCAAGAAGATACAGATATCAGTTACCGATGTTGGCCTCGGCCATCCCTCAATTGCATCTGTTTTGGAGGGGTCCACAGATATCCCATTGCTTGTGATGATATGGCCCAAGAATGAGACCTCCTTCAACCAGAACTCACACTTGCTGTACTTGGCATAGAGCTTATCCTTGCGCAAAGTCTCCAGTACAGTTCTTAAATGCTCCTCATGGTCCTCCTTGGTTTTGGAGTATATTAGAATATCATCTATAAAGACTACCACAAATTTATCTAGGTAATCTCTAAAGACTCTATTCATCAAGTCCATGAATATTTCTGGAGCATTGGTGAGTCCAAAAGGCATTACTATGAATTCATAGTGCCCGTACCTTGTACGAAAAGCAGTCTTGGGGATATCTTCCTTCTTCACCCTTACTTGATAATATCCCGACCGCAAGTCGACCTTGGAGAAGTATTGTGCTCCACGCAGCTGATCAAACAAGTCATCGATTCTTGGGAGAGGATACTTGTTCTTTATCGTGATTTTGTTAAGTTCACGATAATCGATGCAAAGCCGCATTGACCCATCCTTCTTCTTGATGAAGAGGACTGGTGCACCCCATGGTGATGCACTTGGGCGTATAAACCCTTTATCCAGATTCTGCTGTAGTTGTTTCTTCTGTTCTTCAAGCTCAACCACAACCATTCTATATGGATTCTTGGATATTGGTAGCTCCCCAGGTATAATTTCAATTGAGAACTCAACATCTCTTCTTGGAGGAAGACCAGGAAGTTCCTCGGGAAATACTTCAGCGAATTCCCTCACAATAGGCATTTCTTCAAGGGTGGTTTCTTCCTTGTACTCAATCATCTAAGCCAGATATGCGTGCTCATAAGGGAGTAATATCCATTCTTGAGATGATGGAGCTAAAGGAGATTCATCTTCCTCCTGACACTTGTAAAGAATCGGGGGTCGATTCTCCATATGGAGTGTTATTTCCCTCTCCAGAAAATTTATATTGGCTCTATATAAGGAAAGCCAATCCATGCCAAGAATTGCATCAAATTCCACCAAAGGGAGTATGACGAGGTTCTCCGGGAAATTCAATCCACAGATTATAACAGGGGAGGACTTATACTCATGGGATGCAATGATTGCCCCATTTGCCGTACTCACCGACATCTTTACTTCCATGATTTGTGGTGGTGCAGGGATTGTTCTACTAAACTTTTGAGATATAAAAGAATGCGTAGAACCTGAATCAAAAAGTACATTCGCTATTCTTGAATGAATAACTAGCGTACCTGTCACCACTTCGTTGTCGGGGTTCACTTCGGTAGAAGTGATGGCAAAAGCTCTTCCTTGCTGTCTTGGAGGTTGTTGATTGCCTCCGATAACCCTTGGATTAGGGCACTGATTCGCAAAATGACCCGGTTCTTTGCATTTGAAGCATTGAACAACGCGTTGAGGTTCGAACGGAGCGTTCCTCCCCTCCGTCGCAGCCGCGGGTCCTTCTTGCTGACAGTTAACAGCTAGGTGCCCTTCTCTTCCACACTTGAAGCATTTTGTTGTCCCCCTAAGGCAATTTCCAGGGTGCTTTTTTCCACACTTTTGGCAAGTGGGGTGCTGGAATTTCTTAGCGCCGTTGGATTTATCCATCGGACCACCAGCATTGAAGTCCACTTTCCGCTTCTTGTCCCCATGATACCCTTGTGATTCTCCGATCTCCATTTCAACCTTGAGGGCACATCAGACAATTTCCTCATAGCTGTCGAAGTCACGGATCGCAAATGCTTTCCGCAAGCTAGGCTTCAGCCCACCAAAGAAGCGGTCAACCTTGCATTCGGGGGTAACGACAAAGCCGGAAGCGTATCGTGCAAGCCTTGTGAAGTTTGCCTCGTACGCTCCCACAGATTCCTCATCTTTCTGCTTGAGGGAAAGGAAGTCCCTTTCCATCTTAAGACGGAGGGTGCGTGGAAAATATTTATCGAAAAACATCTTCCGGAATACCTTCCATTCCAAAGCCTCGATCTCCTCCTCAGGCTTCGTATTTTTGATCAACATCCCCCATTTATCAGCTTCACCCTCCATACGATAAGCCGCCAGGAGAACCTTCTCTTTTTCAGAGCATTGGAGGATGGAGAATATCTTTTCAATGGAGTTGATCCATTGTTCAGCAATCGTGGGATCGGATGATCCACTAAAAGTAGGAGGCCTTTGTCTCATGAAGCTTTCAATAGCGACTTGTTCTTTCTTAGGGGGGGTTGAACGTTCCTCTTGACCCGTGTTTCTATTCAAAACTTGAGTTAGCTGAGAGAGAAGCGTGACAAAGTTCGCGATTCCCGCTCCCATTGGATTGGGCATCTCATAAGTACAATCATCACACTGATCTTCACAACGGTTGTTAGCCCGAGTTCTCCTATTACCGGCCATTGGCTGGAATAAAAGGAAAGTTAGGGGTAACACATAAAGGGTAATCCAAATACAAAAGTTGATGACTTATAAATAAACTTTAATCTCTTTAACTCATGAGTCTATAGGATTCAATCCAGGCTTTTCATGATCTTCCTTCTAACATATATTCTTAGGGGCATTTTTTTCCCTTAATAAGGGTTCATACTAAGATTGTGAATTTATCAAAACATATCCCCCGGGAGTTTCATAACCAAGAGTGTAGCAAGGCCCATTGTCGTGCACCAGTTCCCGTTCGAGTCTAGCTCAAAGCGGTGTTTTCGGGTTTTACCCCTAGGATACATCTGTGCCAGAGCCGCCTCTAACTGCTCGTATCCAGACAGGGATGTATTTTTTTGATAAACCAATTACTTAGTATTTACCAAAACCTAGGGATGTTTTTATTATGATTAGTCTTGTATCTAAGGCTTTACTAGGGTTTCCTAATCCCAAAAATAACGAAACCTATCCTCTGATACCAACTATGACAACCCAGCTTTTTATTACAACTTAAACATGCTTTATTACATAAAACTTCACTTGATACAACAAAAAAGATCGAGAGGTTTAGTGTATTTGGGGCTTAGGATCATTACATAAAAACTTTAAACTTGAAATACAACATCCTTATTGAAAACTTCCTTTACATGACCACTACATTCCTTCGTACTTAGCATTGCATGGGATAACCTGAGGACATGCATAAGAAAAGGGTGAGCTATAAATCCCAGTAAGGGAGTACACAATGAATAACATGAGGAGTACAATACATGTTAGGAAATAGTCATATCAATAGAGAATAAGAGAGACATGAACATAAAGGCATGATAAAGCATGATAATCATAACATGGAAATGTCGCAACAACACTTAACATTGAATTAGCATGAGCCAAGGCTCATTGCACATGGAGCATGAGTAAACCCTCATTGCACTTGAAGCACGAGTAAACCCTCGTTGCACTTGAATTAGCATGATTCAACACTCATTTCACATGACGTATCATGATACTATACTTTACCCAATGCATTGGAGCACTATAAAGGGCGCACCCTTCTTAAACATTTCATTTCATGCATAAGTGTGCCACATGGATCATAAAACATGGATTCATAAAACATAGTCATTTCTTCCACGATAAAGGAAAGTTGAATTCATACATGAAACTTTATAATCAATATGTAAATGTGCATAAAGGTGAATACCCTTGATGGAGAAATGGGCATGGTATTCACTACACAAAGACATTGGCTTAGAAAATCAGTGCGATTTTGGCAGCGTAACGCCGTGACATAAGAATTCATAAAAAAGGTTGATGAGAGAGAAAGGGGTTCCTCATCATATTTACATGTAATGGATAGTAAGTAGATCATATATATACATGTCCCAACAATAGAAATGGAATTTAGATTCATGATACAAAAGTATTGCTTGAATGTAAAAGAAGAGAGAGAAGTTCCTTTCGGAATTTCGGCATAGTAACAGGTGTACATGGGAGGCATTTAATGAGAGAGAAAGGGTTCTCCCATCATTCAAACAATAAGAGGGCAGTATGGGGGAGGTGCTAAACCATACCCAAACATTCATAATTGAAATAAAAAGGGAAATACAACTTAAAGAAAATTGACAAAAAAATGAGAAAGGAAGAAAACCCCTTACTTGGAAGTGTGCTTCCAAAGGCTAGAGAGAGGCTTGTGAGAGGCTTCTTGGGAGCTTGGGGCACCTTGAGAGGATTCTAGAGAGAGTAGGGCAGAGGTTGGACGAACTTCAAGGGCTTTGAGTGAGGAGGAAGTGGGAGCTTGGGTGGGTTTATATAGGAAAGGTGAGAGAATTCTTTATTATTTAGGTTTGGGACCCCTTATATTAAAATAATCCAAACCACAAACCATCCCATGGTATTTACCCATGGTTTCTGGAAAAGGAAAGAGGAAAACAATATTTTACAAGGCCAAGGTCCTAACTTATTAAAAAATTAGGGTTGCTTATGTGGAGGTGAGTCACACTCCCATGGAAATTAATTTAAAAAGGCAAAGTGTTGAATAAGTCTTGAGGGCTCCATTAATGCTTTGAAAAGTGAGTAAAACAAACCCAAAACATCATTATTTTAATGATAAAACACATATTGGCCGAACATAAGGATTATGGTATTTTATTACATCACCATTGGGTCATTATGATGTCATAAAACACATTATATATTTAAATGGTATTTAATTTTTACCCAAACATTTGACTGTCTCAGAAAATTATGAAAAATTCACCGTTGGATAATTTCGACGTCCTGATTCCAAAAATAATATTTATTTTATCTAAATAATTTTCTAAATATGTGAATTTTCACTTTTAAAATAAAAACCGACATTTATAAAAAAATTCACGGGTTTTGACAGAAATGGCTTTCAACCCTTAATAAAATTTTTATTACATTCATAAAATTATAAGATCATTTATATTTAATAAAAATTAATTTAATATTAATAATAATATTTTAGTAAAATATTATTTAATTCAAAAATACTTTAATTTAATAAAATATAATTCTTAATTAAATAATAACTAAAAACACCATTTGTATTTTAAAAACTAATTACAATGCATCAAAAATGGCTAGAAATTATATTTTGTTATTATATACAAAAATAATGTACATGAACATGGTGATACTTATCTGTTACATAACCCCTTAAAATAGCCGCATAAGACCTAAGGGTAAGGTGTGCGATGGTGACAGACTCTTGGGGTTGCTCGGATAACATCGCTCGAGTGGTAATCTCTATCAACTTCCATTTTTCCCGTAGACGATCACGTTCGAGCTTGACTTGATGAAGCTCAGCTTGGGCTTGGTCAAGGGAAAAGCCCAAAGACGCCACCTCCTTTACGAGCTCCGACAAATGGGCTTCGTAAGGGGAAATTCTACTGGATGAGGCCATCGCTTCCTTTGTCTGAGTAGAAAATTGGTTCGTTAAAGCCTTATATTTAAACTACCCAGATGATCACCGTTCAACGGCTATAAAAGTAACGGTCACAAATATTAACGTTAAACTAAAGAAGTTGAAAACTTATAAAAACATTTTTTTTATAAAGAAACATTTAACTGGATGAAATTTTGGGTCGTTACATCTTCATTCTCTATTCATCCTGGATCTGTGAATACGTATAGAGATTTTAAAGAAAACTTCTAGTGGGTTGGCATGAAGAGATATATCACTATGTTTATATCTTAGTTCTTGGTATGTCAGCATGTTAAGAATGAGAGAGAAAAATCTAAGGGGATTTTACATCCATTACCCACATGAAAATGAAAATGGGAAAACCTCAATATGGTTTGTATCATCAGACTCCCCAAAACATCTAAAGTGCATATTACTATATGGATTTTTATTGATCACCATACAAAGACATCACACTTCATAACTATAAAATAATATTTATATTTGGATCATATTTCTAGGAAATACATTAAGGATGTTTTATGATTTTATATAGTACCAAATTCAATTATATCTTATCAGGATCCAAGGTTTACCTCCATCTTCTGGAAAGGTATTCAACATTCTCTAAATATAAAGTTAAGATTCACCACTACATATCATCCTCAAAAACATGGTCAGTCTTAGAGAATAATTAAAACCCTATAGGATATTATGAGATGTTTCTCTATGGATTTGAATGATTTTTGGGATCAACACCTTTCTTTAGTTGATTTTTCAAACAACAATAACTTTTAATAGGCATTAAGATGACTCATTATGAACCCCTAAATGGATAAATGTGTCAAACTCGAATGTAATGGATCTATGTTAAATAAATAATTTTTTTGGGAGCTGATATAGCTGAGGAAATAGAAAATAATGTTAAATCCATTCAATAACACATCAAGGAAGCCTAAAGTTAGTACAAAACATATGATGAAAGTTTACAACAAGATTTAGAATTTAAATTTTGTGATAAGGTGTCCTTATGAATATATTAATTGAAGAAGATTATGAGGTTTGGAAGGAAGGGTAATTTAATCCATAGATATATCAATCCATTTTAGATTATTGATCATATTGGGATAGTAGATTATATTTTTTACACTACCGCCAAATCTCCCACAAGTTCATGATGCTTTCCATGTATCTCTTTGGAAGAATTATATACCTAATCCTTCACAAGTATTGAACCCATAGGTCATACCACTAGAGAAAGATCATTCTTATGAGAAACTAGCAATCGAGATTCTGGATCATAAAGAGAATGTTCTTTGAATCAATACCAATCCCCTAGTTAATGTTTTGTGGTAAATTCACTAGTTGAAGAAGCTATATGCAAACCTGAGGAAATGATGATATAGAAGTATCTTTATTTTTTTATATCAGAGTGATGAGTTTTGATAAAAAAATCATTTTAAGGGGGTATAATGTAACATATTTATTTTTTATGAATTATTGTTTTTAAATAAAATTAATTTATTTGATAAGTTGTGTTACATGAAACATCGACTTTATCTTTCATTGCACAGAACACCGATTTTTATCAAACCATGATATATTTTTAAAATTATAATTTAAATGTGAAATATATCACATAGAAAATTAACATAATGATATGAACTGTAATAATTAATTTTTAAATATTAAATATAATTTTTTTATATAAATAAAATTTATTGATAAAAAGTTGATTAGTTTTTTGAAAAGTCTTTATATGTTTTGAAAATACTCTTTTCACAAAAAAAATATTATTAAATTTTGTGAAAAAATAATAAAATTAATTTTTATGGATTTTTTCATTTTTATTCTAAAAAATTTAACCTCCTTTTTTAATTTATTAAGTAAAAATTATATTAATGTGATTTTTCTGTATTTTTTGTAAAGACTAATTTCTAAATGAATAGTGAAAATAATGGTTTTAATTGAAAGTTGTCATTTAGTTTATAGAATTTATAAGGTTCATTTTTGGTTGAAAATTGGTTTAAAATTAACATTAGTTAAATTATATATCTATTAATCCAATATAGTTCATTGGAATAATTTTCATATTTAATTTTGATATAAATAATTTTTAAACTTTTGAACATTTTTTTTAAAACCGCTTTCCCATCACACCTACAAGTTTACTTTTTAAATTATATTTTTTCAACTAAGTGAGAAAAATTTTTAAAAATGAATTCCACATTTATAAAAATAATAATTTATATTATATAATAATTTCAACATAATTTTTTATGATAATGAATAGTGAAAACAGTAAAACTTATTTATCACAGTTAAGTTAAAAATTGGGTTTTGAAGGGTTAAACAAGTAAGAGAAGGTTGAAAATGAAACAAAAAAGTATCCATCGCCTATTTTATATCACTATTTTGACCTTATATTGTCTATGGATCTTGAATGGTTTATTTTTGGTCATTTTAGAATGTGAAAACATGGTTACACCATTTTCTTTTCAAAAATTACAAGTGATTCACTCACCTCACCTATAAAAGGCCACCACTTATCTCCTCCTATCCACACATAAAAAATCATTTTATAACAACTAAAACTACCCAAATATCATCTTTAAATCACTACCCATATCCTATAGTCCTTGGTGAGATCATAAATTCAATCTAGTAAGGATTTAGGTTAAACCTAAAGAGGTTGTTTGAATAAGAGGTAAAGTTTTTAACTATGAATTTTTGTTTTATCTCTTTTATAAGTCTTCAAAATAATATTCAATTATTGTGATATAATAACAAAAATATCTCCCAATTACTAATATTTTATTATGCTAATGTAACAACCAATATTCATCTCTGCCACCATCTAATGGTAAACAAAACCATCGATATTGTGTATGGTGAACTACCGCCTCATGAACTGATGTTATTCGTTTTCAATCACCAACCATAAAATATAGATATAGTGATGGATTAATTTTTTATATATGGTATTTATGATATTATAATACTTCATGAATTATTATGTAACAAGTAACTTCTTAATTACCATTCATTGGTAATATGATAACATTGCTCGTGTGTACAGAGGACTACCGCCTCGTGAATCAATGTGGTTTGTTCATGATTTACATAGTAGGTAATAAGGATGGGTTTAATGAAAATATGTGAAAAATATGACCTGAAATTATTATTTTATGATAATATATTATTTAACTTTTATTCATTAAATTCATCAATAAAATGGATTCAAAGTTCATTCATACGTACGACCTAAAGTCTCTATGAACAGTTAATTTCATTTTCAATCTATGAAATATATAGATTAATATAAATAAATTTATAATGAATATATAGGATATTTATATAATTTTAAATATTATGGATATAATTTAACAATTATCAATTTAATAGTATCAATAATAAAAAATCAAAATAATTAAAAAAAAAGCAATTATTGCCCAAAGCATGACTTTAACATTGAATTATTAATAAAATGGTAATAAAAGGTCATAAGTAAATCATATATGGTATGGTATATTTATATATATTTGTATGGTTCTGAAATAGATGTATAATAAACTAAAATTTATTATTAATTTGTTTTTAATATGTCTAATTGAATTTGATACATAAGGTAAGATATTTTTATCTTAACTTTTCTTCTTTGGTACATACGTTGATTTGTGCACCTATATTGTTTTATGAGATATACATACAACCCCATTGAAATGTAATATCAGAAATTTATGTATTCTCATGTTTTTTTTATTTTCTATTAATGTTATTATTTCATTAGTATTAGGATTCAGTGTTACCAAAGTGGTAATGGTTTTATGATTCAATCACATCTTTTATCAAAATTACTTATGATTATGCTCCAAGGATTAAATGTTATGGTCTATGTCTCAATAAACACAGGAATTTTATTATCCTATTTTAATTTTACAAGAATACATATTTCCCCTTCATTTTCCTCTCTTTAGGTAATCAATAGTTCAAAAGAATGGTTTTAATAAAAAGTGTATTTATTTCTCTCTTTGGTCGAAAAACCGTTTTTCCTTCTAAATAATGTTTTGTAAAAATGTCTTCAAAATTCTTAAAGTGATTTATTAAATATTTTGTTAGGTGTGTTTTACTCTTTATAATTTTTTTGAAAGGAATATTCATGTCATATTTTAAATAATCCTTTTTATGATTATATTGAAAATGTGAATGAAATATTTATTTTAACACGTACGACATAAACGGTGTTTCCCTACATCATGACCATTATTGATTTGAAGATTAGTTTATGTTTTTTCATGTTTATTTTAGAATAAATAGATTTATAACATGTTTTATGATTTTAGTTTTTTTAAATGGAAAAGATATTTTCCTCAAGAAAATTTTTAAATGATATTTTAAAGCATACATTATATGTTTTAAATGTTATTTTCAATAAAAATTATTTACATAATACATTATGAATTTATAATTTAAAAACATGATTTTCAAATAATGGTTATTTTCCTCAAGAAATGATCCATGTGATTTTACTATCAATATTATTTTCCATTTATGATCAAATATTTTGATGTTACTTAAGATTTATTGGGGATAATATCCAATGATACTATTTTTATTATTTTCCTATATGGTTTATGTTTATGATGAATCATTTTAATAAAACCATTCCTTATTCATGGGGGTTATAACATGATAAAATGATTATGAAACCCACTTATTGTCCACAGGTTAAGACTAAATTGTGAAATGATTATAAAACATATTTATTTTACATATTTTATTCTAGGATGAAGATTTTATGAATCGTGATTTGTTTCATGGGTTCTGATATAATGAAATGTTTATGATATTTTGGAAGAAATATGTATGATATTCATTATGTGATGGGTGGGACAATTATCTCCCTCCAATGTATTAGGTAAATATTGATATCTCATGAGATATATAGCAGTGGAATGGGGAGTGAACTCAGATCAGTAAGGGACTCTATCAAGTATGATATTCTTGGGAGAGAACCTTGACTCCTACAATGGTTTGGAAAGTCTACACCTTCCACTTATATAGTCTTGGGAATAAGTGTTGAACTAATAAGGAAATGATTATCTATGCATATGTGTGTGCAAAAAATCAATTTATTATTCCAATATTATGTTCCCATGGTCTATATTAATTGAATCCATTATTATTCATGTCTTAAAAACTTTCATGGTTAATTACATGACTCGTTTTTTATGATATATGAAATTCAGGTTATGTCTTTTAAATATTGTTTTCATGTTTTTATACCCTTATTCTCATGATATGTTGATATATCCATTTTTTACCCTTATTAAGACTCAAAGATCACCATTTCTTATGATTACTTTCCCTAAGTTATAATTTAATATATTATGTATGATTTGTCTCTTAATGTTTCTAGTTATTAATAACAGTATGGGAGATGAAGTGGCTCAACAAAGGGCTAGTTGTTTATGTGTCCAAGTTTCCAAAGGCACTAGAACTAAACAATATTAGTGGGGATTGTTATATTAGGTGATTAATATTATTATATTTATATTTAATATTTATGTATTTAGTGTTTAGTTCATTATAAAAGGTGTTAGGGGAACAATTTTTTCCTCTAAAATCACTTTAGAAAAGAAAATCGGTCTTGAGTCATAATCAAGTTCTTTATTCAAATCCCTTTTAATTTAATTGAAATTTTTAAAATTTTACTTGGAATCCATAACCATGTTTCAAGTTACCTCACTATGAATTTATTCTCATAAAATAATTTAAAATGAAACTAATTTTATTCCAATACCCTTAAAAAATGTTTTAAATAATAGTCTTTCATTGGTTCTAACATCTCTATTCCATAAAGAAAAATATAAAAAATAATCATGAGGGATTCAAAAATATATTTCAAATGAATATGAGGATGAGGGTTTATTGATAAATGATAAAAATAAATCTCCTAAAGGAGGGTATAATCTTATATACAAAACATGATAATCAGAAATAGCATAATGAAGAACCTCCTCTAGAAAGTAAATCTCTAAACTTCCAAAAGCTCAGGGTAGGTTCATGGATGCACCATAAAAGTGTAATAAATGTATCAAGTTTATTTTTTTCTTTAAAAAACATGGTTAATAATGATATCACATCCACATCCTAACCACATATGATCTTTCATGAGATTCATCATCCTAGTATTGGTGATTTTTGACCATTCGAATACCAAACCCATTTTTTAGAGACAAGACAATCTTTAATGTTATATCAAAATAATCATGGAACACATCTTACAGATTAATTGAAAAAGTCATTTTACATATCCTTAGTATAAAAAATCCCATTTCCATCACTAATTATAGTCCCCTCATTATTATTCAAGTCAAAATTATGGGATCATACCAACACTTGGTTATTAAGGGATAAAATGGTCTTATAACATAGATAAATCCTAAGAAGGCCGTTTATGGATTCTCTGAGCTTAGGAATGAATAATTAAAATAAACGTATACGAAAATATGAATTAACAAAAAATCATCATTCATTTCATCAATGTATTTGTTCATTCATAGCACCAATATGATTATAATGCAATTTATTATAGGTTTACATTCCCCAAGTATCTCTCATGAAATATTCATAGAGAAAATTTGGGAAAATTAGGTCTAGAATGCACTTTTGAATATGAATACCTATAAAATGGAAATCACGTAGGGTATAGTATCCAGTAATAATTCCATAAAAATAAATTTCATGGATTTAGAATCAGAAGTAAATTACTCAACTCAGAAATCATTCTAAAATTCTAATTAGTAACAAAAAATATATATTTTAACATTTTCCATCAAAATATTTTCTTTAATTTACATGGGTGAAATAATATTTCATGTTAATGAATTTTTATATTAAATATGTCTTCTATAATGGTGAGAAAATGAAAAAATATATATTTCAATGCACTAAAGTTCAATAATTTTCCCCCACACTTAGAATGAAATGGTGTCCACACTATTTTATAAAGTATAGAGGTAGATGTATCATTATCAGAAGAAATAATTAGGAAATAGAAAATATGAAGGTAGAGTAGGGAATCAATAGCTCCTCATAAAAAATTTCATATGATAAATGAAAAATGATGGATATTGATGTGAACCCGAGAACCTTCAAAAATTCTAGAAACAAAATATACCTTCATTATAGAAAAGAACAGTTCATGGGATATAAAAAGTTTCAAGAAGAAAATTGGGGAAGGGGAACATAGTATAAAGAAATTAATATCAGCTCCTAGATACATGCACTAATCAGAATAGAAAGTATGTACTAGAATAAAATTTCTAAAATAAAAACCTAAAAAGTACAAAAAACTAGCAAAGATAAAAAGATCCAAATATAGTATGCATTTGATAAAGTTCTATAATGATATTTCTCTTCATATTGATTGACAAGGATGAATTAATGTAGTCCATCAGCTTTACTATCCTCATCCTCTTTCTAGAACTAGAATTAGTGTCATTCATGTTTAATAATTGGTTGGTGGTGTTGATCACCTCAAAAATGAGCTAATAAAAGATATTTTAGAGCACCTAGAGCATCTGTGTAGTATATGGATGGAGTTATACCTTTATGTTATTTACACATGGGAATAACTTATGGGGAAGGCCATAAGAAAGGATATCAATTGAATTGATGGACATAGTAGAGGTAGAATATCGATACATAATAAACTAAATGGCCAATTAATAAGAACAGTTTGAGTGAATCATTTTTAGAAAAAAAATATTTTATCCCTTCCATTATATAATATGAATAATACAATAAAGGAAGTGTAATGAATTTAAACCGTAAATAATCCCAAAAAATAGATAAAAACATGGTATGGGGATACTAGGAAAATAATAAACAATGTGGTCGGACTGTCCATTAGCAATATTGGGGTTCCCCTCTCAAATTCTAGGTGTCTAAAACTACCCATCCATGTCGATTTTAGTTGTTATGGAAGTATAATATAGATCAAAAAATGATTTTTGAGTTGTATTGGTGGTATTGGGATCACTTATCATAGGTGGAAAGGAGGTGATGATCAGTAAAGATGTTGTATGTTTGGTAAAGATTAATTAATTCCACCACCGGAGTAGAGGGAATAGTAGGTTTCTTTTCCCATAAAGAATTATCTTATAATAAATATTTCTATTAATAATGGTCTATGATATCAGGGTGAATCTAGACCAATGAAATATAAGGTTCTATAATGTATAGGGTGGGAATGAAGGTGGATTAATGGCTTGAAGTAGTAGATGATGGGATGGTGGGATGGGTGGTAACTAGAAGATATGGGATAGTGGGAGGTAACTGGTTAAGCTCGGTGAAGGAAATATTTAAATAAAGGAAGAAAAACCTCTAGTTCTTTAGAATACAATGGGAAAAAATATCAAGTTTATAGATCATATCCAAGATATTTAATTAAATGGGTAGGTATGCTCAAAATAGGTAAGGTGTGGTGGTGCCTTAGAGGAAGGTGTGGTAGTGGAGCGGGTGGACCTATCCTAGAATTATCAATTGGACCATACATATTTCTTACACATGAAATTCAGAGAGTTTGGGTTCAAAATTAATCACATTGATTTACTTCATATGTTAGATGATGTATTCTAATTAATTTCAAGGATCTTATGCATAGAATATTCCAAAATATTTATTAGGCTAGTATTATATAATAGGTTATAAAGCAGTGACAAAGTCACAATTTTTTCAAACTAATTGGATCTTAATATATATTAAACCACTCTTTTTTCTAGTAGTGGTAATTAGTTTAAGTGCATTTAGAATGTATTGAAAGGTATATAGAATCGTAGGATATTGGCCCAAGTTTTCTTAACCCCAATAAGGTCAGGATAATTCTATTTTAATTACCTAGATCAAGGTTTTGAAAATAATATGACAAAAATGAGTTCTGAATCCAAATTTCTAGCTAACAGTTTAGCCAAATTTTTATTTAATAATTAATTAACTCTATGAAAACCTTACTATTGACCCCTAACCCTAAGCGAGTTAGTCACACATGGTAGAGACAACATTAAAAAAATATTAGAAACATATTTGAAATGTTCATAATGTAATTATTGAATAGTTAAAATAAAATAAACCATTTCACTCACATGTAATAGGGAAATAAAATCCATTGTAAATTGGAGTTAAATTAAAAAAAAGATTAATTGAAAGAAAAAAGGTTCAAAACAAAGAATGGGTAATCCAAAATTTCTTCAGATGAAGTGTAATAGAAAGTGATGAATAATAATTGAATAGAAAACTAGAGAAACTATGTTTAGAAAAGTATTGAAATTGAAGTTTATAACAAGGAATTTTTTTAGCATCAAAGGCACTGAATTATAAATAAACCCAGTCAACTCCATACATGTAAGGAGTTCACATCATTAATTTTCTTTAATTACTTCTTCCTTGAAATATTCATGTCGATTTTCTATGTTTCAAATCATGTAACTGGATATAAAATTTTATATTATTTCATGCCTTCCAAAATTCACATATAATTTCATGCCATGTACATAATTGGTCAGGAACTGATATTAATATATTCTTTTCATGTAAATGATTTATGTCCTAATCTTTCTATGGCTCTGAGGATTCATAACATGTATTGATTTCATGGGTTCAAGGATTCATGGATTTTTGGTTGGTAAAAACTCTATAACATACATTTCATGAGTTATATTATAACACCCCAAGATTTTATAAGATATATTCTTTTTAATTTCTTTTATATCTTGTGTTGTACACTGCACCAAGATAAGATTGTGCAATATGAAACACCGACTTAGCTTGTGGTATACACAAATCTTTTCATGGATTTTGTTACATACAATTTAAAGTTATTTTGATAGAATTCATTTCACTCAAGACCAAGTGTAAGTTAACAACTAAATATTATTATGTTACCTTATAACCTAGTCATTATAATTGTTGGTATGAACAATATTAACATTCTTCTAAAAAACTATTTAAATGAAAATAAGAGAGTTTATAAAATAATAAAACCACTCTTGATGGATTTTATTAATTAAATATATTTTAAAAAGATTAAATATAATATTTTAAATTCATCTTATATGTTTTATGTACATGATATAAGAACAACTTCAATTTTCGGATAAAAGAAGTATTTTTCAAAAAATACATTTTTTCCGTCTTTTGATGGAGCACCCAATTTAAATAATTTTTTTACACTTAAATATATTCTATTTAACAACATATACATTCTCTTTGGAATCAGGATATAAAAATTTACTTTGGATGAATTTTTTAAATTTTTCTGCGAACTTTTATGTTTTGATGAATAGTAAAAATACACTAAATTTAAATTAAAGACAACTTTTTGCATCAAAATAATTTTTGTAATTAAATTATATTATTTAATGGTTGTAAAGTATAAATATAATATATTTTTAACATTTAATATAATGTATTTCATTAGAATTAATTTTACATTAAATTCTGATTTAAAAACATTTAAATCTTTTTCAATGTTTTAATTTTAAAAACATGTTCTCTCTTTCAAAAACAAGACTAATTTTAAATTAATAAATAAAAATTTGTTTTTTTGAATTTTTAAAAATTTATTACATATTTAGAATCAGTAGGCCCAAATTATGTAAATATCTTTATTTTATTTTTGTGAATTATGAATTGTAACTTTGGTAATTTTTATTAATATAGTAAAAGGATAAAATAGGTAATTAAGGGTAAAAATACTATTATAAAATTACCATAACACCTGTCTTAATATCATTGGATGTGTTTGTTAAGACCTAAATCATTATTGGGTCGATATGGTGTCCTTTAGAAGCCACTTGGATGTGATTAGGACATTTAATTTATTTTATTTAAAGAAAAGTTAAATATGTCTCACTCAAATTTTAATAACTAAACCATTTTTTATATAAGGTTATACAAAAGATAAATTAGAATATAAATAATTATTTGAAAAATAAAATGTATTTATTTATCATGGTAATTTATTTATAATTTTTAATAAATATATAATTACTTTAATGACCTATACTTTGATGGTGTAAAAATTAATTAATTGATGAGAAATCAATAAAACAATTATTATTAAAATGATAATAACCATAAAAAGACCCAAAAATTTCCAAATTTTTATTTTTTGAGTATATCTCGAACATAATCATCCAAGGTTCTAGTTATTGACCATTTTTATCCATATGGAAGAGATTTTTCACTTCTATTATTTTATTTAAAGAGATGTTAAAGTTATCACATTCATAATTTAATAAGTATAACATTTTTTATGTTGAATTTTTCAGAAGATAAATTTGACTAAAAGTATTATTATGAAATATATTATATTTAAATTCATCATAATATTTTATTTTTATTTTTTATCCAACAAATAATTATATTAAATAATTAAACAAAACGTATGTAGTAATTATTTTATTAATGGAAATATCAAATTAATGTTATTAAAAATATTAAAATAAAATTAATTTTAGAAAATTTATATTTAAAATTATTTTTATATATTAAATAAACCCAATATTTATATAATAAAATAAATTTTTTAATGATAATATCTTATCTTTATATTTTTAAAAATCCATTAATTAACTAGTGTCAAAATTGACATTATTGTTGTTTTGTCAAAACAATGTTTATTAAATTATTTAAAAATCATAAAATATTTTCCAAAAACTATAATAATTATTATATGGTCTAAAATGATCTAAGGTGATTATTTATGGTCTAATTGACATCAAATAAATAAATATTTCACCCTTTTAATATTGAAATATTTGTTATCTTAATTAAAATTAAATAAAATAACTAAGTGTTAATTGACATCAAAAATGTCTAAGTTTTATTGGTTGATAATATTAAAATTATATCATATATTAGAATATAATATATCCCATTTTTTGTGGTATTTGTATTTATTTTAAAATTATTATAAATTAATAGTTTTAGAAATTCAAAAAGTGCCCCTCACCTCAATTATAAAAGGGAACCTCTTATTTCAATTATTCACATCAATTTGAGCCTTCGTTCTCATCCATACCCTGAACTGTTCCCTTGTAAAATTCACTAGTTAAATTATAAAGATTTTGTTCTTCTTCAAATACTGACTCTAGTGCTATAATAGGAGATTTAGAGGAAGCACTTCGAAGAAGAGGTAACCTCCTCTGCCGATTGTTTCAAACTTCTCCCTTCTTCTACTTCCTATTCACAAGTTGTTTAATTATAAATTAATAACTCCAGTATCACATATATATTGAGGTGTTATTGTAATTATTAAACATCTATATTCCACCTTCTATCCATCCTATGAAAAATGAAATCACCACGCGTGTGTACATATGGCTTACCATCTCCACGTCGTAGTGTAATCCATTTTTGATCACCACCTTACTTGGATGGGTATAAGGATGTAAATAATAACTATATATGATTATTTTAACATGATAATTATTCTGAATTATTATACACCATACACTTTAATACCATTCAACAATTATGGGAATGATATCGTCACTCGTGCGTACATACGGCATACTATCTCTATGATGTGATGTGATTCATTCCACATGATATTCATTAAACCATGATTATATACATGAATGGAATGAATACATATGATATATATTATACTAATACAATTCTGTAAATGATATAACTATAACTGAAGAAGTGGAACATGAACTTATCCAACAAAGAATTCCTAAGAACATAAAGTAGTTAATATCTGAATAATGAGTTACAATGAAATGTTACTAACAAACATATGATAATATGATCATATATGATATCATAAAAATGAATATGATTCTATAATAAGTCAATAACATTATTTAAATCATTATATAGGAGGTTCAGATATATACGAAGTATATTGGACCTATGGTAAGGGATAATTTTGTAATCTTATTTTTATCTGAGATTGTTTATACATAAGTATTTACTAGGGTATATTTATCATCCATGTCCATGTTTTACATATATATATATTATAAAATATTCTCCATATCCATCTATTAATTTTTAAATTCAATTTTACCCATTGGTGAATTTTTATGAAATGGTATGAAAGGAATCTTTTGTCATTTTTGGTATGAGGTACTTTTTGACTTTTCCAAAAAAAATAAAGAGGAATGTTTTTTTAACTTATATGGTATGAATGGATTTTTAAATTTTCATGATGCTTTATTTCCCTGAATCTTCCCATAAAATTTTTTAAGTTTATTTTAAAATAAATTATTTTAAAAAAAATTGAATGGAGTTTATGAGAAAATAAAACATTTTTGAAGAAGAAAGGATATTTTCCTCAAAAATTAATTTTATGTGTTATATCAAAACTATTTTCCATATAAGATTCCGTTATTTAAATAGTGTTATGTTTCTATAAATATTATTAATATGATTTGATTATTTTTATTATGGAATTCTATATATTCAATCCATTTTTTTACATAGATTATGTTATGATGGAATGATGTTTAAAAAATCCATTTTATTCCTTGGGTTATGCTATGATGAATGATTTATGTTTTTATGGAACATGTATGAATGATTTCATAATGAGATGGGTGGGACCTATATATCCCTCCAATGCATTGGGTAAAGATTTATATCTCATGATGTAGATTTGGCTAAAATGGAAAGTAAATCTGGTTCAGTAATACAGGGCTGAAACGACAAGTATATCTAGTTCAGTAATACAGGGCTGAAACGACAAGTATATTTAGTTCAGTAATACAGGTTTGAAATGAGGAGTGAACTCAGTTCAGTAATGGACTTTTTCTACTATGGTGGTCTTAAAAATTAGCCTTGGATAATATGAAAATGATTCTATATGCTTATGTGTTTACCACAATTCCATGTTTTATGTCAATGCCATTTATCATGGTTAAGGTTCCTTTATGATTTATGCCTTACATACTACCAAGATTTATTTTATGACTTAATATTTTGATATTGAAAATATATGTTCATATTTGTACATTCCTATGTTTCTATTTTGTTTGATGTTTTAATTTTTACCCTTACTGAGCATTTGATCTCATCATTTTTATGATTTCTTTCCCCCAATATATAAATAAAGGTTTTAGGTAGGAAAAATAAATGGTAATATCTTTATGGGAGATGTTGAATATCTTTAACCAGTCTAGAAGAATGTGTTCTATGTTTCTAAAAAAAACTAAACTAATACAGTCTTTGGGAATCTATTTGTAAAATGTATTAAGTATTCTACAAAAGAAATTTAATGTCCATGTAAGTCAAGCTTGGGTCGCTAGATACATTCACATCATGAACATATTCATTGATAGAATTCATGACATGAATTGGTATTATTTCATTACCTTTGGTTTATAGGGTGCCTATATTTAAGGATTACATATTGTGATTAGGATTCATGATGTGAATTATCTGTAATTCATGAAATTTATAACAATAAATAATTTTCTAATTGGGATATTATTTCCTCCATACATGAACAGTTGATTGTCCTCAAGAAAAAATAATCTGAAAAAGGATTTTAAATGGAATAAATTTTAAAAATAACCCCATATTAAAACCATGAAAATAAAGCAAAGTTTTAGTTGAAAACTCTCATCCTCTAAGATCACCCCAGTAGAGAAAATAAGTGATGCCTCATTATCAAATTCGTTATTCAAATCACTTTTTCCTTTAACTGAAATATTTAAATTGGTACTTAGAAGCTATTCCCATGTTAAAATTTACCACACATGAAATTTTATCTCATCAGTCATTGGAAAATAAAACAAATCTTATGATCATACCTTAAATACATTTTCTTAACCATAGGATGAAATTGGTTCTAATATCTTCTTTATAAAGAGAAATAAAAACATAATCATGAGGGATTTGGCAATAAGTTTCAAATGAATATGAGGTTGATGGTTGTTGGATAAATGATAAAAATCAAGATCAAAAAGGAGGGTAGGGTTTTTAGTACAATGAATGATAATCATGAATAGTGTAATAAAGGGTGTTCAGTAGAAAGTAGCATCTCCAAAATCACAAAATATTAGGGTAGGTCCATGGATATACAATAAAACTGTTATGAAAGTATCATGCTTCATATTTGTTTTCTCAAATTTCATGGTTATGAATAATATCACATCCACCACCTAACATCATATTATCCACCATTAGATTCATCAGTATGGTAATGGTGATTATTGATCTTCCCAACAAATAACCCATTTCCATTTTTTAAAGAAAAGATACTTATGAATGGTATATCCAAAGAACCATAGACAAATTTTTGAAGATTATGTGAAAAGGTCACCATACATATCCTCATTAGAAATCATACCATGTATATCAGTAATGACCACCCTCGCAATATTTTAAGTGAAAATCATGCAATTATACCAAGAGTGGGGTATGACGGGATTAAAGGTTCTCATAAAATAGGTTAATCCTAACAAGTTCATTCGTGGATTATACGAGATTAATAAGGAATAATATATGGGTGGTTCACATGAAAATTTTCTTGAAAAAAGTTCCTCAAAATTTTAATAATTTATTTTTATCGGTCATACCTTTGATAAGATTCCAATTCAAGTTTATATAGGTTTTTATTCTCTATTTATCTCTCAAGAAAAATCCTTAGAGAAGAATGGGAATGATTAGGCCCTGAATTCTCTATTGAATAGGAATATATATAAAAGGGAAATAACTCAAGGTATATTATAATGTGATAATTTAATCAAGATAAATTTTATGAATTTAGAATCATAAGTACACTACTCAAAAAAGTCATGCTAAAATTATAAGGAATAATAAAAAAGGAATTTAATATTTTCCATCCAAACATTTTCTTTTATTTACCTAGGTTAATTATATTTCATGTGAACACATGTTTTAATGAAAAATGTATTCAAGTATAATGAGAATAATAAAAAATACATGTGAAAACATACACATGATTATTAATTCTCACCCACATAATAAAAATGAAATAGTGCCTGTAGTGTTTTGGGAAGTGTCGTGGGAGAGATAGAAATGTCATCAGAAATAAATTTTAAATGGAAATTATGAAATTAGTGTATAAAATCAAGAGAGCCATATAAAAAATGTCATTCCATAGGAGAAATTTTTTGGATATTGGTGTGAAACTGGGAACCTAAAAAAATGTTAGAATCAAAATTTAACCACACTAGAGAAACAAACAGTTCACATGATACAAACAATATATAAGAATAAAAATAAGTAGGGGAGTAAATTAGATAGAAATAGATATCATATAAGTGATACATGCATAGATAAAAATATGAATTAAGTTCCTGAATGAAATATCTAATAGGATAACCTATAATAAAAAAGAAAAGGCCTAAAAATCAGTAAAGAATAAAATGATTAAAATATGGTTTTCCTCCAACAAATCTCTAATAATAATTAATCATCAAGACATATGGAAAATGATTAATTAAATCATTCCATAAGTTCATTTATCCTCTACCAATTATATTAATTCTATTTAATTTCTCACAAACTCTAATGATTTCATGGTAGGTATTACGACCTCAAAAATGGGATGACCAAACATCTCCTATAGGAGTTACAGAATTAGTAAAGTTCATAGATAGAGAACATAAAATAGTCTTTGTATTTCAGATTCATGAGGGGGATACCTCATGGGGAATTCCATATGGAATCCTAGTAGATGAATCGATATCCATAGTAGAGGTAGATGATTGAGATATAGTAAACTGAATGCATCATTAATTATAAAATTATGAGGGAAGCATTTATAGTCATAGAAATCATATCCATTTTATTATATAATTTAAACAAAAAAACAAATAATCAAAATATATTGAAGATAAAAATACACCCAAAAACAAAGAAACACATGGTAGGGGTATATATAGAAAAAATAAATTGTACATGCATACTCTTTGATATCAACATCGGGGACCCTCATCAATGATATGTGCTTCTAGGTTACCTACCATGTCAATGTTAGTGATGGTGGATGATGTAGGTGGATATACCATTGAAGTAGGAATTGTGGTTCTGGAATTAGGATGGGTCATTATAGGTGGGCTAGATGTGTTAATCCATAAGGAGGCCATATGTATTATAGTTAGATCAATGAAGGGAACCTATGAGGAAGAGGTAAGATAAGTTCCATTTCCCCGCCGAGCATTCTCTACCAAGAAATAATAATGGGAAGTAGGTTTTATGATATTTATGGGAAGCTCAACAGAGGGACTATATAGAGATACAGTGGATGGGGTGTGAATTAAAGTGGAATCTGAGCATGTATAAGTATATATTGGGTAGGGAAAGGGGAGGTAACTAGATGATATGGGAAAGTGGTATGTAACTGCGTAGGTTCAGTGAAAGGAATGATTAAATGAATAAAGATAAACTTTTCTCTCTCTATGATACACTGGAAAAAAATTCATGTTTATAGACCACCTCATTTATATCTAATGGAATGGGTAGGTTAGGCTCAGAATAGGTGAGGGTGGGACATTAGAGGAAGGTGTGGCAGTAGGGGGGTGGGTAGATTATTCCTTTCATCAGAAATAGGTGACCTAGTAACTAAACCTTAAAAATGTATTATCTAAACAATTACTAGTGTTTGGATTTAACACTAATCATATTTATTTACATTAGACACTAATGGGAGTATCAATATCAATTTCAGGGAGATTATGTAGAGGGTATTCCTAAATCTATCCTAGGATAGTCCTATGGTTTAGTTAGTAAAGAAGTGTATAATTTTTAACACCCCATGATGTTGGGAAATATTCTTTTTTAATTATATTTTCATTTTTTTAATAAACATTGAGTTTATCATGCATTACACACAACACTAATCACAACTTACGATACATGCTACATCAAGTTTAAATGAAATGTAACATACAATTAAAATATATTTATTTAATATGAATTTTATTAACCTATCCAATTCAATGGTGGGTATGAATAATATTAAATAAATTATGAAAATATATGATCCCTAAATTTATATAAAATTAATTCCTTAGTGAACAATTAAAAAAATGAAAATAAAAACTATTTTGGAAATAAAGGAAATCATTTTCTGAAAAATTATTTTCATCCACAGGAACACGTCTTACCTTAATAAATTAATAAAACACTTTGGGTGTATTATATTATGGAAATTTATATATTATATATTCAATAAAATATTAAACATCTGTCTTGTGTGTTTGTAGAAATGACATATGAATAAGTCCGATTTTACTCTTAAAACTATATTTGTTTAAAAGGGTGTTTGGTTGCCTTTTTGCGAACAAAATTTAATTTTTTTTTAAAACTATTAGAAAATTTGTTTTAAAATTTTATTTTCATTTTTAAAATCATAATATTGAAATTATTTTATGGTGAATTTTTGTGAATTTTTGTGAATTTTCTGAAAAGATAATTTGTTTTAATGAATAGTGAAAAATACTGAATTTTAATTGGAAACTACCTTTCTATTTGAATTATTTATAAACATAAATTATATATTAAATTTTTTTAAAATTAAAAAATAGTTAAATTATAAATAAATTTATCCAATTTAGGTCATTGTAATCATTTTCATATTGAATTATATATAAAAATTTGGGAAAAGTTTGAATATTTTCAATTTGAAAACCCACTTTCTAATGGCATCTGTATGATTAATTTTAAATTAAATTATTAAAATTTAATGAATTGAATTTAAAAAAATGGATTCCATATTTTCAATCAGAAAAATATATGTTATTTAGTAAGCGCAACTTAATTTTTTACCAAAATGAGAAGTGAAACCAATAAAAATTAATTACCACGTTTAAGATAAATATGGGTTTACAAGGGGTTAAAATAAAAGGATAAAGAATAAAATGTCCTTATAACATTTATAAGATATATTTTATTTCCATATTTTGACTGTGTCATGTTTATTTCTAAATAATACTCCATTTTGGGCCTTGTGAAATGATAAAATGTGGGTGCACCTTTTTCTTTTCAAAAAATTACAAGTGTGCCACTCACCTCATTTATAAAAGGCCACCCCCTCTCTTCTCTTATTTACACCATCATCCCTATTTTATTAATCCAATACCTTCCCAAATAACTTCAAAAATTCTTTTCTCTCCTCATATTATCCTAATGTTTTTCATCAATCCATCCTTGGATTTGTTTTTGTGCAAACCTACAGAGATTACCAGAGGAAGAGGTAATATTCTTGATAAAGCGATATTATTTTATTTCTACATCCACCTTAATTAATTTTTATTAAAACTTTATGATATAATATCTTCATTATATTTTATATAAAAATATGTTTTAGTGTTTAGGTAATGACCTAAAACCTTTTCCACTTCCATCAAATGGGTTAAAAACATCATTCGTGAGTACGACGAACTATCGCCTCCTGAACAGATGTCATTCATTTTGCTATTACCACCTATCATGGACGGGTATGATGATGGATATAAAGTATATTTAGGATATTTATAAGATAATTATAACTTTTAATTAATTACACAAAATCTACCTATTCATACTTCATTTTTTGGGGATATGATAATGTCACTCATGTGTATGGAGGACTACCACCTCGCGAAAGCGACGTAATTTGTTTTTCACTATCAATTTACATGTAAGATAATAAGGATATATTTAATGAATAAATGTAATATAAAATAAAATTTTATGATATTAATGAAATATTTATCATTATGAAAATATAATATGTCATTCTAATTCTTATATTTTTACTCACCGAATGATGATAATGTGGTTGATGTAGGTTTGGACTATCACCTTCATAAAACGGTATAGATCTATATTTTCATCACTGCAGCACTTTGATGATATATATAAGTATTTATAAAGAAAAAATATTATATTATATCATTTTTTATATTTAAAACATTTCTTACCCCATTTCCAAATTGATCATTGCGAAAAGGTAATGTTACTCATGTGAACGTATGACCTAACATCACCATGATCGTAACATTATTCATTTATAAAAAAACATATTTCATGATTGGTATTAAAATTAAAATTGATTTATTAATTTTATAATTATTTAATTATTATTAATTTAGATATTATGGGTCAAAGATCAATGTGTGGTGACTATAAATATAAAATCAAAACATTCACAAAAAATGAATTAGTTATTACGTGAAACATGAATTTGACATGGAATGGTTAATAAACGAGTCAAAAATGGCCCTGAGTAAATAATATATGGAATGGTATAGCAAATTATAATTCTATAATATATGTATAATAAAATTATATTTATTATATTGGAGGTTTCAATGTGTACGAAGGAAGTCGAGACTTAAGGTAAGGGATTTATAGTCTCTCTTTTATTTCTGAGAGACATATAAAAATTCACCACTCATTTAGTTTTTTGGTTTATATACATAACATTTGATATGTTATATAATGAATAAATTTCTTTTAATGTAATTTAATGTTTCATTTTTATGTTATTCTTTATTGGGTATTATGATTGAAAAATATTACTAATGTGGTAAGGTATTTTTGTCTCAATTTTCTTTCCTTAAGAAATATGTTTTGTTATGAACACCTACTCTTTTATGAGGTGTATGAACAAACCATTTGACATGTCATATCATGAATTGATTTATTATCTTGATATTTCAAGTTTCATTTAATGTTATTACTCGATGGGGCTTACCATTAAATAATACCAAATTAGTGAAGATTTTATGTTATAATCTCATTATTTATCTAGATTGTTTATGATTATGTTTCCAATGATTAAATATTATGATCCACTTCTAAATATACCCATAAATTTTATTATATTATATTTATTTAATTGGAACATATGTTTTCCCTACATTTTCTATTCTTTATTTACTCACAATTTCAAAAGATTCTTTTAAGGGAAAAAATGTCTTCATTTATCTCTTCGAGTGAAAACCCATTTTTCTTCCAAAACCATGTTTTCTAAAAATGTTTTCAATTTTGTTTTTAAAGTATTCAAATTATAGTTTCTAGAGATTTATTAAAATTTTTAAATTTTTTGAAAATGTTTTAAAAAAAATCTTCATGTCTTTTTCCAAAGAATTCATGCATGGGTTTTATTGAAATTTTGAAAGGAATCTCTATTGAAACATGTACAACATGATCTGAATTTCCACCCATCATGACCATTATTTTCATTGAATATTACTTTATAATTTTTTATTTTTTTATAAAATAAATGGATTCCAAAAATATTTTTGGAATTTTTATTTTAAAAACTGATTTTTGAGGAAAAGTTGTCTTTCTCAAAAAAAAAATTATATGTGATTTATATTTTAAAATAATTATTGATATAAAAAGACTTTACTTGATGTAATTTATAATTTTATATGTATATGAACCAAAAATACAATTATTATTATTCATTTTATTGGTTTATGGTGAAAATATAGTTATTAAACCCATTTCTCTTCCACAAGTTAAACCATGATAAATGTCATATGAAACTAACTTCTTTCTGCATGGATTCAACAATGATGAAATGATCAAATGATTATTAAACCAGTATCTTTTCCACAGTGTATGATATAAAAAAAATTAAGACCATTCTATTTCATGGGT
This sequence comes from Viscum album, assembly GCA_963277665.1. Taxonomy (NCBI): domain Eukaryota; kingdom Viridiplantae; phylum Streptophyta; class Magnoliopsida; order Santalales; family Viscaceae; genus Viscum; species Viscum album. The sequence continues at coordinate 1,438,793,006 of OY728162.1, forward strand.
TATGATACGATGAATGTTTTATAATCTCATGTCACACATATGTATGATTTTCATTATGTGATGTGTGGTTCCTATACCTCCCTCTAATTCATTGGGTAAAGATTCATATCTCATGAAATATATAGCATTTTAATGAGGATTTAAACTATTTTAGTAAGGGAATTTTTCTATTTTGATGGTCTTGTGAGTGAACCTTGATTACTATGATGTTTTATGGAGTGAACCCATTACACTATGATATCCTTGTTAGTGATCCCTAACTATTATTAAAATGATTTTCTATTCTTATGTGTATGCCAAAAATCTCTATATTATGCCAATGTTATTCTCTCCTGGATCATATTATTTTATTATATTATAATTTAGGTATTATGAACTTATAATGTGTTTTCTATGACATCATATATGATATTTGATATGTAGGATTGGTTTTCAAATGTTATGCTTATGTTATAATACCCTTATGTTCATGTTATGCCTATGTATCAATATTGTTTACACTTACTAATCATATGAGCTAACCCTTTCTTAGTTTTATTTTCTCCAATTTATAAATAAAAGTATAATGTATGATAAGTCTAAGAAGGGTTATATTTAAGAAGAACACATTGGGATATTATTTAGTTTACATATGATCATGTTGTTTTTGTTTCTAAGTTTCCAAAGGCACTATACCATTTTGATTTTTAGGAGTATGTTTGTGTGTTGTAATAAAATTTCTTAAATAATTATGTAATATTTTTGTATGAAAATATTGTGATAGTATAGTTTGTACCAGATAATAATATTAGTTAAATTTATGAATCTACAATGATAAAACTTTTACTATATCCCTTAGGAAATGTCTAAGGATATGTCTAAGGATGAGTCAATTTTTAATAAAATTTCATGTAATTATGGTAAAGTATAGAGTGAATATTTTTCAAGTAATTATATCAATGTCTGGACACTACAAGTGGATGTGGATCTAGAATATAGGCACATAGGGGTAATAACATTGAAAAGGTCACATAGAACTATACACGTTTGTTAACTGGTGAATGACAATGGGTCTTCTACACACCTAGTTTGACACTCTTAGGGGATATGGTTTTGAAATTCAGAAAATATTTACAAATAATATTGAAATTTTTTGATAGAATATGAAAATGAATAAACTAGGATAAACCTAAGATTTAATATATTAAAAATTAGGTGTCATGATTTTGACATCATATAAGTGATATTTCATGATTAGGTGGTTCCCCACTATGATTAGTGTTGCTCACACGATTCTGTTAGTTTTAGTCATTAGTCAGAAATCAAAGGAACCATGTTAATGTTTATTGCGATAGATAATTCAATGATTATTCCCATGAGCATCCAAATTATATAGGATTTATAATGAAAAACATCATTTCTATGTTTACACACCTTCCTCAAGATATAAATCATAATGGACTTCCTAACTAATAATGAGGGAATAAAATTCTATTGGGTCCTTCATGTGGAAACACCCGCATTATTTTTGTGCATCTCCAGATACAATTATCTTTGAACAAAAGATTTGAACCAGTGAGAAGATAGTTTATATTCTCAAGTTTTTTGAGCATGAAAAAATCATTTTTTTATTTATATCATTTTGATGGATAATTAGATCAATGGTGGACTCTTATCAAGAATATCAAAAAAATATGAAATTGCCTCTATAGATTGTGATGAGTTCAAGAAAATATTTTTTTAATTAGAATATTCCTCATATTATTCTCAAAAATATGAAAGGATTCCCTTGGGATAAATCAAATAGATTATTAATATGTTGGTACCTATGAAAAAAAATTTACATCACTTTTTAGGTATGATTCTGGTATATCATGCAACCTCAATATAAGTTTGATCAATTATTTAGTGGCATAAAACCATGTATCCAAATAAACTTATCCATAATATACTTCTGTAGATATGAAAGGATTTTTTAATGTGCTATTTCGGTGGAAATTAAGATGAGGTTACATATCAATCTCATGGTTTTGTTAAGAATACAGAAATGGAATTAAAAGGAAAATATAAAAACCATATAGAGAAGAAGATGATCTTTACTTTATGTTCAAAATTTACGAAGAAACGTGGTGTAAATTTCCTTATGGGGACTATTAAATGTTTTTTGTGTGGAAGAAAAGGTTATCAGAAAGATAAATGCTAAAGTGGTGAGAAGAAGTTATCTAATGATATGAATAGAGAGAAAGATTCCCAGAATACAACAGCCACACTCCAGTGTTTCAAATGAAAGGATTATTTTTATTATGAAAATCAATGATCCATTATTTTCTCTAGTGTAGCATGTGAATAATAATGACTTCTAATTGAAAACTGCCTTTTCATTTAAATTATTTATAAATATAAAATATATGTAAAGTTATTTTAAAATTAAAATTAGTTCAATTATATATAAAAATTAATATAATCCAGATCATTAAAATCATTTTATTATTGAGTTTTGATATAAAAACTTTGTAAACATTTGAACATTTTCTCATTTAAAACCCACTTTCTCATCACGTGTGTGAGAATAATTTTAAATTAATATCATCCAAATATTTTAATTTAATTATAAAAAATATATTCCATATATCTAATAAAAGTAATTTATATTACATGATAAGTTAAAATTAGTTTTTCACCAATATGAATTGTGAAATTAAAAAAAAATCTGTGGTTAAGGTAAAAATGTGTTTACTAGTGGGTTACACTAAAATGTTAATGTTTAGAATGACCTACATACTTGTCTAAAATCTATTTGATGGTAATATTTTAACATTATGATTCCTAAGTCTTGATAATAATCTATTTGGGTCCTTTTTTATGAGAAAAACATGGTTACACCTTTTTCCTTTCAAAAAATTACAAGTGTTCCACTTACCTCACTTATAAAAGGATACCCCCTATCCTCTCTTCATCACACCATAAAACCCTTTTGGATAGGCTAATAACAAGTGAAATAACTTAAAAATTACATAATCTCATCCTATAATACTCATTTTGGTAAAAAATCCAACCATGTAAGGGTTTTTTTGTAATCCTAAGGTGGTTATACAAGGAAGAGGTAACGTTCTTCATCGAGCATTTTTATTTTATTTCTTATACCACATCTGTCAATTATAATTAAACCATTATGATATAATTAACTCAGTATCATCCTTATAATAATATTTTTTTATGTTAATGGTTTATAAAATACATTTTTATTTAATATTTTATTGATAATAAATGATGAAATTTCCTCACATTGTGTTAAAAATGTTTATTTATAAAATATTTGGGATTAGATCATTCATTTGAAAATTTGATTGACATTCCAGTTTTACCCATTATAGTGAACTATAGCATTTCAGAAATAAATATATTTACATTTATTATTTAAATTTTAAATTTTTTAACTGTGTTCCTAGCTTAATAGTATATAACTTTTGTTTAGTACATTAGAGCCAAATCAATCATTTGGTTGGACTAAATGGACCATGAAGGAAAAGGTGGACTGGACCCACCAGATTGGACACCAGTTCTGTATTTGGGCCATAAATTCTTCATCTAATCTTTTATTGGGCCCAAAATTTGAGAGGGGCTCTCCAAAAAAAAGTTCCACAAATCATTATTCTGGAAGAATAGTTAGTTCTCTCGTTTTGGAGGTCAAATGGGCGGTGCAAGTTGGCTTAAAATATTTGGCTGAGATTCCCCATTCACACTTAAAATCTCTTTAAAACTAGCCTCCTATCCACTCTATAAATTAGTTTTTTTCTCATTTGGAGGGGTTGGGACGTGTATTAGGGGATGTAAGGCCAATGATATTTGGTTTCACTCAAATTATCCAACCATTGTAATAGGGGTAGCTCTTGAAGCGAGGATCCCCTCATCGAAGCCTTCTTCTTCTTCGTGTTGTAATACTTTCATTTGTATAATAAACTCCATAGTTCTTCTTTAACTTATTTTGTTTTCCTATGTTTTTTTAACTTATCTTCCTCTTAATCTTCCTCTTTGGTCTGGAATTCAAGAGTGGATACAAAATTGGGTTCAACCCTTTCAATCCTTTGCTCATGCAAAACATCTCCATGATGACCACACCGCCCATAGAACAGTAGTTTTCTTAGTGATCGATCTGTCTTCTACCCTCTTCATTTAATTATTTTGAAGCATTGATCTACTATAATTCACTTAATATGATCCATGAATTTAGTTTTTAAATTAAAAGAAACTAAGCAAGCAATTGAACAATTAACACAAAAACATGCGAGGTCGATTATTTTGTGAATTGTGAGAGCACGATCTTAATCGGTAATACAAGACCACACGGGATAAATTTGTAGAGTTAAAATATAATCCCTAAACAAAATTTATACTCATTTTCCAGAATGGATATGTTACATAATTTACCATTGACCATAAGTTAGATTTATAACATCAATCAAAGCAGGGTGCTATGATTGCATGTTTATAAGCTAGCCTCAGGTTTAACTCATTCCATCTTTGTGGTTAAGTTGAATCTCATAGGGTTTGAGGGTTAACAAATTAGGGGATCATAATTAAGTGGATATTAATTTAAATGATAATTATTAATAAGTAAATGAATAGGTAGAGTTAGATTTATTACTCCTTTTAAAATATTTTCTAAAAAACATATTCTTGTTGCGTCTTTTTAATCGAATTTCATTTCAAAATTAAAAACAAAAAAATTAAACCTTCTTCCAAAAAACTTCTTCAAGTTTTATAAATGATAAACAACCCCCATCCTTTCATGTAGTGTTTTTATTCTCTTTTATTTTATTTTTATAATACCTTTAATAGGTTGTTTTAATTTACTTCCTCCTTTGAGAGATGACCTTGGTCAGCCACTCTGCTACACCCAAGTACCCCAAAAAATAATTAATCATTTGTGGGTGCCCACGAAAGCGCCCTTCAAATTGGCGCCATTTCTGAGGAGGAAAGTAATTATTTTAACCAATTATAGGTATTTATTTTATTTTACATTTTATTCACTTATTCTCTTCTTTCTTCCTTCTTTACCCAATCTGAATTTTTTCTTCTTCTTTTATTTTCTTCTTCTTCTTTTTGGACCATCAACTCAAACTTCTCATTTTTATTATGTTCCAAGTTCCTTATTTTTATTTTTATATGATTTATGACACAAACTAATCCCAAATATCTCTTAGATCTTGACCCTGATATTGAATGGAGCCTTAGGGCTTGAATCAGACATTCTCAGTCTATGGGAAGTTTCAACATTCAACCAGTTGGAGAATTCCTCCACTCTCAAAACATTGAAATTGGAAGAAATTCAAATTCAACCATAAAATAATAACCAATAGCTGAAAATAATTGAAATGAACTTAATAGAACTATTTGAGAGTTGGTTTCACCAGACATTAACTATCAACCAAATTACATTGCATACCCAAATCTCGAATCAGACTTTGAACTGACATCTAAGTTAATTCACCATCTTTCAAAGTTTCATGGATTATCTGGTGAGGATCCAAATAAACATTTAAAAGAATTTAATTTGGTTTTCTCAGCCTTAAAACCAAGAAATGTTTTTGAAGATCAAATTAAAATAAGAGAATTCCCATTTTCACTTGATGGAGCTGCAAAAGACTGGATGTATTATTTACAACCTAAAGATGTAACATGTTGGAACGATTTGAAACGTCTTTTAATGTAGATATTTTTCCAACATCAAGAACCATATCCATTCGATAAGAGATCTCTAGGATCAATCAATCACAAGGAGAGTTGATGTATGAGTACTGAGAGAGATTCAAGAAGTTATGCGCAAGTTATCCACATCACTAAATTTGTGAGAAACTCCTTATCCAATACTTCTATGAAGGACTCACACCTATGGAGAGGATCATGGTGGAAGACAAGGCTAGAGGAGAATTGTTAGACAAGACACCAGTGTCTGCACATGCATTAATTTACAAGATGGCCCAAAACTCCCACCAATTTGGTGATCAAGGTACACCACATGTTAGGATAGTACATCAGGTAAATCCTTATTCTCTTGAGATTTATTTCACTGATACCAAGTTAGAATAATTAACCACTATGGTGAGGCCGATTGCTTTAGCTCAAAAAACATCCCAACCCACTCCTATGAGGCCATGTGGCATTTGATCTGAAACAGACCACCCAACTGATTGTTTCCCCCAACTATAAGAAAGAGAAGATTGTGCAACAATGTTTCCTGGGAGACCATATCAGTAGAAAAAACAACCATATCCCTAAAAGAAGTTTTATTCCTTTACTCCAACATAAAACCAAGGGTGGAAGGTTCAATCAGACATGAGTTATGGCTCTGGACAATAACAAAGGCCCCCATTTTCAACAAAACTTCCAGCATCCTCCACCTTACCAATAGGGTTTCCAACAACCCCAAAGGTGATTTGAAGCTCAAACATTAACAATTCAACAACAAGGGAATACCCAAACCAAGGTATATTCTAAAATTGATAATCTTTTGAAACAAATTGTTCTTAATCAATATAATGATCTGAAGAGTCAAGGTTCACAGTTGAGGGAGTTGAAAACTCAAATGAGACAGATTGACAATGCCCTCTATGAACTGGTAAGTAAGAATTATGGAAATCTACCTTCCCAACCTACTCAAAATCCCAAGGGTAATGTCATTTCTATCACATTGAGAAGTGGTAAGAAAACAATTGATACATCTACACCTATCATTCCACCGGGATTCACCTCAACTCCAAAAAAATCCCCATTCAAAACAAGCTGATGAGAAACCCAAGGAGAAAGATAAAGGTAAGAAAAAGAATAATGATGTTCCTCTTAAACCCCTTCCCTTTCCAAACAGGGTTGTATAAACCAATAATATGTCTAAAGAGGTGATGAAAAAAGAAGTTTTGGATACATTCAAGCATGTGGAGATCAACATCCCTTTACTTGAATCCATCAAGAAAATCCCAAGGTATGGGAAATTCTTAAAAGAACATTGTACCAATCGAAGAGGGCTCAAGGGAAATGAGAGGATCAATCTTGGAAGGAATGTTTAATCACTCATTACTCTAACTCTAGAAATGCCAACAAAGTGCAAGGATCCCAGAACATTCACTATACTATTCACCATAAAGGAGTTACACTTTTCTGATGCTCTTTGTGATTTAGGAGCTTCTATAAATGTGATGCATCACTCTGTATTCTCTTATTTATAGGTTGGTGAGTTGAAGCTGACGAGAGTAGTGGTATAGTTGGAAAATAGATCTATAGAATATCCAACGGGAGTCCTTGAGGATGTACTTTTTTGGGTAAGATACATGATCTTTTCAACATATTTCTATGTTCTTAACATGGAGGATGATCAGGTAAGTTCTCATGCTCCCATTATCTTAGGTAGAACCTTCCTCAAAACTGCAAAAAACTATAATAAATGTCAATGAGGGTACACTTTCTATGGATTTTGGAGATGAAGTTGTAATATTTAATGTTATGGACTCCATGAAGTACCCCTTAGAGGACCATTATGCTTTTGTTATCTCCTATTTTGAACCACCAAGTAAAAACCCCATGTAATTGGATTGTCCTATGCTTAGTGAGATTATGAGTATTCATTCTATTTTGAAGTCTAAGAGTACTTCCACATCGGTTTCTAATGCACAATACTCTCTTAGATTTGATTTTGAAATGGAATCATATTCTGATTTTGATCATGTGAACTCTCATTATGACATGGCTATTGAGTATGCTGATAGATTTGATGCTTTATTATCTAATTTTGATGATGTGTATTCTAATACTGATGTTCATTGTGCACATATTTTAGTTCCTTCAATTTCTCCATCCATACACCACCCCCCTACACTAGAACTCAAGCTATTTCCAACAATATAAAATACTCATACTTGTTGAGTGGTGAGAAATTACTTGTTATCATTTCTAACGATATCCCTTTTGAACATGAAGAAAAACTTTTGAATCTTTTGAGGGAGAACATTAAGCCAATCGGGTGGACCTTGGTTGACATATTAGGTATTATCCCCTCCATTTTCATGCATAGGATTCTTTTGGAGGATGTGGATAAACTGGTTAGGCAGCCACAAAGAAGATTGAATCCAACTCTTCTGGAAGTTGTAAAAAAAGAAGTTGAGAAATTGCTCGAGGTAGGTATAATCTTTCCCATTTCAGATTCCCAGTGGGTGAGTCCTATTCAGGTTGTTCCTACGAAAATTGGTGTTACTCTTGTTAAAAATGAGAAAGATGAGTTAGTTTTAATGAGGGTACAAAACAGTTGTCATGTGTGTATTGATTATAGGAAACTAAATCAGTCCACTCACAAGGACCATTTCCCCCTCCCATTTATTGATCAGATGCTTGAAAGACTAGCTGGGAAAACACACTATTGTTTCTTGGATGGATTTTATGGATATTTTTAGGTTCTTATTACTCTAGAGGATCAGGAGAACACAACATTCACTTGTCCATTTGGTACATTTTTCTACCAGAGGATGCCATTTGGACATTTCAATGCCCCAGGTACCTTCTAGAGATGCATAGTGAGTATTTTTTCTGATTTTATTGAGACCTTCATGGAGGTATTTATGGATGATTTTACAGTGTATGGATCTTCATTTTATGAATTTATAAGTCATTTGGGAAAGGTGTTGAATCGTTGTATTGAAAAGAATCTAGACTTGAACTTTGAAAAGTGTCATTTTATGTTAGAGCATGGCATTGTCTTAGGGCATGTAGTGTCAAAACATGGGATAAAGGTTGATAGATCTAAGGTAGATATTATTTCATCCCCACCCTATCCTTCATGTGTGTGTGCGATGTTAGATCTTTTCTAAGGAATGCATGATTTTATTGGTGCTACATCAAAGATTTTAGTAGGATTGCTCTTGCTATGTCACGATTACTTCAAAAGGATTCTGATTTTGTTTTTGATGATTCTTGTCGGACTTCCTTTGATGAGCTACAGAATTTTCTAACCACTCCACCGATCATACATCCCCCACAACGGGAAATTTCTTTTGAGCTTATGTGTGACGCATCCAACTTTGTGGTTGGAGCTGTCTTATCACAGAGGGAGGAGAGACGTTCACATGTGATTACCTATATTTCTAGGACATTGGATTCATCCCAATCAAAATACACAACCATGGAAAAGGAGTTTATCACCATCATATTTTATTTAGATAAATTCCGTTCATATTTATTGGGCTTTAAAGTATTTGTTTTTTCCTAACATGCAGATTTAAGGTACCTTTTGAAGAATCCAGATGCAAATCCAAGACTTATCCAATGGATGATCCTTCTTCAAGAATTAAATATTGAAATAAAGAACAAGAAGGGGTCCGAAAACCTGGTGGCAGACCACATGAGTAGGATTACTCACACGCAAGATGTTGACACCTAGGACCAGGTACCACTTCGTGACACTTTCCCCGATGAGCATCATTATTCCATCTCAGGTACGCATCCTTGGTATGCTGATTTAATGTACTACCTTTTTGCATCTGAAATCCCTACAAATTTAAAGAAACATCAAGTCCAAAAATTAAAAAGTGAGTCTCGGTATTATGTGTGGTATGATCCTTACTTATGGTGCATGTGTAGTGACTAATTTATTAGGATGTGTGTTCCTGATCATGAGTCTGAGTCTGTTCTACAATTCTGTCATACACTTTCTTGTGGTGGACACTTTGGACCACAACGGAAATTTAGGAATGTTTTGGACTCTGGATTGTATTGGCCTATTTTATTCCATGATGCTCATGTGTTCTGTAAGTCATGCTCGTGTTTCTAATAAACTGGTAATATTTCTAGGAGACACGAGATTCCCTAACAACCCATATTATTATATTAGATTTTTGATGTATTGGCCATTGATTTTATGAGTCCATTTCCTAGTTCCTTTCGTCTTTTGTATATTTTGGTTTTTATTGATTATGTGAGTAAATGGGTGGAGGCTAAGGCCACCAGGACTAATGATTCTCATGTTTTAGAGGACTTTCTCAAGACACAGATTTTTTGTAGGTTTGGGGTACCAAAGGCCATCATCAGTGACCAAAAGATACACTTCTATAATCGGAATTTGGCTTCCCTCCTTTGGAAGTAGGGGGTGATGCACAAAACATCAACACCATACCACCCCCAAACAAATGGCTAGGCTGAGGTTTCAAATCGTGAGTTGAAACAAATGTTGGAGAAAACCATGCAGCCGAATAGGAAGGATTGGACCAAGTGCTTGGATGATATTCTATGGGCATATAGGACAACATACAAAACTCCCATCAGTATGTCCCCATTTTAGATTGTTTTTGGGAAAGCATTCCATCTCCCTACAGAAGTTGAGCATCGGGCTTATTGGGCTATAAAGAAATGCAACATGGATTCAGCACAAGATGGAATCCAAAGGAAGTTGAAAATTCAAGAGCTTGAGGAGATTCAATTTTCTTCACATGAGAACTCAAGGATTTACAAGGATGGATCAAAATTAGCTCATGAAAAAATGATCTAGAAAAGAGAATTTCATGTCGGAGAGAAACTATTTCTCTATAGTTTATGACTTAAGCTAATGCCTGGTAAGTTGCGTTCCAGGTGGTTAGGTTCTTATGTTGTGACTAATGTTTTACCTTATGGTGTAGTGGAAATAACACAAGATGGCATTGGAAGGAGTTTTATAGTCGACGATCAATGTTTGAAGAAAAACATTGATGGACTTCCAACTGATGTAGTGGATTTCATCACACTACATGACCCCATAATCACTTGAGTATATCAGGTTGTTCCTAACACTTCCACTTTTATATCCTTTGTACTAATAAAACTTATACAGTTCATGTGCATATATCATCTCATAGGTTCACGTTAAGGACAATGTAATATTTTATGTGTGGGGGAGGGGATAAAATTTTTGGGTAGATATTTAGGATTTTTATTTTTGTGTTTTATGTGTATTTTATATTAAGTTTTTGGATAAAATTTTCAAAAAAAAATCAATAAAAAAACAAATATATCATGTAACATTATCATGTGGAACATATGGAAAATGCATGTTTTCAAAATTCATTGGTAAAAATATAATCATGAGTAAGATTTCATCATCAAGGGTTGACTTTTATAAAAATTAAAGTCTTAAATGATATGAATTGTTATCTCATTATAAAACCTTTTAGATTTGGACATCATTATTTGTGATAATTGTTCATGGTAAATTTTGTCACTGATTTCTCCACACAATTTTTCACACAATCATGACTCGTGAGTTTCTCTTACCCTATTTTATGTATATTTAGGGTAATTAATTATTTTCAACTTATAACATGGTATTTCCATACATTTTTTTCTCTTCCAATTGTTTCCATCACTATACCAGATTGACCTATGTGTGTGCACCTAATATATAACTATTTTACACCCTCTAAAAAATCCAAAAAATCCAAAAATCCACAAAAAAATCAATAAAGAGGGGAGTGAAGAAATGTACAACATTTGCGGACATTTAGGTTAGGAAATCATGATTTGACTTATAGGAATGATTAAATAAGTAGGTATTGGTATTTTATTGCAAAGGATGTTGAAAAGATTTGGTGGAAGAAAATCAGGTAAAAAAAATTATAGACCTAAATATATTAGATAAAGGGTGGAGAGACAAGCTTCTAATGGTTGGCGTACACACGTGTGGAGAATTAGTGGCACGGTAGACCAATGACTTGTTTCTCTATGATTAGTGTTATAAATCTCACTGGATTTTTTTTGACACAATTTATGAGACAATAAATTTAAAATTTATTGATATTTACTCTTTATGGGATTCTTACTTTTCCTATATTTGAACTGTGGATTGAGAAATTTGAATATGCATATCCTGTCACAATTTTTTCGAATACATGATATGAGATTTTTCCCATGAGGGAAAAAGGTTATGTGTGGGGGAGTTGATAAAACACATTTTTATTGAATATTTTATTTATAATAAATGATAAAATTTCCTTATGTTGTGTTAAATATTTTTATTTATAAAATATTTGGGACTAGATCATTCATTTTAAAATTTTATGGAAATTCTCGTTTTACCCTTTATAGTGCACTGTATAATTTCAGAGATAAATATTTTTAAATTTATTATTTAAATTTGAAATTTTGTAACTGTGTTCTTAACTTAATGGGATACAACTTTTTTTCAAAACATTGGAGCTAAATCTTTCATTGTTTGGACTAAATGGACCATGAAGGAAAAGGTGGGCTGGACCATCCAGATTGGACATCAGTTCTGTATTTGGGCCATAACATCTTCATATGAGCTTTGATTGGGCCAAAATTTTGATAGGAGCTCACCAAACCAATTTTTCACAAATTATTATTCTGGAAGAATAGCTGGTTCACACGTTTTGAAGGTCAAATGGGCGGTGAAAGTTGGCTTAAAATATTTGACCGAGATTCCCCATTCACACTTGAAACCTATTTAAACCTAGACTCCCCTCCATTCTATGAATTAGTGTTTTTCTCATTTTGAGGGGTTGGGACGTGCATTAGGAGATTAAAGGTAGAGGATATTTTGTTTCACTAAAATCCTCCAACCATTTTAATTGGGGTAGCTCTTGAAGCGAGGATCCCCTCATCGAAGCCTTCTTCTTCTTATTTGTGTTGTAATACTTTCATTTGTGCAATATACTCATTAGTTATTCTTTAATTTCTTCTATTTTCCTTTGTTTTGTTCATTTATCTTACTCTTAATCTTCCTCTTTGGGATGGAATTTAAGAGTAGAAATGATATTGGGTTCTACCCTTTCAATCCTTTTCTCATGCAAAACGCCTCCACAATAACCACATCACCCATGGAAGAGTATTTTTCTTGGTGATCAATCTATCTTCTACCATCTTCATTTAATTATTTTGAATCATTGAGCTACTTTAATTCACATAATATGATCCATTAATTTAGTTTTAAATTATATAAAACTATGAAATCAATTGAACAATTAACACAAAAACATGCGCGGTTGGTTATTGTGTGAATTGTGAGAGTGCGATCTTAATCTGTAATACAAGACCATACAGGATAAATTGGTAGAGTTAAAATATAAGCCCTAAAAAAATTCATCCTCATTTTATAGAATGAATATGTTCCCTAATTTACCATTGACCATAATCTAGATTTAGAACATCAATCAAATCAGGGTGTTATGACTACATGTTTCGAAGATAGCCTCGGGTTTAACTCATTTCATCTGTATGGTTAAGTTAACTCCCATAGGGTTCATGGTTTAAAAAATTATAGGATTATAATTAATTGGATATTAATTTAAATTATAATTATTAGTAAGTAAATTAAGAGGTAGAGTTATATTTATTACACCTTTTAAAATATTTTCTAAAAAAACATCTTCTTGTTGCGTCTTTTTAATTGAATTTGAATTCAAAATTAAAAACAAAAAAAATGAAATTTTTTTTCAAAAAACTACTAGTTTTATAAATGATAAACAACACCCCATCCTTTCAAGTATTTTTTTTATTATCTTTTATTTTATTTTTATAATACCTTTAAGAAGTTGTTTTAATTTACTTCCTATTTTGAGAGACGACCTTGGTCAGCCACTCTGCTGCACCCAAGTACCCCAAAAAACCATTAATCATTTGAGGGCACCCATGACAGCACCTTTCAATGGTTTTACCTAAAACCATATCTGCTTAAATTAAATGAATTTTGAAATCAATATCCGTTTTTACGGTGTACTATCCCCTCGTAAATCGATGACATTTGTTTTTCCATTACAAAAACTCATGATTGGATATGAATATGTATATATGTTTATATATGATATTTATAACATGATTATACATTTTAAGGGATTATAAAATATATAAATTTTTACTTTCTTTTTATTAGGGGATACGAAAACATTGCTCGTGTGTACAACGGACTACTTCCTCATGAAGCGAAGTGATTTGTTTTTTAGTAACTCTTTATATAGAAAATAATAAGGATAAATGAAATGAATATATGTGATATATATGAAATAATTATTATATTAAGTACATATATATCCTTCTTAAATTATTATATATTATTTCCATTCTTAAGTTTTCACTCACTGAAAGATGAGAATGTCATTTTTGTGCGTGTGAACTACCGCCTTCGTGAATCGAAGTGACTCTCTCTTTTCATAACTAAAACACATGGATGAAATTTATAAGTATATTTAAATAAATAATATAATATTATTATAATTATTTAGAGATAAAATATTACTTACCTTCTTTTAATAATGATCATTGAAAAATTGAAACATCACTCTTGTATATGTACGGCCTATCGTCTCCACGATCATAACATGTTTAATTTCTCATAAACATCTTTCATAATTGGTATTAAAAGTATAACTGATCAATAAATATTATAATTATGTCATGATTATTATTCTGGGGATCATGGTACTATGTTCAAAGTGAGGGGACTGAAAATACAAAATCAAAACATACATTAAAAACAAAGCAGTTATTACCTGAAACTTGACTTTAACATGGAAGTGTTAATAAAAGGTTCATAAAAGGACATAAATAAATAAAATGTTTTATGATATGTATATATATATATATGTATGTATACTTATTTAATATATATATAATAATCTTATAGTTATTGTACAGTAGGTTCAAATGTGTGTGAAGGATGTCAAGACTCAAGGTAAGGGATTTCTAGTATATCTTTTATTTTTGGGATACATATAGAAATTCATAAATCATTTCTTATGTGTGGTGTATATACTACACCTTTTTTATGTTATATCATGAATTACATTATATTCATGATATCCAATGTTTCATTTTATGTTATAATTTGTTGGGGATTGCGATTCAGAATATTACCAAAGCGGTACTGGATTTTTGTTGAAATTTTCATTCCTTGAGGAATATGTAATGTTATACACCTATCTTATTTTTTGAGGTGTATACATAGACCCTTTGACATGTAATATAATGTATTTATTTAATCTAATGATATTTAAAATTTCTATTAATGTTATTCCTTAATCGATCTTACAATTCAAATTTACCCAATTGGTAAATATTTTATGTTATGATAACATCGTTTACTAGGATTGAATATGACTATGTTTCCAATGATGAAATATTATAATCAATTTCTCAATAAAATATTTAATTTTTATCCCCTCTATTTATTTCATGAGTATATATTTATTCCTTTCATTTTACTCAATTTATTTACTCAAGAGTTTAAGATAATTTTTTTTAACAAAAAAATCATGCTTATTTATCTCATTTGTTGAAAACCCAATATTCTTAAAAAACTATGTTTTATAAAAAAAATTTGAAAAATGTTTTAAAAAATCTTAAAATTATTTATTAATTAAATTTTTAAACATTTTTAAATTTTTACATCTTCTGTTTGAAAGGAATTGTTATTTCATTTTCCAAATAATTCTTATTTTCCTTTTACAAAAAAACTGAAATGAATCTCTATTTTAACATGTATGACATGAACATAATTTCCCTCAATCGTGAAATTTTTTTTAAGATACCTTTATAATTTTATAAGTTTATTTTCAAATAAAATTACTTCCAAAAAACATTATGAATTTTTAGTTTTAAAAATTGATATCTAAAGATAAGTTTTCATACTCAAGAAACACCCTAAGTGATTTATCTTTAAAAATAATTTTCTATCTAAGATGGAATACCTTGATGTAATCTATTCTTTTCTAGGGATATGAACCAATGGTTCAATTATTATTCATTATTTAATGTTTTATTATTAAAATATATTTATGAAACCCATTTATCTTCCATAGGGTTATACCATAATAAAATTCCTATGAAACTCACTTCTTTCTCTATGGGTTATGCAATGATGAAATGATAAAATGACTATAAAACCTATATATTTTCCATAGTTTATGATATAATAAAATATTTAGGAATCACATTTAATTTCATGGGTTATGAAATGATTAATTTTTTATGATCTCTTGGCACACATATATATTATCTTCATCTTATGATAGGTGGAGCCTATATCTCTCCCAAATGAATTGGGTAATAAATTATATCTAGCGATATAGATAAGATATGAATGGGGAGTGAATACAGTTGAGTAAAGTAATTTTTTATTATTATGGTCTTGGGAGTGAAAATTGACTTCTATGATGGGTTGGGTATTGAACCCATTCCCATATGATAACCTCAGTAGTGATCCTTGACTACTATGGGAATAAATTTCTATACTGATGTGTAAGAGAAAAATACATGTCATATGCCTATTTTATTTTCTCATAGCTCATGTTATTCAATTCAATTATGATTCATGTATTATAAAATTCTAATATTTATTCCATGACCCAATATTATGATCTTTTATATGTAGGTTATGGTATTCAAATGTTATGATCATTTCCTCATACCATTATGTTCATGTTATAATTACATATCTCCATTTCTTACCCTTACTGAAAATTTATGATTAACCTTTCTTATGATTCCCTTCCCTAGGTTATGAAGAAATATATTATGTAATATATGTCTAAGAATGGTTCTATTTATAAAAAACACAGTTGGAGATGATGTAGTTTACCTATGAAATATTTATTAGTGGCCCCAAGTTTCTAAATGCACTATAAAATTATGATCCTTAAGCCCGTTCTTGGGTAATGTAATATAGGTTCATAAAAAATAATGTAATATCTATTTATGAAAAGTTGTGGTCTCTAAAAAAGTCACTAATTGGTTTTTTTCAAACCCATTGGATTTACCTAGATAGGAAACCACTATTTTTCATCAAAGGCGGTAATTAATGTAGGTACATAAGCTTAACTTCAAAGTCTGAAAGAATATTTCGATATTGTTAATACTTTCTCAACTTTAAGTAGGTAAGGTTATTTCTATTTTAAATCCTTTCATTAGGGTTTTGAAAAATAATATGATAAACATGAGTTATTATTCTAAATTTAGATCGAAAGGGTTAACCAAGTTTAGATTTTAAAATTCATTAGGCTTAGGCTATCCCTACTCTCAACCCCTAATTCTAAGAAGGTTAGTCATACATGGTAGAGACTATGTTAAAAAAATAAACTAGAAGCCACATAATTGACATGTTCATAAATAAATACATGAATAAAGAAGTTAAAATAAACCAATATAAAAAAATGGAAATGTGAAATAGAATCACATGAAAATTATTGTTGAAGAGTAAAAGTGAAATTTAATGGTATATGGTTCAAAATAATGAATAAGAAATCCAAAATTACTTTGGATGACGTGTAGTAGAAAAGGAAGAAAAAATATAAGAGAAAATGAGAAAAAAATTAGAAATATTGAGGAAAAATAAAAATAGAAGATATGTCTATAACATTAAAGGTTCTAGATCATAAATAGACCTGATCAGCTCATGAAGTATAAGGATTTATCATCATAAATTATATTTAAGTACTTCTCCCTGAAATATTTCATATCAAGTATCTATGTTGCATGTCGTGAAATGTGTAAGGAACTGTGTTTTTTCAGACTGTAAATTTGAGAATGAATTTGAATTTTTTTTCTTTAGGATTCTTGTAAGGGGTAAATTGGGTAATTTTCCCCTATAAATTGATATCATGTAATTTATTGAGCAATCAGTTGGTCCTGAAATAGGGTGTTTACACTGTAAAATGAGTTTGGTGTATTTCCAAACCATTTGAATTATAACCGAATAATTAATTTTTAATGTTTAATAAATTAAATATTAATTTATTATTGTAGGCTGATTCGATCATATCATTTGAATTGTGTTTTTGATTTAGATTTTTTCTTTGTCATTGAGTCCATAACAAGGAGTTTATCCTATGAAAGGCATAAAATTAGGTCTGGCACTGAGACCCATTCAGGATCCTTTCTCTTTTCCTTTTCATTTTCTTCTTTTTTTACTATTCATTTTATCTTCTTCCTTTCTGTAATGGATTCTTGTGCACACCCCCTATGCCTCCCCCTTTATACGGATGATAGATAAAATATAATATGGAGAGAGATGATGAGAGGGAAAGGAAGAAGGGTACCAAAGTGGAGCTTCGAAAGCATTGATTACTCATTATGCAACCATGGTCCACAGAAATAAGAGTAGCTATAATGGATTCCACCAAAAGGTAGTTATTTTTAAAATTTCACCTCAAATTTCATAGATTATTCATTTTCAAGTTTTAATCTCCTGTTATGCATGCTTAAGACCCCTTGTGGTTTGATATGTTTTTAGGGGGAAACAATGTTTTTGTGAAATTGTAGGGATTTTCCATTCTGGAATCCTGGTCACACGACATGTGGTTCAGGAACACATGTTATGTGTTCCTCCTGTTTGAGGGAAGATTATATATTTTTTTAATTACACTCCATGTATGGGAAATACATGAAATGTATAGGGACTCGTCTGTGTCACTGATAACTCATCCAAGGAGCCCATTTAAGGGTAACATGCCATGTAAAGTACACGACCAAACCCCATATGGGGGGAATACCATGCAAAGATACATATCCAAGATCTGTATATGGATATTTCAGGTGAGTTACATGGTTAGGTACCACGTGTAGGGTACACGCAATGTACATGACCTATACACTTTGTACACAAGCTTTTACATGACATGTCTGATGTCAGTACATGCCTAGGTGGGGCCTTGAGGGTACATTCTATGTACTAGGGTACAAACACCATGTACTCGCATCTTGAAACCCTTTAAGGGTTTTCATATCTTATTTCCAAAGAGATGGTGTCAGGCCAAATATTAGTCAATTCAAAGTATCTTTCCATGTAGTTCATAATTGGGAAACCCTTAATGTGGTTTGAGTAATCCTGGAAGTCATTTTAATATTTTATCTAATTGGAGATGTTCTTCTCTAATAGTCGAATTCAGTCATCTCTTGAGAGAGAGATACTTGAAATGGGAATGATAGGGTGGGTGTTCAAACCAGCATATTTTGAGACCTTGATATGATATGATCCATAAGATATATCTCTTAACTTATTACATTGTAGATTTTTCCTTGAAGATGTCTCCCTTGCGATATGTTCCCTTCGGTCCCATGGTGATCTGAGACTAGTTGGTTTTGAGGATACCTTGTAGGATTCCTTTATCATCATTCCGTTTACCGAGGATCCTATTCCGGATGTCTATGCTTATAAGATAGCCTAAGGAATCTATATTAGGTTCCCTTTACATGTTTATCATTCTGATAATCCCATGTAGGATGCCACTTCTTATGTACCATGTTGTGAGGGTCCCATGTAAGAGACCCCTTTCTATGTATCATTCTGAGGATCCCATGTTTGATTCATCTACTTTCCTACCGTGAAAAATACCATGTAGGATTTCTCGTTCTTTGTTTATAGTTTCGAAACCTGTGTAACATTCCTTTTCTTATGTGGAGACCTTGAGGATCCCATGCAGGATCCCTCTCTAGTGTTATGGAATGGGGGACCCAATGGGAACCCATATTCTTGACTGACCCTGATCTAGTACGTTGGGTTTGTGTTGAGATGGTAGTGGGTGTCACCTTAGAACTCATGTCGAACTTATATGACCATGGGGATCTAGTTATAGTGTTGGGTTTATAAATTCTTCCACCCTCACTATTTTTTATATACTTCCACTTGTTTACTATTGTTTCAATGATGGTTACCAGAGGTGTTTCCTGGTTAGTGGATGATGAGCCTAAACTGATATGTCTTTCTTTCTCTTTGGGACTCTTTGATGCTCTTCTTAGGATTCAACTTCTAATATATATTATTTTCATATTCATTTTGCTACATAAAGGTACTACCTTGTATCGATATGTTAATCATGCATATTTGATTATTATATTATAGGGATTTCTAGAGGTGCTTCATGGGATCTAGTTATTGATCTAATGATTATGATATACATGCATGTCATCCCTAGTAAAGGTAATTGTGGGTTACTATTCTCTCCAGAGTGATGAGGATTATTCCAATCTTGTTTGGTTCATTATTGATGAGGAATTTTATGCTCCCCTTGATCTGATTAGACTCAATGATGATTACACTCACCCAAGTGATAGTGATGATTATGTTATCCCTGATTGATTACTAGACTGTGGTGTTGGACATGGTGTTTCACATTGTTGGATACTTGTGGATCCTTACAATCTCACAGATGATAGTAATTATTATTCTCTACCATATTATAGACCTCTTGGGGTGGGAATGGTGTCTCAATGGTGATTTATCCTTACATATCATCTAAGGGTCAGACCCTTAGGGTTTATTTGAGTTCCAAATGTCATGACTTCCTAGAGACTAGGGCTTTTGGCTTAGACATGGGATTGGGTTTACATGTAATGAGCATCATGGAATCTAGGTCAGTGACCATTTATAGGACGTCCGGATGTACTTACCTGGAATCCTACTTTATAATGATTGGAGAGGAGTACAAGTTAACCCAGGGCTAGAATGAGTGTCCCTATAGTGAGTTGGCTTGATCAGAGACATTTATATCATTTTAAGAAGAAGTTATATGTTGATTTGGATTACGAAACCATATATTGACTTAATGCCATAAGGCTTTAGTGTTATGACATCTCTCTAAATTCCCATACATAGGATTTCTAGGCGACCAAGATTACAGGCCCAAGGATTGACTACTGATGGTTTTATGTTATTTTTTCACCTTACTTAGGTATAATAAAATTTATGTATATATATATAGATATGGGACTATATATTTATACACATATAAATATAATATACCTATTATCATGTTAACTAATTGGTTGGGATCCTAGACCCAAGGTTCGATTGTGGTTTCACATTTTTTTTATTTATCATTTCAGTTGTGTCTCGCCCAGGGTAAACATATTTCATACGAATGATCTTATGATAGTATATTATAGGTTCATCCTTGGGGTGGACTAAAAATATTATTTCTCACCCCTAGATGTGCTCCTCGGTGTGCATGAAAATCTTATGTTTTCTTTTCAGGTTTAGCGCAGTTTCATAGTGGATAGGGATAAGGCCCAGAGTTCCATGATCGAGTAGAGCTGCTTATACGGGTTCTTCTCTTTGGGATGGTGTAGTTTGAAAATATCTATATTTTGGGTATATAGTCTATCTTAGAGTTATTATTTGATCCCTATACTTTTATTTCATTTTCATTTGTACTTCTGTATGTATTTTCATCCTAGTGGGTGACCATTATTGTATGTGTGGCATAGTTGTTCAGGGTCTTATTGAATTTCATTTATTTCTATAACATGTTATATTTCAATATATTTACTTTTTTACAGTCTTTTTATTTACCTCTATGTATGATACCTAGATATTTTCATTATTTTCTTACTCTGATATGAGTTCATAGTCTCCCATATGTCATAACTTAGGCCCTCACTGCTAATCAGTAGGCTCTGTCATGTGGGGGGGCCTTAAGGCCTCATGGTGAACCAACTCAAAGTACTTCATTAGTGGTATATGGGTCAGGATGTTACAAATTGGTATCAAAGGTTTTCTTTTCCTTATATTTACTATTTGAGATATGGTAAACATGTGTATTTGGAATATTTCGGAACCTGTGATGGATGTCAAACTGGTGCATTGAGAACACTTTTTCTGGTAAGAATTCATAGTTTCTAGGGTTATGAGATTGTTATTATGATATGTGATATGACAGTTACATATGATTTTATCCTTGAGAGATGCACATGTTGAGTGTTTGTTATGATTTATTGTGGATTTATCGTTATTTGGCCTATTTGAAAGAGGATATATATGGATTTTGACTCTTGGATAGAAATGGAAAGATCCTTCTCATGTATTATATTTTGAACATAGGATTCAAATCATATAATCCTACTAGTATGTGATTATTACTGAAGATAACATCCAATTGAATAAAAGGTTAAAAAAACCTAAATTTTGTTTTCTAGTACAGGTTTATGGTGGCGTTATAATCAATTGGTCCATCTTGCACATATATATTTCCATTTGGTGGTAGGTAATGTGGATATATGTTGAGGAATTTTGGGGTGATATTAATGACTCAGTTCTCATGCATGAGAGGTTTAAATACCATAGTAGTTCATTAGGGAACATGATTCCCATGTATTATACAACATTTAGGGTATTTTTAATTAGTTCTATTTATTTAATTTGTTAGTAACAATATATACAGTCATTTCCTACATAGATTGGAAGTATATTCTACTTGATCAACCATAATTTATGCTTATCTAGTCGGATCACTGAGTACAATAACTATGAGTACCAGGAAGTTTCTCATGAACAAGACCTAGAGGGGGTAAAATTGTATATGGATTTATAGTGAGTGTCAATTCAATATCTCTTCATCATTGATATCATGACATCCATGGACTAGTTTCTTATGAGTACACTCAACAAGTATTAGGCCCATGTAGGTCATGTTTATAGTTTTGACCCTTATAGGTCGTTGTGATCTTTACCTTCCGTAGAGTGGTTTGATATTTTAGGCTAGGTGGTTAGACCTTGTGACCCAATTGTGAGAGTTGATAAGTATGAATATGTGGGATACCTAGAGGCCCCTAATTATGACTCATAACCTTGTAGGTCAACATTATTTTGTTCGAGGGAGACTTGTGTGAGATGTTTTACTAGGTTATGAATGCATTTTTAGGAAGTGTTCTTGGTTAAATTCTTATTTTGAGACTAATTCACTATTAGTTATTGAGTTTTTCATTATAGGAATGTTGATGTATTCATATTTTGACAAGAACCTAGGGTGATTTGGTATCAAGACTATATTTTATGGGTAGGACTGTTTGGGTTCCTGGCTTGGTTGAATAGTGTTTCTAATATTTCTAATAAGTTCAGAGAACAAGTAGATGCTCATGAATGGAATGAATTCATGTGACAAACAGTCGTGTAATAAGTCTTGGCACAATTATGATGTCTGATTTTTAAGGGGAGTTCCAAGGGAGCCTCTAAATTAATAAAAGTTACATTCAATGTAGCACAGTTAGATTATCCCTATAATTTTCGAATTACTAGAGTACGAGTCAGGTGATAAAATTATACGTTGGTTTCACATGTTACCGTTAAAAAAATCATAAATCAGTGAGTGTCTAGGTTTCATGCCAAGGGATGATTTTTTCAAGACTTTCTAGGGGAAATGTTTCTTTTTAGTTGTGGATAAATGATAGTTGTCTCTTTATGGTAGAGGTGAAATCGAAAGTAAATCATGTATTGTGAAATAGTTGACATGTGGTTTAACTTGGACACACAGTATTGAGAGTCATGGTGTAAAGTGGTGTTTAAAGTCATGTGTATCATGTTATGGTGTGAGCATGGATAGGAGGGAGCTGTACATGGAATTCAATAGAATTTTAGTTCACTCTGGGTTAGAGATGATCATGCCCTATCTTGATATTGTTTTGAGTACACTAATAGAGCATTGTCTCTACGTTGTTCTTCTTTTCTCCTAGATTTATTCCTAGTTGATGATGAAACTTTTTTAGGCTATGATCAAGGAGTGTTATAAGGAAAAAAATATGGTGGTGAGTGAACTATTGGTATTTTGTGGGAGTTGACCCTTGTTTTCAGTTTAAATTTATCCTTTTCCATGAGTTTTTGAACTTAGAGTTGGGTTTTGAGATCATGATAAGTGTATTCCCATGGTGGGGTCTACTAGATCGGTCAAGATTAAAAATTATCCTTTATGTATGAGTTACTGACACTATGAGACTGTTCATTGGAAAATAAATATAGCTTGTTTTTCAGATTCAAATGTTGAGAGCATGGCTTCTAGTCACACCACCAGGATTCTCAGGGATGAGAAGGTTAATGATAGGGATACTGTAAGGACCCGTGTTTTTATTGATTATAAATTCAAGCAGTAATTTGAATTTTTTTCTTTCATATTCTTATAAGGGTTAAATGGTAATTTTTCCCAAGAATATGATCTTGGATAATTTTTATGACCACTCTGTTGGTCCTTGAATAGATTTTTTACCCTAGGAAATGAGTTCAGTGGCTTTTTGAACCGTTTCAATTTTAGGAGAATAATTAATATTTAATAAATAATAAATTTAATATTAATTTATTTGCGCTGGTTCTTTCATCCATATAATTTGAATTTAGATTCATATTGAGATTTTTTTATTCTCTAATGAGTTTGGAATAATGATTTTAGGCTATTTGAGGCATAAAATTAGGTTGGGAACCTGGGTCAGGAAAAACCCATTTTTCTTTCCCTTTTCTTTTTCTTTATTTTATTTCTTTAAATTTTTTATTCTTTCTTTATCCACTGGACTCTCATAAATGACCCTTATGTATACGACTTCATGTATATGAGAGATAAAATAGTAGGGGTGAGATATATTTAGAGGGATGGGAATAAGGGTACCAACACAGAGCTCAGGACATTCCAAGTCGTCGTGCAACAGCTGTGGACCGCAGAAACTAGAAAAGCTTCAGTAGATTCCACCTAAAAGTACGACCTTTTTAAATTTTACTAAAAACACATATATATTAATCTCTTTCATGTTTTAATCCCTTATTATTCTTTCTCAGTACCCCTATTGAATCGATCTGTTAATTTAGGTGAGGAAACAAGGGTTTATGGTGATTGGATGGATTTTCCATTTGGAAATATTGATCACACAATGTTTGGTTCAATAACACACCTTGTGTGTTCTTTCTATTTGAGTGAGGTGAACTTTTTGTAATTACATGTTGTGTATGGGAGACACATGCCATGTACATGGACTCTACCATGGATTTGAGTACCTGGACAGATATCCCATGTAAGGGTCACATACAGTGTAAAGTACACGGCTGGACTTTGTGTGGGAAGCACACCATATAGAGTTACAATGTGAGAATATTTACATGTCCATACTACATGAGTAATGTGGTTAGGTACCTCGTGTATGGTACACAAAGTGTAAAAAAACTACACATTATGTAAGAGATATTTTATATTCCATGTATGGAGGGAGTACATGCCCAGGTGTGCCCTTGAGGGTACATGCTATGTACTAGGGGACACATGCTATGAAATTCCCTCCTGCTACCCTTTGAGGGGTTTTCATTTCTTCTTGTCTATGAGTTATATTTTGTCAAAATATTATTCCATTCTTAGTATCATTCCACATAGATCGTGATGGTGAAACCCTTGAGTTGGTTTGAGGACTCATGGAATTCATTTAAATATTTTATCTAAATAGTGAGGTTCTCCCTCCAGTAGTCGAATTTAGTCATCTCCTGGGAGAGAGACTTGAAATGAGAATGATAGGTTCGGTGTTTGGACTAACCTAATTTGAGGCCTTGATATGTGATGTTCCATGATCTATCTCTCTTGATAGACTCCTCTGTATATTTTCCCTTAAATATGTTTCCCTTGAGAGATGTACCCTTCTGGCCCAGGAGGCCATGAGACTATTTGTTTCCAAGGACACCCTATAGAATTCCATTATCTTCTTACTATTTAATGAGGATTCCCTATGTGATTCCATTTCTTACATGATGACTTAGGTAATTCCTACTAGGTTCTCTTTACATGTTTATAAATTTGAGGATCACATGTAGGTTTCTTCTTCCTGCATACCATGTTGTGAGGGTCCCCTATATGATACCCATTTATATATAAAATTCTGAGGATCCCATATAGGATTCCTCTACTTGCCTATGGATGAGGATACCATGTATGATTCTTCCTTCTTCCTTTACAGTTGAGGAAACTGAGTAGGATGACTTTGTTTATGTGTAGACCTTGAGGATCCCAAGTAGGACCCCACTGTAGTATTATAGAATGAGGGACCCAGTGGGTACCTAGATGCTTGATCGATGTTGAGCTAGTATATAGGGTTTGGATAGATATTGCAGTGGGTGTCACCTAAGAACCTGTTCCAATATTATAAGCTCATGGCGATACAGTTTCACTGTTGGGTTTAGGTATTCATCATCTCTCACTATTTTATTTATACTTTTACCTGTTTACTATTGATTTAGTGATGACTACCATATTTTATTCTTAGTTAGTGGATGATGAGCTTGATGCAAGGTATATTTATCTCCCTTTGGGATTCCCAAAAGTTCATCATTTGATTTTTCTTCTAAGTCATGTTATTTTTATATTTATTTTTATACCTATAGGTACTACCTTGGATCTGAATATTGAGCATGTATATTTGATTATTATATTATTAGGATATCTATAGGTGCTTCTAAGAATCCAGTTATTAAGTCTATGATTATGATATATGGGTATATAATCCCTATTAAGGATACTCATGGATGATTACAATACCCAGAGTAAAGAGGATGATTCCACTATCCTCTATATCAAATGTTTTGAGGATGATTTTTCTCTCCGTGATATACATTACACTCACCTGAGTGATATAGATGATTACGCTCTCGCTAATTGGTTACTTGACCGTAGTTTTGTACTTGGTGTTTCACATATTTGGATACCCGTGGATGATTAAAATCTCCCAGATAATAATGATGATTCTGGTCTCTCTTTATTAGATACCTATTGGGGTGGGAATGGCCTCTCACTGGTGATCTCTCCTTACATATCGCCTAAGGGTCAGACCCTTACGGTTCATCAAAGTTCCAAATGTCATGACCACCTATGGACTAGGACCTAGGGAATAAACATTAGATTGGATTTGAATGGATTGAATAGAATTGAATCTAGATGATTTAATTTTTATTGTATTTCCATGTTTACGTTCATTGAATCATTATTTATAGTGATTGGAGGCATGTACAGGTGAACCTAGGGCTTGGATGAGTACCCCCTTGTGGTGACATAGCCTTCTAAGAGACCCTTTCGGAATTGGATGATGCAGGTATATGTCGATTGGTATTATAGACCCATATATTTTCTTAATGATACAGGGATTGAGTGGTATGAAATTCAACTCAATGCCCCCTCCAAAATATGGATAGGCGATCGAAATTACATACCTAAGGAGTGACTGTTGATGGTTTTATGTTATTTCTTCACTTTAATCAAGTATAATAATTTTTATGTATATATGTATAAGTATGTGGTTGTATATTTATACCTATTAAATATAATATACCTAATAGAACCTTACCCATTTGACCGAGATCATGGTCCTACGGTTCGATTGTGGTTTCATAATTTTGGTTTAATTTATCTTTTCAGTTATGTCTATGCTAGGATAATTATTTTATATGAGAATGTGATTATGAAAAAATATTATAGGTTCATCATTGGGGTGTAATAATTAGATTATTTCTCAACCATTTATGTGAAACTCAATGTGATTGAAAACCTTATGTCTTATTTTTTAGGTTGAGTACAATTTCATGGTAGATAGGGTTGAGGACCAGAGTTGCATGATCGAGCTGAGTTGCTAGTATGGGTTATTTAGTTTGCGATGATGCAGTTCAATAGTGTCTGAATTCTTGGTATGTGGTATATATCAAAGTTAGTAGTAGATACATGTACTTTTATTTTAGTTTCTTTTGTACTTCTGTATGTATGGTCAGCCTAGTGGGTGACTAGTCTTGTATTTATGGAATAATTGTTTGATCACTTATATAATTTCATTTATTATTAAAGCATGTTCTATTTTAGTCTATAATTTCTTCGACACACTTTTTATTTACCGATGTGTATGATACTTATCTATTTCCATTGTTTTTATATAATTATATGAGAAAATAGTCTCCCAACCATCACAACTGAGGACCTCACTATTATGTGGAAACCTATGGAATATGGGGAGGTGAACATGAGGCATCATGGTGAGTCAGATTAGAGCGCCTGATTAGTGGATCTTGGGTCATGATTTTTAAAAATGGGATATTTAAATATCTTATTATTCTATATATTTTGAACTTTAAGATGAATTTCATATCTTGTATCAAAATTTTCACTGACATAGAGTTATTCGTGTTGTGTAAATGACTCACATATTGAACTATCTCTATATCGAAGGATTCAAGTCTTGTGATTATTTCATAGGATTAAGTATTCATGGGGGGGGGGTGGCTTGTAGAAAACTCAACTCCTTCAAATCATGAGTTACTTTAAATTCCATAACTTCTTCATTCAGGGAATTCACAAACTAAATTAGTTTCATGGATTGATCTTTGGTCTTCAGGGGGGCTATGTTTGTGGATTAGTTTCATGGATTGATCTTGGATGTGCATTAAATCCAAGAAAATAAAATAAGGTGTTAGTGGAAAATGATAGTCCTCCAAAATCAATCCAGTAGAGGAAACATTTATTCTTCACAATCATGTTCTTTATTCATATCCCTATTTCCTTTAATTATAATTTTCAACTTTTATTTATAATATATACTCGTGTTTTTATTTTACTCACTAATATTTGTCTCTAATCACTAAAGGTAAAATGAAACTAAAGTTATGATCATACCATGAATACATGTTCCTAAACATATGTTTTCATTGGTTCTAACATCTCAACTCTATAAAGACAAATAAAAAAAATATCATTATGTATTTATGAATAAAGTTACACTTACTATGAGTATAAATGTTGGTGGATAAATGATAAAAATTATTTTCAAAAAATAGGTTAAACTCTTAAGGAAAATGCATGACAATTAGAAATAGTGAAATGAGGAACCTCCTGTATAAAGTACCATCTACATACTACCAAAATATCAAGTTTGGTTTATGGATGTTTCATAAAAGTGTAATGAAAGTATAATGTTTCGTTTTTTTCAAAATCTATAGTGGTTCTAGATCTCACATCCACTCCCTATCCATTTATGATTTATCATGAGGTTCATCAGACTAGTAATAGTGATTTTCAACATTCCTAATACACAAAAAAATTTCT
Organism: Viscum album; assembly: GCA_963277665.1. Taxonomy (NCBI): domain Eukaryota; kingdom Viridiplantae; phylum Streptophyta; class Magnoliopsida; order Santalales; family Viscaceae; genus Viscum; species Viscum album. Next base: position 1,438,821,820 of record OY728162.1, read on the forward strand.
TTTTTTAAAGATATGATAAACAAGGAAGGTGTATTAGAAGAACTATGGACCACATCCCACATATTGTGTAAAACATTCCCCATACATATCCCCAATATAAATCATCCTGTATCCTTCAATAATGACCACGATTCCACACTTATTAAAGTGAAAATCATGTAATCATTACAAGATTACGGTATAAAGGGAAAAGCAATATTGTAACATAGAATAATCCTAACAAGGTCATTCATGGATTTATGGTCTTAATAATGAATAATGTACAGGTAGTTCTCTAGAAAATGGAACAAATAAATTCCTCAATCATTTTAATAGTTAATTTGTTCTATTATGGATTTTATAAGATTCAAATTTCAATTCTGATAGGTTTACATTCCCCAAGTATCTCTTAAGAAATATTTTTAGATATAAATAGGAAAAATGAGGTCGATAATCCTCTCAGGAATAGGAATAAATATAAAAGTGGAATCTTTGAGGGCATAGTATGTAATAATAATTTACTCAAAAGAAATTATAATAATTTAGAATCAAAATTAAATTAACCAACTCAGATATCATGCTAAAATTTTATATAAGAAAAAAATATATTTAAACATTTTACGTCCAAAAAGTTTCATTTATTTACATTGATGTAATAAGATTTAAAGAGAGAGAATGTTTTAAATGAAACATGTCTCCTAGAATAATGAGAATGAGAAAAAATGTTGTTTTAAATAACTAGAGATCCATAATGTCCCCCTTTCATAAAATGAAATAATGTTCACGCTTTTTTGTTAGTATCATGGGAGAGATAACAATATCAGTAGAAAAAAATATGAAATGGAATGTATGAAATTAGTGTATGAAATTGATATCTCCCCATAGATAATGTAAATCCATGGAGGAAAAATTCTAGATGTTTATATGAAACTAGGGACCTTAAAGAATTTATAAAAAATATATATACACTAGAGAAATTATTACTTCATAGGATATAAAAATTATTAATGTAGAAAACTAGTATGGTGCACACAATAGATAGAAAAGGATATCATCTCATAGATATGTTCACAGAGTTGAATACAAATTTAGTTCCAGAATGAAATATATAATAGAGTAACTTATAAAAAAATTTAAATACCTATAAAAAATCTATAAAGAATCAAAATATAAATATATGGGTTTCCTACCTTAAGAACTAAAAAGGCTTCGTCGGCTAGAAAGATGGATAGGGATCAGTTGAAGTATTAAATCGGCTCAGCTATCCTATACCTAATTCAGGAACTATAATCACAATCCCCAATCTCTATTGATCACTTGGTGGGGTTAACAACCTATAAAACGGTCCAATTAAATATCTTGTGTGGTAGTAGGAGCATCTGTGCAAGTCATAGATGGAGCTGCTGGTGGAGTCCCTGTATGTCATCTACATGAAAAAATTACTAATGGGGAAGGATATATGGTATCCTAGTAGGTGAAGTGATAACCATAGTATATGTATAAGATCAAGAAATAATAAAATAAATTCACAGTTAGAATGGATAGTGTGAGAAAACCATTTTCAGTCAAAACATCACATCTCTTCCATTAGAAAATATAAACAATACAACCATGGACAACGAGGAATGCACTAGACAACATTTTAATAAAGTTTAGGTCATACCAAATTCAATTTTACTTTATTTAAACATAAAAAATACTAATTCAATTATAAAAGTAGAAGGGAGTAGAACTATATTCTAGTGGTAGTTTTACTAAATAAATTAATTCAATTTTACTCATAAGAAAATTAAGTCTGATAGTTATAAAATCAAAAGTATACTTGAAATTAAAATGTTCAGTTCCATAAAAATTATCCTAGAATATTAATCCTCATGGTATGATTAATTAAAATATCTATAATTTATTAAGAACTAATTATAAATTCAGAAGAATAATCCAAAGCAATGATCATAAATTAATTGTCTTTACCATGCCAAAAAAATTTAACCACTATACACACCTAGTCAGTGTTCCAATGGAGAATAAAATAATTAATTAACTAATAGTTTGATAGTAAATAATTATATTATTCTGCATATTTATAGAAATATTAACATATTAGTATATACCCCCTTTAACTAGAATTTATCTCTCATATGGATTTAGCTAACCATCAATGGGTAGTCGCCAATGATGAATAAAACTAAAACCATAGGGGAGAGAATAAAAGAGAAAGAACAAAAAATTAATAAAATAAAATAAAATAGAATTAAAATAATTAAATTTAATGTTTCATTAAATCATAAGAAAGGAAATTAGAAGAAAACTCTAACTTTGGAAATAGTTATTAGGTCAAAACCCTAGTAGCATCCTATCGGTGGTCAAACCCTTATACCCTGAATGAATGAATGATTTCCTTTGTAAATAAACCTTATTTATAATCCTTGAAGTCATCCTATGGTTTCCTTAGTTAAAAAATGTCATTTAATGATGGTTTGAGGTCAAACTGTGAAGCCCCCATTGAAATATACGTCAAAATTGCAAAAAATTGTTTATGTCCACCATGATTCATGACGTGACTTATAGTCACGCTATGAAAGATGTAGGCACCTCCCTGATCGTGATTTTTCATGAATTGTGCTTCATAATTGTATCTTATTCACATCATGAACATGATTCATAAGGTGAATCATGTATTCTTAGTAATTTGGCCTATGTTTCATCTCATTACCTCCATTTTGGGATTAGGGAACATCCTATAGACATCTCATATCATGGGAAACCTTATTTTGTGAGAATATTGTTCTCCATTGATCTATTTTTAATTTTTACATTGATCTTTATATCCTTTGGTTTCAACACTCAATCTCATTTTCATTGTCACATTCCATTATCACACCTCATGACTTCATGTTGTGGTCTAAATTAACTTCATCTTCTAATCATGTCACAATTTTCTCTATATTTTTATAATTTTTTCTCTACCATAAAATTCATAAAACATTGATATCAAAAATTAATATCATGTTAAATAATTTAATATTCAACGAAATAAAAATAAAAAACCCATCAAAATATGTATACCAAATAGAGATATCAAATATTGACACACTCAAATTAGTTCTTATCTTTGAGGAAAATTTAAACATTTAAAAACAAAGTGTATATACATAAAAAATAAAATTTTAAAATTAGGATTCTCACAATGATAATTAATAATTTAATATTTTAGAAAAAATAAGCATAAAAAATAAAAAATTCATAAAACATGATTTATTTATAATTTTCAATTTATAATAATTCCCCTTTTAACTTATAGATTTTTACCTTTCATCAACACCCATTCCATTTTTTATTTAACTCACCATGAATTTTTCCTCTCATCACTCAATGTAACAATTTAATGGCATTATGATCATACCTGAATTATACGCTCTTAACCATGTGATTACATTGAATTTAGTTTCCCAACTCTATAAATAAAAATATCACAGTTAATCATGAGGGATTTGAAATTAGTATCAAATGAGTGTGAGGCCAAGGATTGGTAGTATTGATGAAAAAATCATGTATGCCTAAAAAAGGTGTCTAAAATCTAAAGTAAAATGTAGTATATTTAAAATAAAATATCTCTAAACAACTCCCCACTGAAATATAATGTCATCTAACACCCCCCCAATGTGTAAAATAAAGGCTCATTAACTATGTAAGAATAACAAAAATGACCATATATTGTGGTTCCATTTTTTCCTTAAACATTATATCCATGAGAATTCAAATAACCACCACCTAGCCACATATTATTTTGAGATCGTCGATTGGGTAATGGTGATTTTGGACCTACTCGAGAAACAATTTTGTTTACAAAATCATTATTGAGATGTACCTCACATCCACCACCTAACCACATATGATAAAAATAATTAGTTTATTATTAGTGATTTTTTAATTTCCCATGTCACAACCCATTTTTACATTATTATTTTTATTTTATTATTTATCAATTTTTATCAACAAAGAGGGATAAAAATTGAAAATAATGAACGTATAATCATGAAAATAAACCCAAAACCCCCTTGGAAACATACTATAGTCTCTTATAAAGATGAAAAACCCTTATCCACCATGAAAAACCCATCCCCCACACTCATTATATTTAATATCACAAAAAATACAAATAGATAGATGGGTAAAGAAAATAAGATGTTGCAATGGGGATCAATCATAAAAAGGTCATACATAGACTCTATGGGGTAAAAAGGATAAATGCACATGTTGGTCTCATGATAAATGGGACTATAAAAAATTCTTGAATCATTTAAAAAGTGAATTTATTCCATCATATATTTGACAAGATATCAATGCAAGTTCTAGTGGGTTTACATGACCCAATTTTAAATCAAGAAATATTTACTAAAAAAATGAAATATTTTTTCCATAATACTCTTAGGAATGGGAATAAAATAATGGTATATTAGGTTATAACATGAAAATTAATAATTATATTACTCATTATATCTTCTAGGATTCAATGTTATGAAATCTGATCAAATCAGCAATCATTTTTTAGAAATTAAATTTTTAAATGAGAATTTCACTTTTAAAAGGTCCATTTATATCTTTTTTTAATTATTAGAATGATATTTCAAATTTTATAGTGTGTAAAAATTTATACAAACTATTTTAGTCTCCTACATTATCATGTTTAAGATAAATATTTTAAGAGTTTATCAGTTAATCGAATTCATTATACTGATAAAACAATTCAAATTTTTTCAAAATCATGCGGTGGAAAAAATAAAGGGAATAAAAATATAAATAAGTAATATAGTACTCCGCTTCTAAATATTGTTTTGAATGTATTTATTTAGGTTCTTTCTAACTAGGTTCATGATATGTATTGGGACCTCATCATGTGAAGTGATCTCATAAGACGAATTGAACTCATAACTTAAATTAATCAGGTATATAGCACTTCATTTTCTTCATGCTTCTTGTATTAATAGGAATGAAGAATAAAAATAAAAAAGACATCCAAAGTAAATGACATTTTAAAATTATAAATAATTGGATCAAAAATATAAATACCACAATGAGAGTTATTAAACTAATCTAAAAAACTAAATTTATATCCTAGAAATCAATTTAAAATTTTTTGTTTCCTCTGGGTAGCACTTCTTTAATGTCTATAGATAGACCCTTTAACTTTTTTTTCTAATTTTATCTTGGTATAAATTTAAAAATAATTCATTTAGAAACTTCTGACTATACAGTGCATCCAGTGTAGTTCTTCACTTCATCCTCCATGGGTTCCTCTTGACTAATTCTCTTAGTGGTATGAATATATATTTACTTAAATAATATAAAATGAAATCAAATTATGCGAATATTTTATAGTTCACTTCCTCTACCATAACTTCTTTAATCATTTCTTTAGTTTCTGAATTGTATTGTTGAATTATATTCACATTCTTCGTGTATTTTTCTTGATATTATAGGAGTGAGCCCCATTTTTCATCATCATCTGACATTATAGTGAGATTGAGGCATCTATTATCATTATCCTCATTCATTATTTTTTGTTCTTCCTTCAATTATACTACATGTGCCTCTTTATCCTCTGGGTCCTCTTTCTCATAGACCATTCAATCAATGATTTTCATCATTTTATTTTATTATTATTTGTGTAGTCATAAATGGTATTCTTGTTGTTCTTATCTAACTACATATATGAATAAAATGTATTATTCTTCTTTATTAGCTAATGGTTCATATTTTCAAGTATATTAAACATGCTCTGTACACTAGTATTTTATATCCTCCTTTGTTTCCTAGTTTATTACTTCAGTATAATTAATATCCTCCACCATTATCTCTTATTTTTATTGTAATCATTCTATCCCTATATTAGAAATTAATGGTAAATTAATTATAGAGGAATTTAAATTTTAAATAATAAGATAAATATGAGTATTCAATTCTATTTTTTATCTAATTTGGGCATCGTTATCATCCATCCAATTATCCAACACTATAATATACTTTGTGAAATATTTTGGTATGTCCATCTTGTGAGTGTTACTCATGATTTGGTTGAAATTAAAGTACTCTATAATGATAAATCTCTACCTAGGATCCTCCTTGATAATCTTTAAAATGTGGGTCTCCTCTATAGGGATGATAATAGGTGTCTCCCCATTAACACTATAGAAATTTATCATATACATAAAAACAAAAATCAACCCTACTCATTTCATGAGATGACCACCCTTCTAAATTATATAATACCCATGTGGTAGGATTCTCTTGATATTCATCACATTCTAATTGTGGCATTGCTTATGACTGATATTATATGATCTCCAACCAACACAACACCATAAACTACCATGAACACAAAATAGAAAAACAAAAATAAAATACAAAAATAAACAAAATTCAATGAACAAAAATGGGAATAAAAGAGTCATTGGCCTAAAAAAATGGTCTCGAGGTCGATCCCACAGAGAGTGAGGAATGAAGCAGTAAAATTTTGAATAATTTTTGGGTCATCAAAATTAAAATTTTATTTTATTTAAAATTAATAAAAAAATGGTTTTAAATAGAAAAAAAGTGAGGGGAACTAGTTTACATGATTGGTTTTACTAAAAAATTAATTCCATTTCCCTGATAGATAAATTATATTCGATCGCCACTCAATCATAAGTATATTGGAAATAAATATGGTTAGTTCCATAAAAACTATCCCATCATCTCAATTTTCATGGTCATATGAATTAAAATAACTAGAATTCATTAAGGAAAAATTTTAAATTCAGAAGAATTATCTAACCCAATAATCATGAATTAATTATCTTTACCATGTTGGTGTTTATTCATTACTAAAAATGGTTGTTCAAAGATCCCATAGAGAATAAAATGATTAATTAATTCACAACATGATACTAAATAAAAAAATTCTCAAAGTGAAGGGAGGTAATGTTATATGGGTAAACCACCCCTTTAACTAGAATCTCTCTCCAATGGATTTATCCAACCATCTTCAGGTGATCTCAAATGATAAATAAAACCAAAATAATATGAGAGATAATATAAAACAAATAACAATAAATATATTAATGAAAATAAACTATAATTAAACTAATGAAAGTAAATGGTATATTAAAGTATAAGAAACGAAATTGGAAGAAAAATACAACTAAGATGAACAGTTTTTGATTCAGAACCCTAATAGAAGTCTCCTAGTGGTCTAATCCCTATTAATTTAATTAATAAATGGTTTATTTTATCCAAGACCATTATTTATGAGCCTTAAAGTAATCCTAGAGTTTACTAGGGTCCAAAAAATGAATTTAATGATGGTCTAAGGTCAAATAGTGAAGTCCAAGTTGAAAGATATATTAAAATAAAAAGAAAAAAATATATCCTTCTACTATGATTCATGATATGACATATGGTGTCACGCCAAAAAAATTATGGGTGCATCCCAGTTGTAAACCCTTTTTATTTCAATCACACATTGGTTTTTTAATACTAATTCTCATGTTATTCTATTTCACTATTAAAATAATTGTGTTGGTCAATTTTACTTTAGATAGTAAAGGATGTATCAAGATTAATTTTAGGGATCATATATAGAGGGTATTCTTAAATCCATCTTGGGATGGTCATATGGATTAAGATGAAAAGTAGTGTATAAGTCACCAATTTTTTTTAACCAAACCAATTGTATATATCAAGAATAGAAACCACTATTTGTTCTAGATTTGTTCATCATTTTAGTTTCATTAATATTATCTTAAAAGGTATAAGGCATCATAGGCTATTGGTCATAGTATTCTTAACTCTAATTTGGTTTGGGTCTTTATATTGAAATTCTCTAGATTCGTGTAGTAAAAAATAATATGATGAAGATGTGTTCCTAATCCTAATTATTATCCAATGGGTTTCCCAAGTTTTTATTATATAATTAATTTTGTTTATACTACACCTACTCTCTAATCCCTATAAATAAGAGGGTTGGCCACACATATTAGTGATGGTTTTAAATGAATGAAATAGTGGAAAAAATTGAAATTTTCATAAAAACTTTACATATAAAGGAAGAGAAATAATCCAATTTACTTGAATGTAATGGAGAAATAAAATCATGTGACAATTAGTATTGAAATAATCAATGTGTAATTGAAAGAAAAAGGGTTCCACACAAAGCATGATCAATCCACAAATCCTTGAGATGAAGTGTAGTTGTGAAGGATGAAAAAGAGAAGATAAATGAGAGAACTAGGTTTAGAAAATTATGGAAAGGAAAGTGAAAAGGAATATATATCTATAATGTTTAAGGTTATAGAATATAAATATACCCTATCATATCTTAACATTTAATGATTCCACATAGGGAGTTGGATTTAATTACTTCTTCCTCGATAGTTTCATGTCATGTATCTTTGTTTCATGTCATGGAATGGGATCTTCAAATCATTAATTATTTAGTTTCTTTTGAACTTCAAGGATAATTTTGTGTCATGTATCTAATTTTTTTGGGAACTAATATTAAGTCATTCATGTCATGTAAATGTTTCACATCCTGAACACTTTATGGATCAATGTATTCATGAATTGTATTGATTTTATTGGATTGAGGACTCATAGAGGGATGGATAGTAGAAAAATAAAAACTTTCATGTCATGAGTTAATTTCACATGTTGAACATATTTATTTTGGGTATTCGCAACTTTAAATGGTTTCATGGATCGACCTACAGCCTGTAAGGGTCTATATCAGAGGATTGCACATTATGAGTTGGATTTAGGATGTGAATTGTCTGTAATTACTGAAATTTATACCAACACCTCATTTGATGATTCAACTTATATTTCCCAAAAAATCAACCAAAATAAAAGTCATCATATATAAAACCTAAAAATATTAAAATTAAATTCTTCACAAATATATATATATATATATATATATATATATATATCAATTTATCTTGTCTAATTCTCCCACACATTAACATTTTCCTATCCTCAAGAAAAAATAAACTTTATAAGAATTAAAAATGAAACAATAATTAACTTGAAACATGAGTTAAATCCATGAAAATTAAAAAAACATTAGTGGAGGAATCTAGTCCTCCAGGATAATTCTAGATGAGAATATCAGTCATACCATAAAATCAAGTTCTATATTCAAATAACTTTTTCATTTTATTTCAAATTTTCATTTATTCCTTAGAATCTATACACATGTTGAAATATACCTCCATATTAGTATTCTCTCATCACTCCATGTAAAATGAAACTAAAGTTATTCTTCTATAATGAATACATTTTCTTACCTATAGGGTTTCATTGGTTCTATCATCTATAATCCATAAGGAAAAATAGTCGAATAATCATGAGGGTATTGAAAATAAGGTTAAAATGACTTTAAGGGTGAGGGTTAGTGGATAAATGATAATAATAAATCTAAAAAGGAGGGTAAACTCTTAATTATAATGCATGATAATCATGAATAGTTAAATGAAGAATCTCTTACAAAAAATAGCATCTCCGTACTCCTAAAAGCTCAAGGTAGGTCCATGGATGTAACATAAAGGTGTAATAAAAGTATCTTGCGTCTTATTTATTTTCAAAATTAATGGTTATGATAGATCATACATCCACCACCTAACCACATATTAACTATAATGAGATTTATCAATCAAAAAATGGTGATTTTTGACCTTCATAATACACAACCAATTTTTTTTTGGGAATGTATAATCATGAATTGTATATGAGAAGAACCATGGACCATATATCCCATAGATTACATGAAAAACTAATTGTACATCTATTTGGTAGCAAAATTCCCATTTCCGTTAGTAATGAGCACCCCCAATACTTATTCAAGAGATAATCAAAAAATCATACCATGATCAGGGTAGGGATGGATAAAATGGTATTATAACAAGGATAAATACTAAAAAGATCATTCATGGATTCTAAAATCATAATATGGAATAATGTATAAGTTGTTCTCAAGAAATATGGATCATTAAAAATTACTTAATAATTTTACCAGTGTATTTGTTTAGTCATATCTTTGATAAGATTCTAATATAAGTTCTAACAGATTTTCATCCCCTAAGTATCACTTAAGAAATATGATCACTAAAGAATGAGAAAAATTAGGTCCATAATCCAATTTATAATGTAAATACGTATAAATTTTCAATCACTAAGTTCATCATATATAGTAATAAGTCAATCAAATTAAATTGAAATAATATAGAATCATAAGTAAACCTGTCAGCTCAAAAATCATGCTAAAATTCTAATAAATAATAAAAATATAAATTCTAAAATTGTTTGTCAAAAAAATATATTTTATTTACATGGGTGCGATGATATTTCTTGTTTAAATATATTTTAAATGGAAAATGTCTCATAAACTAAATAGAACAAGAAATAATACATAGATAAATGCACTAAAGTTTAGTAATTCCCCTGTAATCTTAGGATAAAATAGTGTATGCACTATTTTTGAGAAGTTTCATGGGAGAGATAGCAATATCAATAGAAATAAATACGAAATGGAAAGCAGATAAGAAGTGCATGGAATCTAGAGATCCCTATATCAAATTTCATTTTATGGGAGATAATGATATATTTTTATATAAAATTTGGATCCTACAAAAAAATTGTAATCGAAATATACCTTAATTAGAGAAAATGTCACTTTATAGGATATAAACAATATGTAAGAATAAAAAACATAGGGGGAGACAATAAATATAAATGGATATCATATCAGAGATATGTGCAAGGATAAAAATAAAAATTAAGAACTGTAATGAAATATCTAATAGAACTAACTAGAAAATAAAAATAAAATAACTAAAAAATATTAGTAAATATTTAAATGATCAAAATTTGTGTTGAATTTCATAAATAGATAATAAGACATCATCATATAGGAGAGAATACAAGGATTAATCAAAGTAATCCATTAGAATAGTTGTCCTCTTCCTCTTTATGGATCTGAAAGTGGTGTCCACCAGCTCCAATCATCAGTTGGTGGGGTTCACCGGCTCAGAAAGTGGCTATCCAAACATCTCGTGCAATGGTTTGAGTATTTGCGCAAGTTGTAGATGGAGTTCCTAGAATTCTCCCTCTATCCCAGCTACATGAGGAAATAAATCATGGTTAAGGCCATATGTTATTGATAAAACACAATTTTATTGAATATTTTGTTGATAATAAATGAAATAATATCCTCACATTGTGCTAAATATATCAATTTATAGAATATTTGGGATTAGATCATTCATTTGAAAATTTGATGGAAATTCTGGTTTTACCCTTTTAAAATTAACTATAATATTTCGAGCATAAATATTTTTATGTAAATTATTTTGACTTGAACTTTTGTAAATGTGTTTCTAACTTAATGAGATACAAATTCTATTTAGGATATGGGAGATGTATCATGCATTGGAGTGGAGTAAATGGCCCATGAAGACAAAGTTGGAATGAACTATTCATATTGGACATCACTTCACCATTTAGGTCGTATCTATTTCATCTGGGCTTGTATTGGGCCCAAATATTGAGGGAAGATCGGAGACAAGATTATGCACAAATAATCATTCTCTAAGGCCAGCCAATTCATGGGTTTTGGAGGTCAACTATGCAATGAAAGTGGGATTAAACATTTTTTACGAATTTCCCTTTCACACTTAAATAAATCATGTAACCATATCCCTCCAAAACTCTATTTAAAATATATTTTCACTATTTGGGAGGTTTGGTCAAGGAATTTGTAAGGTTTATACAAAAGTATGTCTCTTGGGAGCCCCTCACAACTATTGGAAGAAGTAAGGCCTTGTGAAAACGTCTCTTCCAAGAAGGCTCTCCTCTCCCACCTACTCTTTGTATTTATTTGCTTTCATGATTTTATCTTGAATTTTTCTTCAATTAATCTTCTGTGTTTTTACATTTTCTTCTTCTTATTCTTGTTCTTGGGCTGGAATAGAAGAGTGGATATTGTATTGGGTTTCCCCTAATCAATCCATTTCTTATGAAAAATGTCTCCACGATGATAACTTCGCCCATGGAATGTGATTTATTTCATAATTGATCTAATCCATAATCACTTAATTTATTAATTTTGAATCCATAAACATATTTTAATTCATAAATTGTGATCAATTAATTGAGTTTTAATTTCTATGTTACTCGGTCAACTTGCATTTGACCGTGTGGTTGGGCTTGTGTAAATCGTGAGAGTGAAACTTAAACTGAAAACTCCAATCAACTTGGGATAGAATTGTAGGGTTAAATTCTCATCCCAAACTCAATTAATTCTCCACTCCAGGGAGGAGATTTTACCCTAATTGGACACTGAACACAAGTTGGCTTTTGGATCGCTATCAAAGCACGGTGTTGTGATTGGAGGTCCTAAAGTTAACCTAGGGCTCATTTTCACAAATTTGTGGTCTTGTTAATTTCTATAGGGTTAGGGGGTTGACAAGGTTAGAGGATTACAATTGAATTAATTATCATCATATGGGATAGGGATAAATGAATGATGAAGGAGGAATATTAGATCAACTGCATCTTCTCATATTATTATTGTTAAAGAAATTGTGTCTTTGATTGTTCCATCCCATTCGCTTCTTTAGTGTATTTTCTGAAAGTCAAAAAACCAAAAAACCACATCTTGTGTTTTATTTTTCTTTACTTATTTCCTTTTTTTGTTGTTTTCTTAAAGCCTATTAAGGGTTGTTTAATTCACCTCCTCCTTGAGAGAATGGCCTAGGACAGCCACTATGCTGCACTTAGTAAAAACAAAAATAATTATTTTTGAGAGTGTGTGCGATAACGCTCATCAGTTATCCAAGAAAGTAAATCATTATATATAGTTTAGTATGAATATTGAGATATGGTAAACTAAATGAAAAAATGATAATGATAGTGTGTGGGGATCATTTAATGTAAAAAAAAATTATCCCTTCTATTAGATAATATAAGCAATAGAACCAATTAAGGGAAATAAAATGAACACATAAACACACCCAAAAATAGAGAAATCGATGGGTGGGGTACACAGGGAAATGACTATATAGTGCAGTAAGTCTATTTTCTATCAATATTGGGTCTCCCCTCACGAATTATAGGTTCCTACAGCTACCCCCACCATGTCTATTTCAGTGATGGTGGTAGGACTATATGGATCAACTACCAAAGTTGGTTATGTGGTGATATCTAGAGGATCAGTCATCAGTAGTGGATGGGAGGTTCCAATCCATATAGGGGTCATATGTCTAGAAGGTCGATCAATGAAAGGCACATCCAAAGTATAGGATTGTGAAGGGATCCTTCCCCATCGAGCATGCTCTACCAAGAAATCATGTCGGGCAATAGGGTATGTGATCTCATTGGAAATCTTGATAGAAGGAATGGAGGGTGCTATAGTGGATGGGTTGGGAAGGAGGTGGAAGTTAGGAATTTAGTACTAGAAGTTGGGTGGGTGGAAGGGGTGGTAATTGTATAATATGGGGATGTGGGAGGTAACTGGGTAGACTCAGGGAGTGTAATGTTGAAATAAAGGTAGAGTCGCCTCTAGTTCTTAAAAATACACTAAATAAAACTTTCGTGTCTTCTTACAACCTCCTAGAGTATCCAATAGAATGGTTAGGGTTGGATCAGAATGAGAAGTGGGTGGTACCTTTGTGGAAGGTGTGGTACTACTAGGGGTGTATCATTCTATGCATAAGTATTAGGATGGTGGGTTATAGGGAATGTGGATAGGGAAACATGATTAATCTCCCCATGAACTGGATCATGAGGACCTGGAAACTCATCAACATCCTCTTCATACTCAGGGTCTGACTTTTAACTCCTCTATCTCTCTTTTAAAAATTATCTATCTTTTGGATCTATAGAAGTTCAACTTTATGCATAGGTATTAATGATAAAATGGGATGATGTGAGTTAAATAATCATAAATTTTGAGCTATATGTGTAACAAATATCCCACACATCAAAGTACCAGTGGACCCCCTTACCTATTCCATGTAATATAGGTAGAGTTGTTATTCCCAGTTCACAGTGGGACTATCAATGGTAGAATAAAGAATGAGCTCCTTGATCTATATGAAATCCCCATGAGAGTCGCCTAAGGACAACCATGCATGGTCCAAATCCCAGTGAACAATATACAAGGTGGAACCCCTAAGCTAGGTGTTCTTCGACATTCATGGGTTATGGAAGCTCTTAGGGTTACTGGCTATCATATCCCAACTCCTCAGAGTGTTCTTCTTTTTTGGGTATAACCAAAATTTATAATAAATAAGATAAGAAACAATGACTATATAACAAATACATGGTACAAATCTGAAATCACCTAGTTTGTATCCCACATATTGCATCCTGATCTAAAGGAGACGTGAATAATGTCCAACTCTAAAGTTTCAATGATCTCAAGGAATATCAACTAGTATGTATCTTCATGCACCATGATGATTCTAGAAATATACATGCATAAAATTATATCCTTGAATTATATGGTCATAATGAGCTTAAATAGAATGAAATGTTCTAGGGTCTTATATGTTTCTATGGGATTAGCTTATAGATCGTCTAAGTAGACCTAAGGCTTAGGACCATCAAACTAGAGGCAGGGATCGTTATGTGACTATTGGGTAGAAGCCTGTGACTAGTGGGAGGAAGAATGTGAATTGAAGGAAGTTTTATACTGGTGGAACCTAAAGAAAGAATTTGTAGGGAGGGTTATTCTTTTGGTGGTGGAGGATCAAGTGTCGGGTGCTTCGGTGTAGGAGGATCATCACATTGGCACACACATTTGGAGGACTTAATGGTGACACCTCTATTTTATAACATGGATGTGAGGATAGGAATAGAGATAGAGGTGTGGGGAAGGGGTATTGACTGAGGTTTCTTCACATGACTAAAGGATTCATGGACGGTAGAAGGAGGATATTCGAATGGTAATATTGAGGGGGAGAAGAGCGAGGAGATTGAACAACATGGGGGTTATTTTAGGAATCACACGTGAAACCTATGTTCATATCTAATATAGGAGGAATGAATGATTCACATTATGAATCAAATTTATGAAGTGAATTATTCATGAAATGATTTTTTCCCTACCCCAGAAAACTCACATCATGAAAGATAATCACTATGTGAATTATGCCTCTTAAAGAACTACTTTTGTCCCTGAGTCTCCTTCCCATTTACAGTGTCATTAAACTATCATCACCTCATAAAACCTACTCTATTCTATTTAAGATGACCTAGGTTTCCTCCAAACTAGTTCTTTATTTAATGTTGAAATCTAGAAAAACCTAGAATCAAATTAATTTTAAAGAAAGAACACACCCTTCAAGCAATTGTTCTTAGTAGATTTATAATCACCAATTATTGACTATAAAGTGTGGCCCATATCTATTTGAATATATATGGTTTCATAAGTTAAACCCTTAACATCTTAAAATATTTCCAAACATTGGGATTTTAGTGTTCTAAGGAATAATTATAGATGGTAATTGAAAAAAAAAACCATGTCCCCCAATGTTAATATTTGTAATGTGATGTTCCGGTAATGTAACTACTTTGTTTGGACATTTTAAATATAGGAATTTTCATAACTGTAACTTTAGATATAATCTAATTAATTCATCTGTAACACTATTTGTTGTCTATATTTTTTATCATTGAGGTTTAGGTTTTTTATTTCCCAGTATGAGAAATTCATTAGTTCTACTGGAAAATGAAAGGGTTTTCTGTAAACTTGATAGAAAGGGGTAGTTTTGATGGGTGTTTTATAAGATATGTGGAATATCTAGAGTTAATCTTCATATATTAGACTCTAAACATTCCTACATATATTTACTATCTATTTCAAGATCTATTTAATATCCTGATTGGAGAAATCCATATTACTTCTATTTTTCGGATCATAAGGGGTACCTTTATTGTATATAATCTTGTATCTATCTAAAATCCCTTTATTGGAATTAATAATGAAATTTCATCCATGATCAATAAATAAAAATTTGGGAAATCCAAATCAAGAAAATATGTTTTTCTATAGAATGTGCCAGACTAACTTGGCTATATCATGGGTTTTAGATTATGCATCATCCCATTTTGAAATATAGTCTATCCTGACCAAGATATAAAAAATTCCATAGGAATTGGGAAATGGTCCCATAAAATCTATCTCCAAAACTTTAAGTTTTTATACTTCCTAGATTGGATTCTGGGGAATCTTGTTACTTTTTATAGTGGTTCTTGTCCACTATCACTGATCACAACATTGTATAAAACTCTTTATACCCTAATAGAGTGTAGGAGATAATAGTCAACTTTGTATTATTTTATCCATTCTTTTTTTAAGACCATGACATCCAAAAGTATGTGACGTATGAAAGATGTCTAGTACACTTTAAAAATATTCTTATGGAATGAAACATCACATTAAATCATTATCACAATACTTAAATAATAGTATCACATACTAATAATAGTGTGAAGAATCAATTAAGAATTGATTCCTTTGTAGAAAAGATAAATATAGATTGAGGGTACCCATGGATAAATAGTTTGTGATATCATCAAAACATGGTCATGATTGTACATACATATTTAAAAGTTTCTTTTCTAGAAAATAATCATCAATAATCATGTCATCATCATCCTCAAAATCATGAATCAAATGTCTTGAAAGATGGTGAGAAATTTTATTTTCCTTTCCTTTTGTGTCTTTGATTATGAT
Organism: Viscum album; assembly: GCA_963277665.1. Taxonomy (NCBI): domain Eukaryota; kingdom Viridiplantae; phylum Streptophyta; class Magnoliopsida; order Santalales; family Viscaceae; genus Viscum; species Viscum album. The sequence goes on from OY728162.1 coordinate 1,438,838,573, forward strand.
ATAAAATTATTGTAGTAGCAGGATCCACTATACCAACCTTGTTTTAGCATCCTTTTTATTTTGAAGGCATTTCAATACTTCATGATCAATGTAAACCATGTATCTATAGAGCATGATGTATGATGAAATTTCGAAAACAAAAAGTTTTCATAAAGTATATCTTTCTCTTCTCTTTATCTAAAAGTAACACCTTCAATGAATTCACTGGCATCACATATCATTTCATCTTTTTTCCTAGTCATGTGATATAATGATAGGAGTGACCATATGGATATTTTAATGAGTATTAAATTACCTATGACATTCATCACTTACATAAAATGGAATTACTTTCAACAATAGTTGTGTCAGTGATTATGATATTTTTTCTAAGTTTGTATTCAAGCAGTTATAGAATCCTGGATGGCCTATAATAATTTGTTCTAATTTTATAGTTGTGGGTTTTGATAATTATTTATTTACATTAATCTTTTACTATTAGACTTCAATGCCTTGCGTCAAAATTCTATGTTTGAGGATGATTCCATATTATACCGCGAAATGAAATTTATCCCTATTCAGAATGATGATTTCTCTTCAAATATTTGGTTAAAAATATTGAATTTTATAAGTAAAGATTTTAGGGGTCTTCTATATACCTAAAAATTATCCATAAATATTTCTAAAAACTACTCTTACATATCATGAAAGATACATGTAATAAAATATTGGAATTTCTCTATTCTATTACACATTCACGCTAAAATCATTTGATATGTGAAGGTTCTCAAAGGACCTGTGAATGTTTTTCTTTGAATAATTAAATGGGTAGAAAAAATATGATTTTATTCAGAATATCAATAAAAAACAATAGTATCCATGCCCAAAAAATCTATCATAAATAAAATCCATGAATTGGAATGGGATGTGGTGTTTTTGGGTCACTGTATTAATATTTCTATAGTTGAAAATACTCACCATCTAGTAATGGATTTAGTTCAAATTAATTTATTTTCATTATTTTTTAACCCAATTAAGGTGCCTTTCTTTGGAATGACTTTTAGTGGGATTACCCACTTAATTTTGGATATGGAAAATATAATTCTAATTTAAAGATAATTTAGAACTTCTTTCTTAATGACTTATTTCATTGTTGGAGTGATTCACCTATGGGGTTGTCATTTTAGTTTAGAAATAGTATAATCTTGTGGGATAAAAACCTAGGCTTGATCCTGTTGATATTATCCACACTTAAAGCTATTGAATTTTTATTCCCATTTTTTAAATTTATCAGTTTTACCTATTATTCTTGATTTAGCTATGATATAATGATAACCAACAGTGCATCTTTAGTTTTTAATAATTAGTAATTTAATATTATTGGTAGAGACTTTAATTATAAATTTGGTGGGCTAATGACTATGGTTGTGAGCTACAAAATGGTGTCTCTTGTCAAAGGGTCAATGTAATTTACCTACCCATATTCACTACACTCTTATTCGTCACGAGATAGAGTCTATTATTCATCATCAATATCAATAAAATCATACTTTTCATCAGTCAAAAATGGATTGACAATCAAATGGGTCACTGCATTTCTTGGAATCTTCCACTAGATCAAACACTACTTGTTCATCACCATCTATGAAAAATATTATACCGTATTTAACATCAATCAAAACCTTACCAAAGGTAATAAATGGACTCAAAAATATATAGTAGGGTATCCTCCTTTATCCATATCTAGGGTAATGAATTTAGAAGAAAATATAAACTTTCTCACTTTGACTAAGATGTACACAAGAAGTCCTTAAGGATACATGACTAATTGGTATCCATCTTAAGTGAAACTCTTTTAGGTTTCAGGACTTCAAGTCCTAATTTTTGGAAGAAACTCATTGGCATGAGATTAATACTTGTGCAAATATTTTACAAGTATTTTATGTATGTTCAAATTTATATGGTATAGAGAATTGAAAAACTATATAGGTCCCTCATTTTTATTGGTAACTTCTATTGAACTACTTCATAAAACTCTTTATTTAAGAAGATAACTCCTAAGTCCTCCATATTTCATTCCTTGGAAAGTAACTTCTTTTTAAACTTGGTGTATGTGTGCATTTGGTTTATAGATTCAACAAAGTGGATATATATATGAGTAGATTTTTTTATACATTTTAAAAAAAATTATGGTTTACCTTATATATTTCTTTGTCTCATTATATCTAGGGATACAAAATAGGGGATTAATAGTGGAGGTTCCATATATAAATCTTATTTTATGAGTTGTTCTTGTATGAGAGATTTCTCACTTTTATTTTTTTAGGTTTTATTATTTATCATCTCTATGTGTGATGTCATCGTTGTCCTTATTGATGATTATTATACATTATTGAAGTTATTATATCCTCTTTTACTCACTTTTTTAATGACATTAAAAGTTTTTATTTTTTTCTTTTGTGAAGAAAAATATCTGTATCCTCTTCTCTTGGGTGTGTCTTAGTATTAACTGGTAGTGTACCCAGTAGTGAAGTTCCAAGGATCGAATAACAACTGAGAAGGGGGGGGGGGTTGAATCAGTTGTTAAACTTTTTATAAGTTTCAAAACTTTAAGAAACTTAACCCTTGAAACCTATTAAGATTTATTTCTTTATCAAACTTTAGAAAGAAACACAATCATTCATGAAAGGTAAATCAAAAAGGGCACACAATATTTACAAGGTTCGGCCTTAATAAGAGAACCTACATCCTTGACATAGCCACTCCTGTGGGTCTATGGAAATCCAATATAATAAAGAAGTGAATACAACTTGTGCCAACTCCCGTTAGACACCTTCTATCTCCCAATAGGAAAGATTATATTGACTCCCGCCAGTTTAAAATGTTTCCTTAAAGAAAAAATGATCCAAACACATGAATAAGAACTTTTTTGAAGCTGCTCCACAAATGCTCACTCTGAATCTTCAGTCTGGTTTTCTTGAATCCTATTTTTTGAAACTGGTCTTTTCAGCAAGGTAATGATGATTTCGATTTCCTTCTGCTAAAAAACTCAAGAAAAACTTCTTCAAGATAATTCTAATCTTCTTAGCAAGGTAAGATTATTCTGATTCTCTTCTTCTCAAACACTCAAGAAATTTTTTTTAAGATGGTAGAAACTTTTCACTTAGAATTCTCCAGTGCTCCACCTTTTCTGCATGTGTGAAAAAAAATTGCAAATGAGCAAATTATCTGAGCACATATTAATAGGCAACTCATAAAGAAAAGGCAAGAAACTTTAAAATCTTTCTCACTTCCTCAAATTTCAAAAACTTCACAAATCTCTTGTATTTAATCTTCAATATTTGACTTCTTCAAATCTCCTTAAATTTCTCTGAGATTTACGTAAAGTTGAAATTAGGGTTATCTTGAACTCTTCATATGTTTCTCAGAAAGATAAAGCTGGATCTTGGTTCTGATTTTCTCATAAACTTGCTCAAAAATCAAGTTCTGAATTGTGCACAAAATAGGTTATGATTTTCTCAACATGTTGCTCAAAATTGTCATTCCGGTTTTCTCAACATGTTTCTCAGAATTGTCATTTCGGGTTTTTCAACATGCTAATCAGAATTGTCATAAGGTTCCGAATTCAAGTTTTGAACTTTTCTTGATCTTTCTTTAACTTCTTCAACTCTTCAATCTTCTTGACAAACCTTTTCTGTAAGAAACTTTTCTTTCTCTAAGGAACTCTTCCTTATCTAAGGAAGTTTGTTGTTGGAAACATTTCCTTGAGATCAACAACATATTTAGGTTGCAGCATCCGAGTTTCCTAGAAACATGCTCAGAAGTAGGATCCGGATAACATGTTCAAAATTAGGATCCAGGTTTCCTCATAAGGTTTCTCAAAATTCAGGTTCTGAAATCAGGTTCAGGAAATTGGTTCTGGATTTCTGGTTCATGAAATAGGTTCTGGATTTCAGGTTCAAGAAACAGGTTCTGAATTTATGGTTCCGGAAATAGGTTTCGAATTTCTGGTTTAGGAAACAGGTTCTGAATTTTTGGTTCAGGAAACAGGTTCTAGATTTTAGGTTCAGGAAACAGGTTCCAAATTTCTGGCTCAAGAAACAGGTTCCGAATTTCTGGTTCTGGAAACAGGTTCTGGATTTCAGGTTCAGGAAATAGGTTCTGAATTTTTGGTTTAGGAAATAGGTTTCGAACTTCTGGTTCAGGAAACAGGTTCCGAATTTTTGGTTCAGGAAACAGGTTCTAGATTTCAGGTTCAGGAAACAGGTTCTGAATTTCTGATTTAGGAAACTGGTTCTAAATTTCTAGTTCAAGAAATAGGTTCCGAATTTCTGGTTCAGGAAACAGGTTCCGAATTTTTGGTTTAGAAAATAGGTTCTGAATTTCTGGTTTAGGAAACAAGTTCCAAATTGCTAGTTCAGGAAACAAGTTCTCAATTTCTGGTTTAGGAAATAGGTTCTAGTTTTCAGGTTCAGGAAACAACTTCTGAATTTCTGGATTAGGAAATAGGTTTCAAATTTCTGGTTCAGAAAATAGGTTCTAGATTTCAGGTTCAAAAAATAGGTTCCAAATTTCTGGTTCAGGAAACAGGTTCTGAATTTCTAGCTCAGGAAACAGGTTCCAAATTTCTAGTTCAAGAAATAGGTTCTGGATTTCAGGTTCAGGAAACTGGTTCCAAATTTCTGGTTTATGAAATAGGTTCTAAATTTTCTTAGAATTTTTCTTAGTGAAAATCATCAATCCTCTTCCTCATTTCTTCAACAGCTTTTATCATGAAACTTTTCATGATATGTGAGAACTTTAAGATCAGAAAAGCATCGTCTGATATTGTTTAGAAAGTTTGAGACACTTTATTAACTTCTGACTTCTTATTTTTTAAAACCATCCTCTTTAAGAAAATCTTTAGCAACCAACAATTTCAAATTTCTGTAACTAAGAAACATTATTCAACAAAAATATTAGTTGTCAACAAATACAAAACTTTTTCAAAACAAAACACCACATAGGTTCTTTAATCTCCCCCTTTGGATTTGTTGGCAACCCTTGTTTACAAATTTTCACCTCAAAAAAATTTCACATCTCTTGTTCTTGAACTTTACCAAAATATAGCCTTTCCCATAAAGAGAGTTTCCAGAAACCACACTACTGGATAAAGTAATTTTTTTGAAGGATTTCCATCCCTAGGTGACAAGAAAATTTTTCAGCCATGTAAGGATAAACTTCACCTTACTCAAACTCCCCCCTTAACTTTTATCTTTCTCTTTCTCACTTTTCTTTTCCTCTCTCATTTTTCTTTCTCTCTCCCCCATTATATGATATCCATAGCTTCAGATTCACAAATTAAAGCCAAGTAAACATTGTTACTTACTCTCCCCCTTTGTCAACATAATCCAAAGCATGGTGGGGGAGACTTCCTTATAAGTTTTTAGGAATTCATGAGAGGAGGATAAACATGGAGTTGCAGCCTTAGTTCAAAAAACCTTTCCTTTGAAATTGCTTTTGTAAAAATATTAGCAATCTGATACTTTGTTGAAATATATTCTATAAAGACTTCTCCAGCAGTAGCTCTCTCTTTCAAAAAGTGATACTTTATATCAATGTGTTTTGATCTTGAATGTTGAATAGTATTCTTAGAAAGATCAATGGCACTTTGATTATCACAGAGTATCTTCAAAGGTTTAGAAACTTTTGCTTTCAAATATTCTAGCTAAACCTTCATCCACATCATTTGAGTACAAGCCTGAGTAGCTGCAACATATTCAGATTCAGTTGTGCTTAAAGTTTCTGAACTTTGTTTCTTACTGTGCCAACTCACACAGCATTCCCCTAAGAAAAATGTTCCTCCTCATGTTGATTTTCTATCATTACAATCACTAGCCCAATCAACATCGGTATAACCATGAAACTTCATCTCGTTGTTTCTCTTGTATAACAACCCATGTGATGTTGTTCCTTTAACATATCTCATAATCCTCTTAACTACCAACATGTGTGATTATTTTGGATTACTTTGATATCGGGAATATAGAGTTACAACATAAGCAATATCAGGCCTTGAAGTTGTAAGATAAAAAAGACTTTCTATCAACTTTTAAAAGTCATTATGATTCACGTTGTTCCCTGATTCATCTTTACTCAACTTTGTGCCCACTAAGATAGGAGTTGAAACTTCCTTTGATTCTTCCATCCCAAACTTCTTTAATAATTCCTTGGCATACTTTTCTTGGGATAAGAAAATGTAGTTTTCTTTTTGTTGAACTTGTAAGCCAAGGAAGAAAGTTAATTCTCCCAACATTGAAATTTCAAAAAAAAAACTTCATCTCTTTAGAGAAATCTTCAAAACCTTTTCTTCATCTCCAGCAAAAATTATATCATCCACATAAACAATTAAAATTAAAGTTCCATAGTCAACATATTTAACATAAAAGTTGCTATCAACCTTTACTTTAGAAAAGTTCATCTTTATTAGAGAATTTTCAAGCGTCGAATACCATGCTCATAGAGATTTTTTCAGACCATACAAGGATTTATTCAATTTTCAAACTTTGTTTTCATCCTCATCAAGTAAAAACCCACATGGTTGTTCAATGTAAACTTCTTCCTCAATCTCACCATTTAATAAAGATGACTTTACATTTATCTGATAAACCTTATAATTCCGTTGAGAAGCCATTGTAAGAAACATTCGAATAGTTTCTAACCTTGCAACAGGGGCAAAGGTTTCATCAAAATCCACACCTTCCACTTGTGCATATCCTTTACACACAAGCCTTTCTTTGTTTCTTGTTACTTCTCCATGCTCATTCAATTTATTTCTATAAACACACTTGGTTCCGATAACATTCTTATTTGCTGGCCTTGGAACAAGTTCTCATGTTTCATTCTTCTCAATTTGATCAAGTTTTTCATTCATATCATTCACCCATTCTTTATGTTGAATAGCTTCTGAAACTAATTCTAGTTCAACTTTTGAGATAACAGAAGTCTGATTTTCTAATCTTAACTTCCTTCTATTCTGAACTAGAGCCTTCTGATCCTCAATAATATTTTCAGATTCAATAAGTTTTTGTAAGGTAGTAAAACTCACATTTCCTTTTCCAACATCACTTTCTTCCCCATGTGACTCATCTGAGTCACTTTCACTCTGGTGGGGATTCTCTGATTTATCTTCCTCAGTATTCTTAACAGATTTTGTGAAGGAACTTGGATTTTCAATTACCTTCACATCATATGAGCCCACCAACTTCTATAAATGTTTGTTCCAGCATTTTTAACTTCTTTTATTCGGTGAATAACCCATAAATATTCCTTCTTCAACTTTTTCATCAAACTTTCCTAAGTCCGGATTTTTTATTTTGAGCAAGCATGGACTTCCAAAAACTTTGAAGTATTTAAAATAAGGTTTTTTGTTATACCACATATCGTAAGGAGTCATGTTGGTTTCTGGTCTCAACAAGCATCTATTTTGAACATGCACAACAGTACAAACAGTTTCTCTCCAAAATAATATTAAAAGTTTGTATTCTGATAACACACTTCTTCCCATTTCCACCAAACTTCAATTTTTCCTTTCTGCTACTCCATTTTGTTGTGGAATATAGGGATCACTATACTGATTTTTGATACCATGCTTTCTTAGATACATTTCAAAAGCATTTCTTGTGAATTTGGTACCATTTTCTGTTCTCAGCTTCTTTATGGAAGCTCCCAATTCTTTCTCAACATCTATTTTGAAGAATTTAAACATTTCAATAGCCTCCGACTTATTCTTCATGAACATGATGTTTTTCATCCTAGTGAAATCATCAACAAAAGTGATAAATTATAAATATCCTTTTATTGATTGATGTCTCATTAGACCACACAAATCAGAATGAATAAGCTCAAGTGGTTTGTTAGATTGAATCTCAGCTCTTTTATGACTTTTATTAGTCATCTTTCCTTTCTATCAAGTAATACAAACATCTTCATCTCTTCTTTTCAGTTCTATAAAATTTCGAACAGTATAAACTTCAAAAAGATTACTCATGTTCTTCTGCCCAAGGTGGCCAAGTCTTCCGTTCCACAACTTGTTTTCATCTTCAGCACTCAAATAACAAGATTTATTGGATTCTCCAATTTTAAAGAGATTCCCACTGGTTCTTTATCCTTTTGTAATCACTTTTCTATTTTTCACACTTTTGATGATACAAGAATTATTTCTGTAGATAACTTCTTTTCCATCGTCACAAAGTTGACTTACACTGAGTAAGTTATGTTTTATCCCATTACCAAGCAAGACTTCCTTAGATTTCAGTTTCTCTGCTTCAATCTCTGCTGTTCTGATTCCCTTAATTTTTAAGGAACTGTCATTTCCGAAAGTAACTTCTCCTCCATCATGACTTTCAACATGTTCCAAGATTTTTATATTACCTGTCATGTGTGAAGTAAAACCATTATCAAGAATCCATGATTTTTTCCTCTTACTTACTTTCAAATCTGTCTCAACAACAAAAGCTCTATCATCAACCTTCTTATTTTCAGCTTTATTTTCTTTCTTATCATAAGAAACTTGTTCTGGAAGGAGAGTCATACATCATTCGGCATGACGTCCATACTGATCACATATTCCACAAACTTCTTTCAAACATTCAAATTGATTATTTATTGGAATGTTTTTGACATCTTGAGAATTCACCTTTTCAACTTTCTGTGAGTACGGAAAGTTACTCATTCTTATTTCACTATTTATTCAACTTTTCTCAAACCTTCTTCTGGGTAGAGATAAATTATGCCAACAATTATAAGCTCTATGCCCATATATTCCGCAGCACCAGCAATATCCCTCAAATCTTGGTTTTCTATCCAAGAATTATCTTTCTCTATGAAAACTTTGTTGAGTTTGATAACTTCTTTTAGCTCTAGAAAACTCAGGATGTAGGGCATCTCTTCTTTTGAGTGAGTTTTCTACTATTGTAGGATTGATAGGTTTCTCACATCCTTTCTCCACCCAAGATTTAGTAATACTTTTTTCATAACCTAAAATGTTAGAAGAATTAGATAAAACATTATTTTTGATAGGAGAAGATTTCACCTGATTCTCATGGTAAGCCTTCTCAGTAATCTTGGAAGTCTCAGCTTTTACTTCAGTGGCTTTGTGGAAGTTTTCATTCATCTTCATTAGGGTATTTTCGGATTCAATAACTTCTAATTGCAACTTGTTGGCCTCGTCTTCTTTAGTTTCCAGCTTCTTGCTAAGATCTTCAATCATCTTTCCTTGTTCAGAAATTCTAAGTTTGTAACTTAAAATTTCTTGAATGTATTCATCTTCCTTCTTGGTAACATCTTTACTTCCATCATGAACTTCTTCATAATTTTTCTTCATCACACGAATTTCTTTCTTGACAGGTTTGTTTTGCTCAAGACATGCAAGAAGTTCGGATCTTAGCTGATATTCTCTATAAGATTCTTTACCACCTTCTTCACTCTCTGAGGAAACATTGGTTTTCTCAACTTTTGCAATGAAGGTTCTAAATCTTTCTTTACTTTCATCTTCTGAGGAATCATTGTCAGAAGATTCTGATTCAACTTTCTTGCTCAACATACTTCTTTTCTTTCCAGAAAACTTTTTCTTGAATTCTTTAGAAGTCTTCTCTTATTTTTCATTCTTGTTATACTTCTTCCATCGAGGATTCTCATTACAAACATCTTGATATTCTCCAACTTTATTCTTAGGGAAATTCATAGAAAAGTGTCTGATTCCACCACACTCAAATCATTGGAGAGGAAGTTTCCCTTAATAATTTCCTCTTCCTCTTCGATAGTTATTGTATATAAGAGACAAGATTTTTTCATTCAACTCTTCATCTTCCTTATCAGAAAACGTCATAGGAGAATTTTTCTCAATGGGTGGAAAGCCAATAGTAGCATCATTAACAACTTCAAGGCCAAGAGATAGGAGATAAGGAATCATCCTATTTTTCCATCCATAATAATTCTTGCCATCAAATGTAGGAATTAATTTACTATTGACAGAATTTATATTCTCCATGATATGGATAAAATTAGGGAACCTACCTCTGATACCACTTAAAGTTACAAGGATCGAATAACAACTGATAAGGGGGGGTTGAATCAGTTGTCAAACATTTTATAAGTTTCAAAACTTTAAGAAACTTAAACCTTGCAACTTGTTAAGATTTATTTCCTTATCAACCTTTAGAAAGAAACTCAATCATGCAATAAAGGTAAAGATAGAAGGGAACATGAGATTTAAAAGTTTCGGCCTCAATAAGAGAACCTACGTCCTTTCCATAGCCACTCTCGTGGGTCTATGGAAATCCACTATAATAAAGAAGTGAATATAACTTTTGCCAACTCCCGTTAGACACCTTCTATATCCTGATAAGAAAGATTATAATAAATCCCATCAGTTTAAAATGTTTCTTTAAAGAAAAAATGAGCCAAACACAAGAATAAGAACTTTGTTGAAGCTGATCCACAAATGCTCACTCTGAATCTTCAATCCAGTTTTATTGAATCCAGTTTTCTTGAATCCAGTTTTCTAAAACCGGTCTTCTCAGTAAGGTAATGATGATTATGATTTCCTTCTACTAAAAAACACAAGAAAAACTTCTTCAAGATAATTCTGATCTTCTTAGAATGGTAAGATGATTCTGATTCTCTTCTTCTCAAACACTCAAGAAAACTTTTTAAATATGGTAGAAAATTTTCACTTTGAATTCTACAGTGCTCCGCCTTTTCCATGTATGTGAAAAAAATTGCAAACGAGCGAATGATCTGAGCACATATTTATAGGAAACTCAAAAATCAAAGGTGGGAAACTTTAAAATCTTTCCCACTTCCTCAAATTTCAAAAACTCCGCAAATCTATCACATTTAATCTTTAATCTCTGACTTCTTCAAATCTCATTATATTTCTATGAGATTTACGCATAGTTGAAATTCGGGTTATCTTGAACTCTTCAAATATTTAATAGAAAGATAAAGCTGGATCTTGGTTCTGATTTTCTCATAAAATTTCTCAGAAATAAGGTTCTGAATTATGCACAAAACAGGTTCCGATTTTCTCAACATGTTGCTTAGAATTTTCATTCTGGTTTTCTCAACATGTTTCTCAGAATTTTCATTCTGGGTTTCTCAACATGCTACTCAGAATTGTCATAAGGTTCTGAATTTAGGTTTCAAAATTTTCTTGATCATCCTTTGACTTTTTAAACTCTTAAATCTTCTTTTAAAACCTTTTCTGTAAGAAAATTTTATTTCTCTAAAGAACTTTTCCTTATCTAAGGAATTTTGTTGTAGGAAACATTTCCTTGAGCTCAACAACATCTTCAGGTTGCAGGATCCGAGTTTCCCAACAACATGCTCAGAAGTAGGATCTAGATAACATGTTCAGAATTAGGATCTAGGTTTCCTTTAAGGTTTCTCAAAATTCAAGTTCCGAAATCAGGTTCAGGAAACAGGTTCTGGATTTCTAGTTCAGGAAACAGGTTCTGGATTTCAGGTTCAGCAAACAGGTTCTGAATTTCTGGTTCAGGAAACAGGTTCTAAATTTATGGTTTAGGAAATAGGTTCCCAATTTTTGGTTCAGGAAACAGGTTTTATATTTCAGGTTTAGGAAATAGGTTCCAAATTTCTGGCAAAAGAAATAGGTTCTGAATTTCTGGTTCAGGAAATAGATTCTAGATTTCAGGTTCAGGAAACAGGTTCCGAATTTCTAGTTCAGGAAATAGGTTCTGAATTTCTGGTTCAGGAAATAGGTTCCGAATTTCTGGTTTAGGAAATAGGTTCTAGATTTTAGGTTCAGGAAACAGGTTCTGAATTTCTGGTTTAGGAAATAGGTTCTGAATTTCTGGTTCAGGAAACAGGTTCCGAATTTCTGGTTCAGGAAACAGGTTCCGAATTTCTAGTTCAGAAAACAGATTCCGAATTTCTGGTTTAGGAAACAGGTTCCAAATTTCTGGTTTAGGAAACAGGTTCCAAATTTCTGGTTCAGGAAACAGGTTATAGATTTCATGTTCAGGAAACATGTTCTGAATTTCTGGCTCACGAAATAGGTTTCGAATTTCTGGTTCAGAAAACAGGTTCTGGATTTCAGGATCAGGAAACAGGTTCCAAATTTCTGGTTCAGGAAACAGGTTTCGAATTTCTAACTCAGGAAATAGGTTTCGAATTTCTGGTTCAGAAAACAGGTTTTGGATTTTAGGTTCAGGAAATAGGTTCCAAATTTCTGGTTCAGGAAATAGGTTCTGAATTTTCTCATAATTTTTCTTAGTGAAAATCGCCAATCCTCTTCACCATTTCTTTAACAACTTTTATCATGAAACTTTTCATGAGATGTGAGAAATTTAAGATCAGGAAAGCATCGTCTAATTTTGTTTAGAAATTTTGAGACACTTTCTTAACTTTTAACTTCTTATTTTTCAACACCATCCTCTTTAATAAAATCTTCAGCAACCAAAAACTTCAAATTCCTAAAACTAAAAAACATTCTTCAACAAAAATATTAGTTGTCAAAAAATAAAAAACTTTTTCAAAACAAAACACTACAGAGGTTCTTCAAGTAGTTAGTATGATAAGTTCATAGATATCTTCCCTATATAGTTCTAATGGTTGTAGAGAGTAGAATTTTTATTTTTCATTCTTATTTTATGAGTATTAATTTTATTTTCTACTTCTTGAATGAATGCAGTGAGAATATTTTTAGGGTTTGTCTATTGAGTTGGGGCTTTTGGATTTCTAGGGGAATATTACTGGATTTTTTTGTGATGAGGGGGTGGAAAATGATGATTCCTAAGGGGTGAAGGTTTTTGAAATGTTTATTAAATTCATGGATCTAGATTCTGTTGTGGGTCCCTTGTGGTTCCCTAAGTCCACAGTGGTGCTTGACTACTCCTATTTTGACAATAACTTTTATTTGGTTGTTTCTTTTATTGAATCGGTCTTTTTGGGTAAAACTGATAATGTTTGTTTTAAGTATTTTGAAACTATTGGGGTTATTGATTTTAATTTACATAATTTCAATCTTGGATCTTTGTTTCCTTCATTACTTCTTGGTAGTTCTAGTATGAGTGTGGAGTTCGACGCATTTCACAATCATGAATTTCTATGACAGGAGAAGGGGATGATGGTGGTGGGGAAGGCAGGTGAAAATTTTAAATCTTTTTCATAAGTGAATTAACTTGAGATGAAAGTAGGGTGGTTTCTTCTATTATTTGAATTTCACATCAAATAGGTCCTTGATTTATATTCTATAGAATATTACTGTGTGAGACCTCATCTAGAAGTTCTAAAACCAATTTTAGTGTCTTTAAAATAAGTCTACCATTAGTGGGGGTATCAACTATTGTCTGTGTAGCAGGTTATAGGTCCTAATAGAATGTTTGAAGATATAGTCTATCATTAAGTCAATGATGTGGGAACTTCTGAGACAATTAATTATAGTAATGCTAAGCCTCCCAATATGATTCACCATACTGTTTCTTGATGTTTTAGAAATAATTTTGAGGTTTCCATGTTCATATGGGTGATAAATATTTTTATAAAAATATATTGTGTAAATCATCCTATGTAGTTACGGACTCATGAGCATAGTATTTATGCCGATCCTTGGCTCTGTAGAATAAAGAGAAGGGAAATACATTAAGCCTGATAGTGTCTAACTGGACTTCTTCATTCAAAAACATGTCATATACTTTAAGGAAGTTTGAGATATATTCATGTGGATCATTATTCTGAATTCCACTGAACTGGCCTATGATCTGGATCATATGAATGAGTCCAGGATTAGTTTCAAAGGAATGTTCATGAATGGGGGTGGGATACTGATGAGAGAAAAATCACCAATACATGGAAATTTATAATCCATGATGGTGAACTCTTATAGTAGAGTTCATCCCCTACTACTTAGCTATCACATATTGTGTATTAAGGGGTATGAGAGTTTCAGAATTATTTTTCTCATATATGATTTTAATATGGTATGTGAAAATTTAAATCTCAATTTCAAGGTTAAAATCAAGAGTTTATTGAATTTTTTTCTATAAGGGGCCTATATCTTATGATTATACATCATGAATATGATTTATGATGTGAATTGTATGTTATTTTTGAAATTTATAACAGCACAAAATTTGAAGATTGGTCACTAATTTCCCACAAAAAATCCAAAATCCAAGGCATCATATTATAAAACATTAAAGAATACCAATGAAATTATTCAAATATATATATATATAATAAGATTATCGTCTATTAGTAGAAATACAAAAAATCTAAACTAATAATTACTAAAAGGGGCACCCTATGTTGGAAATTGTTGGTATTGGTAAATGAGAATAATAAAGATAAAATATCCTTAAGAAGGTGCAACCCTTTGATACCATGTATCAAGTTAGAAAGGTGATGAAAAATAGTGTACTTTTGTGATGGATTGAATATATCTTATAATAAATTTATAATGATAAAGTAGTTAAAATAAAAATAATGGGGAGAACATATAATTTTTATAGTGTTTTTGTCTAATTGACCTTTTCCACTTTCCACACCCCAACTGATAAAGTATAGAACCCAATATGAAAGTGAGTTATAATTTTATAATGTGAGAAATCTAAACCTAATTTATTACATTGGAATGAATTCCAATATTTTACTTTATGAGGAGCAGCACCAAACCTAACTACACATCCTTTTACAAGAGTATAAAAAACCAATATTTTCTATAAGAAGAATCCCAAATCTAAGTGTTATTCTTATTTTTTAGGTGAACATAAAAAAATGATTACCTTATATATGTAGTGTAAACTATGTGAGAAAATATTTAGGTACATACCTTGATCTATATATAAAAGATAGAACAAAGATTACAACTAGATAGAAGTATAAGTATTGTTAGTGATTAAAAAATTAATGAAATACCTTTTTAATGATGTAGACAGTTTACTTTAGTCATTCCATAAATGTTATAGTTCAACTCTCGAAGGTGTTATGAAGTTAAAAAAGATTTTTTCTTCTATTAATAGTTTTTCATTAATTATGTAAATATTTGAGCATGAGATTTTTTGAATGATTCAAGAGAATGAGACATCTGTGTTTCTTTGAGTTAGATGTGTATAATAATCATAATCTTATATCATTCCATTCATCCTTTGAGTTCCAAAAATATAAAACTACTTGGAATCACACTCAAATAAATAGATAGAATAAATCAATTTAATAATGATATTTCCAAAACTATTCTAATAATTAATGATTAGATAGAAAATTAGTTTACGAAATAATCCTCAAAATATTTATTAAAGAACAATTTAGTAAATTGAAAACAATGTCCTTAAAAATAATTCAACTACAATTTTAAATAACACATTAATATTATATCTAATTTAATTAGTCAAATAAATAAAATTAAAAGAGTTAATATAATTATATATAAAAGTCAAAATATATAATTCAAATTTAGGAAACTATATTAAACATAGTTTAAAACAAATTTTAGTACCTATAAAATAGAATTTTTGTGATAAATAATAATTTAATAATTTATAGACACATAAAATATTCAAGATAAGTATTCTCAGAAAATTAAGAAACAATTCAAGTTTTCAATATCAACAATTTAAAACACTTAAAATAAAATTTAAAGGATTTAAAATAAATAATATTTTTTAAAATAATTAAATTGATACGAATACTAAAAAAACATTAGTAAATGATAATATAAAAAATTTAAAACAATGTATCATAAATAAATTTTATGAAAATATAGAAATTAATTTATTTAAATACATTGTAGAAGAAATTAAATAAACTAGACTATGGTACCGTCAAACGGTTTGTGATCAAAGAATCTATAACTGGTGGTCATAAAATTTATAACCAGTGGATTTATATTTTCAAACTAGCAGTAGTATAAATTGTAACATGTAGTAGAAGGAATCTATTACCATGTGGGGAGTGATACCATTGATAGAAGTTCTTCCATGTATGGTCAAAGCTTGGTGCTATAGTGAAGGGAGAGTGTAGTGACCCGACCCCATAAGGCCTAATGATGGTGTCTGCTATAAATTACATTGGAATTATTACAAGAAATTAAATCTTGAAGGACTGAGAGTTTAGTAGTCTTAGTTAACTAGATACTTACTTGATAATTTTATTATAAAATAATACACAAATTACAGCACAATCTTTTTCCTTCTAAATAAATAACCTCAAGGATTACTCTAATCCATTTATTAAATCTATGCATATCATTCATAGTTTGATTCTTGGATTCCTTGGGAAAGAAATATAATAAGGGTGAGCTCAAATTCTTAGTAATGGAAAAATATTGTAGAAAAAATAATGAATCAATAAGAAAAATAATTATTACATTGTAAATTACTGAACTCACATGCCATATAGTCAATAAACTAAGAGGGGCGTGCATAAAAAGTATGCAAAAGTAATAACTAGAAACAGATTCAATTCAAATATCTAGATGATGAAAATTAAATATAGCATGGTATGAAACTAAAAGACATTCCATTTAATCAATAAATTGAAAATTAAATATATCCATAGATATGTCGACGCAAAATCTCATGGATGAATAATAACTAAAACTAATATGTGGTAAATAACTGATTATTGGACTCCATTTTTCCTAGGTATATGGTACCTTTACCATCAAAACCCTTCATAAGATGATTTACAACATATCAGGTAAAAACGCATCTAAGGAGGCTATCCAAATGACTCATCCCATGTGTCTACCGATGCATCAAGGGGCTATCTATAACTGGGCCCCATCTGTTTCGTACTAGTCAAAAACATTCCTCATATATCGAATAATCGATTTAACAATGTACCTTATCAAATATATATATGGAGTAAGAGATACATATTTATCAATATTTACCCAAATAATAAAATAACATTCAAACTAAACATTATATAATAATGATATATGGTTTAGGAAATGAACATTTCCATGATAAATGATATGGAAAAATAGGTGAAATTAAATGTTCAAGGATCATAGGAAATTGAATATTTTAAGGGTAAAAAAGGAATAAAGTAAGTGAATGTGAACATTATCCATGGTCAAGTCAGTCATAAACCATCAAGATGATGATTAAGGATGGTATCAATATGGAATACCCCAAGTGTAGTAAAATAAAGGTTTGTTTTCATTGATGATGGAAAATATTATAAAAAGAGATTTTAAAAACATTATTGAAGAAAATATCCTTTTTCTTTGAAAACCCATTTCTTTAAAAATATCCTTTAAAAAATTTCTTCAAAAAGTAACCTTTTAAACATGTAAATGAAGATTAAAAGGAATTATGGAACGTAAATTTGTACATGTCATAAAAGAACATTCATTTTTATGGTAAAAGATTAGAAAAATTATATTTTCAAAAAGAAACAAGAAGATTCCATTGAACTCATTGGTAAAATACAAAAAAAATTAAAAATATCTTTCCCAAATTATTTTAAAAACATTTTTTGAATTTTTTTTAATAAAATGTGGTTTTATAAGAAAATAGTTTCTCTGACTAAAGAGATTAATGAAGTTGGGTTTTCTTAAAAACATTTTCTAAAACACCTTGAGTACCAAAGAGTAGAAAATAGTAATAATACTTGAAAAAGTTAATGAATTACTAGATAAGATGAAAATTAAAAGTTTCATTAAATAGTGGTAATATAATTTCCTCTAATGGAAATACCATCAAAATATCTTTAAATTCATTATTGAGGAAAATAATCTTTAAACATCCTTAAGTGTCCCATACCACTTTGAAATTTTTTAAATCGCAAACATAATGAAGGAAGACTATTAAATTAAATTCTTAAATACCTTTAATATAAATGAATTCATGATATAATATATAAAAATTGAAAGTATATACACCACAAAAATATGTAATTGTTGAATGTGGCATTTATCTCATGGATGTAAAAAAGCGAAATGAGAATCCCTCACCTTGTGTTTCCTTTCAAGGGAACATCCTTTAACTTTCTATATAATAAAATTATGTTAATTTTAAAATTTTTTGAGAACCCTTTTCATGTTTATCATTACTTATATTTAAATTTTTACTATGTTCTATACAACTACTTGAAAAATTATGTTTACATCGGGTGTTTTGATCAAATTTAGTTTATGTGTTAAAAATAACATTGGTAGGTAAACTATGGTAAAAGGGTTTATTATATAACATCTATAGAATAATAATAATGAAATAATTTTTTACATTTAAACATAAATTATACTTTTAAAATCAATCATTAAATATGGTTATGAAAAATGAATCAATATCACAATCATGGAGACGATAGGTCGTACATTCACATGACTAACATTCCCAATTTCCAATGATCATTATAGAAAGAAGGTAAGTAACACCATATCATTCCATAAAGATAAGTATATCATAAATAACATTTTATTTAATCATATATACTTATATATGTAATTATTGTGATTTAAAAGTAATCACATCATGTCGAGGAGGCGGTTTTCCACACGTCAATGAATGACGTTAATAATAAAAATGATATATATATATATATATATTATTTACATAAAGGTAATTATTTCATGAATATAATATATAGGTTTTTTATTTCACATATTTTTAATTGAATCTATCCTTTATACTTTCCATGTATAGTGTGAACGAATCACATCGCTTCGAGGGGCGGTATTCCATACTTCCTCAAACGATGTTATCATATTAACGTAAAAATGAAAGAATTTCTAGTATGTCTAATAAAATGATTAAAATGTATAAATAAATATTAAATATCATATATATCATATATATAAATAGAGTATCCATCATATTGGACACCATTAGAGGTGGTAAATGAAAAAATGAATAATCATCATTTCGTGAGGCAGTAGTTCTCCGTACATAGAAACAGTATGTTCATTACCCATTAGATGGAATTGTGTGTAAGTGTAGGTAGAACCCTAATTATAAAAACATCCTTGTATATTTAGGATACTGTTTTTGTTATACAATAGTAGAATAATAATGGTTGATGGGTTGGATAATAGAAATAAAACTAAAAAGCATATTGAAAGATGTTACCTCTTAATCGGGTAACTCATTTTGGTTTGAACAAAAAGCATATTTAGATTTATTTATTCCCAAGGAGAGACTTATAGAATCAGGGGATTTATTTTTTAGGATCTATTTAGGTGGATATTTTTAGATCCAGAGTGTCTTGAGAGTTGTGAGGAAGTGGGGGAGAGGTGTTACTTTTATAATGGAGGAGGATTGGCACTCTTGTAATATTTTTACAATGGAATTCCACCCACATTTTTAATATTTAATGTGGATCCAATAATGATAATATTTCAATAAAATATAGTATAGTGTCTAAATACTTCCATAAAATGGGTTTTTTACAAGTTTATATGTCTTTTTGGGCCATATGGTTAGGGTTTAGTCCCTTATTAATTTTAATTTAACCCTATTTATTGTAATTAATTTTAATCACTTTCACTAATATTTTTGTTCAAAAAAAAGTTTGTATTATTAGACATTATAAATTATTCTTATTCCAAATATTTAATTTATTCTTAAAAATTCCAATCATATAAATGGAATAATTTGATTTGAATTGAATCCTGTAGGTGGGACAACAATGCGGGTTTTTAAAGTAAAAACATCTAAATGTTTGCTACGTTTTTATAATAAATTTCATAGTAAAATAAATTAAAATGATGTAAATTATATTAGTTGATAAACATATGATCTAATTAAACTTAAAAAACCATAAAAAGAATAATTTAATCTTATAAATAAATTATATGAAAAATAATTTTTGAAGTAAAATTCAGTATTTTTAACTATTCATTAAAAAATGAAATGTTTCATAAAAATATAAAAAAATTAACCTAACATAATTATTATGTTTATATTTCAAATATGAAGTTTATTTTGAAATATTTAATCAATTAAAGTGTCAAAATCTATATTTAAAATTGGTTCACCATTAAAAGGTGGTGAAATTGCCTTTATAAAAATATAGGTTTTTATGTGTAAAATAGATTTTGTTCCTATATTATGTCTATCAAACCGAATGTATGAATATCAAAACAAATATTGAAAATATAATATTAATATTACATTACTATCACTCACTAAATGTAATTAATTTAATCTATTAGTGTAAAACAGCTTTTTTAGCCTAAAAATAGTTATCTATAAAAATATTCACTTTATATTCAATTTCTTCTTATATTTTTTTCTAATTAATATGTAAAAAATTAATTCATTCTATATTTTTATGAACCATAATTTTCATAATTTAGTTATTACTATTCATAACTATGAATTTAATGGCTATTTTATATCTCATTATATTTTAAGAATATATTATTGTTCGATAAAACTTGATCTTTCATGTAATGCAAGCCATCGTAGAAATCCACTCTTGCATATAACACACACTAACTCAGTATTGTATGAATTTAAATGTAAAGAATACATTTTAAGTGGTAAATATATTATAAATTATCTAAATATTATATTACCTTACGCGCTTGTTGTTGTGTGTCATACACACTATCAAATAGAAGGTTCTTACTTTAGATTTTGGGGGCATCACATTCTCCCCACTTTATTTAAACTGAATCCTCACAATTTAAACTCGACCATGGTGATAGATTGTTTGATTCTTCCTATGTTTAAAATCCCACATTTTTAGATGGGTTTAAAAGTCATCCTCTATAAAAGAGATAATGAGAAGTACAATGGTCTCATGGACTACCATGTAACTAGGTCTCTATATGGAAGAACGTCTGAGGAAAGTAGAGATACGTACATGGAGGAAAATCATAAATATTTATAGGGAGTGAATGAGGACATCAATCAAAAACAAGTTAATTATAAATATAACGTTTAGGGCCTCAAATATATAAATCTTTTATGATTTATAAGACCATTAGTTCAACATAAATTAAGGTATTAGGACAATATTTTATTTCTAAGTCATTTTCATAATGTTGGATAATTCTTTACTACCTGATAATATAAGGAAATATTCTTACTTTAAAGGATTCAATTTCTTATTAAAAATACTAACTTTTTGTTTAACATTGATCAAATTATAATTCATTCCTTTACTTCTAGAAATTAATTACCAATAATGACTCTTTTTATGTCTAAATCACTAAAAGAAACTTTTAAAGAATCGTAAGACCTACAAAAGAATGATGAGTCTATCTATTTGTATTTAACTTTCTTAAAATAATAAGTATGTTTCATATATTAATATATAATCCAAAAAAGTGATATTAATGGTTCATCATTGACATTTATTCATCAAATTGTTTAACTAAAAATAATTGAAAATTAACCAGGACATTGCATAGGTCGGTAGTTGGCATGAAACCCTTATCATCTTTCAATCATGGGTTAAAGACCCATGGGTTTTTCAGATTTTATTAGTTTTCACATAGATTATAGGTTGTCTTTTTATAAAACCATATTAATATAATATCCAAAATAATTGTGATAAACTTACTTGAAATTAGGTTAATCATTAAATATACTTTTAATAAATTTTTTAAATACAACCTCAATAAATAAATACTTCATCCATTTATTTACACATAGGTCCTTCCTTAGTCTACAGGTTATCCATAATATCATTTATAGGATTTCTAAATTGTGACCCTTTATTTTAAATCTAAAAAACCTTAGGTTTATCCTTGGTTATTCATTTTCAATATCTATCATAGTAGTTTGTAAAGAAAATGTAAATTATTCTAAGAATATACGCTAGGAGTGTCAAATCAGGTATGCAGTAAGGCTTGTTATCATGTACCAGGTTACCGTGAGTCAGGCTTAGAACACCCTGTTGGAGTTTTTATACCAAGGTACATTTTTTCCAGAACCATGTCCACTTGTAGTATCCATATAGATATTTATTTCTAGGAAAACTACATATTCTCTATCTAACCAAAACTTTAGGATGTTATTCTATACATATCCTCAAATTCAACCTTAGGGTTATGTTATCTAATCTATGTTTACCTAAATATAGCTCCCAATGTTTCTACTAAACTTCCTATGATAGCAACTATTGTGAACCGACCCTATAAGGCCTGAATCCAATGTCTTATATCAATTAAATTGGAAATATTGAAAGGAATAAAATACTAAAGGACCGAGAGTTTAGTAGTATTGGTAAACTAGATACATACAAGAGAGTTTTATTACAAAATAATACACTAATTACTACATAATTTCTTTCTTATTTATAAATAAATAACTTAGAGGATAACTCTAATACATCTAGTAAATCCATTAATATATTTCATAGTACACTTGATGGATTCCTGGGAAAATATCCATAATAAGGGTGATCTCAAATTCTCATTACAGGAAAAATATTGCAGAAGAAATAATGAATCAATGAGAATAATAATTATGACAAGGTAAATAAATGAACTCACATGCCATATAATCAATAAAATAAGAGGGAAGTGCATAAAAAATATGTCAAGGTAATAACTAGAAACACATACCATTCAAATAACTAGATAATCAAAAATAAATATGGCAAGGTATGAAACTAAAACACATACCATTTGATCAATGAATTGAAAATAAAATGTATCCATAGATATGTTAATGAAAAATCTCATGGATGAATAATAACAGAAACTAATATGAGGGAAATGCTTTATTATTAGACCCCATGTTTCCTAGGTAAATGGTACCTTTACCATTAAGGCGTTTCAGAAGACATTTTAAAAATTATTGGGTAAAAACCCATCTAAGCCGGTTGGCCAAATGAATCATCCCATGAGACTACCGATTCATCGAGGGGATATCTATAATTGATCTCCACCTATGTCATATCATTCCAAAACATTATTCATATATCAAATAATCGATTTAACAATGTCCCTTCTCAAATATCCATATGGAGTAAGATATTTAGATTTTTTAATATTTATCCAAACAATCAAATAACCTTCAAAGTGAACACCATATAAAAATGATATATGGTTTACAAAATGAACATATCCATGATAAATTATATAGTAAAATAGGGGAACTTCAATGTTCAATGATAAAAAGTAATTGGATATTTCAAGGGGACAAAAGGAATCAAGAAAGTGAATGTGAACATTATCCTTGTCCAAATAAATCATAAACCATCTAGAGGAATATTAAAGATAGTATCAATACAAAATACCCCAAGTGGAGTAAGATAAATGGTTTTTTTATTGATGAATGGAAATATTATAAAAATATATTTTAAAAACATTCTTGAGGAAAATATCATTTTTTTAAAACTTTTGAAAAAAAAATCTTTGAAAATAACATAAAAAACATTTTATTCAAAAAATAACTTTTTAAACATGTGAAGGAATATTTATAGGAATGAATACAGGTAAATCCATACATGTCATAAATGAACATTCCTTTTTTATGGTAAAAGGTTAGAAAATTTACTTATTCCAAAAGAGATAAAGAGATTCCATTGAACACATTGGTAAAATACATAAAAGGGTAAAAATATCTTTACTAAATCATTTTAAAAACTTTCTTGAAATAATTTTAATAAAATATAGTTTTAAAAAGAAAACGGGTTCTCTAACTAAAGAGTGAAATGAAGCCAAGTTTTCTTAAAATCATTTTCTAAAACAACTTGAGAAAAAAAGAGTGAAAATGGTAATAATACATGAAAAGGGTCATTAATTAATAGAGTAGAGTCAAATGAAAGTTGTTATTTAACAATGGTAATATAATTTCCTAGAATTTAAATACCATTCATATATCATTAATGTTATTGTTGAAGAAAATAATCTTCAAATGTCCTAAAGTATCTCATACCAGTTTGAAACATTTTAAATCATAAACCTCATAAAAGAATAATATTAAATGAGATTATTAAATACCATGAAGATAGATTAATTAATGATATAATATATAAAAATGGGTAGTAGATACAGCACATAAAATATTTAAGTGGTGAACATGACATTTATCTCACAGATGTAAAATGCGAGACGAGAATCCCTTACCTTGTGTTTCCTTTTAGGGGAACATACTATAAATTTATTTATAATAAAATTAGGTTGAATTTATACTTTATTTTTAACCTTTTTCTTTTTTATCATTAATTTTATTTCACTTTTTAATTTTTTGTATACAACTACTTGAACAATTAAGTTTACATTGGGATTTTTTACCAAATATAGTTTATGTGTCAAAATCAAATTTGGTAGGTCAAATATGGTCAAAGGGGTAATTATATAACATCTAAAGAATAATAAAAATTACATAATTATTATATTTATACATCAATTATACTTTTAAAATCCATCATTAAATATGGTTATGAAAAATGAATCAACATTACAGTCATGGAGAAGGTAGTTCGTATGTACACATAAGTAACATTCCCATTTTTCAATGATCATTATGAAAAGAAGGAAAGTAACACCATATCATTCCAGAATTATAATTATGTCATAAATACCATGTTATTTAATCATATATACTTATATATATATAATTATTTTTATGTAAAAGTAATCACATCTTATCGAGGAGGTGGTAGTCCACATGTCCACAAACGACATTATCACTTTTTAAGTGTGTAAAAGGGTAATAATGAAAATGATATATATTATATATTTATAGAAAGGTAATTATTTCATTAATATAATACATATGTTTTTTATTTCACATATTTTTAATTTAAATCATGTTTTATACATTCCTTGTATAGTGTGAAGGAATCACATCGTTTCGAGGGGCGGTAGTCCACACTTCCTCAAATGATGTTATCGAATTGACGTCAAATAGAAATAATTGATGTTATGTGTAATAAAATTATTACGGAATTATAAATAAATAATAAATTTAATATATACCATATATAAATATATTTTACATCATAATTTCTACCTTGAGAGGTGGTAAATAAAAAAATGAACAATCATCATTTCATGAGCTAGTAGTCCATCGTACACATAAGCAGTATGTTTGTTATCCATTATATAGAATTGTGTGTAATTTTATGTCAAAAAATAATAATAACAACATAATAGTATATTTATTATAATTTTTTGATATAAAATCATATAATAATAAGGTTTTAGGGGCTAGAGAATGGAAATAAAATTAAACTTCTGAAGGAAAGATACTACATATTCATTGGGTAACTCCTTTTGGTTTGAATCAAAATCTTCCATGGATTGATTTATTCCCAAGTGGAGGCTTATAGTATATTTGGAGGTATTTTTTGGAGCTATTTGGTCTGATATTGTTCAAGGAAAAGTGGCTTGAGGTTTGTGAGGAAGTGGGATGAGAGGATATCCTTTTATAGTGGAGGAGGAATGGAACTCTTGTAATATTTTTACAAAGGAATTACATGCAGGTTTTCCATGTTTAAATTGGATCCAATAATGGTACAATTTCAATAAAATATATTATAGGCTATAAATATGCCTAGAAAATAGGTCATGTACAAGTGTATAGGTCGGTTTGGGCCTTATGGTTTTGGTTTAGTCCCCTATTAATCTTAATTTAACCTTAATCATTGTAATTAATTTTAATCACTTTCACTAATATTTTTTGTCAAAAAAAAGTTGGTATTATTAGAAATTAGAAGTTGTTCTGATTAAAAATATTGACTCTAATTTTCCAAATTCCAGTCATAAAAGTGGTAAAAATTGATTTAAATTTAATCTCGCAGGCGGGATGACAATGTAAGGTTTTAATGTAAAAACGTCTGAAAGTTTTCTATATTTTTATCACCAATTTCAATGTGAAATTGATTAAAATTATGTAAATTGTATTATTTGATAAAAATATTATCTAATTAAACTTTAAAACAAATTAAATTTATAATTTAAACTTATAAATAAATTATATGAAAAAACAGTTTTGAACTAAAATTCTGTATTTTTAACTCTTCATTAAAAATGAAATGTTTTTGAAAAAATACAAAAAATTAAACATAACCTAATTATTATTATTTTATTTAAAATATCGATTTTATTTTTACATATTAAATAAATTATAGTTTCAAAATTTATATTTAAAATGGGTTCTCCATTAAAAGGCAGTAAAATTGGCTTTATAAAAATATTGGTTTTATGTCTAAAATATAGTTTGTTCTTATCTTATGTATATCAAAACAAATGGATGAATACCAAAAATATTTGATTTAATATAATATATATAGATATTAAATTAATATTAATAACTACTTTTAATTAATTTAATCTATTATCACAAAACAACTTTTTTAGCAAAAAAATAGTTTTATATTAAAATATTCACTTTATATTAAATTGCTTATTTTATTCATTTATAATTAATTTTTATCCCATTAATTCATTATATATTTTTATAAACCTTAATTTTAATAATTTAGTTATTACTATTCATAACTACTAATTCAACAGCTAGTTTATATCTCAGTATATTTTAATAATATATTATTATTTGATAAAACTCGGTCTTGTGCATAACGCAAGCTATCAAGGAAGGATACTCTTGCATGTAATTCATGCTAACTTGATGTTTCATGCATTGAAATATATAGAATCTATTCTAAACATTAAATGTGTTATAAAATATCTATATATTATATTACCTTATGCGCTTGGTGTCACTTTTCATAGACGGTATTGAATACAAGGTTCATACTTTGGATTTTTTGGGTGTCACGGAGAGAGAATCCATTGAAAGAAATTAGATGATTATATTTCAAGTTTTTATATGTTCTAACATTCATGGAAATAGTGGGAAACATGGGGAGATGAAGATCATCTACCACTACTGATGATGTAACTAAATGAGAGCTATAATGAAGCTGAAATAGGGGATAAGATGACCCAAACTAAGCTATTATGGATCACATGGTCAAAAAGATGGAGTTTTTTTTAAGAACATTGATATGATAAGTCATTGTTGAGAACCTCAAAGAATTTTTTATGTGAGTTGGAATAAAAAATTTAAGAAAATTTACTACTGTACACACACACAAAACACACACACACACAAATATATATGTAATGATATATAGAACTATATTTAAGTAAATTAATATATGTATCATGATATAAAATATGAAAATAAAAAATATATATATTACTATGTATATATATAAATAATGATATGTGAAACTATTTTTAAACAAATAACAAAATATATATCATGAGATAAATAACATTAAAGATAAAAACACAAAAGTGAGATATGATTATATGAAATAAAATATGTTAAACATTTAAAACATATATTCTATAAAAAAATATAAATAGTAAAACATGTGATAATATAATAAAATTAAATATAATATAAATAAATTAAATTATTTTCTAAAAAACATTAATGAATACGATAGTATTAAACAACTTAAAGCATGTGATGAATCACAATCAATGTAATCAAATTAAAAGTACAACATATATTGTTGAGGAATAGATTCACCTAGGGGTAACAAATCTGAAAGAGTAAAATTGGGTATTAACTTGATATTAACTGGTGCATGATGTTTGGGCCTACTATTTCACTCTTGGGTAGGCACTCTTGTGGGATATTCTTGGGTTAATTCACATTACCTTTATAAACCATGAAAATGGATTTGAGTTGATGGTGACTATAGATGACCTAGGATAAGCCTAAAGATTCATTAATTGATAAGAAGATGATATGATTTAGGACATATCATGAATTATTTCCATGAATATATGATTTTTTACTCTGATTGTTTTATCTTGATTTGT
The DNA here is from genome assembly GCA_963277665.1 of Viscum album. Lineage (NCBI taxonomy): Eukaryota > Viridiplantae > Streptophyta > Magnoliopsida > Santalales > Viscaceae > Viscum > Viscum album. The sequence continues at coordinate 1,438,866,309 of OY728162.1, forward strand.
ACACTATGTTTTTGGTATTATTAAATAACTAGAATTAGAAGGAATTATGTGAATAGTAAATATGATGAAAAATGACAAAATCATAACAATGAGAAACAAAATGGTTCGGGAGATGGGATGTGTAAATACCCGTAAAATTCAAGGGAAATTTTTTCTTAATTTTCTTTAGAATTTTACAAGAGCGCGGTTTCAGACGGCACCTGATTCCGAGGCCCGGAGTGCCCGGAATTAATTTCCGAAGTTTGGCTCGGGTACGTTCAGTGAACGAACGAGTGGGAATTCCTAACTTTTGATCCGGTACTCGGAATTGAAATCCGAGGGCACCGATGAACTCGCAGCGCCGATATTCGCTTAAAGAGACCTTTTCGGAAGTTGCGTTTGTTGCGGGTTGAAAGTTAGATTTTTGGGTTTTTAGTTTAAGTTAAATAAAATTCGTGAAGAACAATTTTATTTTAACTTGTTAAATCCTACCAAAGGGGGTTGGAAGTGGGACCCACATCCACTTAACCTCCCTTGGGAGGATTAAGTGTGATGGGGCCCACACAAAGCTCCCAACCTTTCAACTTCTCCCAACTCCCCTAACCCCTCATTAAATGACATGAGTTATTAAATTTTGGAGTTAATCCTTTTGAATTTCAAACTTTTGAAATTCTAGTGTGTTGATGTGATAATAAAATAAGATAGTGTCTTATTTTATTTTGGTTAATTGTTTTGTCTTCTTGGGAGGTGGAGAGCTTTTCCTTCTTCTTCTTCAACTCTGACGAAGATCACGAAGAACGCTCAACTTGACGAAGAACGCTCAAGTTCCGACGAAGAACGCCGCTCCGCTCTTCTTCGTCTTCCGTGTCAACGAGAGGGAACGCCGCTTCCTCCTCGGATTCCCTTCGTCGACATAAGAAGTTTCACCAACGACGTATCGCATCGGACGCATCTCTTTGTCAACGGATTTGACGAACGACGACCGCGACGCCCGACCTCCGCGACGTCGTCTTCCGCGGAACGTAGACAAATCTTCGAACATTATACCAAGGTAGGGGTTGTTGTTTTATTCTTTAATTATTCCATTCTTGATCGTGGATCTAGCATGTCTAACGTGTGGTTTTTGAATACTTTAAGTTGTGTTTTAACGTGAGGGGGGCCGGACCGCATGAACACGGCCTAACCCCCTCCTCCGTTCTTGGTGTTTAAATTTGTGGATGAATCAAGGTGGCGTGATGACGTCGCACCACGCGGTTATTCGCCCAATCAAGAACGCGACGCCGTCGCACGCACCCCATGGAAGAAACATCAAGAACGCGACGCCGTCGCGCCGCGTTGAAAGAAATCAAGGTGCGGCGGAGGGGCGCGGTGCCGTCGCACCGTGCCGGATGACGAATACCGCGGCCGGTTCCGGGCCGCGGCGAATCGAGGAGACCGGCGGCCGGGCCGCCGGCGTCGGAAGCCGAAGAGGGGACCGGATTTTTCCGGTCCCGTTGGAGAAAACCGGCCGGCCAGCTGGCCGGCCGGATGGCATTAAACCGGGGGAATTAATCCCCCGGCCAACTCACAAAACCCCCCTCTTTATGAGGGGGGGGGGGGGTTCCTTGAGGGGGGGCAGGCGGCTCCCCCGATTCCTACCAATCAAGCCCCCCACGTGCGGGGGGCGGTTTTGCAAAAAGGGGCGCGGCATATAGTCGCGCCGTCTTTCCAAACAGCGGGGGCTTTGCCCCCCGCGTGCAGCCACCGTGTGGCGCCAGGCCGCCGCGGCCCCCGCGCCCCCGCACCGCCACGCCGCCGGCCGGCCGGCCGGGCCGGGTCGGGTCCACCTGGTTCGGGTCGACCCGGGGGGGGGGGGGGGTCGGGCCGGGTCGCCCCGGACCCAGACCCCCCGTTTCGAAGCAGTTTCAGTCTTTTGGCCATAACTTGAGACACAGACCTCCGATCGACGAACCGTCAGAGGAAACACGATCCTTGGATCGAGACGGTCTTTTCGGTATATCGCACTCAAGGTTTCGGATTACTTTGAGTTCGGCCGGGTTGGTTCGTTCACGAAACCAACCGGGCCTTCGGAGCGGAAACGCTCATATCTTGAGCTACGGACGTCCGATTGACGTGCCGTTAGCCGTGTTGTGTTCCTATTAGTGAGACGGATCTTTTGGCATACTCCGCCCGAGGTTTGGACGCAGGTGGAGTACGTTCGGGTTGGTTTTGCCTTAAAAACCAACCGGGCCCCGGGGACGAAAATGTCAATAACTCTCAGACCGGGCGTCCGATCGACGCGCCGTCTGTTGCGTTGAGTTCCTGTTGACGATACGGAACTTTTGGATACATCAACTCTGGACTTTGTGACCGTTGATGTATCAGCCTCTCGGCTCGTGGAGCGGACCCTCCAAACGAGCTTGCTGTGTGCGGGAACCCTAGTGCTGGCTGCGACTGCTACTTCTGCTACTGTGACTGCGACGACGACAGTACAGAGATCCTATGTGGATTCGACGACGACGACTTCAGCACTCAGCGATCCTACGTGGATCAGTGCTACAGGTCCTGTGTGGGCCCGATCCTGTGTGGGTCCGATCCTGTGTGGGTCCTTGCGCTCAGCGGTCCTGTGTGAACCAGCGCCTACAGGTCCTGTGTGGGCCCGATCCTGTGTGGGTCATTGCGGGGGTTAGTTACCTATCGATCCTTCGTGGGTCCGACGACTTAGATGGATCATAGATCATCTTTATCGTCCTTTGAAGAAGTATACCTGTGTGAGCTGAATCTGTTGCTTTCCTGTGTGGATTGTATTGTGCAATCCTGTGTGGATTACGTTTTGCTTTCCTGTGTGGAATACGTTTACTTTCCTGTGTGGACTGAGTTGTACTTGGGCTTGGAGGTTGGAGCGTATTTGAATTGATGACTTAGGTATATGTATGGGCATATATCTAAGCATTGTTGGTTGTTACTTCGTGATTGTACCTTTGTTCGTGGTTTATCCTTTGTGGATTTTGAGAGACCTTCAGGGGTCTCGGGGTCCCTACTGAGTAGCTTATACTCACCCCTGCACGGGCTTTGCCCGCACTACGTTGTGTTGGTTGCAGACGACGGACAGCGTTGACCTTAGCTGAGGCTTGCAGAGCGGGACGGTACCCGGAGGTGGACCACTGGGCGGGACGTGCTCGGAGCGGACGGCGGGACCCGTGGAGCAGAGGAGCTATCTGTACCCACCCTTCAGGTGGGATTTCCAGTGGACAGCTCGGTGTAGCGGCTTTTACTTTTTAGTTGCTGTTTTCCCTTTCGATTTGTACTTTACTTTCAGTTTGGGTTTGTATACTGGCCCATTTACTTTTCCGCACTTTCAGTTGTACTCTGTTCTTGTTTAGTGTTTACTTTCCGCTTGCTTACTCTGTGGTGTTTGTTTACTTTACAAAGGCAATGCCTTCCCTTTTTACCGGGATTTACGCCTTGGTGCTAGTCGCCAGCCCCTGGCCTATGGAAGGTGGGCTTGGGGTAGTCACGGCATGGACCCCGAGGGCGGGTCGTGACAAATTGGTATCAGAGGAGTTCAGTGCTACCGCGAACTCTGATCATTTCTATGTGAAGCAATAATGTTTAGCGCATTGAGTGTGGTTATCAGTCCAGGGAGTCCAGTGTTGGTGCGGCGGCCGACGTATCCGTACATCAGGACCCTGACTTCTGATTTCCGACTTAATGCACAAAAACATTGTTTGCGTGTGTGTTTCAAAGTTTTCTGTGTGACTACTTATATCAGCTCACCAGGTATACAGTTCTGACCGTGGCGCACCTGTTTCCTTTTCAGGATGGCCCCACGACGGCAGCCAGCTAGGGTTCCGAGAGTCGAGCGTGACGACAGCCCACCGAGCGACGAGGCCTCGGTGCAGGGCCCTTTGTCAGCAGTGGCACCGGCGGTAGCTTTACCCGCCGAGCCCCCGATGCTTCCAGCAGCATCCGCTGACGATGCACGTCACCTCAGCGCACTGCATGAGTTTCAGCGCTAGCGACCGCCCAGGTTTCGCGGGGAGACGGATCCCCAGGCAGCAGAGGACTGGCTGGATGCAATGGTTCGAGACCTCATGGTGATCCTTACTGCGAGCCTACTACACGCAGCAGCGGGACGATGGTGGAGCTTGATGCTCCAGGTGCACGATGAGGCATCCCTACTTTGGATGGACTTTGAGAGCCTCTTCCGCTCGGAGTTCGTTCCAGCCACCCTTCGTGCGGTGCGTATCCAGGAGCTTCTTCAGCTGCGGCAGGGCAGCATGACGGTCGCACAGTACTCGGTGAGATTTACCGATCTCTCGTGCTACTCGACCGACATGGTACGGGACCCATTCTTCCGGGCCCGGACCTTCGAGCAGGGTTTGAGACACGAGATCAGGGCATCGCTGATCTCCCTCAGCATACCGACTCAGAAAGGAGTACTGGAGCGGGCCCTTCTGACCGAGAGCTTCCTTGCTGAGTCTACACCAGCACAGAGACCCACCGCAGGGCGGCACGTGGCAGAGTCATCTGCAGCAGGCAGTCGACGGATGACTCAGGGGTCCAGGCAGACCAGACCTTCGGGCAGACGACCTCGTGACACTGGCTCAGCAGTGCGGGGCACACAGCGCGGAGCCAGTCTTACGAGAGGCAGACAGTGCTACTCGTGCGGCGGGCAGAGCCACATGGCTTGTGACTGCCCGACCCACCATGCCGAGGAGCAGCAGTCAGTTGATGGACCACTCAGGCAAAGGCAGAGGGTCGACTTTGGCGGTCCGCACGGAGGAGGCGGACGAGGCAGAGGAGCTGGACGAGCAGCCGGTGGTGGGAGACGCTTTGAGGCTCTGCCACCACCACCACCAGGAGGTCCACCCCGACCACAGAGAGCTGGCGGGCAGCGACAGGCATAGCTCCAGGCAGCAGAGGCCTACGACCACGGCGCACCCGAGATGATTCGAGGTACTATCTGTGTCTATTCCACCCTTTCTGCAGTTCTTATAGACACAGGAGCGAGTCACTCTTTCATAGCCGCTGCCCTTGTTCGGAGCTCGGAGATTCCGACAGAGCCGTTGGCTCGATCCTTACGGCTAGAGACTCCTACGGGAGCAGACTCAATGATTACGCACTGGTGCCGGCAGTGTGAGCTTACTCTAGGAGGAGAGAGCTTCGGCTGGGATCTTCTTGTAGCAGCGTCGAGGCCTTACGACGTCATCTTGGGCATGCATTGGCTATCTACGGTCCATGCACAGATTGACTGTTTTAGGCGCAAGGTGCGATGTGTACGCACCGACGGAAGCAGGTTCACCTTCACCGGCGAGAAGGGAGCCTTAGCAGCACAGGATGGACTTCCGCGGAGGAGAGGACAGCCCATCACCCATCAGTTGGCTAGCCTTATCCTTGGAGCAGTTGACGTGCGGAGTCCTGGTTTTCCTGCAGTGGTGGATCAGTTTGCGGACGTTTTTCCCGATGACGTTCCAAGGCTACCTCCTCGCAGAGAGGTAGACTTTTATATTGACTTGTACCCCGGGACAGCCCCGATATCAACTCCAGCATATCGGATGGCCCCCGCCGAGCTTCGAGAGCTACGGGTACAGTTGGAGAACTTGCAGGGCAAGGGGTTCATCCGACCCAGTGTTTCACCCTGGGCTTCCCCAATATTGTTCGCCAAGAAGGCGGACGAAAGCTTGCGTCTTTGTGTTGACTATCGTCACCTGAACCAGGTGACAGTGAGGAACAAGTATCTGCTATCGAGGATTGATGACCTCTTTGATCAGCTCAAGGGAGCACGGTGGTTCTCGAAGATAGACCTCAGGTCAGGCTATCATCAGCTCAGAGTCAGAGACGAGGATGTGCAGAAGACGGCCTTCAGATGTCGGTATGGCCACTATGAGTTCTTGGTTATGCCTTTCGGTTTAACCAATGCTCCAGCAGTGTTCATGGCTCTCATGAACAGGATCTTTCAGCCATACCTCGATCGGTTTGTCGTGGTCTTCATCGACGACATTCTGATTTACTCTACGACAGAGGAGGAGCACGCCTATCACTTGCGAGTTGTTCTTGACACACTCCGAGAGCACCAGCTTTATGGTAATCTCTCGAAGTGCCAGTTCTGGATACGTGAGGTCCACTTCTTGGGACACGTTATCTCTGAGGCGGGAGTTGCAGTGGATCCCGCGAAGATTGAGGTTGTGTTAGCATGGGAGCCACCCAGGAGCGTGACTGAGGTTCGGAGTTTCTTGGGACTAGCTGGATACTATCGTAGATTCGTGCCAGACTTCTCTAGAGTTGCGGCATCACTCCCAGCTTTGACGAAGAAGGGGAAACCCTTCGTGTGGTCAGACAGATGTCAACAGAGCTTCCAGGAGCTGAGACAGAGATTGACTAGCGCACCTATCTTGAGGTTGCCTGAGGAGGGATTAGGGTACGTAGTCTACTGTGATGCATCAGGGACCGGACTCAGATGTGTTCTAATGCAGGAGCGGGCAGTGATCGCCTATGGATCACGTCAGTTGAGGCCGCATGAACAGAACTACGCTACCCATGACCTGGAGTTAGCAGCAGTGGTCTTTGCTCTGAAGACATGGCGACACTATCTGATGGGCGAGTGCTTTACAGTCTTTTCTGATCATCAGAGTCTCAGGTATATCTTTTCGCAGAAGGACCTGAACCTGAGACAGCGGCGATGGCTCGAGTTCCTCTAGGACTATGACTTTGAGATAGTCTATACTCCTGGGAAGGGAAACGTAGTAGCCGATGCCCTTAGAAGGAGGACGGGCATTCAGCTACTTGAGGAGGCGACGGAGCAGCTAGCCTCTTTGCAGATATCCTTCGTGGATAGAGATGGAGCAGCCTTCCTCCAGTCTCTCACAGTCACCCCTCCACTACTGCAGCGAGTCAGGGAGGCACAGCGTGGGGACGCTGACTGTGAGACACGGCGTGCACAGATATCCTCGGGACAGGCACCTGATGGTTTCTCCCTTGGAGCAGAGCACGTCATCCTTTTCAGAGGATGTACATGGTACCAGTCGCTTTGCGAGAGGAAGTGCTGAGGGAGTTTCACACTTCTCATTTGGCGGTACATCCTGGAGTGGCGAAGATGTACCAGGACCTCAGACGACAGCACTGGTGGCCGGGCATGAAGAAGGCAGTAGCAGAGTTCGTTTCTCGATGCCTCACCTGCCAGCAGGTGAAGGCTGAGCATCAGGTACCAGCGGGCTTGGTACATCCCTTGGAGGTTCCGGAGTGGAAGTGGGACAGCATATCTATGGACTTCGTGACTGGACTTCCACGCACTTCTAGAGGTCACGACTCCATCTGGGTGATTGTTGATCGACTCCCCAAGTCGGCACACTTCTTACCCATCAGAGAGTAGGGCTCAGTAGAGAGCTTGGGACGTCTCTACGTTCAGGAGATTGTGCGGCTCCACGGCGTACCATCATCTATCGTCTCCGATCGAGATGCCCGCTTTACTTCCCGGCTTTGGAAGGGGTTACAGGAGGCGTTCGGGACGCAACTACGTCTGAGCACAGCCTTTCACCCTCAGACGGATGGTCAGACGGAGAGGACCATTCAGACTCTCGAGGACATGCTCCGCGCATGTGTCCTCGACTTTGGTCGTAGCTGGGAGGACCACCTACCCTTGGTGGAGTTTGCGTATAACAACAGCTACCACTCCACTATCAGGATGGCACCGTACGAGGCGTTGTACGGCCGACCTTGTAGATCTCCTTTGTGCTGAACAGACCCTGGAGAGTCAGCACTGGTGGGACCGGAGATGGTCCAGGCCATGACAGAGAAGGTCCAGGTCATCCAGGAGCGGATGAAGATAGCTCAGAGCCGGCAGAAGTCATATGCTGACAGGAGGCGGAGGCCACTGGAGTTCGAGGATGGTGATCACGTCTTCTTGTGGGTCTCACCTCGATGTGGTATTCGGAGATTTGGCCGAGGCGGCAAGTTATCTCCGCGCTTCATCGGACCCTTCCAGATTCTCAGCAGGATTGGTGAGGTGGGTTATCGCCTGGCTCTACCACCTCAGTTGCACCGGGTGCACGACGTCTTCCACGTGTCTCAGCTGAGGAGATACATGCACGACCCGACACACATCATTGACCATGGGGAGCTGGACGTTGACGATGGGGCGACTTTTACGGAGGTCCCGGTGGAGATAGAGGATCGACAGGAGCGAGTCCTGCGTGGGTGATCGATTCCTCTTGTGCGCATCAGATGGCAGCACGGGAATCTCCAGGAGAGCACATGGGAGTGGGAGGCTCAGATGCGTGCTCAGTATCCTCATTTGTTTCCCTAGTTTTTGATGTATCTTTACGGGGACGTAAAGCCCTGAGGTGGGAGTAATGTAAAGACCCGTAAAATTCAAGGGAAATTTATTCTTAATTTTCTTTAGAATTTTACAAGAGCGCGGTTTCAGACGACACCTGATTCCGAGGCCCGGAGTGCCCAGAATTAATTTCCGAAGTTTGGCTCGGGTACGTTCAGTGAACGAACGAGCGGGAATTCCTAACATTTGATCCGGTGCTCGGAATTGAAATCTGAGGGCACCGATGAACTCGCAGCGCTGATATTCGCTTAAAGAGACCTTTTCGGAAGTTGCGTTTGTTGCGGGTTGAAAGTTAGATTTTTGGGTTTTTAGTTTAAGTTAAATAAAATTCGTGAAGAACAATTTTATTTTAACTTGTTAAATCCTACCAAAGGGGGTTGGAAGTGGGACCCACATCCACTTAACCTCCCTTGGGAGGATTAAGTGTCTTGGGGCCCACACAAAGCTCCCAACCTTTCAACTTCTCCCAACTCCCCTAACCCCTCATTAAATGACATGAGTTATTTAATTTTGGAGTTAATCCTTTTGAATTTCAAACTTTTGAAATTCTAGTGTGTTGATGTGATAATAAAATAAGATAGTGTCTTATTTTATTTTGGTTAATTGTTTTGTCTTCTTGAGATGTGGAGAGCTTTTCCTTCTTCTTCTTCAACTCTGACGAAGATCACGAAGAACGCTCAACTTGACGAAGAACGATCAAGTTCTGACGAAGAACGCCGCTCCGCTCTTCTTCGTCTTCCGTGTCAACGAGACGGAACGCCGCTTCCTCCTCGGATTCCCTTCGTCGACATAAGAAGTTTCGCCAACGACGTATCGCATCGGACGTATCTCTTCGTCAACGGATTTGACGAACGACGACCGCGACACCCGACCTCCGCGACGTCGTCTTCCGCGGAACGTAGACAAATCTTCGAACCTTATACCAAGGTAGGGGTTGTTGTTTTATTCTGTAATTATTCCATTCTTGATCGTGGATCTAGCATGTCTAACGTGTGGTTTTTGAATACTTTAAGTTGTGTTTTAACGTGAGGGGGGGCCGGACCGCATGAACACGGCCGAACCCCCTCCTCCGTTCTTGGTGTTTAAATTTGTGGATGAATCAAGGTGGCGTGGTGCCGTCGCACCACGCGGTTATTCGCCCAATCAAGAACGCGACGCCGTCGTGCGCACCCCATGGAAGAAACATCAAGAACGCGACGCCGTCGCGCCACGTTGAAAGAAATTTAGGTGCGGTGGAGGGGCGCGGTGCCGTCGCACCGTGCCGTATGACGAATACTACGGCCGGTTCCGGGCCGCGGCAAATCGAGGAGACCGGCGGCCGGGCCGACGGCGTCGGAAGCCGAAGAGGGGACCAGATTTTTCCGGTCCCGTTGAAGAAAACCGGCCGGCCAGCTGGCCGGCCGGATGGCATTAAACCGGGGGAATTAATCCCCTGGCCAACTCACAAAACCCCCCTCTTTATGAGGGGGGGGGGGGGTTCCTTGAGGGGGGGCAGGCGGCTCCCCTGATTCCTACCAATCAAGCCCCCCACGTGGGGGGGGGGGGGCGGTTTTGCAAAAAGGAGCGCGGCATATCGACGCGCCGTCTTTCCAATCAGCGGGGGCTTTGCCCCCCGTGTGCAGCCACCGTGCGGCGCCAGGCCGCCGCGGCCCCCGCGCCGCCGCGTCGCCGGCCGGCCAGCCGGGCCGGGTCGGACCCGGGTCGGGTCGACCCGGTTCGGGCCGACCCAGGGGGGGGGGGGGGGTCGGGCCGGGTCGCCCCGGACCCGAACCCCCCGTTTCGAAGCAGTTTCGGTCTTTTGGCCATAACATGATCCACGGACCTCCGATCGACGAACCGTCAGCGGCAACGCGATCCTTGGATCGAGACGGTCGTTTCGGTATATCGCACTCAAGGTTTTGGATTACTTTGAGTTCGGCCAGGTTGGTTCGTTCACGAAACCAACCGGGCCTTCGGAGCTGAAACGCTCATATATTGAGCTACGGACGTCCGATTGACGTGCCGTCAGCCGTGTTGTGTTCCTCTTAGTGAGACAGATCTTTTGACATACTACGCCCGAGGTTTGGACGTAGGTGGAGTACGGTCGGGTTGGTTTTGCCTTAAAAACCAACCGGGCCCCGGGGACGAAAATGTCAATAACTCTCAGACCGGGCGTCCGATCGATGCGCCGTCTGTTGCGTTGAGTTCCTGTTGACGATACGGAACTTTTGGATACATCAACTCTGGACGTTGTGACAGTTGATGTATCAGCCTCTCGGCTCGTGGAGCGGACCCTCCGAACGAGCTTGCTGTGTACGGGAACCCTAGTGCTGGCTGCGACTGCTACTACTGCTACTGTGACTGCGACGACGACAGTACAGAGATCCTGTGTGGATTCGACGACGACGACTTCAGCACTCAGCGATCCTACGTGGATCAGTGCTACATGTCCTGTGTGGGCCCGATCCTGTGTGGGGCCGATCCTGTGTGGGTCCTTGCGCTCAGCAGTCCTGTGTGAACCAGCGCCTACAGGTCCTGTGTGGGCCTAATCCTGTGCGGGTCTTTGCGGGGGTTAGTTACCTATCGATCCTTCGTGGGTTCGACGACTTAGATGGATCAGAGATCATCTTTATCGTCCTTTGAAGAAGTATACCTGTGTGAGCTGAATCTGTTGCTTTCCTGTGTGGATTTTATTGTGCAATCCTGTGTGGATTACGTTTTGCTTTCCTGTGTGGAATACGTTTACTTTCCTGTGTGGACTGAGTTGTACTTGGGCTCGGAGGTTGGAGCGTATTTGAATTGATGACTTAGGTATATGTATGGGCATATATCTAAGTAGTGTTGGTTGTTACTTCGTGATTGTACCTTTGTTCGTGGTTTATCCTTTGTGGATTTTGAGAGACCTTCAGGGGTCTCGGGGTCCCTACTGAGTAGCTTATACTCACCCCTGCACAGGCTTTGCCCGCACTACGTTGTGTTGGTTGCAGACGACGGGCAGCGTTGACCTTAGCTGAGGCTTGCAGAGCGGGACGGTACCAGGAGGTGGACCACTGGGCGGGACGTGCTCGGAGCGGACGGCGGGACCTGTGGAGCAGAGGATCTATCTGTACCCACCCTTCAGGTGGGATTTCCAGTGGACAGCTCGGTGTAGCGGCTTTTACTTTTCAGTTGCTGTTTTCCCTTTCGAGTTGTACTTTACTTTCAGTTTGGGTTTTTATACTGGCCCATTTACTTTTCCGCACTTTCAGTTGTACTCTGTTCTTGTTTAGTGTTTACTTTCCGCTTGCTTACTCTGTGGTGTTTGTTTACTTTACAAAGGCAATGCCTTCCCTTTTTACCGGGATTTACGCCTTGGTGCTAGTCGCCAGCCCCTGGCCTATGGAAGGCGGGCTTGGGGTAGTCACGGCATGGACCCCGAGGGTGGGTCGTGACAGGATGTAATATCATATGACAATTATCACTCAAATTTATCTTGTAATGAGTAGTAACACGAACAATTTTGATCTTCTGAACACACCAAGGAGTGATAAACATGCCATTGAATCATTTATGCGATAATGTCCAAAATGTTTGTATTGGTATTCCGGTTCACTAGTTTCTAAACAATGGATCAATGCAATAGAAAAGATATTATCTATTATACAATACTTGGACCATGGAAAATTAATCTTAGTTTTATATCTATTTATATGTAAAGATGATCAATTGTGGGCTCTTATCAAGAACACAAGTAATGTGGTTAAAAATAACTCCATGAAATAAGAGGTGTTTAAAAGGGTATATGTTAATAAGTAATTTCCCTAAAACCTTCATACTAAAATGGAGAAGGAATTTATATAGTTGAAGTAGAAGGATTTTGAATCCATCTATACATATGAATAAAACATTAAAAGACTCATGATATATGCTTCATGTTTTATTATCGACCCACAAAGAAAGGTTGATAAATTATTTAGTTATTTTAAACCAAATATGTTAAAGGAATTATTCATAAGGGTCTTTGAATGAAATTAATATATTTTTTATGTCCAATAAAAGTGAAAATGTTATCTAGAAACTCTAATTTTAATTTTTATGGTAATAAGAAAAATAAGATAGAGTTTTATGGATACTACAATGGTGTGTCACATAGACAGAAGAAGAAGTTTCAACCTCATACATTCCAAAAACATTGAAGGACCCCCCAAGTAATTTCATGAAAAGAAAGATAATAATTTTCAATTGTTGGAGGCCTAGATATCAAGAAAAATATTTTTGAAGTGATGTGGATAATACAATCAATTAAAAAAATGGATAGAAATATCAATTGAATAAACTACTCATAGTTTAGTGTTTTAGATTCAAGGTGTTTTGTAATTATTTGAATCAATACCATAATCAAACTTATAATGAGGATAATAAACCTTAGTAATGTTTTATGTAAAAGGAAATAGTGAAATATTATGAAATCACAACTATTGAATTCATTCATGATTATGATATGGGAAATGTACACTTATTTTCTTCTCTATAATTGGAAATGTTTTATTTGATTTGGATTACACCAACTCTTCAATATCTGAAGAATTTTAATTCTATCACATCACCACCTCAATGATTATATTTTGAGTTATCTATGAAAAATCAAAATAGTATAATGATCGCACATCAATTCTATAACTCCTATCTGATAGATGTTTGTGGGAGTGTTATTCATGTAAAAATTGTCATCTAATCTCTAGTTGAATTTGATGTTATTTTGGGTAGGTATTGGTTCTCTTATTATAGATCCCTTATCAATTTCTGAGGAAGGGATGTTATGTTTAATATTTTTATTCAACCTTCATTCATCTATCAATGTGAGTATGATCATATATTCCCGATGGAAATCACTTCCATAATAATAGTTTCTCTTCCAAATCATGATGGATATTTGTCTCAAATTTTTTGGCAGAAACTTGAAATTTTAAATTAGTTTATTTGGTTGGAATATGATTATTGTTTTACTAAGGATGTTCCTAGTATTCCCCCAAATTATGAAGTTGAGTTTATTATACAACTAATACCTAGTGATAAACATATTTGACTTACTCTATATAGAATGACCCCGATTGAGATGTAGTAATTGAATAAGAAACTATAAGAGAATCTAGATAAGGGATTGGTTAGTATTATTTCTTCATAATGTGGTGTAACTATTCTCCTATTATGATAAATGATGGTTCAATGAATATTTTCATTGATTATTAGGAACATAACAAGATCAATATTAATAAAACATATCATATACCACATATCTATGATATGTTTGATCACTAGTGAGGAGATAAATATTTTTCCTTGATTTATCTTTTATATGGATATTATAAGATCCCATCATTTTCTAGAGACATCTCAAGCGCATTTTTAGATAATTGTTTATGTTTTTAAGTACCATTGACTTGGAGTAGTGGCTTGGGGTGATTTTGGGTGAACTTTTAAGGAAAAATAATGGACAGTGGGTTGTGCGCAATTTGGGCACAGTTTGAAAAACCATACTACCAAACCATTCCAAGCATGAGAAACTGGACAGAGGAGTCTGCACGGTTTGCACACGGTTTGACAAACTGTGCGACCAAACCGTGCCAACCATGCAAAACCGGGCAGTGGAGTCTACACAGTTGGTGCACGGTTTCCCTAACCATGTGCCTCTACCCAGGAAACCATGCATGCGTTTTTAATATCCAAAAAACACATTTAAACCCACCTGAACCCCCCAAAACTCCCATATTTCGACCATGGATCGGGCATGGAAACTTCTAGGTGTTCTCAAAGCCTTCCGGATGGATTCCAAGGCGATCCAAACACTTTTCTTCGAGATTTAACGCTCGGATTGAAGATATGCTCTCCTCTTGGTAAGTGGATTTCATCCCGATGCTTCTCCCATTCTTTCCTCCATCTTTCTTAAATCTTTTCATGGAGGATATTCACCTTTTTCTTAGATTTAAACCTATGAGTTAATATCTTGATCTAGGATTTTATATCTAGATCTAGTTTTTCAAGATCTTGATGCCTTTGATCTTAATTTTGGTTTCAGGGACTTAGATCCGGAGTTTGATCGACGACGTTGTGTCACTCAGATTTTGGAGACTTCTATAGGTCTAACTTCCATCAATAAACTATGTTAGGTAGTATAAATTGAACTCCCATAGTCATGATTTATGATATGTTTATGAGTTATGAAATTTCTAGATTCCCTTGATAATTGAGTTCCTAAATTGGAGTAATTAGGAATTTGGTTTTGACATGTGATTTTCCTTGGTGGTTAATTGATAGTTGATCATGAAACAAATGAAGGGGGTTTCCCAAATTGATCTTTTGTAGATTTGATATTGTAGTTGAGATATTAAATTGAATGTGTAAAGATAAGTAACTGGGAAAAACTAATTATAGAAGGATGTTTGGCTTTGAAAGATAATTGATTGTGAGAATTAATTATGTGCCATGATGTTGACAAAAGATAATTAATTGGGATAATTAATTATGTGTCATGATTTTATTAAAGATAATTAATTTTGAGAATTAATTATGACTTGATGCTTTTGAAATGGATAATTAATTGTGAATAATTAATTATGGAATAAAAATGGTTTTTATTGATTAATTAATTGATGAATTAATTAATGGGTTATGTGCTTAGTTAATTGTTGAATTAACTAATAGCCTTTGACGTGTTTAACTTATCATTGGATTAGTAAAATTATAATGTGTAAAATTATTTATAATTAAATAATTATTAAATGGATGAGGTTTTTTGGTGCTAGGAATGGCGTCCTAGACCAAATAGAAGTTGGGACTTGGACTTGGCGTTCCTCCCCAATGGTTATCCAATATTGAGATTATAGGCTTTCAAGCCTTGTATTCAGGTCACTTGGCCTTGGGCCTTCGGGCTATGTAACGGGTCACCCTCTTCCCAGTCTAAAGAGGCCTTTTCTTTAAATAATAATATAGGGTGATAGGCATGACGACCTACACCGAATGAGAAAAGGAGTGCTAGGCATGATGACCTACACTCATGAGATTTTTGGTGTTAGGCATGATGAACTACACCAAATGATAAATGATAATGAATTATGATTCAAATGGGAAAAAAGAATTGAACTTGGCCTAATGTGATGATTAAAGATTAAATGACAATGTGATAACTATTTAAATTATGCATTGTATTTATTACTTCATAAAACTTCAAGCACTGTCTTTTGACTGTACTTGTTTTAGACATCGTTGGTGGTGGCCTACTAAGTTGTACTCACACCCTATTCAGACCCCTGATTGGCACCCGAGAAAACTTTGTTATTGTAGGATAGTATAAGGGAAAGGCTTTGGGATAGATTGTAGTCTAGGATTGGAGCATAGGAGATGGAATTGGACATGGTTCGAGACCCGTTTGGAGTAGTTGTGTCTTTACTTTTAGTTTCATTATAGACACTTGGAACTTTCATTGTCATAGAATGTTTTACCTTTTAGTTGAGTATTGTATTCTCTGGTTTTTATTATCATATGTCATGGTATTGTTCTGGTTATTTATATGCTTTTTTGCTTGGATAATTTTTATTTTCTTCCGCTAGTTTTTTATTCTGATAATAGAGGGTATAGTCTCCCCAAGACTGACTTACCAAACTCTCGCTGCTATTCGACACCCTCTGGCGCACGGGGAGGTACGCTTGAGGGCATGTGGCCAATCAGCTCAGGACACTGTTCAGTGGCTTTTGGGTTGGGGAGTCAAAAAGTGGTATCAAATTAGTTTTCTTTTCTTTATTATTCTTTTGTCTTACTATTTTGGGAAAATTTAGACAAGAGACTAGGAAGAGTCAAGTCTTGGTAATGATCTCATGAATGGGAGTTGCAAACCCATGTATGGGGGAAAATCTGAGTACTCGGGGTGGGATTATTGTGATTGTTGTTTGTTGTTACAATTGTATATTATTTCACCTTGGGTGACTCACTTGTGGTGTGATGTGATATTTGTTTTGAAAATTGTTGAATTTTGATTCATGTTCTAAAGAGGCATGATAGTTGATTCTTCATGCATCATCCTAGGTAATTAGGGTTATTTTCACATGCATAATTCTAGGAAGTCATAGGAAAATGGGTTATGGGTAAGTTGTTAAACTTGAACTGTTTTCCTTGATGTGATATTGAAACAATGATGCAAAATGAGAATAATGGGTGTCTAATGAGAAACTTAATTGATGAAATGGGAATAATAAATTAATTAATTGTTAAATTAATTAATTTGAAATAAGGTGATTAATTAATGGATGAATTAATTAATAAGAATGAATGTACCCTTGTTAACTAAGACCTAGGTATAGGATGGTTAAGGATAGTGAAAAGGCCTCCGTGTTGACCGTGTGGTGAGAAAAAAAGGGGAAAGGATATGTTGAAACTTGTTATGTTAGTTTCTCCTCTTATGTAAATGTTATATGGTTGTGTTATGATACCTAAGACGTGTGTTTGTATTTGTATAAATAAGCCTCCATGAGGCTTGTTGAGGGAGAGACAAAGGGGTATGGCCCAAAACGAACTTCCAGACAGGGAGCTTGAGGCACCATTGGTGAATGCTAAGGAAGAAAGAGAGCAGTTATGAGAGAAATTTTCTAGTTTCATGCAATTCATGGAGAGAGACCCAGGGTAGGTTTAGAAAAGAATGTCTGAGTTGATAATGGAGTTCCAGTTGTAGCACCCTTGTACTTTTACTGGAGAGGGTGGACCTGAGGGAGCTTAATTTTAGATTGAATCCATTGAGACAATACTTGAATATTTGGAGACTTCATCTGAGAGGAGGGTCAAGTTGGCTGCTTATATTCTACGGGGTTCAGCAAAATGCTGGTGGGACATTCAGGTATGATATGGACAGACTGATGATATGTTATGGTAGGAATTTTTTGAGAAATTCTTAGAAAACTTCTATCTAGACACACTGAGGCAAGATAATGCTTCAGATTTTAGGCATCTGACTAAAGGAAGCATGTCCATAATGTATTACACTGAGTATTTCACATATTTACATCATTTTTCTCTATCTTTGGTGGCAGATGAGGTATCTTCATAAAAACAATTTCAGGATAGACCTAAGTGTGAAATTAAGTCCCAGGTGAATATTTTTAGGCAGAAGAAATTTTTAGAAGTGGTTAATCAGGCTCTCATTTCATAGGGGAACCTAAAGGAGGCTCCTAGTACTGCACAGGTAGCTAGATGATCAGGTATTGGGCCTTCCGAGATCAGGAAGCACCGCCACGAGAATCTTAGTTAGGACAGTGGAAATAAAGTAGGAACTGTTACACCAGATCTTTCTCATGTGCTTTTCCATGAGTGTGGTAAGCAGGGACACTATCGTACACATTTTCCTTGACCACCAGTGGAGTGCTTGTTTTGTGGCAAGATGGGACATCTATATAGGTTCTTTAGGAAGTAGTGCTAGGCTAGTGCTGAGGGAGGATCTGCTCAGAGTAATAGTTTGGGAAGGGGGTCTTCTGCACCATAGAGTTCCGGCAGCTTGAATTCTACTAGTAGAGGCAGTAGAGGAAGTGGGCATTGTGCTTCAGGGTTTGAGCACCCGTACCAGCAAAGTGGTGCTAATCAGGGGAGTCAGATGACACCACAGGGAATAAGGGAAGGACAGTTATATGTAGTGCGTCCTAAACTTGTGGAGAGATGGGCTGGTCCATAGATAGTGAGAGGTCCTATTATAGTTGATTCTACTTTAGCTACTACCTTGTTTAATACAAGTGCCTCTCATTCCTTTATATCTATAAATCTTGTTAATGTATTGATCCTGGAGGTGGATTCCATAAGTGAGATGATGAATATCGATACACTGTTGGGAACACGGACTAGGGATATCTCTTTATGTAAGGGATGTTCTCTATAGATCAGAGAGTATCATTTATTTTGGGATATCTATGTCCTTGATATAACGGGCTTCGACCTGATTATGGGTATGGACTGGATAGTCGCATACCGAGCCCACATAGATTGTTACCATAGGATAGTGACCTTTTTATCTTATGAGGGTGACCAATATGTCCTTTGTGGATAATGGTATATCCATGCAGGAGAGCTGGGCCAATTACTTAGCAACTGGGAGAGATCACAACCCAAGTTTCTAGTCTTTTGTTGGATGATGGGAGTGGTAGGGAAGACGTCCTTCCACCAGTAGTAGAACTATTTCAGTATTTATCTCCTAAAGTCTTTTTAGGGTTTCCACTTAAGAGAGATGTGGAATTCACTATTGAGATCATGTTTGGGGCTGAGCCGGTATCAATTCCACCTTATAGAATGGCACTGACTGAGCTTCAAGAGCTCAAAATGCAGTTGGAAGAGTTATAGGATAAAGGGTTTATCTGTCCAAGTACATCGCCTTGGGGATCACATGTATTATTTGAAAATAAGGCTGATGGGAGTCTATGCTTGTGTGTCGATTACCAGAAGTTGAATAAAATTACTGTGAAGAACAGATATCCTCTTTTGTGTATCGATGATTTATTTGACCAGCTGAAGGGGTCTAGTGTATTCTCAAAGATAGATTTGAGATCAGGGTATCATCAGGTGAGAGTTCGGAATTCTAATATTCCAATAAATGCTTTAATAAGTAGGTATGGCCTTTATTAGTTTGTCATAATGTTTTTTGGGTTGACTAATTCTCTTGTAGTGTTTATGGTGTTGATGAATAGGATCTTTCATCCGTACTTAGATCAGCTTATGGTAGTGTTTGTGGGAAAAATCGTAGTGTACTCTAAGACTCATGATGATCATTCTCAGCATCTTGACATCATTCTGGGTACACTGAGAGAGCATTGTCTATATTCCAAGCTATCTCAATATCAGTTTTGGATTGACAGGGTACACATTTTGGGGAAAATCATCTCAGAAAAAGGTGTGGCAGTGGACTCAGAAAAAGTGCAGGCAGTGATTTCTTGTGAGCAACCTAATAAATTTTTCGATATTTGAAGATTTCCGGGATTAGATAGTTATTACAGGAGATTCATCTAGGACTTTTCTCGGTTTTTTTACCACTTAATGGTTTGACAAAGAAAGGGGTAAATTTTGTTTGGAAAGACTCATGTGAGAATGATTTCTCGGATTTGAATAAGTGCTTGACTTTGGCACCAATTTTGATCTTACCTGAGTTATGTGAGGAGTACACGGTGTATTGTAATGCTTCTGGGGTCGAACTCGAAGTTGTGTTGATGCAAGGGGTAGTTTTTTTTTCTTATGGGTCTTAGTAGTTAAGGCCACATGAACTAAATTATCCTATGCATGACCTTGAGTTAGCAGTAGTTGTTTATGCTCTTAAGTGTTAGTGACAATCTCTATTAGGTTAAAAGTTCACCGTTTTTACAGATCACAAGAATCTTGAAGTATATCTTTTCATAGTGTGATTTGAATCTTTGGCAAGAAGATGGGTGGAGTATATGCAGTCCTTTGATTTCAAACTGTCATATACACTCGGAAAGGGGAATAGTGTGGTTGATGCTTTGAGAATAAAAACTCAGACTCAGTTGGTACATGAGTCAAGTGTGGAGTGGAAGATGATGACTTTCCTGGAAAAAATTCATGTGGTAGTTTAGGAGAGTCAGGAGAGGATGAATCTGGTTTCTATAGCAGTGTAGTCTGCACTCTTGAGATAGATCAGAGATAGGCAGTATGAGGATCCGGAGTGTTTATCCTTGAGGGAAAGCCTTGAAGGTGGGGAGACACCTTCAAACTGAAAATAGATGAGGATGAGATCTTATCTGTAAAAAAAATAGTTTGTTGTGTCTACAAGTATGCGAAAGGAACTCATGCGAGAAATTCATGATTCAAGGTGGGAGGTACATCCTGGGGTGACAAAAATGTACCATGACCTTTGATGACAGTTTTGGTGTCCAGGCATGAAAAAAGAGATAGCAAGGTTCGTAACAAGATGTTTCACCTGTCTGTAGGTGAGAGAAGAACATCAATGACCAAGAGGCCTATTGCAGCCATTACCTATTCTGGAATGGAAGTGGGATGATGTGACTATGGACTTCATGGTAGGAATTCTAAAGACTCTTAGAAATAATGATGCTATTTGGGTCCTCATGGATCGACTAATGAAAGTGGAACACTTTTTTCCTATTAAAGAATCCTTTACAGAATAGAAGTTGAGAGAACTGTATATGAGAGAGATAATTCATTTGCATGGGGTGTTGTGAACTATAGTCTCATATCACAATTTTCACTTTACTCCATGCTTCTAGAAGGTATTACATAAGGCACATGGTACACAGGTTCTATTAAGTACGGCCTTCCACCCACAGACAGATTGGCAGTTGGAGCGTACCAGATAGGTGTTAGAGGATATGTTGTGAGCATGTGTGGTTGACCTTGGTGGTTCTTGGGAGAATATCTTGGATTTATTGGAGTTCACCTATAACAACAGTTATCAATAAACTATACAGATGGCACCATATGAGGCACTTTATGGTAGACCTTACAGATCACCGCTATGTTGGTTAGAGGTGGGTGAGTCAGAGCTGTTGGGACCGAGTCTCGTTCAGGAGACATCAGAACGGGTATAGTTGATTCGGGAACATATGGATGTGGCTTAGAGTAGGTAGAAGTTGTATACTAATAGAAGAAGATTACCCATAGAGTTTACAGAGGGTGATCGTGTATTCCTTTAGGTGTCACCTAGATTTGGTCACCATAGGATACGGAGACAGGGAAAGTTAGCGCCCAGGTTTGTGGGACTATTTGATGTGCTGGAGAGAATCAGGCTGGTGGCATACTGATTAGCACTTCCACATAAATTCAGCGTTATGCATGATGTTTTTCATGTGTCAAAAATACAGAGGTATCACCTCGACCCTGCCCATGTGATTGATACGAAAGAGGTTGATCTCGAGATAGATGCATCCTTTGAGGAGCATATGATACGTGTGTTGGGTCGCAATGAGAATGTATTACTGGGAAAGACTATGCCATTATTTCAAGTGTTATGGAAATATAGTAATGTTCAAGAGGAAACATGGGAACGAGAATTAGACATGAGGGCTCCATGGCTGAATCTTTTTGGCTTAGAATCTTAGAGAATTTCAGGAGTGCAGCTCGAGGACAAGCTGTTATAAGGTGGGGAGATTATAAGATCCTGGCCTTTTCTAGAGACATCTCAGACACGTTTTTAGGTACTTTTTGGTGTTTTTAAGTACCATTTACTTGGAGTAGTGGTTTTTAGTGAGTTTGGGTGAACTTTTAAGGAAAACTAAAGGACAATGGACCGTGCACGGTTCGTGCATAGTTTAACAAACTGTGCGACTAAACTGTGCCATGCATGCGAAACTAGATAGAGGAGTCCCCACAGTTTGAAAAACCATGCTACCAAATTGTTCCCACCATGCAAAACTAGGTAGTGGGGTCTGCACAGTTGGCACACAGTTTTCCTAACTGTGCGCCTCGGACTAGGAAATCGTTCACACGGTTTTTAATATCTGAAAATCTCTTTTAAAACTACCCAAACCCCCTGGGAATCACATATTTCTAATTAGGCTCCATCTTGACAAATTCTAGGTGTTCTCAAAGACTTCCAGAGGGATTCTAAGTTGATCCGAACACCGTTCTTCATGATTGAAATCCCGGATTGAAGATCCTCTCTCCTCCGAGTAAGTGGATTTCATCTCGATTCTTCTCCAGTTATTTCTTCCATATTTATTAAATATTTTCATAGAGAATCATAATATTTTTCTTAGATCTAAACCTATGAGTTAATATCTAGATCTAGGATTGTATATCTAGATCTATTTTTTCAAGATCTTGATGCCTTTGATCTTAATTTTGGTTTTAGGGACTTAGATCCAGAGTTTGATCAACGACGTTATGCCGCTCTGATTTTGGGGATTTCTATAGGGATAACTTCTATCAATAAACTGATGTAGGTGTTCTAAATTGAAATCCCATAGTCATGATTTATGATATGCGTATGAGTTATAAAATTTCTAGATTCCCTTGATAATTGAGTTCCTAAATTGGAGTAATTAGGAATATGGTTTTGACATGTGATTTTCCTTGGTGGTTAATTGATGGTTGATCATAGAATAAATGAAGGTGGTTTCCCAAATTGATCTTTTGGAGATATGATATTTTAGTTGAGATATTAAATTGAATGTTTAAAGATAATTAATTGGGTGAAATTAATTTTAAAAGGATATTTGGCTTTGAAAGATAATTGATTGTGAGAATTAATTATGTTCCATGATGTTCACAAAAGATAATTAATTGGT
This sequence comes from Viscum album, assembly GCA_963277665.1. NCBI lineage: Eukaryota > Viridiplantae > Streptophyta > Magnoliopsida > Santalales > Viscaceae > Viscum > Viscum album. The sequence continues at coordinate 1,438,888,842 of OY728162.1, forward strand.
AGAATTAATTATGTGTCATGATGTGATTAAAGATAATTAATTGTGAGAATTAATTATGACTTGATGATTTTGAAATGGATAATTAATTATGAAGAATTAATTATGGAATGAAAATGGTTTTGATTGATTAATTAGTTGATGAATTAATTAATGGGTTATGTGCTTAGTTAATTGTTGAATTAACTAGTTCCCTTTGAAATGCTTAACTAATCATTGGATTAGTAAATTAATAATGTGAAAAATTCTTGATAATTAAAGAATTATTAAATGGATGAGATTTTGTGGTGTTAGGAATAGTGTCCTAGACCAATTATAAGTTGGGACTTGGACTTTGAGTTCCTCCCCAATATTTATCCAATCTTGAGATTATGGGGTGATAGGCATGACGACCTACAGCAAATGAGAAAAGGATTGTAAGGCATGATGACCTACACTCATGAGATTTTTGGCGCTAGGCATGATGACCTACACTAAATGATAAATGATAATGAATGATGATTCAAATGGTAAACATGAATTGAACTTGGCATAACGTGATGATTAAAGATTAAATGAAAATGTGATAACTGTTTAAATTATGCATTGTATTTATTACTTCATAAAATTGCATGCACTATCTTTTGACTGGACTTGTTTTAGATACCGTTTGAGGTAGCCTACTGAGTTGTACTCACACCCTATTTGGGCCACCTGATCGGCACCTGATCAGACTTTGTTTTCGCAGGATAGGATAAGGGTAAGGCCCTGAGATAGATTATAGTTTGGGATTGTAGCATGGTAGAGGGAACCAGGCATGGTTCAGGACCCGTTTGGAGTTGTTGTATCTTTACATTCAGTTTCATTGTAGATACTTGGAACTTGCATTGTCATAACATGTTTTACCTTTCATTTCAGTATTTTATTCTCTATTTTTGACTATCATATGTCATGGTATTGTTCTGGTTATTTCTACGCTTCTATGCTTGGTTAATTGTTATTTTCTTCCACTAGTGTTTTACTCTGATAATAGAGGGTATAGTCTCCCCAAGACTGACTTACCAGACCCTCGCTGCTAGTTTTCACCCTCTGGAATACAGGGATGCATGCTTGAAGGCATGTGGCCAACTATATTGGGGTGTCCTTTAGTGGATTTTGGGTCGGGACGTCACAGATATCATTAATTTAGGGTAAGGAAGTATGATATACACAACAAAACCCATCCATATAAGGTATGGTCATTATGAATTTATAATAATGTTATTTGGACTTACCAGTGCTCATTCTATCATCATGGATTTAATGAGTAGAGTCATTAGAGAATAAATTGATCAATTTTTTGTAGTCTTTATATATGATATTATTATATACTTCAAGATAATAGAAAAACATAAAGAACAATTGTGGATTGTGTTGAATACATTGAGGAAGGATAAGCTATATGGAAAATTTACAAAGTGTAATTTTTGGCTATATAAAATCCCATTTTTGCATCATATAATATCATATGATGTTATATCGATGGATCATTCGAAGACATAAGCTATTAAATAATTTTCAAGACCAACCATGGTGACTGAGATTCATTGTTTTCATGGGTTGGTAGGATATCATTGAATCTTTTTTAGGAATTTCTCATGTTTATTATATCCATTAACAATTTTGACATAAAAGTGAGACATGTACTTATGGATATATGAATTGAGTATAAATTCCAAGGCCTAAAAAATGTGTTTTTTAGTGAACATTCTCTTATATTACCTTTCAGTAGAGAAGAGTTTTTGATCTAAATTGATGCATTTAAGAAGGTAATGTGATTGATCCTCAAGCATAATTATATGATGATATATCATGAAAGATTTGAATATAAAATTCATTGTAATAATTACCCAACTCATGATTTTTAGTGGGAATCAATAATCACATTCATTGAAAATATAGAATCTTTATTGTAAAAGATGTGTTATATATAATGATAATTAAACCATGAATTATATATTCACATAGAAAGAGTTGTTGTTTTTCCAAATGATTTGATTTGAAATTATTAATTATTATGACTTCTCAATATACTACAACCATGAGAAGGTGAACAATTTGGATGATTCTATGAGTCATAGATATGAAACTAACTTCTCTATGATGAGGATTGAATGAAAACCAATACTAATGGATATGTAAATGATTAATCATGAAATCATAAGTAAATGGGACATATCATATCCTTCTCATAAGAATGTTCAACCATCCATCCATGTGAGGATTTAAGAGAAATAAAGAGGATATTGATATAGAGAAGAAGATGAGAAATATTTATGATTTCAACTATGATTATGATTGAAGGATATGGTTCAGGAACTGTGCATGTGTCCCATCAATACGTGACATAAAAATGAACTATTGGATGAAGATCACAGTTCATCATTCTCTATTCGTCCTGGAAGTATGATGATTTATAGATATCTAAAAGAGTATTTTTGGTGGGATCATACAAATAGGGATATTGTAGAGTATGTATCTTGGTTCTAGTTATGTCATAAAGTTAAGGTATAGATACATAAGTCAATGGAGATATTATATCCATTACCCAAAAAGAAGTGGAAATAATAAAACATTACTCTAGATTTCATTACGAGACTCCCCAAAACATCTAATGGGTATAATTATACTTGGTTTGTAGCCAACCCCCTTATGAAATTAGTTCATTTTATTTCTAATAAAAAAGTTTTATCTATTGATAGTCTTTAGAGTACATGAATTAAGGAATTTGGATGATTTCATAGAGTATAACATTATATTGTGTTTAATCAAGATCCAAGGTTTGCCTATAGTTCTGGATAAATCATTATCAAGAATTCAATACTAAGTTGAACATTAGAACCCAATATCATTATCAAATAGATAGTCAATATGAAAAAAAATTGAACCCTAAAAGATATTTTGAGAAAAGTTTCTATGTATTTTAATTTTTTTGGGACCAACGCCTTTGCCAGATCGATTATTCTTATAAAAATAGATTTCAATAAAGTATTCATATGGATAATTATGAATCCCTCTATGGAAGGATGTATAGAACTCTGATGTGATGGGATACAGATGAGGGAAATTCAATTGGGCCATAACTGTTTGTGTAAATAGTAGATAATGTTAGAGCCATTCAATATCATTTCTGATAGATTAGATTTGATAGAAAATTTATACTGATAATAATTGGTGAGATTTCAAATTCGTAGTTGGTGAAAAGGTATTCCTATGAATATATATAAGGAATAATTTTATGTGAATTATAAATAAGTTAAGGATGATCCCAAGATATATATGTCCCTTACAAATTCATGATCATTCTAAAACCGTTTCTTATCACTTTGATCTTCCACAAAATCTATCTCAAACCCATTATGTGTTCCATGTATCTCTTCCAAGGAAGTACATTTATAATACATAACAAATACTAAAACCATAAGTCATACCATTAGATCATGATCTCTCCTATGAGGAACAACTGATTGGGACTTTGAATGAAAGAGATAATGTTTTCTGAAATAATTCCACTCGCATGATCAATGTTTTGTGGTGAAACCATACATTTATGGAATCTATGTGGGAACCTGATGATGCAATGTGTCCAAATAATCCTCAATTATTTAAATCCGAGTGATATAATTTTTAGGGATAAATTATTATATTGGTTCTAGAATGTAACACTTCAGTTTCTTATGATATATTTCTATTTTATTAAATGTTATTTCTTTGATAGCTTGGTTTACATTAAACATTGAGTTTAAATAGATCGAGATATACTATTAAATTATTATTATTGAATGTGAAAATTATCTTCTATACATTGGATTTGTTTGTACGAATATGAAAAAATAAATAGTGAAATTTATTTTAAAAAAATTATAAAATTAATTCATTTGTAATCCATTAGTAATAAAATAAAATAAATGCATTTGAATGTAAAATAATGTATATTTTTTGAAAAAATATTTATTTCCACACAATGTGTTTTTATTTTAATAAATTAAATTAAACATTATTAATGATTTATGTTAATGAAATGTATATATTATACATTAAATAAAATATTATAACATTTATATGATATTTTTTATATGCATGGAATGAACGTAAATTCATTTTTATGCTAAAAATACATTTTCCCAAAAAAATGTTTTTGTTGTTTTTTGTGAACTTATTTTTAAATGAATTTATACCACTCAAGTTAATTGAATCATGTAATATGGAAAAAAAATTGAATCATCGTAATTAATAATATGAAACAAGGTCAACTTAATTTTTGGTCATTATGTATAATAATTTTGGTAAAAAATCTAGCTTCCTCTGTAGTAGTTAAAATAGGTTTAAAGGGTTAAAACAATAATGATAGGGGTTAAAATGACCTAATAACTTGTTTAAATCCTATTTTATGCTAATATACATACCCAATATCATCACACTTTTGAATATGAGTCATTTTGGTTCCATGTTTCTTAAGTAATCCATTGATATATTTTAATCTTCTAAAAAATTCCATGTGTGTCCTCTCCCTCACTTATGAAAGGACACCACCTATACTCTCTTATCCACACATAAAGAGCCTCTTTTCTCAACCAATAATCAAAAAATAATTTCATAAATATTCCACCACTTTCTATAGTTCATGGTTTGATCATAATACCATCCTATGAAGGATTTAGGTATAAACATAAAGAGGTTATTCGAAGAAGTGGTATAGTTTTTAGCCGAGAATTTTCTAATTTTTTTTATTCTTTTACCTTATTTAAATATATAATAACAATGATTATATATTCAGATAAATATATCCAATATACTTATATAATATTATATCAATGATGTGATTTTTATTCATCTCCTTTTCTAACAAATGGGAAATGAATGTATCTCTCATGCATACATATGGATTACCACATCCACATAATGATATGATTAATTTTCCATCGCCATCATTCATGGATGGATATTATGAAATATTTAATGTTTATATATTATATTTATTACATAATAATTTATTTGGGATTATATTATCTTTTCTACCTTCTTACCTTTCCATCCATTATGAAATGATAATGTCGCTCGTGCATATGTATGTACTACCACCTCATAGAAGCGATGTGATTTATTTTTCACTTATGCATTACATAAATGGTAATAAAGATATATTTAATAAATATATATTATAATTATTATATAATAAAGATTTCTGAAACCTAAATTATTATTTAACTTTATTTTTTCCCATCCATTGAAGAGTGTAAACATTACTCTTGGGTACATACATTTTATCATCTCCATGAAGTGATGGAATTATTTATTCATCATCACATTATATGAATACTTATAAAATTGTATATTATGATTAAATATGATACTTATGATATGATTTAATTTAAATTGATGATGCAAACATGATCAGTGTTCATGGAAAAGAATTTTAAAATCATAATATGCATGAAAAAAAAAATTATCACCTAGAAGAGTGATTTAATGAAGAATTGTTAACAAATAGGTGATTATAAATTAGAAGTAAATATTATAAGGTGTGATATATATTAATATGTTTTTGGAAGAGATGTATAATTATTATTTATTTATTATATAGGATTTATGAATGCATACAAAGTAGGATAAGAATTGAGGTAAGGGTTTATGTTATAATCTCATTTATTTTTGGGGTTATATATGCTAAATTTATATAGAGAGAAATTACAACTACATATCCTAAAATCTTCATGACTAGTTCCCTTAGAAAGTCCACCACAAGACCCCAGACATTCCTCCATGTATTCTAGATATTTTTGACTAGTGATAAGGGCCTATAAGGATACTGTGGGGAGACTATGCCCTCACTACCAGAGTATAAGAACAAAAGAACAAAGTGAAATAGGTTCACATCCAAATAGATATAAAAATATGGTAAATATTCAATAAATAATTACAATAATATGAAAATCATAAATAAATTTTCCATAGCTATCATATTCCCTTTGGGTGGATCATATAAAATTAGTATAAAAGAAATAAGAAAAATTGATCCCAATTGCCTATCCATGACTAGTTCTGAGTTTTTCACAATCCCATCACCTTACTCTGACCCCAGAAGCCAACAAAATGCATAATAATAAACCTTTACTTACACCTTGACTAACAATCAAGTATATTTTCTAATCAGTCACCCTGATGTAATGGTGTCCTGAGAAGGGTGTGAGTATAAATCAGTAGACCACCACCAACGACATCCCTAAAATAAGTATCTTTATAAAAAATTCATGTATAAGTTATATAAAGAAACAAATTTATATTTCAAAATAGTTTATTTAAAATCATTAAACAAAAATCGATACTATAGGTTTTCAATGACACCTAAGGTCAAATGTACCATTGTTGATCTATAGGTTTGTATCCATGATCAAAGCTACATTCCTCAACTAGTGCTAGGATTTCTCTGAGCACTTACTAATGAACATTACAACCATAAATATCCCCATACAATCTAGGTGGTCGTATTTTAATTCAAATTTTCATGTATCGCATGTAAACCAGATTCTCATCTTAACATTTTCGTGGAATCTAATCTCTCATAAAGATATTCCCTATCATTAGTTATCACTTGAATTTGGGTTCTCATCCTAGAATTCTAGTGGAATATGATCTATCATATGTACATTACTCAAAATCATTAATATAGTGTCAAGTAACTCTACTTGGCCCTCAAAATTCATCATCCATCATGTATAATCTAATCTCTCATCCTGATATTCCCAAAAATCAATTATCATATAGAATTTGGGCACGCATCCTGATATACTAATTAGCACATGTCATGTGAAATTCAAGGATCTCATCCTAGTATTAAAAATAATATTTCATAGTATTAATCATATAATTTATTAACCATTTATTCCATTTAAATTTCAGTAGTCCAAATTCCAACACTTTTCTATTTTCCAAGGTTTAAATATAAATACACATAACATCATTAATCTTTTTTTTAAATAGTTCATGAAAATTAGGCACCAAACATAAGTTACATTAGGTTCTATAATTCCAAGGATATTGTATACGCCGAAAAGTGCTTAAGTGCTGGAGAGATTTCCGAAATGAAAAAGCAAAGTCATATTCGGAATCGAAGGCCCGGTCCGGAGGTCCCGGAAGTGTTGCATGAAAAAAAGGAGAAAGTGCGTGAAAAAAAGTTGTCCCGCGTAGAAAGTATCGGGATTCGCGAAGAGTCCCGGCCCCGACGCAAAATAATTTTGCGCCCACGTCCCGCGCGGTTGGCCTTTCATGCTGCCGCCTCTGGTGTGAAATTATTTCACACAACCCAGAATTCCACGCCATCAGATGCCTATAAATATAAGGAGACCCCCTTCCTTTTGGGGGATGAAAAATTCGAACCGCCTCCCGTGTGCGCAATTGGTATTTCGCGCGCGCACAATATGGCCTTCAGGTATGGTTCTTTCTCATGCCAAGTCACCCCGGGATTCACCTTCGCATGAGATCCCCCTGGCTTAGACTAAACTCCAACCCCTTTGGGGTCTTCCCCTTGTGTGCAACCCTTTTCGTGGCGTGCAAGCCAGCCAAGCTGTGCGCCATCCTTCTTTTGCAAACACACCCCTTCCTTTGCGGGCAATCCCCCTCCTTTGTGCGCAATCCCTTCAAGCCGCGTGTAAAACCTCAGGCCTCTATTTTCGTGCAAGAAACAGATTTTGTGCTAGCTCAGGGATTTTCATGGTAGACCCCTTTATTTCATGCAATCCCCAAGGGTTGTGCACAATCCCCCAGCGCCCTTCACCTCGGTGCTCCCCAGGCATCCCCTTTACGCGAGTGCCCGATGCCCTTCCTCCGGGTGCCACTCGCAGGTGTCTTGTGCACCCCGGGCATCCGCATCATACATGGTTTTCCTGTATGGCCTTCTAGGCTGGTATGAAGTAACTTCAAAGTCCCTTGGAAAATCGTTCCCGTTGCATTGCTTTGCCTCATTCTTCTTCGCATAGGCACGCTAACGCCAATTGCTTCTTCGCATAGCCACGCTAACGTGGACCCCTCGATGGTTCGCTCTATGACACCCCCTCAGTATGGCCTTGCCGATGCATTCCCTTACACAAGGGGCCGAGGGCACCGGTTATGTAAGTCCTAGGGGTGCAGAGCAATCCCACCTCATCTGAGCTGCAGGACGTTAAACTACCAAGCACCTCATCCTCAACACATGACATTAAACTATGACCTGGCCCCATGCCTCGCACGCAGGGTCCCCCCACCTCGGCCATTCTCCACGCCCACTCGTCTCCATGTGGATGGGATCACCCCTCACATGGTATGATATCCAACTTATCGGAGTGGCGTTTGTCCACGAGGAATGGCAGCCACCTTGGTGTAATCCCTTAGCCTTCCTTGTAGGAGGCAGCACCCCTGCTCCTCCTCACTTCCTCGGTGCCAAGTCCAGTGGAGGGAATGATAGGGAACGAGGCCCCTCCTCTCTTCCTGGGTTCCAAATCCCTCTCTCGCTGCACTTTTTCGCCTTCGGGCCTACATCCTGGAGTAAGCCCCAGCACCATGGGCCGCTCAATGCGTAAGCCCCTCTTTGCTTCCCACGGACGCACCCTTTGCGACGTGATCGTCAGGTCCCTGAAACCTCTTGTTTATCACAGTGAGCATGACTCCCATGATCTTAGAGTCAGCACTGACCATGACACACCATGGGCCACCTCAGAGAATAAGCCCCAAATTCCCCCGTCTTGTATGACGTTAAACTGTATACCCGAACTATGGGGACTTTGATCTGTGCTAAGGCATGGTACGTAGGAAGCCTCCATGAGGTTCAATCCCCACCACTATGGGTCGTCTCAGAGCATAAACCCCATCCAACCCGAACTATAGGGACTTTGATCCATGCTAAGGAATGGTACGTAGGAAGAATCCACGAGGTTCAAGCCCCACAACCATGGGTCGTCTCAGATCGTAAGCCCCATCCATCCCGAACTACAGGGACTTTGATCTGTGCTAAGGCATGGTACATAGGAAGCCTCCACGAGGTTCAAGCCCCACCACCATGGGCCGTCTCAGAGCATAATCCCCATCCATCCCTAACTACAGGGACTTTGATCCGTGCTAAGGCATGGTACATAAGAATCATCCACGAGGTTCAATCCCCACAAACCATTGGCCCTGACCATCTCTGTGTTGGTTTGCCAAGCCCCATTTCCACCTTGGGTCGTCTCAGAGCGTAATCCCCAATCCGTCTAGACTCAGGTCCCTCTTCACGTCGTTTCACCGACCATGACACGCCTTGGGCCTCCTTAGGGCATAAGCCCCAAATTCCCTCGTCCTGCATGACGTTAAACTGCACTCCATATTGAACTATTAAGACTTTGATTCCCTGCCACGGGAATATGTAGGAAGCCTCCACAAGGCTCAAGCCCATCACTCATGTCTCATTCTAATCTCTCCCTCGAGCCCATGTGTCTCGGGAAGCTCATTCCCTAACCTAGAGGTTCTACTTCCTATGGGTCCCATCAACGCGTTCATTCTCATGGGTCGCCTCTTTAGGTGTCCCACCATATCATCGAAATATGCAGACTTTGATTCCCTGTCACGGCGATACGTAGGAAGTCTCTTCGAGACCCAAGCCCAAAGCCACCATCCATCCTGATTCTTACCTGGGCCGCCACATCCTGGTGGGATCATGCCACTTCACTCCCCTCCACGGTATTCAGGAAGCAACCCTCGTGCTAACCCCAATATCGGTGTTCCCTCTAGGGGGTTCCTCAATCTGATCCACTCTAGCTAGTGTTATGATTAGTCTGATCTGTCTCTACTGGACGTTAAACTTGCGGAATACCCTGTGTTAAATATGGAAAGCAGAGGAAAACCTAATATTCATGCCTATGGCATACAATTCCCCATGTTCGATGTGGGATGCCTTGGGCTTCCGCTCCCCCGAGAAGACCTATAATAATAGAAAAACGACAGAAATTCCAATTCCCCAACGTCAAGACATGCTAGTGATTCCCCAACGCGACTGCTCTTCTAACCATAGGTTACTACCCTGACCGGACCCCTTGGAAGGTCCTGACAGAATTGGCGTAATTAACTGGTGTCCATGAAGATATGGCGCTAGGAAGAGCTTCACGAACTACGTTTTAAATCTATGAGGGAGACCCGGACTAGGTGATGAGCTCCGAGGAGGAATCCACGGAAGGAAGAACCGACATCCCATCATCCAGTTTCGATCAAGGAGAAGACGTCCCTGAATAAGGAGCAGATGTCACCCACCTTTGGAAAGTGAGAATATGGGGTAACAGCACCGCGTCCTCTACGTGATGGATGCACGTGCCCCGGTGAAAGCGTCAGAAACAAAAAACGGTGAACCCGACATGAATGTCCAATCCTTAGCTTGGAAGCTAGTAGCGTTCGGGACATCAGTGGATAATCATGTTGTTTGACCTCATCATCTAGTACCAGATCCCACCAAACAGGGCTGACATGAAACTCACCAGAAGTTGGGACAGTTAGGACGTTGAGCATTCCATCCTGCGACGTTTTCAGTGTGGATCCCTCCTTTCGACCACGGAAGATGGAATGGCGCTGGGGAACTGGTTGTCAATTCCTTTTTCTAGCAATGTTAATGAATTCATCTCCTTCCTTTCAGGAATCAAGTCATTGCATCCGGAGCTTGATAACCTACCCACCGACATAGGGGCAGGGTCAATATGAACGTGTCTTTCCCGTGCGGTTTTGCCTCTTCCACGACGGCTGCAATCGCCACGACTAATGGGAATCCATGCCCCCTCTCCCCATCAGAGATTATCCAGTGAAGGGTAATCAATGACCTTGTACGCAGGTATGGGGAGGAGGGGGTCATCCCCACTAGGGATATGGCCCGCCTAGATCTTGAAGTAGCTGCGCCTCACCGTCCACGCCACCCCTGAAGGTCGTGCAGGGAGCCGCTGCTCCCCACCCCAACATTCAATCACTTCAGGAGTTTGTCCCCGGAGCTCCTTGACAACTCCCTCCCCTATGCTGACGAAGCAGGGGATATCCGGGTTGGCCCAATCAGAGTCTCGCTTCAAGGGATCCCAGCGAGGGCCCCCACTAGGCCGCGTCAGTGTCGCTGCCCAGTTCCCCGAGCCAAGGAGCAGGAAAGCTATGCGCCTACACTGCCGGCTCTAGTCCACCTGACCCGATGCCAGCGTCGAGAACGAGCAGAAGAATACACTCGCTTTAGGGTGTCAAAATCAGAAACTAGTGTGGCCTGAGCCACCACTGACTCATGTCCCCAAATCCCTGCATACGTTGAGCAGGGGTAGCTACACGCCAAACTCGGATCGAGGTCCCAACTACCCCACGGGTAGGTTTGGTCGACTCTCCCAGTCACCAGCATAGGCGATGGCCGTTGTAGACCAATTCGCAGAAGTGCCGCCCAGCATGGGGGCTCATTCCACACCACCACTATGGAAGGTGCGGGGCCTCCCTGCTTCCAACCTCAGCTTGGAGGTCTTCCATATGCCACCTTCAACCCAAGAGAGGGTCTTCCTCATGATAGCATCACTCTGTGTGGGGGTCTCTCCTATTCTCACTTCACTGGGTAAGGGGTCACTCCCCCTACCGCGGACCGCGAGCATGGAGACATTGCATGTCCGGTCACTCGCCAACATGGAGGTCCTCCCCATGTCCTCATGCCGATTGGAGAAGTTACTCCTCTCCCCAGCAATCAGATAGGTGGAAGCCAACCCCACTTCACCAACGCCCAGTATGGAGGTCCTCCTCGTGTCCCTTTCAACATATATCCTGGTGCTGCTTTCACACCGGCTTCCTCAGGTGGAAACCCTCTCCGCCCCAGCACTAGTGCGGACGGAGGACCCCATGTCAGAAATCAGCCCTGCCTTGAAGAACCATTTAGGGGCAGGAGAGCAGGTCGTCGCCACCGCAAGAGGAATTCTGGGGAAGGCCGGACAGGGATCAGACCAGTCCACTTCTTAGACTCTGAGGCGGAGTATGATTCAGTGCAGGAGTCCTCCCCTCAACCCTCCAAGTCAAGGGTTGGGGAAGGAACGAGGTGCATCAGCCTTATACTCCCAGAATACGAGATCTACAGGATCCCTGTTTCTCTACAAAGGTATATCCAGGAGGACGAGAACTTGGCATTTTCCCAGGGGCCGACCGCGCAGTCATCGCCATCTTCACCAGAAGCACCCTCTGCCACAGAGCTATTTTGGGGGTCAATGGCGGGAAAACTTCGGCATGACCCACCCTCGGCAGGTGTTGATGTTGTGTCAGGAGGCTTGGTCATCGGTCCATCTTATTGTGATATGGAGGACAGGTCACTGCAACCTTCAGAGGGCAGCCCAAGATTCAGCGGCCAATCAGCTCACTCGCCGTATTCTCCGCCAGCCAGCCTGCTGGCCCAGCGGCCCGCCTCAGTGCCGCTGCCAGTTCCTCAGCCACCCTCAGTTGACGAGTGGGGAAATCAAAGGCCAGAATATGGATCTGAGCCGAGGGGATTCTGGATCATCCTCTCAGTGGGCCACTTCCCTGAGAAGTTTTGTCCGGTCGCAGGATCGAACATCGGTACGCCAAAATCGCTCCCCCTGGAGGAGTTTGAATGTTTCCCCCAGACCCTCTAGGCGACTCACCTCCGTCTTCTCCACCGGCGAGTGACTTATCCCATGAGCCAAGGGAACCTCAAAGACATCAGCGAACAATGTCGTCTGTTTGACCAGGCCACGCTCCCCGTGGTCTAGCACCCTGAGTCACCTGGCCACCACAGGGCCCTCCAACAGCAATGCGTTCAGAGTTTTCAAGTGCTCCGCAGTGTTGTCGAGGAGGATACCCTCCACGCACAAGTTCGTGGATGGGGAAAGTATGTTGACCTTCTATTCAGTGCGATTCGCCGGTATCCCGACTCGCTTGGCGATAGTGAGGACATGCCCCCAAGGACAGTGGAAGTCAACATGACCGATCTGTCATGAGGGGAAAACGAGTTGGGACTTCTTGATGGGGGGTATTCCCCCTGAGGATGTGCCACCGCCGGACCCATCAGGAAGGATTACTCGCTAGTATAAGAACCTCTTAGGTCTCCCTCCACCCACCGAAGCCTTAGTACTGAGCTAGAATGTTAGTAAAGGAAAAGAGAATGTTGGAGTTATTAAGCACTCCAACCCATCGGCCTCAGTATAGAAGACGGAAGAGGACCCTGAGAAGGACACGCTGCACCAACAGCTTGCTGAGCAGAAGAAGTTATTCAATGAACTTCTGGATGAACGCATTGCAGAGCGGCGACCCAACTACGGTGATCCTAGGCAGGGGCAGCAGGGGCAGGAAAAACTACCCCTCGACAAGATTCTCTGAGGCAACCCTGATCATGCCATATTCGCTGATAGGGGAGAAGACGGAGCTCATGGTAAGAGAGCGCGGTATGTCTCACTGAACCCTCCTGAATGGCGCGACAATCCGAGGAACCCTGCTCGGGCTCCTCCGGCCTCCCCAAGGGTTGATCCACCAGCCGCTCCACGAGCTTTTGAGCTTGGATACCACATTGAAGAGCCTGGAAATGTGCTCGTGGTTAGGGATCCCCACCAGGATAGGGACCCACATTCATACAATCCAATGGCAGTTCTCATTTCCCACCTGGAAGCTTTGGAAACGCGACAGGTGTCTATCCCACCTGATGGAAAACCATACCCGGCATGGGTGGATGACATGTCGGCACCCCCGGGATTTGGGAATCCCACTTTCTCCCCCTTTAATGGTACGGGGGACCCGCCGTAGCACCTAGACCACTTTAACTCAAGGTGTGGGCTTATGTTAGGGACCCCAGCGTAGCAGGAGGCCTCCAAGCTCCGTTGCTTTATTCAGACACTGGAGGGGATGACATTCGTTTGGTACAGACAGCTCCCTATGGGATCTGTGACTAGCTGGGAAGACGTTCGCAGGCAGTTCCTTTACCAGTTCAACTCTACCACCCAGAAGATGAACATCACAGACCTCTTCAGATGCAAGCAGGGGCCCAATGAGCGAGTCACAGAATTCATCACCAGGTGGAAGGGGCTCACCTATTCCCTTGATATGACACTAACTCAAGAGAAATTACTGAGGATGTGCGTGGGGAATGTCAAGACTGAACTGGTTCCCTCAATGATCACTCAGAATTATCCTGGAGGGTTCCGAGACTTCTTGGATAAGGCCCAACACCTCGAGGAAGCTTTGCAACAGGCTAGCCAGGCACTCCTGTTTCCCCCTTTAATTCCAGCAAGGAGAGTTTCTAGAGCTGAGCCCGCTGCGGTGGCCTAGATAGAGGCCACCAGGAAGATAGAATTGCTACTAGTAGCACTGGCCTCGCATCCTCGTAGAGGCCCTCCACCACGGGCACAATTTTTAGCCTAGCATAGCCCGCACCAGAATCGACAGACACCCTCGCATAACGAGTCGCCGCCACCTAGGCGGGATAATCAAGTTCTACCTCCTCAGCAGGCTCCTTTAGCCCCCCGCCAGGGTCTGGCTCCAAGAGACCCCTTTCCAGACATAAGGAATCAGACCTACTCATTTGATGAGGCTCAGGCCCCTGGATACTTCTGCAACGCCTTAGAGCAAAGAATTGTGCGACTGTTTGAGTGCCAGAAGCCAGAAGAGGCACGTCTCACTGATCACCCCAACTACTTCCCTTATCACCGGATTCTGAGGCACACCATCAAGAAATGCTATGTGTTCAAGGACTGGTTCTAAGACAATATTGAAAATAACATAGTTAGGTTGGGCCCATCCTCGGCACAAGTGGTGGGTGTCTTTGTGAGATCAGATAGCAGTAGCAACGGTGAAGGCGAGTGGCAGCAGGTTCCTGCCTACGGGTCCCAGAAGTATAATGACTGGATGGCCCGCAGGATGGTCGCCCACACCCATGGCATCATTCGGGCACGCCTGAATCAGCCGTAGCCTTCAGAAGTGGCGGTCACCACTTATGTATCATCATCTTAGTCGGTCGTTTCCCAAAGTAGAAAGCATCGGCGGCGCAAGAATAAGCAACGTGCCCTACAAATGTCATCTTCGTCCCATACTCTCGGAAATTTCATGCCCCTGGAGATGGGAATCCCTCCTAGAATCTGCCCAGTGGTGGATGATTCATCAAGTGAAAGTCAGGTGTACGTTTCGGTTAACACCGTTGCGTTTTTAAATCCCTATATGACTCCCGACGAGGGGGAGCACCAGGAGAACCTCCCCAATGTCCCCAGCCAACGCTAATGTCAATGGAACCACGACCATATGGGTCGCCGGGGCATATCAGTTGGCACCTCCATCCAGGCTATGCACGCCACTGAGACTAGACAGCAGGCCCAGCATAGAACTCAGCAAGCGCAGCCTCTTCATCTGGTGTCGACAGGACCGCCTTCACCACCATTTGTTCTACTGGATCAGGTAGAGCCACTTCGACCGTACTGTGACCAATTTTTCCCTGATTCAGGCCAATATCATTCGCCCAGTCTTCATCTGACAGTGACCTTCTGGGCCTTGAATAGTGAGCAGCGGGATGTCCCTAGTACCAGTCAGCCACCGGTCCAACCAGTAGGGTATGCCATGCCTCCAATCGTCGAGCGTATTCCCGTAAACAGAAGTTTGCACCTGGTGCGGAAGTATGATGTTCTGAAGTACCTCTCCAGCATCCCAGTGAGGATCTCCATCCTTGAAGCCCTTATCCTATCACCAGATATGCGCGAAGCACTCACTGAGGCTTTAAGGATCCCTCTCCAATTTGAGACAGAGATAGAAACTACAGAGGCCTTCCATGCTGAAGTAGTTGCGGATGCCAAATTCCAGACCGTAATCTCATTATCAGGTGAGGATTAAGGATCCCCCATACAGGGGAACATCTGCCCGTTGTATATCACCAGCCAATTTAATGGCATGGAGGTTCACCGCTGTCTTGTTGACACTGGTTCTGGGATCAACCTTATCCTGACGCGGACACTACAGAATCTAGGGTTATCTGAAGATGACCTAACTCCCTCCAATTTAAGGATCCAGGGATATGACAGGACAGAACAGACCCCGGTCGGTAAGATCCGTCTGAATACCCAGTTTGGTGGCCTAATTTCTAGCACTGAGTTCATGGTTGTCTCCCAGGACACCGCGTACAATGCATTTATCAGTAGGCCATGGCTCTACCTTCACGCGGTGGTCCCCTCATCATATCACCAATGCCTCAAGTAATCCCTTAATGGTCGAGTAGGCGTACTCCAAGCTGATGCATCTCCTTTTTCCTCTTGCGAAGCTCACTACTTGGATGCTGATTATTACAAGAGCAAGGATAAACAAGTCCAGGAAAGTGAATGTGAGCCCATCGCCACTACGACCGACCCATGGGTAGACCTGAATGGCACCTACATCTTCCTGATTCATCAGTTGCAGGCCACAACCCCCGATATGGGGCGGTGTTTTGTCATTTTCAGGACAAGGAGGGATCATGCTCCCAAATCTAGGTGGCATCAGAAAATCAATTCGTATTCTTATACGAACCAGTCTCCAGTGATCTCGGAGCCTCCCACTCCCATCAGGTATCGAGACGTCCGGCTCGTGGCAACGACAGTACGTCATACTTGTCTATTTCCCTGGGCTAGAATAAGTTGGCTCTGGCCGACGTGCCACTACTGCTTCGATATTATCAAACGTGGCCCTTTGGGCTAGAGACCAGATGGGATTGGGTCGACAGCCTTCATAGCCATGGTCTCAGCAGCACCGGAGTGCCCCCATGCGATGACCACAGCCACACAAACTGGTAACAGCCTCCCATCAGGGTTTGATAGCTCAAAAGTAGATTCCCCTATAGAAGATCCCTCCATAAATGGATAAGAAGATATAGAGGATACTCCCCTTGAATTTGAGGAAGGTGTATCATCCACGGTCGACAAGTTGGTACAGGTGAACCTCGGTAGTGAGGCAGATACAAGACCCACATTGATCAGTGCCACTATGTCCCCTAAGGAGTAGCAGTGGTATGTGGAATTACTCAAACGACATCGTGATGTATTTTCCTGGAGTTAAGACGAGATGCCAGGACTAGATCCTCAGGTGGTTTTCCACCGCCTCGGTCTCCCGGCAAACCATTGTGGGTTCAAGTAGCCTCCCAGAAAAATGAATTTGTCTCATGGTTCC
The DNA here is from genome assembly GCA_963277665.1 of Viscum album. Lineage (NCBI taxonomy): Eukaryota > Viridiplantae > Streptophyta > Magnoliopsida > Santalales > Viscaceae > Viscum > Viscum album. Next base: position 1,438,905,981 of record OY728162.1, read on the forward strand.
AAGGTTGAGGCCGAAGTAGACAATCCCATCAGAGCCAACTTCTTCAAGGAGGTCCATCGCCCCAAGTGGTTAGCCAACATTGTTCTATTCAGAAAGAATAATGGGAATATCAGAGTCTGCATTGACTTCCGCGATCTTAACCGTCACTGTCCGAAAGATTATTTTCCCCTTCCAGTGATAAAATTTTTTATTGAAGCTATGGTCGGGTTCCAATCCCTCTCTTTCATGGATGGTTACTCTCGATATAATCAGATCTGGATGGCCCCCAAGTATTAGGAGTCTACCACTTTCAGGGCGCCCCAAGGTACTTTCTGTTACTAGGTTATGCCCTTTGGCCTGAAGAATGTATGTGCCACCTATCAGCGGGCCATGCATCGCATATTCAAGCCAATCCTGGGAACATTTTTGGAATTCTATGTGGGAGACCTAGTGGTCAAATCTATCCAATGCCAGGCCCATCTCAAGGACCTCGAGTGAGTGTTCGGTTTCCTCCATTCCCGCCACCTGAAGATGAACCCGTTGAAGTGCGCCTTCAAGGTCACCTCTGGGAAATTCCTTGGCTTTGTTTTCAGATACCGAGGCATCGAGATTGACTCGGAAAAGATCAAGGCCATCAGCCAGATGCCTCCCCCGAGCAATATTCAGGAGCTACGATGTCTCCAAGGCAACTTAGTCTACATACGCCAATTCATTGCGAATAAGGATGGAAAGTGTAAGCCCTTTTCCCGGCTCATAAATAAGGGAATTTCTTATGAGTGGAATGAGGAGTTCTAGAATGCCTTTGAGGAAATCAAGCAATATTTTCTCCAGCCTCTGGTCTTGATGTCGCTCGTCTCCGGGAAGCTGTTGATTCTCTATGTCACTGCCCTGGAACGATCCCTTAGCGCCCTTCTCGCCCAGAAGTACAATGAGGGGATTGAGAACAGCCTCTACTACCTTATCTGCAAGCTCCTCGATACAGAAACCAGATACTCCATCATCGAGAAAAGATTCCTTATGCTCGTATTTTCTAAGCAGAAACTCCGGTATTACCTACAGCACCACGAGGTACAGCTGGTCTCTCGGGTAGACCCGCTGAAGTACATTCTGAGTCGTCCCATGATGACTGGCCAACTAGCATGGTGGGTGGTGATCCTCCAGCAGTTTGACATCAGGTTTTTTCCCTAGAAGGCTATCAAGGGGCAGGCATTGGCAGACTTTCTAGCTGCCCATCCAACCTCTGCGAACCAGTCCTTGGACTTGGATTTTCCCGATGAGGCAATCCTCTCGGTTGACCATGTCGTCCCATGTTGGAAAATTCACTTCGACGGTACCTCCCAGAGCTCCACCGATAGGAGGCTTAACGATCCTAGTCTCAATAGAGTGGGTCTGGGTATCGTCTTCATCACCCCAGTGCAAGCCGTTCTGCCGTACTCATTCTTGTTGTCAGAAGGCTACACCAATAATGAGGCAGAGTATCAGGCCCTCATCATTGGTCTCGAGCTGGCCCTTGAGATCGGCGTGCCCCATTTTCATATGAAAGGGGATTCCAAGCTAGTCATCAAGTAGGTCAATGGAAACTATGTTGTCAGGAAGCCAGAGCTCATACCATTGTTAGAATGCACTCTCCAGCTAATGGCCTAGTTCCCTTATCGGCCAGAGGTTATCCATGTCCCTCGGTCACATAATGGTCGAGCGGATGCCTTATCCAGTTTAGCTACATCACTTGCAGATCTCGAGCAGGATGATCTGATCATCCATGTGGCGCATCAGAGAGTCATTTCTCCCATCACCCTAGAGGATGATGATGACCCACAGGTAAACCATATTATCGATGGTGCCTCTATGTCAGGGCCCACGAGTAGTCCAGATGTGGTGATCAAAGTAATTGTCGATTGGAGGAAACCCTTGGTCGAATACCTCCAACATGGTAATCTCCCATCAGACTGGGCCGAGCGCGAGTGAATCCAACGCCGCGAGTTGCAGTTTACTCTCCAGAGTGGTCCCAGCCTTGAGCGAATCCTCTATAAACGCGGATTTGATGGTGTTCTCCTCCATTGCATCCAAGGAGTCGAGATTCCATAGGTCATGCAAGAGGTTCATGCCAGTTCTTGTGGTGCTCATCAGGCTGGGCCAAAGCTGTCCCACCAGATTCAGAGACTAGGGTATTTTTGTCCCTCCATGATCCACGATTGCATCGAGTTTTCCAAGAGGTTCCATGCATGCCAAGTTCATGCTAACTTTGTGCATCAGCCACCGAATTCTCTCCATACTACCAAGTACTATTGGACCTTTATAGTCTGGAGGTTATATGTCGTAGGACCATACCCACCGGCTACGGCTCACCAATGTTGATTCATTCTAACCGTTGCATATTTCTTTTCCAAGTGGGCAGAGGAAATTCTGCTCAAGGAAGTCAAGGCCCGTTCTATCGTCGACTTCATGATTTCCAATATCATTTATCAATTTGGGGTTCCTCACACTGTTCTCACCGATAATAGCACCAACTTCCGGGCAGCCGAGATGAAGAAATTGAATGCCAAGTACAACATTCTCTCCAACCATACCTCCTGCTATCACGTGTAGGAAAATGGATAGATTGAGGCATTCAATAAGACCCTCTCTAAAATTATGTAGAAAATGGTTGGTCAGAACAAGAAGAGTTGTCCGGATAAGCTCCCCAACGCCATCTGGGACTATCGGACGACAACTCGTAATTCCACCCAGGTGACTCCATATTCCATGGTATATGGAACAGAGGTCGTCCTGACCATCGAGATTAAATTTCCCCCATTGCGCACAGTGTTCTATGACCATCAGGCGCCAGATAGAGTGGTTAAAATCCATTTAGCTGAATTGGAAGCACTGGATGAGAATAGGCTTCATGCCCTGCATAACCTAGAAAGGCATCAGAGCAGGATGGCTCGAGCTTTCAATAAGAAGGTTCTCCTCCAGTCTTTCCTGCAAGTCAATTTGGTATTAGCCCTCAGAGCACCAATGATCCCCGACAGGAAACCACCCAAGTTGGAGCCCAAGTGGTAAGGACCTTTCATTGTTCATAAGGTTTATCCCAATAGAGAATACTCCCTGGTGACCATGGATGGTGAGCGTATAACTCCTCCCACCAATGCAAAGTTCCTCAAGCAATACTTTTCTTGATGACTTGGTCCTGCATGACCTTAAACTACATCTGGTCCTACATTCGGGCCCCTATGGTCCTGCATGACCTTAAACTGCACGCTCGTCCCACATTATGTTAAACTGCAAACTAGTCAGGCCTTCCTAACCGAGGCCCAGGCTCAGGCCCCTTGGCCTTCTTGGACTCCATCCCCAGATCTTCCTAGAGTGTACGGTGTGGTGTGGGATTATTTCCTCATTCACATTGGGTTGTTCGTCATTCCGTACACCCCCCTTTGATAGGGTATCTTACCCCTGGTTGTCTTCAAGAACTATGTGTGGCTTGATTCCCATTCTTATGGGATACATAGGACCGCCTGAATATCTAGATTTCAGGTCCAGCCCCATCTCTTAAGAGATCTCCCCAATCTCCTGGTCACCTAGGTCCCTTGGCATGTCCCTCTCCACGAGGGGGATATATAGGTGTGGTACAGGGTTTTTGGCGCCATGCCCCCTTCTCCCGAGAATCCGCCATCTCTTGGCCACTCTCGAATTGATTCCCTCAACCCTTTACAGTGGTCCACCAATGTGTTCAGAGTACTCTAGTCTAGCACCAGGAGTGTCAGATTCAGCTTAGGAAAGTTCCCTCCACTTTTCAAGCTTCATGTTCCCCTTCATTTGGGCCCCCTTTATCTCTCACACCCAAAGGGACCCCCAGAAATGGCATGGATACCATGCCTAAGGGCTCTCCTACTGTTATGAACCAACTCCCCCAAGGGTTTCAGACAACAAATTGATAAAAATCCCACATTTTGAACATGGTCATTAGTCGATGCTCATTTGTTTGTCCCCATTTCAGGCTAACGCGACGGGGTGTTGTGTTGCGAACATGGTCAGCAGTAATCCTTCGTCGTCACGCCAGCCCCTTCGAGCCTTGAATGTTGGTTTCATGATTCACATTATGTTCCACCCCCATTGTGTCCAGGTGAAATCTAGAAACTCTTGGCATTATCCCTCAGTGCACCTTCGCACGTCAGGGGGACAAAGTTTCAATACGGCGTCCTTCGGGGCTCCCATGGTCTGAGTTCTAAGACCATAAACTAAGATATTCTTTAAGGGATATGTGCAGCTCGATCCTCATCCCCATGGGATACGCGGGATCACCCAAACATCATGCTTTCAGGTCCAGCTCATCTGGAAGCTAGTTTCCCATGTCCCTTGTCCTCTGACACTCTCCGTCCTCTTGGCCTAAGACTCTTTTCCTAGAGGTGCGCGCAGTGATGATCTGGACCTCTTCCACATTCATGTCGGGTATGTTTTACCACGTCGCGCGCATTCCTCCATGTCCAAGCCATATGACTTTAAATTGTGTTGTTTAGTCCTACCACATGACCATAAACTATGACAATATCATCCCGGCCGCACGACAAAAAATAGCACTGCATTGTGATAACCTCATCATAGAGGACATCATGTTGGGTATCGGTCATTTACCATACCATTTTTCAATGCCCGTATGTGGCCTGATTATTGTGGCGATTCCAGGAATTTCAACCCTAGGTTAGTCGCTCCACAAAAGAAAAACCATTCACCTTAAAGGACAAACAAGATACATCAAATTCCGCTTCTTTTGGTGCGAGGGCTAGACCTGCACGCCCCTTTCATCCTTTGCACTGGTACCTTACCGTGTCGTGCCACCCTCCAAGAACTGTGTATGGCTTGATTCTCATCTTCATGAGATATGTAGGAGTGTCCGGGAACTTCCCTGCGGTCCTAGCCTAACTGTCGGGTTTGGTCCCTTGACCAGAACACTTCCCCAGGGAACACATGGTGAGTAGGAATCATGCCCCCATTCATGTCGAACTTCATAATCACCTTACCATGTGTATCCTGCTCTCCTTACCCATCCTTGTTCCGAGTTCTAAGACCTTAATCTAAGACCCTTTCCAGAACAATGTGTGGCTTGATTCCCATCCTTATGGGATACGTAGGAACGCCCAGACATTTAGTCTCGTGTCCAGCCCCGGGGATCACCAAATCCCATCCCTCCTCACTGTCGGCCCCTTGTCCTGAATTCTTGGGGAGTTGTGTAACTGCATAATTTTCCCCGAACAAGTTCTGGATGCCCCATAATGAAATTGGGAAGCGATAGTTCCCTCACCAGGGAAGTCCTATCTAAAAGTGGGGATGATCCATGATCAGATTGATGTGTCCGCCTAATGTGCTTCCACCATGGTGGCGTAATCTTGGGAGTGTTTTATTCTACTTGAACAAACCACCAATTCACTTTCCACGCTTTTCGTGACCCTTTATTTGAATCCTCATCCTCTTTCACATTTGAAGGGACCCCCTAACAGTATGGATGCCTGACCTATAGTCTTCCTGCTGTCCTGGCCCAACATTCCGAAAAACTAATCACATATGAAGGGACCCCCTAACAGTATAGATGCTCGACCTACGGTCCACCTGTTGTCCTGGGCCAACATTCTAGAAGACTGATCAACGATATTTGAGTTAGGTCCCGTGTTGCGAACATGGTTAGCAGTCGACCCTCATTTATTGTCCACATTTCAGGCTAATGCAATAGGAATGTGGTGTTTCGAACATGGTCAACAGTCATCCTTTATTTCCATTCCCCTCCTATATTGTTTTGAATTTAGGTAACATGATTCAAGTTTTTCATTCCCCTATGTTAGGACTGATTCCAATGCCCCTGGCATTGTCCCACTCATGCGCTAGAGCACGTTGAGAAGACAATACATCGATTGGTCTAAGGTCCTCTTCCTTTGGATGGGACTCCCTCTTATCCTCGGGAATCCGAGTTCGAATTTCGAATGCCCGAAGCTTGGTTAATGCCCCCACGATCAAACGAAGTGATAGTACGATCCACCTTTGCTTCTCATGAACCACGTGAGCTTAGTGATGGATTGATATTTATTTCGGGATTATGGTTGTGCATGTTAAACCAAAGGGAAAAGTATGTTAAGAAATGGGGAAAGTAAGTAAATTTTCCTATAAATACAGTTCAAAAGAACAAGAAGCAGTAAAAGTGGGACAAGTGTATGGGTGTGGCCAAAACAGGGCCCCTAAGGGCCAGCTGCTTGGATAGATCTCTCCAATGCTGCCAACTTTTCGCTGGTGGCCCCCAAGACTACCTCCCGTCCCCTGAGGACCCTTTCTTCATCGGCGGCCGCGGAGTGTAGCTCACTGACCCTAGACCGGGCCCGCGCCTGTTCAGCTTAGAGATCAGTTATCTGGCGACTCACTTCTATGAGTTGATCTTGAGCATCCTCCAGATGAGCCCTCAGCTGCTCCACGAGCTCAGAGTAGTTCGTGATGAATACCTCATACTCTTTCACCTATTCCTTGAGGCATTGGACCTCCTGATCCACCCTCAGAAATGATCAGGTACTCCCCGACTCCTCCTGGCACCGGGCGACGTCGGCACTTCGGCTGCTCTCACACATCTTCTCGGCCATGTAATCACGGAACATCAAGTGAAGGCATTGATAATCCACCCCTCTAGCACATAGGAAACATATCCAGGTGTGGAGTGACCCCATCCTCTTCAGCCATTCCGCCTGGGGCTGATTGAGGAAACGCCAGATGCACTTTCATCCCTTACGTTGCGTCATCCGACTCTCCCCGACTGCTTCTGAATATGAATCATCAAATTATTTGGGATCAGCAGGCCGATAGGCAGGGAAGATAGCCAACAGGGCAGCGGCAGGGTCCTCCTCAGAGATTTCTCCCAGGGGAATAGGCTCCTCAGCATCTGGGTGACCTTCCTCTCTCCCTTCAATCCTGGGGGCACCCTCGTCGATTTTCGGCCCTGCCCTAATGGCAGCACCACCGATATCTGCCGCTCCCTGTTCAAAAATTGTCAGAGCCAACTCAGTTTGGGAGGCATGTTCTGGATGGGGTGATACGTTTGCCATTAGCACACTTGCAGATGGTCCGGGCTCAGCAGTCCGATGAGCCTTCAATGTCGTGGTCAATGTATAGACAAGGAGCACCCTGATCAGTTGATTCCTATGATAGTGAGTGCCGGTATCAAAGAAAGGAACTTATAGGAACCCGAGGCGCCTCTAGTGCCCTAGACACTATGGGAGCTGTCGCGGTGGGGGATCCCTTAGTACTTTTTAGCTCGATAACGAGCATCGGTGCCCTGCCTTGCCCCATTGACGCTTCCTCCCCTCCTTCGGTTGGAGACGTCTGATCAACACCAGTGTGCTCCGACGCAAGAGAGAGAAAGTGGATTAAGGGTTGCAAGGAAATTGAATGAAAGGAAAAGTATGGAAAATAGTTGAAACATACCTTCAGTATCTCGGGTACATCTATTTCAGAGCCGATGATCTCACCGCTCTCCTGGAGACTCCCTTGGTGGGACACCCCCTGCGACCCTTCACCTTCAGGCTCCTCTCCTCCTTCACCTTCACCTTCACCATCCCCTTCTCCCTCTACCTCCTCTCCTATTTTTCCGCCCTCTGACTCATCGTCGTTGTCATCTTCCCACGGCGGCATCCTTTCCGGATCATGCTCCTGGCCGAGCAACACCTTCACCAAGAGAGGTGGCTCCACACGCTAACCCTGTTGACGTTCATATGTGTCCATGGCCGTTAGGTATGCATGCCGGCAATGGAATCTCACTCTGTCGGTGACCCGGACAAGCCCAACTTCCAGTAGCTTGACCCCCTCTCACACTATTTTCTGTCAGAGGGATTCAGTACTTATTGATTGTCGCAGGGTTATCCAAGTTGACCATAGCGTAGGGAAGACGACATCTTGGGAAGGTTGAAGCAAGTATCTTAGTTGCTTCCCAGTAAGTTCTCTGGCCACTCCGTGGGACCCTCCTCCTCCAAAAAATGAGGGTGCAGCCACACCATTCGATTCCCCCGCTGCCAAGGATTCGGCCTGTGCAGGCTCTGTTTCCTGAGGCACTACTGGTCCTCCTCATCTAGAGGTACCCTGCCTACTCTCTCGCTGTCGAGGTTCCACACTGACGACCTTGAACTGTCAGACTCACTTCTACAGAAGCCCCTCAGGGTATGCTATGGTCCAATGTTCAGCATACTTAGTTGAGAGGCCAGCGTCGACACTGATGGGAGGGAAAATGATGATGTCGCTGGAGCCGTACGTTGTGAACATCAGCTACAGCTAACACAGAACACAGGGATTCCTCTCCTTGTGTACACCTTTTTTTGCATTTTCTGGAGGCATCTGAACTGTCTAGAAAACCTAGATGGAAAATAAGGATCGCAGAGGATCTTCTCATCAATCCGGGCTACGAGCACCCCACCTCTGATGCTCTGGAAGTACTCCTTCTGCTCCAGTGAGCTTTTCCCATCATCTATCAGCTGACCAGTTGGGGTGGGGAATGGGTTGTAGGCGAAGTTGGCATGGTTACCAATCCTGATCCATACTCCCTCCTCATTAAGCATCATTGGCATGACCCCAGAAATATTCAGCAGAGAGGGTCGCAGGACATTGCCCAAAGGACGGATGGCATTTGGGAAGGTATAGCCACTACAGTGAGCCACAACCTAGCCATGGAAGATCTAGAAGGGGTCACATACTCTCCTAGGCGATCCCCCTCTAAAGATGTGTCCTAAGATGGTGTACAAACGAGCCAGCATGGGGACCCCTAGGTTGAACCTCTTGTTGGTAGCCATGATGCCAGCCATCACCAGGGTCGTTGGGTGGATGCCCATCCTTGCATCCCGCACTGGAAAGAGCCACCCGATTAGGAGTGTGGTGAGGAATCTAGAGTACCGTACATTTGGGTCCCGGGCCTCATTGATTCTGTATCCCCATGATTGGTATTGCCCCGCCTTTAGGATCCTCCAATATGATCTGTTCATGCTCCTCTGGACCGTAGTTGGACACTGTTTCCCCCGCCCTGGCATCTTGAATTCCAGATCCTTCTCCAGGAACAGGCTAAACCATTCCTTATAGGCGATGTCCTTTAGGAAGTCCTTGACCTTCAGCCTCTCCTTGGCCAACTCCAGCAGGTTCCACGTCAGTATGGGGGTTCGAGACCTGTCACCCCAGATGTTCATTGATGGGAGGAACTCATCGTATTGATGGCCCTCCAAAAGGATGCCTCTGATGTAGTGGATGTCCCAGAGACTGATGCCAACTTCCCCATGGTGAAGATGGAATGTGTTGGTATCAGGGGACCACCGAGTGAACAGCTCTGGCCCGAGCTCAGGCTGCCAGTTGAAGTGGAAATGCGATGTCCACACCGCCTCGAAATGACCAATGTGTCGTAGCTCGGTCCCAAATTAGTCTCATGTGTGGAGAACCTAGTATGCCCAGGCCCATTCACTGGTAAAGTTGGCTCCAGAATGTAGATCCCAGTTCTGCAGCCAACCCTTGGTCTCGTCAGTGATGCTCTGATGGAAAGTGATCGCGTAGAGGTTTGGTGAGCTCTCCGCAACAGGATCACCCCTAGAAATGGTCCTGGTCCTGGGATTCAGAACATATACATCCATATGCCTGGTTTCTATGGCAGGATGACCGTTTTTGGTGATGTTGTGTCGAGGAAGGTCGTCTTCGCGGGTCACCCATGACTGTGGCATATCCACCTCAAAGCCTGGAAGAGGAACCTCCTCCAGAATGTCGAAGTCCCACAGCAACAAGTTGTCAGATAAGGCGTACTCTTTCTGGGTAGGGGTTAGTATATTGAAGAGGGTGTGGTTATTGGAGATGACCCTATTTGCGCCATAAACCTCTAGGTTCGCAGCCATTTCTGCCCTGCGAGTGGCGGTTTCCCCCTCATCAACCCGGTCTACGACCATCTTCTTCCAACTAAGTGTTTCAGGAGTTGGCACAAAAACTATAAGGTTGGCATGAAATCTGAGATTCTGGGGCGTAAAATCAGGGGATTTCGTGAAATTTCTGGTTGTGGCGTGAAGAATCCCAGGTTTGGGCATAAAATCTCTCCAAATCTCAGTGTAATTATGCACCGCCGAGTGGTTTTTTTGCGCAGGAGCAGAAGCAATTTCGTGCACGAGAGGTCAATCCTATCGCGCGAGAAATTTCGTACGGAGCATGGGACCCATGGCCGCTTTTATAGGAGAATCCTAGGACCCACGCCTGCGTGAAAAGCCTATTCCACACCTGGATGAGTTTTGTGCATCGTTCAAGATTTTTGCGCATAGGGGGCCTACAAAGCCCTGTATTTCGGCGTTTCCATCAGAATCTGATCATTGTGAACCCTCGTCAATCCCATTCCGAGGGGGGGGGGAATTTGTAGGCACTGAAAAGTGCTTAAGTGCTGGAGAGAGTTTCGAAATGAAAAAGGGAGGTCATATTCAGACTTGGAGGCCCGGTCAGGAGGTCCCAGAAGTGTTGAGCGAAAAAAGGAGGAAGTGCACGAAAAAAATTTGTCTCGCGTGGAAAGTACTGGGATTCGCAACGATTCTCAGCCCCAGAATGAAATAATTTCGCATTCGCTTCCCGCGCGGTTGGCCTTTCACGCTGCCGCCTCCGGTGCGCAATTATTTCGTGCAGCCCAGAATTCTGTGCGGTCAGAAGCCTATAAATAGAAGGAGACCCCCTTCCTTTTGGGGGATGAAAAAATCAAACCTCCTCTTGTGCATGTAATTGGTATTTCGTGTGTGCGCAATATAGCCTTCAGGTATGGTTATTTTTCACGCCAAGTCGCCCCGGGATTCGCCTTCGCGCGAGATCCCCATGGCTTAGACTAAACTCCAACCCTTTTAATGTATGCCCCTTGCATGCAACACCTTCTATGGAGAAAAAGCCATCCAAGTTGCGCGTAGTCCTTCCTTTGCGTGCACACCCCTTCCTTTGCGCGCAATCCCCCTCCATTAAGTGCAATCCCTTCAAGCCGCGCGCAAAACCTCAGGCCCATATTTTTGCACAAGCAACATTGATTTTGCACCAGCCTGGGGATTTTCGCGCCAGACCCCTTTATTTCATGCAATCCCCTGGCGCCCTTCACCTCGGTGCTCCCCGGGAACCCCCTTTGCGCGAGCGCCCGATGCCCTTCCTCCGGGTGCCATTCACAGGTGTCTTGTGCACCCCGAGAATCCGCATCATACATGGTTTTCCCGTACGGCCTTCTAGGCTGGTACGAAGTAACTTCAAAGTCCCTTGGACAATCCTTCCCATTGTGTTGCTTCTCCTCATGCTTCTTCACATAGGCACGCTAACGGTTATTGCTTCTTCGCATAGCCATGCTAACGTGGACCCCTCAATGGTTCACTCCATAACACCCCTTCAGTACGGCCTTGTCGATGCCTTCCATTCCACAAGGGGCAGAGGGCACCAGTTATGTAAGTCTTAGGGGTGAAGAGAAATCCCACCTCGTCCGAGCTGCAGGACGTTAAACTTCCAAGAACCTCGTCCTCAACACATGACGTTAAACTGTGACCTGGCCCCATACCTCACACGTAGGGTCCCACTGCCTCAGACATTCTCTACACCCACTCGTCTCCACGGGGATGGGATCTCCCCTCATAGGTTATGATATCCTCCTTATTGGAGTATCATTTTTTCATGGGGAAGGGCAGCCACCTTTGTGTAAGACCCTAACCTTCCTTGTAGGAGGCAGCACCCCTGCTCCTCCTCACTTCCTCGGTGCCAAGGCCAGCGGAGGGCACGATAGGGAACGAGGCCCCTCTTCTCTTCCTAGGTGCCAAATCCCTCTCCTGGTGCACTTTGATGCCTTCCGACCTCCATACTGGTGTAAGTCTCGACACCATGGTCCGCTCAACACGTAAGCCCCTCTTCGCTTCCCACAGACACACCCTTCGAGACGTGATCATCAGGTCCCTACAACCACTTGTTTCTCACACTGATCATGACTCTCCTGAGCTTAGACTGGGCACCGACCATGACACACCATGGGATGCCTCAGAGCATAAGCCCCAAATTCCCCCCGTCCTGCATGATGTTAAACTATATACCCAAACTACGGGGACTTTGATCAATGATAAGGCATGGTACGTAGGAAACCTCCACGAGGTTCAAGCCCCACCACCATGGGTTTTCTAAGAGCGTAAGCCACATCCAACCCAAACTACGGGGACTTTGATCTGTGCTAAGGAATGGTACGTAAGAAGCCTCCACGAGGTTCAAGCCCCACAACCATGGGCCGTCTCAGAGCATAAGCCCCATCCATCCTGAACTATGGGGACTTTGATCTGTGCTAAGGCATGGTACATAGGAAGCCTCCACGAGGTTCAAGCCCCACCACCATGGGCCATATCAGAGCATAAGCCCCATCCATCTTGAACTACGGGGACTTTGATCCGTGCTAAGGCATGGTACGTAGGAAGCCTCCACGAGGTTCAAGCCCCACAAACCATTGGCCCCAACCGTCTCTGTGTCGGTGTGCAAGCCCCATTTCTACCTTGGGCCATCTCAAGTAATAAGCCCCAATCCATCTAGACCCAGGTCCCTATTCACATCGGTTCACCAACCATGACACACCTTGGGCCGCCTTAGAGCATAAGCCCCAAATGCCCTCATCCCGCATGATGTTAAACTGCACTCCATCCTGAACTACGAAGACTTTGATTCCCTACCACAGGGATACGTAGGAGTCCTTCACGAGGCTCAAGACCATCACTCATGTCTCATCCTGATCTCTCCCTCGAGCCCACGTGTCTCGGGAAGCTCATTCCCTAACCCGGAGGTTCTACTTCCTCTGGGTCCCATCCATGCATTCATTCTCATGGGTCGCCTCTTCAGGTGTCCCACCGTATCATCGAACTATGCGGACTTTGATTCCCTATCACGGGGATATGTAGGAAGTCTCTTCGAGACCCAAGCCCAAATCCACCATCCATCCTGATTCTTACCTAGCCCACCACATCCCAGTGGGATCATGCCACTTCACTCCCCTCCCCAGCATTCGGGAAGCTGCCCTCGTGCTGGCCCCAACATCGGTGTTCCCTCCAGGGGGTTCCTCAATCTGATCCACTCTAGCTAGTGTTCTGATCAGTCCAATATTTCTCTGCCGGACGTTAACCTTGCGGCATACCCTGTGTTAAACATGGGAATCTGAGGAAAACCTCGGATACATGGCTATGGCATACAATTATTTGCGTCCGATGTGTGATGCCTCAGGATTTAACGCCCCCGAGAAGCCCTATAATAAGGAAAAGAAGATAGACATGACAATTCCCCAGCATCAAGACATGCCAGTGATGCCCCAACATGACTGCTCTCTTAACTGCAGGTTGCGGCCCTGACCGGACCCCTTGGAAGGTCCTGACAGAAGTGGCATAATTAACTGGTGTCCATGAAGATATGGTGTCGGGAAGAGCTTCACGAACTATGTTTTAAATCTATGAGGGAGACTCGGACTAGGTGATGAGCTCCGAGGAGGAATCCATAGAAGGAAGAAACGACATCCCATCATCCTGTTTCGATCAGGGAGCATACGTCCCTGAATAATGAGCATATGCCGCCTACCTTTGTAAAGCGGTAATACGGGGTAACAACAGTGCGTCCTCTACGTGATAGATGCGCGCACCCCGGTGAAAGCATCAGAAACAGATACCAATTTACAATGTGATTTAAAAAAATCACCCCCCATCCCATAATTTATAAACTTATTCCTTGAAATAATTTAATCAATATTAAAACATCACTTCAAATATTTTTTAACTGATTCAATTTGATTTTATAAAACTAGGATTTTCAAGCCATTTATTTAAATCCATTACAACACTCTAGGTCTAGTTTAATTTAAATTTTACACCCATTTGTAATTTTTGATGGTTGTAAAATTCCATTTTAGAACCTTCAACTCAAATCATTATTCCTCATAGACAATTTAATAATATTAGTTTTAAATTTAATGTAATATATTAATTTCACAGTTTAATACCCCACTAATAACCCAACACAAAATAACCATAACCTATAATATAAGTCATATTAAGTGGTCCATTAATATAATGAAATATTAAAAAAAATTAAATTAAATTGGTTAATGAATGGTGACTTAGACATGCCCAAAACATGCATTTACTCTGAAACAAGTTATGAGTTAGGGTTAAACTAAAGGTACCATCTACCTATGAATTATAAGATCTTACCAACATGATATCATCCCTTTGTTCGAGAAAAAATTAGAGAAATGGAGAAACCATACAAACATGAAGAATGTAGGGAATAACCCACATAAAAACAGAATAGATATTAATGGCCGAAGAAAATAATAAATGAATATATAAGAGGTACAAAATCATCCATGGAATTTAGTTGTTAATGATTGTAATAAAATTCTCAATAAATAGAGGAAAACTATGAAGAATTAATAGAGGTAGAAGGGAGTGTGCACAGAGGGGTTGTTGGGTGAGAGGAAGAGAAAAGGGGGCTAAAACCTTTTATACCCAAAAGGGAAAAGTGGTATTTTCCCTCTTTATAAGGGTATATGGCTTGGTCAAACTGATTGACCGAATATAAACCAACTTTTCTTCCATCACTGCCTATGGCCAACCACTTCACATGGTCTTGGAACATGGTTTGAAAAAACTTGCAACAACCTTGAAAAATAATTATGTAATTTATTGTAGGTGTTAACATAGTTTTCTAGACCCTATCACATGGTAAAGACAACCATAATCCTATGTCATTTGGGTCACATAGTTGGGGTGAACAGTTAGAATAAATCATTTACTAATTGTCCACCCTTTTCTACTAATCTAAAACATACAATTATGAACATTTAATTCTCAAGACACTCCTAGAAGATCTGAATCTACTAGTGAAAGTCAGTCAAAGTCATAATTTAGTCGTTTGAGAGGTTCCAACCAACATAATTCTATTCTAAATCCAATATTAAAAACTGGACCATCCACCATTTTAAAAAACTAAACTTTCCTCAAATTCAAATCACCATTACAAAACTAAGGCCTCATAAACTTCCCATCATAACACTTTTCAACCCCAAGAAGAAGCAGTGGTTGATCAATTTCTCCATCTGATATACATCACTCGTCAATTCAATTCCAAACAACCTCATATGTTTTCAATTCCCAAATCATATTCAAGGCACAACCTCAACTCAGTGAATTTTAATAGCTAGAGCCTGGGATAATTATTTTTCCCGAAACCAAAAACACTTAGATAGAACTTACAAAAGACCATCTATCCTAAAACACTAATGGTATTTCCATAAAAACACCTAAAAATCCTATGGTTATCCCCACCATATTCTCTAGCTCACCATCATAAATTTTGATGCTTTGGTTCCTCCTAAATCATATTCAATTATTAATACACTACTCCCATGTTTTGAGCACACGTTCAGTGAGTTTATCAACTCACCACACATGAATATACAAAATAATTATAGTTAAACACTTACACCCACTATAACTATAGAAAAACAATTGCATAAGGACACATAACTACCATCCATGAACTAGAAAATGATATACCAAACATTTCTTGGAAATCCCCATTTGTTTCTCTAAACACACCTGAAAAAAATCAAAAATTAATGATTGGTGTTGTTTATAACCACCACATCCCCTTTTATATATGAATTGAAGTTGTAAAATCCTTAGTATACTCATCTTAAAACCTCTCAATTATGATTGTTCACGCATCACCAACCAAAATGTTCATGACACCTTTAGATTTTGGGGCATTATTAGACCACCTAAACATGACCACTAGAGTCTATACCCCACTCTCAAAGAGATCCCATGACTAGATCCCCAACCATCCAATTTGTCATCATTCCCTTCCATACATACCAATGTTATTCCAATCCAATCACCCCCAATCAATTAAATCTTCACTAAGTATGAAAAAAAAATGCATGGAATCTATCCATAATCACATCTAGAATCCCATTTTTCTTTTCTTATAGAATACAAGTATATATTTAAATCATTACACACTACCCTTACAAGGCCTCCACAACTACTCCATGGTTAACTCCACATTTCTTCGACCCTTCCCACATATGGTACATACACCTACGACTGATACAACACAATCCACCATATAAGTGTTGTAGTCAAAAATTTACTTAATAAGCAACAAAATTTCATGATTCAATATCTATTCATCCTAAAATTAAATGATTGGTCATGGTTTTATTTCTCTCACCATAGCGATAATAGAAAAATCAACTATCTATCAACCCTATCTTCCAAGAATGTAACCCATGATATTCATTGATATCCAAACTATAAGAAGGAAATTGGTATTTGATGTCCAATGGTGAACTCCCAACCATATGGATTTACTTATTCTAATAATTAATTTTAATGTCTAATTATCTAATTGAAAAAATATTTGTTTCTCATCAGAGACATACTAAGAAAATACACCACCCCTGAAGCCCCTATCTAGGTTAAACCCAAAAACCTAAAATACACACATAAATCAATAAATGATGCCACCTATAAAATGCAGATGTATCTCAAATGCACCATCAAAAGGCCCATAGGCTCTCTTTCCATAGGCACCTCATCAACCTCATGTCACCTCACACTGAGGGGGACTCTTCAATAGAGACTTTACACCACATAAAAACAGTATACCAACTATCTATGAAGCACATTATTCATGGTACTACCACCAACGCACCATTGAATCTCCCCTATGAACCAAAACACTTCTCAAAAGGAAGGTTAGGAGATATTTTCACCATTAAAAATCCAAAGAGGCCCAATATATAACCATAATGTGTCATTTATCTCACCAAAAATCAACAGGTTCTTACTTCCAAGACACCTTCTCACATAAACCAAATGGCATCATGTATGTCCTATATATTCTTATCAACTCAATATCATCAAGACCTCATTGTTACATTCTTCCCTGTGAATATTTACTAATCTATGTCATGGTCCAATGATCATTCATTATTTTTTCTAGGGACATGTTCTCACTCAATCATTTGACTATGTCTCATTCCCCAATGGTCTCATCAGGCTCAAGGAATCCTCAATGCTTATGCCCAAAAATACTGATATTTCTCATATATCAGGCCAAACCACACAACCAATGACCAACCCGATTGTAATTCCAAGATCAAAAGAATATACCCATTATCTTTTATCCCTCAAACCACACACCCATGTCAATATCGATTACCGCATTAAGAATGTTTCAGAATAACATGCTTAGGAATCTGAATGGTCCTACACTTCCAAACCAGCTTTAAATAAATAAAAATAAAATTGAAGGTTCTTATCTTAGGAAGGAACCAAGTCATATAGAATCCATACCAAAATGTTGATAGGACTACCCATACATCTATTTTCCACATTAAATCATCTAACGGTACTTTAAATTCAAAAACACGTGATGCTAATGCAATTTTCAAACCACTTACCCTAGGTACCACACCCATAGGTACAGAACCACTACGATGTTAGAATGCACTAAGACACACATTTTAGGGTATAAAATATCCATAATGGTCTTTAAACTATGAAGTTAAAAAACACAATACAAGGAATAACCTGACAACCCCATTATCATAATCCAACTGAAGGCATAATATGAAACACCCCACTATCTTGCACACCCAAACCATTCAAGGTATCATAACACACAACCAAGGGTATCACCACCTAGACTCTATCACATCCAAAAACACTCATCTATAGGTTCAAGTCACACCACTATGGATAGTCAATATAAAGTTCCATAAAATTTACATCACTTCTCATTTCACTTTATTTTTACCTTACTAATTTTAATACCCACAGATTCATTTTTTAAAACATTTAAATACCCATTAATTTAAAATTATAAAGAACTATTATATTTCACATTACATGGTATCGTTAGATTGAATGCAGTTAAAAAATATATTCTAAAATACCTTATAAGTTTCTTAATTGATATTTGTTTTACCAAAACCAAATCTTTATAACTCACATATACTTTCATATTAACCAGAATTCACCAGAGAAGATGGAAAAGTAGATTGGAACCATACACTTATGTATAAATCATAAAAATGCTTGAAAATGATTTTAATTCCAACTGTTATCAATTATTTAAAACCATATGCATATATAAATTACAAATAGAATTAATAACTCTCATGAGCATTCAAATCCCATCAAATATCATTCACATGTAATATATGAATTATATATAATTCCTATGTGCCTAGAATGATTCATAAATACACACACCCTAATTTTATACTAGGCCAAGAGATAAAAATCACATAAACCAATAACATCATACCCTTGTGCACCACTCAAGGTGGTAATTAGTCAACTATGGCAGTGTAAGAAAGAAAAATAATTTTCATCTATGGAAACTCAGTTTTTCCCACGTGTTTGGGGATTTAGGAACTTGGGAATGAACAAATTACAAAAACTAAAAAAAATCATCTCCTGTATATCCTGGAAAATAGTAATAAAAAAATAAATGAAACACCTATAACACTACTTTTTAATGCCTCGACCCAAAATTCACTTGGTTGGTACCCTAGGATGGTTCTCCACAAGCCATCATGTTTGCATACCCATACTTTAGAGGGATCATACCCATGGTTAAGCCTCATGAGATTACCATGGGGAGACTATACCCTCATTATTAGAGTATAATAATAGTATAAATAAAATAAAATAGGTACATGTACAGATAAAAATCATAATCAGTGCAAGAGTTAAAAAAATAAAAATAGTAGATGCAATCATAAATGAATATTCCATACATACCAGATCCCTCATGAGAGGATCATACACATGTATTTAAAAATAAATATATTAAAACTAATTCCAATAGATTATCCTCATATGGTCCTGAGTTTTACCTAATCCCTTCATCTGACTTTGACCGTGAAATACAATAATATGCATCAACATCAACCATTCTTTTAACCTATACCTATGATCAAGTACAGTGTCTACTCGGGTACCCAAGTTCCTTGGAGGCTCAACTAGGGTGTTATTATATGTTAGTATCCCACCCCCAATGGTGTCTCTAAAATAAATAGTATGATAAATGGTGAATGCATATGTTATCAAAAGAAGACAATTTGTATTTTTAAAATTGTTTATATTAAATCCATAAAAAACAATTGATTCCCCAGTTTCTTTATGACGCACAAGTTTAGTTATACCATTGTCGATCTCTATGTCTATGATCAAGATCAATTCTACCTACTTGGGTCAATTAAAGGGTTTCTATGATCACACCTCAATGTCCACACCAACCATAAATATTCACATGGAACCCATTTGGTCATCCTAGAATTACAAGTATTGGGTATCAAACAAAATCTAGACAATCATCCTAGAATTTACATTGAATCCAATTTTTATTCCCAATATTCACTCGAATCTTGGAATTCATCCAAGAATTATGGTGAAATTATATCCCTCATCAAAAAAATCCTCAACAAAGGTCAAATAGGGTCTACGCATTCCATCTATCTTTCCAAAGGCATCATCCATCACATGAAATCTAAGAGCTCATCCCAACACTACCAATCATCAAGTATCATATGGAATTCGTGTGCTCATCCTAACAATCCCAAGTAACAAATTTCATATAGAATTCAAGGATCTTATCTTGATATTCCAATTAATTAAGAATCATTTTTTCATTTAATTAAATAACTATTTATTTTGTTTTAAATCTCAATATGATTGATTCCAAAACCTTTTCATTTTATATAGATTAAATTAAAATACACATAAAATCATTAATTAGTTCTACAAAACAATACATTTCATGAATATTATTCCCCAACCATAAGTTTCATTAGACTCTATAAATCCTAGGGTATCAATTACATTAATCAAGTGAATTACCAAAATCACATCCCATCCCATAATTAAGAATCGCATTACACAAAAGATTTAAATCAATGATAAGATATATTTTCATATATAATTTACCCAGATCAATTTTATTTTTTTAAAACATGGAATTCAAATTCGTGTCTTGAAATTTATACCATTAATATAGGTCTAATTCATTGTAATCATCACAACCATTCCCAATTACTAATGTTTATGAAATTTCATTTCTCAATAATAAACTCAAGTCGTGTTTCTAATTAGAGCATTTAAAAATATTAGTTTTAAATTTAAAGGGATTAATCATTTTCAATGTTAAAACCCTACTAATCAAATTACTTCAAATTATCATCTATTATGGTCCAATGAATATTAAATAGTCCATTTATCTAATGCATATAGAAAATAAAAATATTAAATTAAATTCAGTAAATCATGGTCAATGTGACGAGACTACACCATGAAGATAGTTTAAAACAAGTTAAAACATTGGTTTAAACAAAAGGGACCACCTAACATATCCTTACAATAGCATACATATTCTATATCATCCCCTTGTTTGAGAAGAGATGACAAAAATAGAGAAACTAGAAAAATGACCACAAAATAGGCCATAACCAACATAAATAGCAGAAGATATTTTTATGTATATATAAAATAAGAAATGATATTATAGTTTTTATAGACTTAAATATGGCCTAAAATCATAATTGATATAAAGATACACCCAAGAATTAGAGGTGAACCATGGAGAATGAGGAGAGTGATAAGGTAGAATGTGAGGATGGGCTATTGGGTGAGAGGAAGATGAAAAGGAAATTAATTAATTTTAAAACAATAATATAAAATTTGTATTTTTACACTTTTTAAATGGAATATAGTTTGGTCACATGGTTTTGAAAAACTTCTCACCAACTATACATGTGTCACTATCCAAGACCAACCACCTCACACAATTATAGTGCATGGTTGAAAATGCATATAAAAACCTTTCAAAATAACTCTATAATTTACTTTAAGTTTTTAAATGGTTTACTATATCCATTATAATAGATAAAAAAATAGAATTGTATAATTCAAATGCATGGTTAGGGTGTATGGTTAGTACAAATTGTGCTTTAACCGCATGTCTAGTTCCGCTTCTCCAAAACAAAACTTTTGAATCTATGAATCCCTAAGGTACTAATGTGACCTTCTAAGCCCCTATATAACGTCATTATAAGTCTAAATTAGGTACATTTAGGGGTTACAACCCCCAAAATTTTATTCTGATTCCTAGTTCAAAAATTGAACCATCCACCAGATTGAAAATTCAATCTTTCCTCAAATTCTGAGTACCTATGTGTAACCATGGTCTTAAGAAATTATATGGATATTACACTATAAACCCAATATCCGTTATTTTCCACTGGTCACTCTTTAAATTTTCTAGTAATATAATCAATTTTCTCCCTTTTTTATATAAAATTTATGATAAAATGAATTAAAAAAAACCTACTTTATCTCCCCTTTGGTTGAGAATATTGTTTTTCTTTAACCATATTTTATTTAAAATGTTTCCTAAAATGTTTTCATTATTATACAATGATTGAATAAAGTCATTTTTATAAATATTTTATGGTCTATAAAAAAGTTTTCAATGGATTATTTTTTTCATTCTATGAATGAGGTACTTATTACAGAAGTTTTTTATGAAATATTTTCTTAACCTATACCACAGGAATGACTTTTACTACCATCATTAAAACCCTTTTCTTTGAATATTAATTTATAATATTATATTGTTAATTTAAAAAAAAATCCAAAATACTTTGGAATTTTATGGATTTTAATTATGTTATTTAAAATATTAAATGGGTAATTTCTTCATGAAGTATTTTTTTAACTTCTAAAGGAATTCTTCATCTATGATAACTTCTTTAAATGTTACTTATGGTTCATAGGGGATATGATCTTTTCATACAATCCACTTCTTTTATCTAGATGTTTTATGTTGGTGATGTTTTATGATTGATTCTATGAAAGTAGTTACTTTTTTATAGGTTAACTAAGTTAATATTAATTCCTTATAAAATATATTTATTTTCAATAGGTTATACTATTATGAAATGTTGAATGTTTTTATAATGTTGTGGAGAAATTAGGTTTATGGTCATCTGATGGTTGGTTTTTTTATCCCTCCAATGATTTTTATAAATATGGATAACTCGTGAGATAACTATGTTAGGATTGAACCTAATTTCATGATCACAATGTTATTAATGAACTTGGTTTCATATCCATAAGTTAGTATATGGACCTGGTTTCATGTCCACAAGTTTTTGTAGGGACCTAATTTAATTTCCTTAACATAATGAGTGAACCTATTACAATTTATAAATGTTCCAAATGTTACAATATTATATTTATTTAACATCAATATGTTTATGATATGATTTAATGGATTGTGATTGATTATTTATTATTCCACACTCTTATGAATTTTGTCTTTTTTATGATAAGTCCATTTTATATGACTTGAAATTAATTATTTTTAATTTATTGGGTATGAAATTATTATCTTATGATCATTTCCTAAAACCCTTATTCTTACTTGTGATCATTAATTGATATATCTTCTATTTAAAATATTTGATCATCTATTCCCTCCCTTTATTATGTTACCATTCTTTCATGGTCATAAAGAAAAGTTTTATGTTGGGTATGTATAAAGAAGATATTGTGATAAAAGAAGTTTTATGGATATTTTGAAGATCCTTTATGAAAAATGATGTTTATGTATCTAGTCTATAAATACAATAAACATTTATGGTTATAGGGTAGGAAAAATTGTGTAATATGTTTAATATTAATCTAAAATGATGTATTATTTATGTATTTTTATCTCAGGTCACCAATTTAACAATTAGTCTTGATTTATCCTAACCATCAATTCATTCTTAATTCTCAATTTTATATCCTTGAACATTGAACGAGATTTCGATGTGAAAATATATTCCTAATGTGCACTATTCATTAAAACATAATACACCCACTCATTATCATCACCAAAATACCTAGATGATGCATCACAATGCTATTTCATATAGGGATACTATGGTTTGATTAGTCAATTCATCTCCATGCTTATTCCACTCCCCACCATAATAATCAACTCAAAACAAAGGATTCCAAGTAATAGTTCTCTCCAACATCATAATTTCCTACAAAAAAAACATTTCAGTAGTATAATGGCATGCTTGATGTGGGTTCTATCTCACCACACCCTACTATACACAAACTAATTAGTGAGAAATCCTCTGGATGACTATTCTTGAAAACACTCAGTTACTCCCATTGACGTGCTATCATTTCACCAGATCATAATTCCATGACCCCCCAGAGGAATCATGTGATCATCCGAACAACCATACCAAAGTCTAAACATAAAATTCGGTGTAATTTCATAGTTTTTTCCTTGACCAAATAATGCCAGCCCTATATTCTAACCCCAAGCACCAAAACAAAATCAATTTAACCCATCATAAAATCACATCAAAATTGTCCCTTTACTCATGCCAATACATGGGTAACATTCAACACATCATCTAAATTTTGATTTTGGTTTTTACCAAGGATCAAGAACACATCAGATCGATCTTCTATCAAATATTTAGAAGCCACCTTGACAATTAAATGAACAGTATCATCACACCCATGAACCTTCTAACATCAGGTTCATATCTTCCATGGACCACACACCATCCATTATCGTACACAATGGAGGGATATAACCTTCTCACTCATGCTTGAGATCGAACATGAAACATCAAATGCCACAAAATCTAGACTCACCGGGAATGTCACCCCTGGCATCCTATGAAATTTATCCTCAACAAGGTTCACACCCTCCATTGAAAATGTAGAACTTTCCACTACAATGATTTCCTTATGTCACTCACTTAGTACAATCCCAACGAGTTCTGTCATTTTTTTCATGTAAATCCTACAAACCAATTCTCATTAATACTATCAACACCTACAAACATGCATTCACAATTACCTCATCAGTGTTAAAAGCAACATTCCTCATAAAACCTCAGGAAACCAAACCCACAATGATGTTATTAATTACATCATACCTCAACCTATACTAACTACTCACCAATCCAGAAATAAAATCAAACAATTCTTGAACTGCACACATCGCACCGATCTTATCCAAACCCAAAAGGTGTAAGCTCTTATACCACCATGTAACACCATTGGGATCATGATCCAATTATTATCACATCATTAGTTCTAGGATCACAAACCTAAATCACTAATTGTGTCCCACATACATGTTTTTCTTATCTATTCAGAAGAAAATCAGTTCTTTCTCTCACAATCTTAATGCTTCTCATAAATTCTAGTGTCAATCACATTATCACTCAACATACAGGAATCATTATAAAAATATCAAGCGTTTACCCAAAATCCCACCATGATTTATAAATCACATACTAAATAAAAAGTTTCATGTAACCAAACCATCTTTCCCTAAAAATTCAAATATGAAAACCAAAGGCACTGCATGTGATTATACCCCATGGATGATAACACCTCCTATGATTTCATGTTCACAAAAGCTAAGGAATAACTATTCCTACAGCCCATATCTGGTAGCACCACTCATACACTAATCTTACAAACCAAATAATCTACCCATGTTTCTCATCTCTAAGTCACTCACCATCCCAGGATAACCCCTATTTAGGGTTACCATATATCCAAATTACCTAGGATATCCAAAATATATCCTAAATAATATCTTAAATAGGGAACAAATCATGTGGAACATCCCTTATCCCATCTCAAATATCATCAAGAAAAATACGTGCTAAAATACATAATCGAGTGTCATCACAAAAATATTCATATCAAGAATAACATGTCTAGTCATCATCCTACTAATGAAAACTAATCCTCACAAGGAATCAATATATGGTATTACCCTATTAAGAACCATAATTACATCCATTAGTATGTGGATACATCATCCTAGATTATTTGAATTGAGTAATTCATAATCATATGGATTGGATAAGTATAATAAAACTGGTAATATATATAGTAAAACACATTATAGGTTGTTTTTGACACTTTAAATAACTGGAACCCATTTTTTAGAACCATAATCAAGGCATAAAGTGACAATAACAAAATTCTATGGGTAACTATAAATCTATTATGAGAGGGTCTGTATAGTTGACATCAAGGAGCACCAATATGAAGAATAACTATGATATGTCATCAAAGAAAATATATACCATGTTCCAGCTGAGTATAATGACATCGATAATTTATATGGGAAAAAACATACTAGTTGTTGTTGAAACTTGAAATAGATGAACCCTGTCATTATTTATATCAATCGCACATAGTCATGTGAATTTCATGTGATTTCTATGTGAAAAATATGATACATGTACATAGGCCTCTTTACAATGATCCAAGATCCAAAAAACCAAAAATAATAAACCCAATGGTCATGTACATCATGTTGGGGAAAACCATTCAAATGTAAAATAAAAAACAATGAACATATATACCATATCCTTGGTAACCTTAACTTATAATTATAAAAGGTGTTCGTGACTCACCATTTTTTGGTCTATAATAATCTCTGACACATCAATAATATATTTCTACCATCTCTGAAAATAGTAGTAAAAAAATGTGATGATACCACTTTGGAATATCCTCTATTGGTACATAACCACTGAGTGATGGCTATAATAGATAAGTCACAATTTGACCATAGGCATGTCTCCCCACATTTTGCAGCCTTCTGACTAGTAGTGAGGGTCTAGGGTATTATTGTGGCTATACTATACCCCATTATTAGAGTACCAATAGTAGAAAAATAACCAAAAAATGATTATAATTTACCAAATAAATGGAAAATAAATTTTATAATAAATGAAGTGTGGTAGAATAAATTTAGGTAGACTCATGGTCATAAAACATTAAAAAATCACTAATTAGGATGATCACATATATAAGATAAATAAAATATTAAAAATACATTGAGGGTATGATACCATAACTGATCCTCACCACGTCCTAATATCCAATCTTTTCTAAGATATATTTCTTGATCATGAAACACTGGGCCTCTTCCCAACCTAAACTTATAATTAATAAATTATTACCGGGACCCTATGTTACATTCCCACCTGAGTAGGGTTTGAGTACAACTTATTAGGGAACCAAAAATGTGATCTCATATATAACTAGTGAAGAAATCATATTTTATCATGAAAGGATTATCTGAATAAATAATTATAATGAGGAAGCATAAATAAATAACCCCCTTCTATACACAGGTTCTCATGTGACACCAGGGATCAACTATACCTCCATTGGTAAGTGATAGATTTTTTTTTGAGTACGTCAGATAACCTCTTCAACCATTATGCCACTAGTACAAAAACCTTTTTTTACGTCGGTTTTTTTTTACTTTTTAACGTCGTTTTTTAAGCGATGTTATTGTAAGCGACGTTAAAAACCCCATTTTTACGTCGGTTATTTAATAACCGACGTAAAAAATGGGGTAATATGGTTTTTAACGTCGGTTTTTAAAAAACCGACCTGAAATACATTTTGGAAAATGGCGATAAGAAGCCATTTTTACGTCGGTTTTTGAAAAAACCGACGTTATAAGTCATTTTTTACGTCGGTTATTTAATAACCGACGTTAAAAGTTATTTTTAACGTCTGTTATTAAATAACCGACATAAAAATGTTTACTATCTTATAGAAAATTTTCTAAGCTTTTATTTGACAGGTCATAGAGGTCAAACGGATTTACGGATCAAAAGTTATGACCATCAGAAGTTTGATATTTTTTTCGAAGAAAGATTGAATGAGCCAACCGTAGCTTCATATTAGAAGGAATTTTTGAATCCGTAGGGGGATTTGTAGTTTTATCATGATATAAAGAATCATCCATCATTATAATAAATTAACAATCTTTAAATGGTATATCAATTAAGAAAACTACTCATAGAAAATATAAATCATGGGAAAATAATTACAAATACCTTGACGAGGTCGTGGAAATAAGAAATCATTGATTCACGTTGAAGATAAAACAAGTTGATTCGGTAGAATTATGATGGTTGAATTAAATGATAATAAAATGGTATATCAATTAAGAAAAGAAATCATAAAAACCATAAATCATGGATGTATGATTAAATATACCATGACGAGATCGCGGAAAGAAGAAATAATTGATTCACGTTCGAGAGAAAAAGAGTCAATTTGGGTGAACGATAATAGTTGAAATAAATGATCATCAAATTAGGACGGGTGTATAATGGAAACATATAATTTATATTATATGAGAAAATGCGGTATTAAAAATTTTAGGCGGAAATTCAAATTTTTGATGTCGTGATGTAAAAAAATTGAAATTTCGCATTCGTGGGATATTAAAAATATCATTCACGTCGGTTTTATGATAACCGACGTGAAAAGATAATAAAATTTTCACTTATTTTTCACATCGGTTATTATAAAACCGATGTGAAAAATCAATCTTCATCACTCTTTCATGTCAGTTATTAAATAACCGACGTGAAAAATCGATTTTCATGACTTTTTCACATCGGTTGTTTAATAACCGACGTTAAAATGTATTTTTCACGTCGGTTATTTAATAAACGACGTGAAAATTTTTTACAAAAATTTATTTCATTTTCCAAGATTTAATTTGACAGGTCACAGAGCTCAAACGGAGTTACAGATTAAAAGTTATGGCCTTCAGAAGTTGGACATCCTTAAGACATCGTTTAGAGATGATCAACTTCTGAAGGCCATAACTTTTAATCCGTAACTCCGTT
Source organism: Viscum album (assembly GCA_963277665.1). Lineage (NCBI taxonomy): Eukaryota > Viridiplantae > Streptophyta > Magnoliopsida > Santalales > Viscaceae > Viscum > Viscum album. The sequence continues at coordinate 1,438,933,720 of OY728162.1, forward strand.
TGAGCTCCGTGACCAGTAAAATTAAAGATTGAGAAATGAAGTACATTTTTGTAAACATTTTTCACATCGTTTATTAAATAACCGACATGAAAAGTACCTTTTAACGTTGGTTATTAAATAACCGACATGAAAAAGTCACGAAAATCGATTTTTCACGTCGGTTATTTAATAACTGAAGTGAAAAATAAGTGAAAATTTTAATATATTTTCCTGGAAAAGGATTTTTCACGTCGGTTATTTAATAACTGACATGGAAAAGTGATGTACATTGATTTTTCACGTCGATTATATAATAACTGACGTGAAAAATCAAATAAAATGGATTTTTAACGTCGGTTCTTATATAACCGACATGAAAAATCAGAAAAAATGTATTTTTATGTTGGTTATATAATAACCGATGTGAAAAATAAATTTTTAGATATTTTCACATCAGTTCTAAAAAACTGACATGAAAAATGGTGACGTAAAAAAAGGTTTTTGTACTAGTGTGAGGATAAAAACCATAGAGGAACAGGTGAAAGTAATGATTCCTAGGGGTATTACCCAAGTAAATTCAATAGTAGAATTAGGAATGTTTCATATTCCTATAGGGATTACCCTAGTCAATCTATAAAAATTATGCATACTCAATTAATCTTGGTGACATATTGGGAATGCCATAGTCATCAGGAACTTTAACTAAATTCTGGATAGTGTCTTGGGAATTCCTAGAATTAGGTGCATGCCCACATCCTTAGGATATTCATATGAATCATATCATTGGGAGAAACTCCATCTCCATGTTGTCTCAAATATACGTTCTTAATGAAAATAACCAACCTGACTATTTCTTACATAACATCAAGAAAAACTATCGAATCCGTTGCTAGTAATCATAATAACTCTAGAGTCATTAGGAAAATGCTAAACCCAAGAATCATATCCAATCCATTCTACATCCACAGGTATATAATCAAGATCCTATGTATCCTTTACATTAATATATATATATATATAACTCACATAGATTATTACCTTCTATGTTATCTTATCTCATAGTCGATTTGAGTTTAAATTTTACACCAGAAATCATCACTACCCATTCTTACAAGAACCCTCTCATAGTTCAATAAAAAATTGGGGAACCCACCCAATTATCTTAGGTCACATCTATCATAGACATCCCACATAGGATCGTTAATCAAAATACTACCTCTTGGTTCATCACATGTCGCTCAAATGGAATCACATACCTCAACATAGCTATAAAAATTTCAAGGACTCAGTCCAATCCAAGTGAAGTCAGTACAAAAACCTCTATAGATATATGTTCTAAATCCCATCTTAATACCCAAGTCATATTAGGTCGATCCCCTCAGCCAACCTATACACAATCTTCCCAGGACATGCTCACCCGAGTACTAACTAGACAAGGTAGAATGTCACGAACCAGGCTGGGTCTCCATCCAATGTAGTGCCCGACCCGGTCCGTGACATGGCCCGAAGGGTGTTCCCAATCCCCACGGGCTGGCACAAGTGTCCGGGTATCAAAAATAAACTTGGGAACGATTTACCCGGATGAATAAATATTAAAACAGACAACAAGATGAATAAATTGAAACTAATAACTGACAACCAAATAGACCCTTACACCAAGTTCAGATTTAAGTTTTACAACTTGAACTAAAAACCCAAAAGAGACTACCTCAAAGGAAACCAAAACTCCAACACAAACCTCTGTGCGACATGAGGAGTCACATCCCCAAGCCACCGCTACCAAACCAACACGAGGATGTCACTAACTACCCGAACCACCAATGCTAAGCCCGATGCCTCAACCTGGAAAGAAAAAAAAAAGAAACAGAATCTGCATACACCCAAAGGTGTATGTAGGGTGTGAGCTAAAAGCCCAGTAATATGCCACCGATAAAAGGTTCCACGCACAATTATTAAATGACAAATACATTTGCAACTTCAATTAAAGAAAAGAACTAAAATCTCAAACAACATTAAAGAAAACAGGTTTAGAGAAAACTGTTTTAAGAAGGAATAAATTAAATTAAAACACACGCACACGCACACACACTTACTTTTAAAATAACCAAAGTTTCACACCGATGAGTGTAAAGTAACCAATGAGCACTAATATGGGAGGGGTCGCATGGGTTTTAGCTAGCTTGGGTCCCTAGATCTTCATGCCTCGGTGAAACGTGGCTTAGAATGCCACAACCCTCAAAAAAGGTGACTTAGAATACCACGACCCTCAGAAAACATGGCTTAGAAGACCATGACCCTCAGAATAGCATATATTTAGTTAGTGTTGCAATTGTCAGTCCTGCTAGTGAAACCGGGTCGAGTCACCTCCAGAACACTAGCCCACTAGTCTAGTCTACCCTCCTAGCTACCCAGGCTTCCTAGTTTGTGCTCAAACCAATTTCAAGTTCATGTCACATGTCATATTTATGCACCAAAATAAAACAAGACACCGCACATTCCAAAAACCATTACTCTCACTCAGAAATACCATTTGGAAGAATACGCACACTAAAAATATTTCAAAAATAAATTTTCACTACTTACACGACTAATTAAAAAAATAGTGTGGTCAAAGAAAACACTTTCAAAGTCAAACAAACCATCACAAGAATTTATTAAACAATTTCCACCTATGTTGCACGACTTTAAACACCGAAAACCTTTACACCATGCAGCCAAAACAAATTTTTCATCTTTAATAATTATTTAATAAAACAATCCAAATTTTCATAAATAAATTTTTAAAGATAAAAACCACTAATTTACACGCCTAACCGACCCAAACCCCCCTTACATGACAATACCCACACAACATCACCTCAGGAACACAATTTTCATTACACACGCAATTAAAGAATCCGTCTAAAAAGTTTAAAAGACCATCACTACAGTTAAAAAACCCACCAAAAACCTTTCCAGCCTTTCTTAAAGTACGCCGCACAACTAAAACACCAAAACCCCACTCAGATACTCATTTAAGACCGAATGCATATCGACGATACACCAAAATACCAATTACACCCTTTTCACTTCCCAAAAATAGAGACTAACAATTAACCAGAGATGAGATTGCAGCATCAAGTACACGTATTATGACGACACCCTACTAAACAATTCAAGGCATTCCAAACTTAAATGAAAATCAACTTCGCACAACACATATTAATTAAATAACATGTTAAATTAATTAAACTTGCAATTTGATTAATCAGATAATAATTAAGAGCGGAACCACCTACCCCGGTGACGAAAAACCCCAAATACCAAAGAAATACTTCAATCGCGCACCGAATTTGCAGCAATCAACTCAAATAAACTATAACATCAAAAAAACAAACCAATTACACCAAAATTGAACCAACTGCAACCTAAAAACCTAACCTAAAAACCTTCAAAATATAAGAAACAACCAATTTAAGGGGAACGCACCTTTGGCGAGGGTGCGGAATGCTGGTCCGAGCTTAAGGGGGGACGTCGGGGTTGCGGCGCGCCTGAAAATTTAAATCGGAAGAAGGGAGGTGCAGGTTTGGGTGGTGAGAAGTAGCGGGGTGACGCCGATTGGTGTTAGGGGACTAGAAGGGGTACGGAAAGTGTTCATAGATCAAAGGGAGGGCGTCAGAAAATGGGGAGCTGGCTTGCCATGCTGGAGAGGGATGAGAAGGGGGTGACGGTGTGAGGAAAGTCGGAAAGGAGGGGGGAATCAACGCCGGATGGGAGGCCTACAGGAGGAGAAGCACACGGCTTGAAGGTGGTTTGGCCGGGAGTCTGGGCGGTGCGGGACTACTGTCTGGAGGAGGGCGTCGGTCTGGGTGCACCTGGAGGGGCGCACTAGGGTTTGAAGGGGAGGGGATTGATGCGCGAACCAGGGGGGAAACCGAGCGGGGAGAGGCGAGCCCAAGGGAGGAAAAAAGATGAGAGTGAAATAAAATAAAGAAATGAAATAAAATAAAAAGAAAGTGAAGAAAATTGAAATAGAATAAAAAGAAATTTAAAACAAAATAAAACCCAAAAAAAGAAGAAAAAAGAAACATAGGTCATAAAAAATAATAATAATAAGATAATAATTCTATTAATATAACTTAGTTTAACATCTATGACCAAATAAAGGTATCAATTAAAATAATAACAATCCCGACAATATTATTATTATTATTATTATTATCATTATTAATAAGACAACTCTTAAATAATCTTATTTTATTTGTTCGTTATTTTATTTTATGAACACTTCAATTTTTACCCTACTAATCAATTAATTAACCACGTACTGGGTAGGGTGCACAAACAACTGACTAAGCCATGCGGCTTCGCCCATTCCTTGCCTGCGCGCCGGACACTACCAAGCCAAAACACTCATGTACCATCAAAATGCAAAAACTCAAGTCGGATTTGGAAACGTTCACGGTCGTGTTCAAGGTCACGCACCCGAATAATAAGACATTTAATAATAAAATATCATCCAATTACAATTAGTCGCTACGCATGGTCGCAGATACGGGCGCACACCCGTATAAGATCCAAAATCCCTTTTAAATTAGAATCGATTCAAACTGAAACTCAAAGAAAGACCTAAAATAATTAAACTAAAATAATGCGTTGGTCAGGGTGTGACATGGAAAGAAACATTTTCCAAAAATAATTTCATCTAGAAAATGGTTATAATGGTATATAAAGATTACCTAAGGTCTATTAGGGAAAATCACTCCATGCCATCACATCCCTCTATATGGAGGTCACCAAGAAACCTATACTAAGGGCCACTACATATAATTAATTCATTTCAGTTATCTCACCTATGGGTCTTTGTATCACATGGAACTAAATGATAATAAAAATACCTTAGGAAATGGTGGATGAGTCTTCAATACAACATAAAAGGTGTAAAAATATGAGGTTTTATGAATTTTTTGTTTCAAATATATTTAACTTCTTTGATAGCTTGTGTTACACACAACCAAGAGTTTAAATGAACCGTGATATACTATTTAAAATATAATTATTTAATTTCATCACCTAGATATTAAATTGGAGGGTATTAATAGGATTAAAAAATTTATTAATTAAATAAAAATTCTATACTTAATATAAATAATTAGTAATTAATCTCTCAATTTTTCGTAAAGTCATTTTATTCATCAAAAATATGTTTTCTTATAAAATAATTTTTATTTATTTTTCTATGAAAATATTATAATTATTTTTTATAAAATATATATAATATATTTTATAAAATTAACTTCATTCTTGAAATAAACATATAAAAATTATCTTCTAATGATGTTTTGGTATTGTTGTGAAAAGATTGATTTTTCAATGAATAGTGAAAAATAATGTTTTTATAAAACTATCATTTTCTATTCATATAAAGTATCATTATGATTTTAATTTCATATCAATGTAACATATTTATTATTTAATTATATATAATATAATTAAATTCATTTGTATTATCATTATTGTAACGTCTCGAACCCAAACAGCCACCCAAACAGTACTAAACTGGTCGGGTGTTACCACCTTAGGTGTATCTCCTCAAATGCCAAACGTTGTTGACTAGCAGCGAGGGTGTACAAAAGGTATAGTGGGGGGATATACCCTCTCAGAGGAAAATAAGGTACTAGTCTGAGTATAATATAAAATAAGATACTTTGTAGACTCGAACCATCCCCTCATAGAGGAAGCACAATCAATAGAAGATAAACCAGTGGAATCAAGATAGAAACAAGTGTAGTGGAATTTAAATAAAAAAACATGTTGAACACCACTTATAACATCTATTGAAACAAAAAAAACATGCATCCAAAGCAGGTCATACATATCAATAAACATTTGCGCCCATGGCTAACCAACAATAGCTACGAAGTAAAGTAAGTATTCTGACACATAATTAAAACTAAACAAAGTAAACTCTAGCTAGGCATGACCTCAAGGTCCATGCCATCTCTATGCAACAACTAGTATGATTCAACTCATGAATTTGATCTCTTTCCTGCACATAAATCCATAAAGTCTACACGCATCCCGAGGGGCCCGTGTAGGGTGTGAGGCGAATCTGAGTAGGATACCACCCAATGGTGCATACCTAGCATAAGTGTTTAAGTAGGCATGCATATATAAGTAAAGTAAATAGTATGATTCACAATGTAAACACAACTTCTATTGGTGCTCAGCAGCCACCATGCAGTGTCATCTGATTCAGCCAACGCCAGAATCTCGATCTAATAACCCAGAACCACATGCCAAACCTCGTGTCTCAAGTACCAACATCCTAATGGCATACCCAAACAATATTAACCTATGCTTGAAAGCTCATGTCTACCCATAGTTCAAAAACTAGAGGAACAACAATTCTTTTCCTCAAATAATAATTGAAGGAACAACGATATATGCCCTCAATCTCATAACCTAGTAGCCTCATCGCTACCAAACAAAGGCTTCTCACCTTCCACATGGATTCCTACATAAAGCACCCCCAAACCAATAGTACCTAAACCAAAACTATTGGGGGACTCTACCCACATGAGTGGTCAAAACCACCTCATCACAGAGTCAACCTATTTTCACACGACTCAAGTCACAGGTGAGCGGTAATCACAAAATAAAGAACCCAATCCACAAAATATATGACACATCATGTCCCTGTGACCATTTCACCCAAATCTGATGGTCTTTCCATCCATGTAACCCTGGCCATTCCCAACTTGATAGTCACATTGCCTCAATCCGACGTCCATGACGCCCAATCCTGTGGTTAAACCACTCAAGTAATCTAGGTCAATCCCAACCTGTTATCAACATCAATTAAGAATATTTGGGCCATTCCCAACACAACCCAAATGTTTTATCATATGCAATTCAGCAATTACATATTTATCACATTTAAAAAAATAACATAAATAGGTAAAACAATCTAAACAGTTGAATTTCACTAGCCCAATGGCTATCACACAATAGCACTGAGGTCTTGAATGCCTTTAAAAAGCCTAATCATGATTTACCAAATTAAACATAACAGTTTAAAAACAAAGAAGGCCAATTATAACTATTTTGGAACCTCAGGCCAAAATTTCCCAATGAGTGTTGGCCTCTCGCCCGACCTTTCTCAAGCAATTTAGGCAATAAGGTATGCCTCCAATGTAAAAATTTTTTATTAAGGAAAACAAATCCAGACATCCAAAGAAACCAGGGCCAAGATAGACCTATGGGGGCCTAAAGTAATGAAGTACCAGAGCATCTCTCCAAATTATATTGACCCCCTCTGGTGACAAGATATTCAAATTATGAAGTAAAATTGGAGCATACCTGATAACTGTAATAGATGCAAGGTGGTCAGCAACCTGGTTTCCCGTGCGCCAGGAATTCACAACTTTGGTGTTGTTTCCAAGCATGCCCCATCACTTTCTGATGATGTAGTAGATTGACCACAGAGTGGATCCAATGCCATGCAGGGCATTGTGGAGAAGCATTGAATCCATTTCAACCTCTAACATCTCTAACCTCTTGTGCTGTCATAACTTGAGGCCATGAAGCATTGCCCTGTCTGCTGCTTGAAGGGATGAACTGAGACCCAATCACCTAGAAAACGCTATAAATATTGATCTAGCAGAATCACACAAGATCCCACCTTCATGAAGAACCCCCATAACACAGGATCCATCCATCTTGAGCTCCATACCCTTGGAAGGGTGGACCAGGAGACCCAGTAGTCACTGTTATAATTGTTACCTGGGAGGGTAGAGGGGTATGGAAATTGAATTTTTTTAAGGGTGGGTGTCTCACACCAATTGGAGAAGAGGAAGACAATATTGAGGAGGAGGTTATTCATCCTCACAAAAATAGATCTGCCTGAGTCATGACCTTATTCATGCTTTCACTTGTTCCTTGCCTTCCAAATACACCAACAGCCTACATGCAGGACCATCGTGCGGTCCAAACTCTCCATACCCTTCTCACCCGCACTGTGGAACCACCTCTCCAGAAAATCCATATCCTCCATGTTCTGAGTAAGAAGAGTAGCGAAGTCTCCAAAGTACTCTCACACAGTGCTCTCCCATTCACCTTCGAAGAATAAGTGAGCCACAATCCCCTCCCTATGTTGTCTGAAACATGGGAATATTGAGGCTAGAGGGATGCCACAACCTTTGACATTGACATCAGTTGGAAAAGATTTGTTCCTAATACTCCGAGTGAAGAATTTTTACTTCATAGGGATTCCTTAAGGCCATAGGGTCTCATTCAAACAATCTGTATGATCATGCAGTGCCTGGGAGCATCGGTAATATTTAGCTGTGAAATCCCCCGAGGAGGAGGGAGTGAAGACACATCTTTCCAGCTATGAATTGTGTTCAATGAGATTTAAGATGTCATGTTGATCCTCATACAAGACATCCTTGATAAAAGGAGGGTAATGACTATCCTCCCTGAATGAAATAGACTTGAGAAGGAATCCCAGGAATCCAAGGGGATGCCCAGCCTAGTTGTGATTCCAAAAGGATATGTCACCCTTTTCTATGGTCCACCGAGCATGGGGTTCGAGATCCATTATCAGAGGGGAGATCTTAGACTAGAGCGGGAAAGATTGGCCTTCAGGATGGGTCAAAATTCCAAAATGGGAGTTATGCATGGTGATCCCCCAAAGCATGCATTGTTCAAGCACTTCCCATGCAAGCTTTCCATGCATACATGCAAGGGTATAAGTGAGGTTTCGAATGTTGATTCTACTTTCCCCCGCCGACCTTGCCACCTTGTGCCAGGATGTCTAGTGGCACCTCTCTTCTGCATTAGGGTCCCATATGAATCTATCCAGGAGCTTCTTGATATTGTTAATAGTGAATTTTGGTACTTTGATGGATGAAATAGCATGAAAAGGGGTAGAGATAAGGACACTATTAACTAGTACGATATGGCCCCCAAAGGATAAGTATCGGTTCTTCCAGTTGAGGATTTGGTCTATGATTTTTTTGATCAAGAAATCAAAGTCCCTTATCTGAATCCAGCCTGAGGAAATAGGGTCACCTAAATAATCCATAGAAAAGGACCCTCTTTGCATGTCAAGGATCTGCTGGACAGTGGAGATCTGACCAAGAAAACATTTATTGGAGATGAAGCAATCACTTTTAGCCTTGTTGATGACCTAACTGATCCAGTGGAAATACCCTTCCATCAGCTTGTTGAAGGATTTGATATATCTTTTGTTGGAATTCATGAAGATGAAAGCATCATCCACGAACAAAAGGTGAAAGATAGAGGGATACCTCTAATGTTCACAAAAATGTTGGATCAATCCGTTGTTGATGCACCTATGTAAGAGGCGACTAAGGACATCCTAGGAGGTGGTAAAAAGACTCAGATAGATGGGGTCCCCTTGCCTTAGGCCACGAGTGGCCTTGAAGAATTTGTAGGTCTTAACCATGAAGGTGATCACCAGCCATGAAGAACTGAAGCATTTAAACAAGAGATAATCGTTCCATGAGGAGAAGCCCATGCCTGCCAACACCTTATTAATGAAGCCCCACTCAACACGGTCATAATCTTTGTTCATTTCCAGCTTTATAGATATGTTAGATCTATGAGTCTTGAAGTTAATATCGCATATCACTATAGTACACTACTAGAAAAATAGGTATTTGCGACGAGTCATTTGCGACGGGATCCCGTCGCAAATGGCCCGTTGCGGAAAACGGCGTCGCAACAACACTTATTTGCGACGGGCCGGTCGCAAAAAACTTTTTTTGCGACGGGTATTATTCCCGTCGCAAATAGTACTCCGTATATTTGTAAAAAACTATTAATAAATTATTTTAATGCATATAATAATAATAATATTTGCGACGGGTCCCGTCGCAAATACTATAAAAAAAATAAATTATTAATAAATTATTTTAATTAATATAATAATAATCCAGTTATAATTCAAAAATAAAAAATAATAAAATATTAATAAATTATTTTTATTAATATAATAATAGAATTATAATTCACAAATAAAAATAATAAATTATTTTAATTAATATAATAATAATAGAATTATAATTCAAAAATAAAAAATAATAGAATATTAATAAATGATTTAATTAATATAATAATATTAGAATTATAATTCATAAATAAAAAAAATATTAATAAGTTATTTTAATTAATATAAAAATAATAGAATTATTTTACATTCAAATATTAAAATAATTCAAGTATTACAAAAAAATATAATTAAATTATAATATTATAAAATTTAAATATATATATATAATTTAATATTATAAAATATAAATAATATTATTATTCATATTAATATTGTTATTTAAAAATATAATATTATTAATATTTTATAATGAGACAGAAACGACGAATAGAAAAAAAAATCATATTTTGATTTCACAAATTTTATAACATAAATACAAACTCTAATCTGAAGGAGGGGGGGAGGTGGGGGATCTGCAGATGGTGGTGGAGGAAACTCCATCCCTAAAGCATGAGTGAGTCGGCACATGTACTCCATATGCTCCTGATGCTGCTGCTGCCACCGACTCGTCTGCTCCTCGTACAGTTGCTGCTGGCGTCGACGCTCCTCCTCATGCTGCTAACGCATCTGCTCCTGCTCCTGTCGGAGACTCTCTATCAGTGTAGTCTGAGATCGCAACTGATCCTCATACTGTGTAGTAGAAGAAGATGCACGAGCTCCTCTCGAGCTGGACGCCGACATCGCAGCACTGCCATAATAATCTCCGAGAGTCAGTCGAGAGCCGATACCAACTACCCAGCCCTTCTCGAAGGCATACTGGGTGGCCTGCATCCATGCCGCCTCATCAAACTGACGGCCAGTGGTCTGATCTGATGACTCGGCCTGACTCTCAGGTCGGCCCTGTGACGCTGCGGCCTCATATGACTCCTGTAGTTGCAATTTAAAATTAAAATTGTGAATATATTATATGCTGTTAATTTTTAAACTTGAAAACAAATAATACTGACCATGATGTGATGTTGACGATCACCTCTGAGCTCCCCAGTAGCAGGATCACTATACATCCCTTGATATACGTCGTACTCCGTAATATCGGGGTTCTCAACATCCTATAAGAATAAAAAATAAACTGTTAATATTTATAGTTATATAAAATATTTATAAATAATGTATGTACCAGATGTTGTCTATGAGTACTGAAAGAACGACTCCCAGCTCGATGAGTCACCTCCTGTCTCCCCCGATTCTGCCTCCCCACCGATGATCTCCTCTGAAAGGCACCACTCAACCAGTGCGCACATAATCCATCCCATACATGGGATGAAATGTACTCTGGTCGGTGTGATCTACATGACTCGTCAAAATCTGACACTCCTGCTTTCTTCATGGCAGCTTTTCTTAAATTGTGCAAAAAATGACGAAGGCGATCACGCATGGCCACCTCCCATGCCTCGTGGATGGCGTCACGCATGGTATCCTCGATCGGATACCATAAACCCTACAAATAAATCAAAATATCAAGTTAGAAATGAAATAATTTTCAAAATAAAAATTATTTATTTACGTATGTACCAACCAATGGCCGACCATGGCCTGCTGCACATCAATGAGAATCTACTCCCATGTGGTCCACGGCTGAGAGAAATAGTTGCGCAAAATAGCGCTGCCCTGTCCGACTGCTATATGCGAAAAACTGTAAAAATAATAAACACTTATTATGTGAATATATTAATGAAATCTTAGTCAAATCCACAGGTTATCACACAGGTTATCACACGTCCGTGTGCGTGGATCAAACCCAAGACGTGGACGTCGCTCGGGGACGGGGTCAGGAATCATCAATCGTGCAAGACCGCGCCCCCTCCGCGTACTCCCTAGAGCGCCTGCAGGCTAAGGGTCATCTGCCAGCAACTCATCCGCATCGAAAGGCAGGTCAGCATCCGCCAACTCACGAAATGTGGCGTCGTCCATCTGAAACAGAAAATGTTAATGTTAGAAAATAATTGATAATTACTATTATATATACATATATACATATTATGATTGTATATAAATACCATGGAATTCTATCAGTGTTCATCTTCATCATCATCTTCATATATGTCAATGTCATCTTCATATTCCTCCTCAACATCATCAATATCCATTCGAGTTACAGTTGCTTCATCTCTTACCATTTCAAATTCATATGTGACATCATTAACATCATCGTCATCACTGACTCTTAAATGTGGGGTGTCGACATCATTACTCATGTCTCTTTGTAAAAAAGATTGATTTTGAGTACTCTCTTGAAAAACTTCAATTCTTTGCACATCAGTGAAAGCAAATTCACTTTGACTAAACTGATTGTCTCGAATTTTGATTTTTATTACACTCCACCAATCAGTCAAGTCTCTTGATGTAGCACAGTACATTGCATAATAAACATGATATGCCTGTTGATCCAATAAGAATGGTTCATTTACTGCGAGAACACTTTTACATTTAATATCGAAGATTCCATGAGTCAGATGAACACACATGCCTCTCTCTGTATCCAACCACCGACATTTGAACATGGTTATATAATGTTGTCCAAGATAATAGAGTTCAATGATTTCATCAAGTATGCCATAAAAGTCAACTTCATTTTATCGATGATGAGATCCTCTCAAGCTAACTCCACTGTTCAATGTTTTTTTCGATTCCCCATATGCATGTGTGTGGAATCGAAATCCATTCACCGCATATGCATTATAAGTTTTAACAAGTTTGGAAGGTGGGTTACTCAATACACATAGCCGTTTGTCAATTTTATCAGCATGTCGAGACACCTGAAAATTTGTGAAATAATTATCAATATAGTAAACTATACATTGAATGAGTTTCTAGAAGATAAAGAATTTATGTTACCAGTTTTTGAAACCACTGAGAGAAATTTTTCAGTCGACGTTCTTCGAGAGAAGCTGCTGTAATTTGTGGAATTTGTTTCTTGATATGATTATCATACAACCTATAAAAACCAAAGTTATTTACTGTAACATAAATGATAGAATAAGTGATATAAACACTTACAGTACAACTGATGTCATCTCTTCACAGTTGAGCAGAACATACGTATGAGCTCTATGATGTTCATCATTTGAAAGCCAGCGTTCATAAACTCCACCAAAACCAAGCTCTGACTGGTTGAAAACAGATAATTGATTGTTGATTTCATCAATATTCCTCTCGTTCCGTCCCATTCGGTTTTGTTTTGAAGGATACTCAGATTCAAAATAATGGTAGTAGAAAAAAGATATTTTCTCTTGCAAATAAGCTTCTGCAATAGATCCTTCAACAGATGCTTTGTTACGTACTTTTCTTTTCAATTTTTGCATGAATCTTTCAAATGGGTACATCCATCGAAATTGTACTGGACCTCCACATTTGGATTCATATGGCAAATGTAACATCAAATGTTCCATTGAGTCGAAGAAAGATGGCGGAAATATTTTTTCCAGTTTACATATAATTACAACAACATCTTTTTCAAGTTTTCCTAGAGCATCATAATCTACCGTAGCCGCACAAATTTCCCAAAAAAAATGAGACATTTCTGTTATGGAATCCCAAATCACAGAATTCAACAGACGTCTTAATCCAATGGGTAGAAGTCTCTCCATTATAACATGACAATCATGACTTTTTAATCCAGTAATATGACCATTATTTACACATCTACCCAAATTGGAAGCACAACCATCTGGAAGTCTCAAATCTGCAATCCACTGACAAAATAATAAACGGTTTTCTTTAGACAGTGTATATGCTGCTTTTGGTTTCAGAAACCTTTCTGTTCTGACATTCTCAAATAGTTCCAATTCTGGACGCCTGCAAATTTGGGCAAGATCTAAACGTTCATTTACATTTTCTTTTCTCTTTCCTAGCGTATCCAAAACTGTATGAAACAAATTATCAAAACAGTTCTTCTCAATATGCATGACATCTAAAATGTGTCGGACCAACAAATCAGACCAATATGGAAGATCCCAAAATATGCTACGTTTAATCCAATTGTGTTCTTTCCCAAAACCAGAAATTTTCTGTTGGTTTATTGTGGGACCAAAAGTGATGGGAGGTAATGAAAATACAACTGATTTTAACTCCGAACCTGATAGCATTTTTGGAGGTTCATCCCTTTCAACTGTTAGTTTTCTGAAATGAGATCTGTTTCTGCGAAAAGGATGATCAGCTGGAAGAAATCTGCGATGATAGTCAAAATAACAAGGTTTCTTTCCATGAATGCGTATAAATGCTTTGTTCTCTCCCATATAGTAAGGACATGATTTCTGACCATGTGTACTCCATCCAGATAAAATCCCATAAGCTGGGAAGTCACTTATTGTCCACATCAATGTTGCTCTCAGTATAAAATTATGTTTCGTTGCAACATCATATGTACTGACACTAGTACTCCACAATAAATTTAATTCATCAATCAATGGTTTCAAATAAACATCAATATTTTTCTTCGGATGTCCTGGAATTAGTAAAGTCAAAAAGATATATGGCTCATTCATCAACATCCATGGAGGTAAATTGTACGGAGTTAAAAAAATAGGCCAACATGAATATTGACTACCATAAGATCCAAACGGACATAAACCATCAGTGGAAAGTCCCAGTCGAACATTTCTAGCTTCTAAAGAAAAGGATGGATGCACTCTATCAAAATGTTTCCATGAATCACCATCGGCTGGATGATTCAAGATTTTATCGGTTGAAATATTCTCTTTATGCCATGACATCATTGTCGCTGTATTCTTAGACATGAATAAATACTGAAGTCTGGATGTAAGGGGAAAATATCTCAACTATTTTACAGGAATCAAACCAGACTTCTCGTGTCGTCCTTCTTTATATCTCAGTTGCCCACATGTGGGACAACTATCCAACGACTCATTTTCCCCAGAATATAAAATGCAGTCATTTGAACATGCATGAATCTTCTGACAAGTAAGTCCCAAATTTCGAACCAGCCTCTTACTCTCATAGTAATTTTCCGGTAAAACATTTCCTTCGGGTAACAATGTTTTAAGCAAAGAAAATATCTGGTCAAAATAGGTGTTTGACACTCCGTTATCTGATTTGATAGCCATAAATTTTGCAACTGCTTCTAATTTTCTCATCTTGCAGCCAGGATATAATGCATCCTCAGCAGACTTCAACAACTCATAAAATTCATACGGTGCCAACTCAGGATTTGAAGCTATATCAGCCGGAGTTTCTGTATGTTGAACAGATGAACCTGCAACATCATGTACTAAATCTTGAAACCGGGATGGATCCGGAATCAAGTTGGTATCACCTGCTCTGGAACTGCGTTCACCGTGTTGATACCAAAAAACATAATCTGGTTGAAAACCAAAACACAAGAGATGTTCTCCCACTTTTTCAAACATGTCAAACGTTCTCAATGCACATTTTCTGCAAGGGCATTTTATTTTTCCTTCTGAAACAAATTCGGGATTTGATACCGCAAATGATAAAAAAGTCTCCACACCCTCTACATATACTGGATTTAAACCAGAACCGTTTGGATTTCTACGTTGATTTATCCATATGTGGTCACCTAATAATGATTGTTGACGACCTCGTTGTTCCATATTTCTCTATAAAATATAAAATAATTACTGGTTTTGAATAATTTGTTAGAAAAAACATTCAAGCTAGGATAATTATAGAGTTTAGATCATACACGACTGACGCAAACTTTTTATTGAGATAGACCTAAAAATTGACCCTTTAAGAATTAAATATGTTGAGAATAAAGCAAAACATGTTACAATTATTGATAATTTTAATATTATATAAATTTTATTATTATTTTCATAGTACTAATATTATTGGTAATTAATACTAATTATTGGTAATTATTACTAATTATTGGTAATTATTGGTAATTATTGGTAATTATTAGTAATTATTGGTAATTGTTACTAATTATTGGTAATTATTACTAATTATTGGTAATTATTACTACTTATTGTTAATACTAATTATTGGTAATTATTACTAATTATTGGTAATTATTACTAATTATTGTTAATTAATTCTAATTATTGGTAATTATTACTAATTATTGGTAATTATTACTAATTAATACTAATTATTGGTAATTATTGGTAATTATTGGTAATTATTACTAATTATTACTAATTATTACTAATTAATTGTAATTATTACTCATTATTTGTAATTATTATTAATTATTACTAATTATTCCTAATTATTGTTAATTATTACTAATTATTGGTAATTAGTACTAATTATTACTAATTATTACTAATTATAGGTAATTATTACTAATTATTGGTAATTATTACTAATTATTGGTAATTATTGGTAATTATTGGTAATTATTGGTAATTATTACTAATTAATACTAATTATTGGTAATTATTGATAATTATTACTAATTATTGGTAATTATTACTAATTATTACTAATTATTACTAATTATTACTAATTATTCGTAATTATTACTAATTATTAATAATTATTACTAATTATTACTAATTATTACTAATTATTGGTAATTATTACTAATTATTACTAATTATTGGTAATTATTGGTAATTAATACCAATTATTGGTAATTATTGGTAATTAATACTAATTATTAGTAATTATTACTAATTATTGGTAATTATTACTAATTATTGCTAATTATTACTAATTATTGGTTATTATTACTAATTATTGGTAATTATTACTAATTATTGGTAATTATTGGTAATTATTGGTAATTATTGGTAATTATTGGTAATTATTACTAATTAATACTAATTATTGGTAATTATTGATAATTATTACTAATTATTGATAATTATTACTAATTATTGGTAATTATTACTAATTCTTACTAATTATTACTAATTATTGGTAATTATTACTAATTATTACTAATTATTACTAATTATTACTAATTATTGGTAATTATTACTAATTATTACCAATTATTGGTAATTATTGGTAATTAATTCTAATTGTTGGTAATTATTACTAATTATTGGTAATTATTGCTAATTATTACGAATTATTACTAATTATTACTAATTATTTGTAATTATTACTAATTATTCGTAATTATTACTAATTATTCGTAATTATTACTAATTATTCGTAATTATTATTAATTATTACTAATTATTCCTAATTATTGGTAATTAGTACTAATTATTACTAATTATTACTAATTATTGGTAATTATTACTAATTATTACTAATTATTACTAATTATTGGTAATTATTGGTAATTATTGGTAATTATTGGTAATTATTACTAATTAATACTAATTATTGGTAATTATTGGTAATTATTACTAATTATTCCTAATTGTTGTTAATTATTACTAATTATTGGTAATTAGTACTAATTATTACTAATTATTGGTAATTATTACTAATTATTGGTAATTATTACTAATTATTACTAATTATTACTAATTATTGGTAATTATTGGTAATTATTGGTAATTATTGGTAATTATTACTAATTAATACTAATTATTGGTAATTATTGGTAATTATTACTAATTATTGATAATTATTACTAATTGTTGGTAATTATTATTAATTATTACTAATTATTACTAATTATTACTAATTATTGGTAATTATTACTAATTATTACTAATTATTACTAATTATTACCAATTATTGGTAATTATTACGAATTATTACCAATTATTGGTAATTATTGGTAATTAATACTAATTATTGGTAATTATTACTAATTATTGGTAATTATTGGTAATTATTGGTAATTATTGGTAATTATTACTAAGTATTTTTAATTATTACTAATTATTGATAATTATTACTAATACTTGGTAATTATTACTAATTATTCCATATTATTACTAATTATTACTAATTATTACTAATTATTGGTAATTATTACGAATTATTGTTAATTATTACTAATTATTACTAATTATTACTAATTATTACGAATTATTACTAATTATTACGAATTATTACTAATTATTACGAATTATTACGAATTATTGGTAATTATTACGAATTATTGGTAATTATTACTAATTATTGGTAATTATTACTAATTATTGGTAATTATTACTAATTATTGGTAATTATTCCTAATTATTGTTAATTATTACTAATTATTGGTAATTAGTACGAATTATTACTAATTATTACTAATTATTACTAATTATTGATAATTATTACTAATTATTACTAATTATTACTAATTATTGGTAATTATTACTAATTATTACTAATTATTACTAATTATTGGTAATTATTACTAATTATTACTAATTATTACTAATTATTAGTAATTATTGGTAATTATTACTAATTATTACTAATTATTGGTAATTATTCATAATTATTCCTAATTATTCCTAATTATTCCTAATTATTCCTAATTATTACTAATTATTACGAATTATTATGAATTATTACTAATTATTGGTAATTATTGGTAATTATTGGTAATTATTGGTAATTATTTGTAATTATTGCTAATTATTCCTAATTATTACTAATTAGTGGTAATTATTAGTAATTATTACTAATTATTGATAATTATTAATAATTATTACTTATTATTAATAATTATT
Organism: Viscum album; assembly: GCA_963277665.1. Classification (NCBI taxonomy): domain Eukaryota; kingdom Viridiplantae; phylum Streptophyta; class Magnoliopsida; order Santalales; family Viscaceae; genus Viscum; species Viscum album. Next base: position 1,438,952,314 of record OY728162.1, read on the forward strand.
ACTTATTATTGGTAATTATTACTAATTATTGGTAAGTATTACTAATTATTGGTAATTATTACTAATTATTGGTAATTATTACTAATTATTGGTAATTATTACTAATTATTGGTAATTATTACTAATTATTCGTAATTATTACGAATTATTGGTAATTATTACGAATTATTGGTAATTATTCCTAATTATTGGTAATTATTCCTAATTATTGATAATTATTGGTAATTGTTCCTAATTAGTAGTAATTAAATGAATAATTACCAATAATTAGGAATAATTACCAATAATTACGAATAATAACATTATTAGTATATTTTATTATTAATATTAAAATAATATAATTTTCTAATTTATATACAATTCTCCTTTAATTTGTGTGTTTTCTATCTCCACATACAAATAATACATGTGGAGACAGCAAACACACAGATGAAAAGAGAATTGTATATATATAAAAAATTATATTATTTTAATATTAATAATAAAATATACTAATAGTATAATAATGTTATTATTCCTAATTATTAATATTTATTACTAATTATTAATATTTATTCTTAATTATTAAAAAATATTACTAATTATTCCTAATTACCATTAACTATGAACAATACTAATAATTTAAATTTATTAAGTAACAAAACAATGTAAACATAATTAAATTACAACTAATTAAGAATAATTAAAACTAATAAAAAATTAAAAATAAATATTAAATTAAAATGAACATAAATACCTTGAAAATTGATCTGCTCTGATCGTTCTTCAAAACTTTAATATCAACTCCGAAGAAAAAAATTAAACTTGAGAAAAACAAAACTTTAGAAATAAAACTTTGAGAGAAGAAGAAGATGGAGTTTAAGAATGATTTGAAAAAAACGGATGGGGGTATTTATAGGTTAGAGTATTTGCGACGGGAATCCCGTCGCAAATAGTATTATTTGCAATGGTACCCGTCGCAAATACCTTAGCCATCATTTATTACGGTCAATGGTTAAATAGTTATTTGCGACGGGTCCCGTCGCAAATAACCACCTGCCGACATAGTATTTGCGACGGGAATATTCCCCCGTCGCAAATACCTTTTACCGCCGCCGGTTATTTGCGACGGGAATATTCCCCCGTCGCAAATAAGTTTCCCGCGATTTGGCGCGCAAATCGCGCCAGTCCTTTTGCGACGGGGAAAGCTATCCCGTCGCAAAAGACTACTTATTTGCGACAGGTAAATACCCCCGTCGCAAATAAGTTTTTAACAGGACTATTTGCGACGGGAATAAATCCCGTCGCAAATACCCATTTTTCCCGTAGTGGTAGTGGCACATACAACCCGAGGCAGGCCACCCCCCCTGAAAGAAGTCCTGGATGGATGAGATAGTATTAGCTTTCACCACTTCCCATGAGGATTTATAGAAGGATCCCAGGAAGTCGTTCAGACCTGGGGCACTTTTGGGGTTGAGGCTCATCATTGCATCGTGAATCTACTTTTCATATGGGATTGATCTAAGTCCTTTGTTATCCTATTGCAAGAGATGGATGGGGATCACATTAGAAATATTTCTATTCCACTTCGGGTAGCCAGCTAGCATGCGGGGATTTTGGCCAGCGAGGAGGTCCCTAAAGAAATAGTAATCTAGACCACCCACAGTATCTCTGTCATCCGTGTAGGTTCCATTGTCTAAGAGAATATTTGGTTTCACTATACACTTCCTCTCTTTGATGCACGCATGGAAGAAAGTTGTGTTCATGTTTCCCTCACTGATCCATTTTATCCTAGACTTTTCTCGTGCCAGGAATTCTTGTCTGAAGATCAAATCCGACATAACTTATTTATTTCTGGATAGGACCTCGAAAATCTGATCATCCCAAGCATTTTCCAGGCTATTCTCAAGGCCCTCAACCTCTGGCATGGAAAATTTTATGTCACCATCGATGGGGGGAGCCCTTTCGCCCACGCCTGTAGTTTCATCTTGAGTATTCTCAGTTTATTATGGATTTCCACCCACGTATACCCTTGAGTGTGATCATTCCATACTTCTATCACTATATCATGAAACCCTGTGGAGATATCCCATTGCTGATAAAACCAGAATCTATCCTGGAAGTACCACCCTATAGACAGAGAGACCAGGAGAGGAGAATGGTCTGATAAATTGCGAACAAGGTGACTAAACTTGGTGTTAGGGAAAGTGGTGAGGGCCTTCATGTTAGCCAAACAGCTGTCCAAGCGGCTCCACGTGCGACGAGATCCATTTTGGTTGTTTCACTAGGTGAATTAGTCACCTAAGAATCCTATATCATCGAGACCTTTCCTGGCCATGAACTATTTGAAGTCCAGGCTAGCCTTCCTATCAAATGGGCTCATTCCTTTCTTCTCATCCAGATCGTCAATGATGTTTAAGTCCCCCCCAACGATCCATGGGAGGTTTTCAAGATCGAAGGAGTTAAGGTCTTTCCAAAGAGCTTCCCATTAGCATGCATTGTAGCTTCCATAGATTACGGAAATGAAGACAGAGGTGTCATCGTGTGACACCTTCGTCGTGATGAATTGATCGCTGGCTTGAACAAGATCCACTGAGATGTATCTGTTCCAGAATATCTAGATGTTCTTATTGATGTGGTCAATATGCCTGGAGTCGTTCCACTTGATTCTCCTAGAGAAATCCTATATCTTTTTAGAGTTTTGCATATGCTCAAGGATAATGACTATCGAGGCTTTGTGTTTCCTAACTTTAGTGGAGAAGAAGTATGCCTTAACCCGAGAACCAAGTCCTTATGCATTCTATATGATTAAAGATATCATTAGGTGAACATAGTTCTAGATTTTCCTCTAGAACTCTTGGCCTTGTTGAGGTGGGAGGATGAGATATCCTTTTGAATCTTTGATCTTGATCATGTGCACACACCACCATCCTTGGAAACCAATGAGGTATCAGGAAGAAAAGGTCCCTAGGGGAGGATGGGGTTATGCTTCGATCACTTAGGGGATCCTGAAGGCCCAACCATGGACACTGAGGCTAAGGTTTGGGAAGCCCGCTGATGGGCTCAAGGGAAAGGCAGAAGCAAGGAAGGGGTACAACCCACCTGGGGGTACAACCTGGAAAGGGAGTTCAGGACCTGGAGAGCTGGGTAAGGGGGGAGGCCCACCTAGGGAGACATCCTGGGAAGGGAGGGCAGGACCTGAAGAGCCAGGTGGTTCCTGGGGACTAGCAACAGGAGGAGAGGGGGCGGGGGCAAGGCCAACCGACCATCAAGGATGAAAGAGCCTATGTGCATGAGCTCGTCTAGTCGAGACTCCTGAAACACCAGGGAGTGCAAGAGGGCAGAAAGATCAAGCCCATACTATAGGGAGGACAAGCATAGAGGGGATAAAGGAATCAGGTCCAAGAACCTCAGCGGGGTGACAAGCCACATTGAAGGCATCTCAGGTGCAGGGAGGGAGGGGCTAGGGAGAAGCTCCACAGGAGATTCTTTCATGCACTGGTCCACCTCAAAAGGGAGGGGACCAATGGGTTTTGAGGTTGGAAACCTTGGTTGGTTAAAATCGACCTTAGGATAAGGTCGACTGTCACTGTGATGCTCCCTTCTGCATACCTGAAGAGAGTTCCCTTTAAGTAGGCAGTGGGACCAATACCTTGGAAAGACTGGGTAGGCGATGTCTTGGTTCCAGGGGAGTGCATCATGCACCCCAAGAGAGAGGCAGTCAGGCATGGGAAGGTATAGGTCTATCTCCACATAGAGGTGAGTTGTCTATGCATCTACACAGCCTCTAGTCCTTTCATTAGAGCAGAGAAACCAACCAAGGGAGTCTCCAATTGCTCTCTAAAAGGGGAGGGGAGCCCTGGGAGAGAAATCCCAACCACGAAGAGCAGACTTTCTTTGCCCCTGTGGAACTCCATGGACCAGCGAGAGAGGATTAAGAACCACTGGCCAAGAGATCAGGTATCCTTACACCGCATGAGAATGAAGTCAACATTTGATGAGAATATTATGAAAAGGGAGTTCTTGTGGACCAGTGAGATCAAAATCGGGCCACGTAGCCCCCACGAGGAGACAAAGCGCTGGAAGACACCGAGCGGAGAGACTATCACACCAAAACAAGACACAAGAGTCCTCTTAAGGAATAATTCAGCATCTGTAAAGGCTGATGCAGGGAAATCTAGAGAGAGGCAACCTTCTTCCATTAAATCCTTCGGAGCAGGAAAAACAATCTCTAGGAAGCACACCTGTGTTGAGCCACCCGACAAGCCAAAAAGAACGTCTCTGAAGGATCCCAACTTGGGGGTCCACTCAGGGCATGGCAGAGGGTTCCAGACCCTAGGCAGGGGAAGGATCCATTGAGATCTGGGGGCTTGGAGGACAAGGGGGGATCCGTAGGAAGGTAGAGAGGAGAGGAGCCAAAGAGGATCTAGGATTGAAGGTTGACGGACTAGATGGTGACCAAGCGGGCAAGATCACAACAGGTAGAAATTTTGAATTCCCCAACAGTGTGTGGGGTGCATTCGAGAAATCCATTGATATCTAATATTGGTCTCTGGTAATAGGGTATTCCCAAAGTCATCCCATGGGTCTAAAAATTAATTCAATATGCAATAGCAGATAAAATAGAACCTGCTCAAAAATACCTGAAGAAGAGCCAAAGTCCTCACCACACAAATGTCCACAAAAACACAAAACAAGGTATGCACCACCTACCTTATACTCATACGATGATCCTCATACAGCAACAGCCTCTAATTCGGTCTAGAACTAGGTAGATCTACAAAACGAGCATTAATTCTCAAACCCCTATAACTTAGATTAGAATACAAATCAAGATGAAATGCTCAAGGAAAATCAAGATCTCACCTATGGGGTTCCAAATCATCTGACATCGATCTAAATAGAGTTTAGACGAATGATTGGGAGCAAAAACGAGCATCGGTGCGGCTTGTCCGTGAACCCAGATAAAACCCTCTACCCTCTGCCTCAAAATGAGGCTACTGCCTATTTTAATGAAAAAAATAAAATACACAGTGTGTATATAGGTATAAACGTTGTGTATATCATTTTACTATTCCTAAGATGGCTGAAATTTCACTGAGGACCTGCCGACATGACTACACGGCGTGTACAAGGCAGTACACGACATGTCCTTGGTTTTCCCCCTCTAACTCACTGATATACCCACACGCCATGTATATCCCCTATACACGGCTAGACGACACGACATATACTAAGAGTACACAGTGTGTACTTGCTTAAAAATCTCTATCTGACCAACACACCAACGTGCCATGTATGGCCTTCTCACATGGAAAGGGTACACAGCGTGTACTGGGAAGTACACGGTGTGTAACCTGGAAATTTTCAGAACTGCCCAGTTTTTCCCCTATTATCACAAAAACAACTCAAAACAAAAAAGAAATAAACTTTTACCTTAATGTAAGAACTGGGTTCTTACAATTATACATGATTTTGGTATAAATACATTTTGGCCTTAAAACACATTTTTCAAAAAACTATTTCTCATTGAGTTTTATGCATTTATATTAAAATTAATTGCGGTCACTTATAAAAATTGAATCATGAAAAAAGGGATTCCATATTTATAAAAAATAGATACAAATTTTTTAAATATTACCCTTTTCTTTTTAGTCAAAATGAATAGTAAATGTGGAAAAATTTATCACCTCAGTAAAGGGTAAATTAGGTAAATCTTAATCAAAAATAATTAATAAGGCCAAAAGTATTCATAAAAATTATTAGTTAATGAATTTAATTATCCCCATAAAAACTTATTCTTTAATTTGAGTTTTTAATGGACACTTTTCTATGAAAAAGTTATATATACTATTTAAACCAAAGGGAGTGACAAAATGTCACTCACTGAGTTTTAAATATCATTTATGTGTTCACATAGGGGCACAAATTAGTTATGAAAAAATATTAATTGTATTTTTTTACTCATTAAATTATTTTTATGATGATAATTTATTTTTAATTTTTATAAATTAAATAATTACAATAAGCACTTACAAAATACCAAACCAGTATTTATTCAATTAATAGAGAAATAAAAAAATGGTATTAATAAATATTAAAATTAATATAATTTTAGAGAATTAATGTTATATAGGAATTTTATAGAGAATAAAAAAAATTAGGTATGAATTAGAATATTCTGTTTGAACTTATTTGGTTTTCATGATGTGTTTAATGTCAAAGTAATGAATATTATCAAAATTGAAAAAACTGATATTTAATGAAAAAAATATTTTATTAATTTTTTAAAATATGATAAGAATCATAAAATTGGTAAAATGGGAAAATATATGGTTTAAAATATATCTCCCTATTAATTTATATTCCATTATGAGGTTTTTTTAGATTTAATTTATTATAAATCAATAATTTAAGAAATTCCAAAAGTGCCCTTCACCTCAATTCTAAATGGGAACCTCATTCCTCACTTCTTTACATGGATTTTAACCTTCTGTATTGACCATACACAAAAAAATATCTTATCATATTCCTTATACACATTATTTTGGTTCTTTTATTATATAAATAAAAACACTAGATACCATAAATAGATATTTTTGGGAGTGATCTCAAAGAAGAGGTAATCGTCATAACTGATCACTTTCTTTTTTATTCTCCATCTGATTCCTATAAATCTATTGTATTATTCATAAAATAATAAATTAATTATCCTAAATTTTTTAAAATGTTATTATTATTATTATTATTAAATCATTATTATCCTTCCACATTTCATCAAATGAGATGTGAAAGTATCGCTCGTGTGTACGTACGGCTTACCGTCTCCACTAGCGGTATGTTTCATTTCTCATAACCATGTTTTATAGATGGTTAAAATTGTGGATTTAAAGAATATATGTTATATTTATGAAATAATTATTCCTCTTAAATGGTAATATAATATCTACCCCTTTACCTTCAAAACCGTTGGAAAATGATAACATCGCTCATGTGTGTGTGTGGACTATCACCTCCATGAAGATATGTGATTTTGTTTTCATCTTTATTTTATATGGATGGTATGGAGGATGTATATAATTAATATATATGATATAATAATGATTATGTAAATTTTTATTATTATATACCTTTCTTTCATTCTATATTTTAAAAAATGAAAATAGTGTTCATGCGTATGTATGACTTACCATCTCCATAGATAGTATAATTCATTTTTTATCTCTATCATTATGGTTGTCATAAAATAAATATATATGATATAATAATAATTTAAATTATTCTTCTATATATTTATAATAAATTTAAATTTATTATATATGAGGTTAAATACCATTCAAAGGAACTTTGACCTAAGGCAAGATATTGTTGTCCCACTTTTATTTTTTTGGGACACATGCCTTATACACCACATGTTTCTTTTGTGTGGTGTATATAGTACCCATAAAATTATTTTATGATTCATATCATATGAATTATGGGATATACATATCCATAAAATTCTATTTCTTTCAAAGGGATTGTGATTCAAATGATACCAAAGAGGTAAGTATTTATTTCACAATCTCATCATTATTCAAGATTGTTTATGTTTAATATTTTTTTGAGGAATATTTATTTTCCATGTCCATGTTTTCTAAAAATGTTTCCAAAAATTTTGTTACTATTCTCATAAAAAAATATAATATCATTTTAACCATATTTTAATTTTTTTTAAAATATTTTTAAAGGGATTTTTTTAATTTTCCAAACAAGGAACATTTTGAATTTTTAGACAATAGTGTGAATGGAATTTATTTTTAAATTACACATAATGAGTATATTTTCTATCCATTAGGAAACATCAATGATTATAAGATAAATTTATATGTTTATTTTCAAGAAAAATCATTTGTAAGTGCACATCACTAGTAGAAATAAGGGCTTTAGCGTCCTCCTAGCGTCCACCAAACGGCTGACGTTTTTGGCTTGTTGCTAATGCCTTTAGCGGCTGCTAAAGATCAACCCCAAAAAATGCAGTTTTTTGTCCATGATGCAGTATGCAACACAGAAGTCGGCCACAAGCTTGGCTCACCAGCCATGGCGGATGCACGGTGGCCAGGGAGGGTTCGGGTTGGTTAGGGGGAGTCGTTTTGTGGTGGGGTGATGCCGGGGGGAGACCATAGGGTCACTTGAGGTGCACTGATGTGTTCGGGATGGATGCAAGTGAGGCGGGGGTGGGGCGGCAGGGTGTGGCGAGGCGGTGTGGGGCGATGTGGAGGAGTTGCAGGTCTTGTTGAAGAAGATGAGGAAAAAATCCCACTGATTTTTTGCTTCAGTATTAGCGGCCGCCATTTGGCGGGCGCTAATACACCCTTTAGCGGCCGCCAAATGGCGGTCGCTAATACATGCAACCAAAAAGCGGGAAAAATCCCACCAAATTTTATTTCAGTATTATCAGCCTCCATTTGGTGACTACTAATATCCATTTTAGCAACCACCAAATGGCGGCCGCTAATACTGATGCGCTCAACTGCCCAGAATTCTAGTAGTTCATATTTTTAAATATAGAAGTTATTTTAAAATAGAAATGTTATTTTGCTAAAGAATTTTCTACATGGTCTTTCAAGATCATTTTCCATCTAAGGTTAAGTCATTTGATGATAAATAATATTTAATTGTGATATAACTCAATGATACCATAATTATTAATTTTTATAGATGGTTTATATTTATGATGAAAAGTTGAAATTTTTATGAAACTCGTTTCATTTCCATGGGTTGTGCTATGATGAAAGGTTTATGAAACCAATTTATTTCATGTGTTCTGATATGATGAATTTTTTTTAAAACACATATGTAGGGTTTTCATAATTTTATGGGTTGTACCAATATCTCTATCCAATGCATTGGGTAAATTATTATATCTCATGTGGTGATTATGGGAAACAAGTCGGTGTGCCTGTTCCGTAATGGAAAACAAGTCGATGTGATTGATCCACTTGGGGATACAGGGTTTGATGCCTCATACGATCATCTTGGTATTTAATATTGATATATTAAATGTTTTATATACTTATTATACTGACACAAACATTTATGTCCTAAATATATGGTTCATGATTGAGTTATGATGATTTATCATTCATATGATTCACGTCTTTTGAAATTCTAGTGTTTTATTCTATTACTCATGTTTCTGTTATTTTACATATTGGGTGTCAAGTTTGTAAGTCATGTTCATGATCTTATACCATTATAATTATCATATGTTTTCATAAGATTATCGATTGATATATCCCCTGTTTTCCCTCACTGATCATCAAAGCTCACCTATTCTTATGTTTATTTTTACCAAGTTTTGAAGAATAATACTAAATAAATTATGTTTAAAAGGGATTCATATGTGAGGAATTTTATGGGAGAATTTGAAGAATTAACATGGAATCTAAAAAACTGGGTATAGTGGGAGATGATGTCAATCTTTATGAACAACTTTTTTATGATTTCATCTTGAAATGAGTTTTTTTCCATTTCTCCAAAACTCTAAACCTAAAAGATAATTGGGTATGAAATTAATCCATTATTCCCTTTTTATGTTTTAAGTTTTGTATGGGATGAATTGAGTCACATTTATTGGTATCAAATCTATAAAAGTAAAGTTTATGTTTTTTACACTGGATCTAGAAGTGCAGGTCTCGAGCTGTTACAGTTGGTACCAAGGAGGGTTTAGACAAATTTTGAAATTATTATGTTTTTATGAGATTTTATTTTATGAGTTATGGATACCATCATGTATATAAAAGTTTTCGGTTTCCCATAATTTCTGAATCTTATACACCCCTTTTGGGGGTTTAACTGTCAGAAATTTAAGGATATTAATGATATTTTAGGAAATCTATATTTAACACATAGGTTTAATGTGAAGTATTATTTTAGGAAGAATGAATTAAAATTTTTGGGCATAAGTTTTTATGTTATTTATAATCTTTAGGGTTTATACAATCTTTTATTTTGAGGTATGTATGGGTTATTACATTTTGGGATGGAAAATGAAAGGTATGAGATCGACTTATAGTTTAAAACATTTCTTTAATGATTAATATATTAAGTATATTTTTTGATGTTTATCACATTTATGGAAATATTATAAGAATTTTATTAATATATTTTTAAAATAAAATAAAAAGACAAACTGCATGTCAGGTGACACCCATCACATACGGGAAGGTTGTGAGGCTTGAACCCACAACCGAAGGGAGACAAGGGTGTATCACCTACCATTGGCCTACATGATCTACTGATTAGCATTAAATTGTTTTTCATTCTTTATAATAACAAAAATATAAAATTTTGCTTACTTTTGGAACATATTTTTAATCTTATTGATAACCATGGGATTGGGAATTAATTTGGTATTAATATATTAATGTTATTTAGGAATATGTTCGCTATTTTGGGAACCATTTATAATTTAGGTAAATAGAATATTATGGAATTTTGTTTAAGGAATAAATTTTGAAATTTATTTTGGAGGAATATGTTATTTTATTGAGTATTTATGGTTATTCGGGTTTTTTATGTAAACTTGACAAGGTATCATGTAGATTATATATTTAGGGCATGCACATTTTGGATGATAAACACTTATTTTTTTTTAAAGACTATGTGATTAAATCCTTCTTATTTTTGGGTTTCAATCTAATTTTGGTATATTTTGATGTATTTTATGAATATTTATTTATTAAATGATCTAAATTGAACTTTGGGTTTTACTATTGGATTTTGAAGATTAAAGTAGTATTCCTTATATGAAGGTTTATTATTTATTTAAATCGTACCAACATGTGCTAATCATTTTGGTTTTTGTAATGACTAAATCCAAGAAGTTTATTTTATTATTATTTTTTGGATTATCAGATCCACTATAAGTTGATTATAGTTATTTTGGAATGAAAAATTCATCATAAATAATCATCATATGGAGAAAAAGATGACATTGTGGTGAAAATTTATTAAATTATGTAATTATACTTTTCAAGTGTGTATATATATTTACATTCCTATTAAATATGGAAAATTAATGCCTAAACTCTATTAAAAGTATCTTAATACAAAAATGTTTCCCTATAACCATCAATTATAATGAATTGACACATTTCTAGTTTACTGTTTTGTGATTAGTAACTTTCTCATAATAATTCACTTTATTATGATAACTGATTTATAGAGATTAATTTTAATTCATGTATATATCTTCACTTACCCATTAATTTTCTTCTATTTGGAATCCTAGTTTGTGTAATCCCATATGACCCTTATACTTCCCTTTCTCTCTTTTAAAGTGAAATTTTTCTTACCCCTTGTTATGATGTGGGTATCCACAATGGAATTTTCAAATGAATAACATTTCAATACTGAGAAAAAAATTTGAGTATGAAATTTATAAAAGGGGGGAAGGATAATTTAACACTGGGAGACTTCATTATTATTTTCTATCAAATCTATTTAAATTATTTGATACCTTGTATTACATGAAACAATGAGTTTAAGAGGACCACGATATACAATTTAAAATATTATTATTTCATGTTATCATTTAATGTTTAAATTTTTGGGTATGAATTAGATTAAATAATTTATTAATTATATAAAAATTCCCTATTAAATATAAATACTGATTAATTAATCACAAATTGTTTTAAAGTCATTTTATTCTCAAAAATGTTTTTTTCAAAAAATAATTTTTATTGTATTTTTTGAGAAAATATTATGATTAAATTTTGGATTTTTTAGAAAATATATTTCATAAAATGAATATAAGTTTTTAAAATAACGTATAAAATTATCTTTGCGTGAAATTTTGGATTTTTTCGGAAATATTGTTTTTTCATTGAATAGTGAAAAATACCGATTTTTATAAAACTAGCATTTTATTTTCATTAAAATTATCATTATGATTTGAATTTTATTTAAAATCAATGTAATTATTATTATATTATATATAATTTAATTAACTTAATCTCAATAATCATTTTAAAATATTTGGTAAAAGTACATTTTTTGGATTAAAAACACATTTTTCTAAAAACTATTTTTTCGTTTTGTTTTACACATTTTTAGTAAAAGTACATTAATCCACTGAAATAAATTGAATCTTGAAAAATATATTCCTTTATTAGGGTTAGTATGTTAAAATTTGGTAAATAGGCCCCATAAATATTTGTTAAAAATTAATAGTAATTGTGGTAAAATTTATCACCTTAGTAAGGGTAAATTAGGTAAATCTAGGTTAAGAGTAAGTAATAAGGCCATAATTACCAATAATGACTCGTATTGTATTAATTAAATTCAACCATTATTACCTTATCATCAACTTATAGTTGTCTAATGGACACTTTTTACTAAAAATGGCTTAAATTTTTTCTAAACCAAAGGAAGTGACAAAATGTCATTCTCTTAGTTTTAAATATTGTTTATGATTTAAAATTGGGAAAAATATTATTTTTGAACGAATAATTATTGTAATTATGTTACTAATTAAATTTTATTCATTATTATCATTTATTTTTTAATTATTTATAAATAAATAATTACCTTAAATATGTACACAACACTAAATCAGTATTTATTCAATTAATGAAAAAATAAAACAGATGATATTAAAAAATATTACAATTAAAATAATTTGAGAAAATAAACATGATAAAAATATTTTTTTTTATAATATTAAAATTTTATTTATTTATTAAAAGTTATTTTATAATTTTTTTTATTAATGTGTAAATTCAAGTTATCAAATAGTGTAAATATTGAAAAATCTAGTATTTTTTATTTTATTTTTTAAATTATTTAAAATTCATAAGTTTATTATAATAGGTCAAAGGGGATAATATACATCTTATAATATAAAAATTTCTTCTTTTTATATTATGTTTGGAGGTATTTTGTTTAGAATGAATTTATTATAAATTAATCTTTTGAGAAATTACATATATACCATCACCTCAATTATAAAAGGGAACCTCCTACCTCACTTATTTGCACCACATTGTTCATTTTATCTCGACCATAACCTACTAAATTATCTTCTTAACTTTCATATACACATTCTATATGTGATGATATTCTCAAAAGTCTAACCCTAGAGCCCTTAAGAGGAGATCTTTTGAAGTGCTCTCAAAGTAGTGGTAATCACCTTAACCGATCACAGTTTTTATTATTCTCATTTTTATTCATCTAAATATGTTATATTATTAATAAAATAATAAACTAAATATCATAAATATTCATAAATGTAATTATTATTAGTAAACCACCATTATCCATCCTCGTTTCATCATGTGGGGTGTGAAAGTATCGCTGGTTTGTACGTACGAATTACCATCTCCACGTAGCGGTACCTTTCATTTTCCATCACCAGCATTCATGGTTAGTTAATATGATGTGATTAATGTTTATATATGATATTTAATACATAATTATTCTTCTTAAAATATAATAAAATATCTTCCTTTTTAACTTTCAAACCATTATAAAATGACAATGTCTCTCGCGTGTACATGTGGACAACTACCTCCACGTAGCGATGTGATTAGTTTTTAATTTCAATTTTCCATGGATGGTAAAGAGGATATATATGATGAATATATATGATATATATGATATAATAAAAATTATTTATATTTGAATTATTATTTACCTATATTTCATTCCATTTTCCAAAAATTGAATAATACATTCATAAGTACATACAGCCTATTGTCTCCATAAATGATGTAATTTTTTATATATATCTATAATTAATGATGAATATAAATATATATAATGAATATATATGTTATAATAAAATTATTATAATTTTTTTATTTATAATAAGATTAAATTTATTATACATGAGGTTATATAACATTCAAAATAAGTTGGATGCAATGTAAGGGATTTATATCTCACTTTTATTTCATTGGGACACATTCCCCATATAATACATGTTTCTTTTGTTTGTTGTATATATTTCACACAAGATTATTTTATGATTATTATCATTAAAATTATGGTATATACATATCCATATAAATATATTTATTTCTTGGGTATTATGATTCAAATGATACCAATTTTGTAAGGGTTTATTTAACAATCTCATCATTATTTAGGATTGTTTAGGTTTAAGTATCAATTGGGGAATATTTCACTTATATATCCATGTTTTTAAAATATAATTAATATTTTTTCTATTCATCTAGAATTGTTTAAAATAATTTTTACCAATATTTTAATTTTTATAAAATGGTTTCAAAGGAATCTTTTTATTGTTTTCCAAATGAGGTACATTATAAAATTTCATAAAAAAGTGTTAAAGGAATGTATTTTTAACTTATACAGAATGAGTGAATTTTCCATCCATCATAATTTCGTAATTATGTTAATATTATTTTACATGTTTAAATATTTTTTTTCAAATAATATTTTTTATTTATATGTGAAAAACATTTTAAAAATAGAAGTGATTCAAAAATGGAAAATTTATTTCCATAATTATTTATCCTATTTAATGTTTTGTAATAATTTTACATTGAAGATGACATAATTTGATGATACTTAATATTAATTGGGATATGATCCAATTATATTACCCTTATACATTTTTCTATATTTTTTATATTTTTTCTGAAAAGATGAAATTTTTATGAAACACATTTCTTTTCCATGGGTTATGCTATGATGAAATGTTTATGAAACACATTTCATTGATGTGTTTTGATATGATGAATGATTTTTTAGAACACATATACAATATTTTAATTATGCATGGGGCTATATCTCACTCCAATGCACTGGGAAAAGTATAATAGCTCTGGTAATAGTTATGGGAAACAATTCAATGAGCTTGATCCGTTATGGGAAAAAATTCGATGATCTTGATCTGTTATGGGAAATAATATCATGTTATTGATCCAATAGGGGAACAAGTTTTAATTCCTAATATGATGATATTTATAGTTAAGATTTATATATAGAATGGTTTTTATTCTTATGTTTATTGCACAAAAATTTATGACATGAACTTATTGTTCGTGATTGAGTTGTGATGATTTCTCATTCTTATTATTAATATCTTTTTACATGATACCGTTTTATGCCCTTACTCATATGTATGTTCTTTGTAAGATTAGGTATGAGACTTTTATATCATATTCATGATATTATAAATTTTTATTATCATATTATTTCGTATGATTATTGATTTATATCTTCTATTCTTAACCTTATTAATCATCTAGGATCACTCATTATTATGTTTATTTTTCCCAAATTATGAAGAATTATGACAAATTATTAGTTTTTAAAAAGTTTTCATATTTTTTTATTTTATATGGGAATTTTAAGAAATTATATGGAATTTTAAAGGCTGGGTATATTGGGAAAATGATGTTGATCAATATAAACTATTTTTTTATGAGCCAAAAAATTTAGGAGTTTCATCTAATTATCTACAACTCTAAACCTAAATGGTCCTTGGGTTTGTAAGTGATTCAATATTTCAATTTGATATTGAAATTTTTTATGGGGATAATTGGGTCACTTTTGTTAGTATCAAATCTAGAAATGTAAAGTTTATGTTTTTAACATCAGATATGGAAGTGTAGGTCTCTGGATGTTACACAAGGGTCCATAATTTCCATTTTAAGATTGTTTAGTTTAGGAATTTAATTTAAATATAATATTTATTTTAATCAAAAATATTGATCAACCATAATGGTAATACCACATAACACATGAATACATAAACTAAAGTCATTTAATAAATGTGTATGTTAAAGAGACCACCTATATCATTAATTCAATTTGTATCTTTGATCACTTCCTGAAAAATATCACCCAGAAGGATCCAATTAAAAATAGACATAATGGAGTCATACTAGGTTATAATGTAGGAAAAAACATTGAAGTTAATTAATTATAATAATTTATAATTAATTAAACACTTTATAACTAATTTTCCAATTATATTAAAATTGGAATAAATGGCTAAAAAATCATCAGGAAACATTTCCATGCTATAAAAATCAACTAACCACTCGTGGAAGGCTTGTGATGTCCTCCTGACACAATGGAAACAATTACTAACTATAAGAACCTAGTCAATAACCAAGTTAATTAAATTTAGTAGACTCACTAAATAAATTCACAATGCAATGTACCTCAAACACAATATTATGGAAAAAAGTGAAATAATTCTTCTGGGAAATTCTCTATCCAAATAAATAAAATTCCCCTACATATCAGATTATTTTAACCATGATGATGTGGAAATCATCACCAAACCATAAATGAGGAAACTGAAAATTATCAATGAATAATGAAAATGAATAATGAGTAGAAGCGAGGAGATAAATAACAACTAATCTCTATATAAATAGCTATAATAACAATGATAACTGCTGGTTATTGAGGGATTATATAGAGGGTTATATTTCCTTATCTTAACCACACATGGGGGACAAGAAAAATGGAGGAGGGTGTTAACAAAAAACTAGGTGAATATAATAGTTTAAAAAAACTAGTCAAGTGATATCTATACAGTGGTTATTTAGACTATGGTGTGTAGAAACTCCCTCAATATACCAACAAACCCCCAACATACTAAGAACTATTGAAAAAAATCCCCCCTTCTAGCTTTTGGCACAGGGGATCCCTCACTTCACCAAAACAAGCTACAGAATAAGGAACTTATTGTGGTCTATAAAAAAAGGTGAAAGATTCCCCTATTAGCACCATGGAATAGTTCTTACTGGGAATTTCAGATATAGACTCCAACCATTGTATTATTCCCCCACAACACATCATTTCCCTCTATGTGGTACCTTAAAATGGGAAGCATGACTTGGTCTAAAATTCTTTTCAGAAGGGGGAAATCCCCAGGTGCCTTATGCTCAACACAGGTCATGCACCCACAAATCAGAGTGTTTCACACTCCACCATGGAAATATCCAAGTCATGGTCCTCCCCATGGTGGAGAACCAATAGCTAAATCTTATTGTAAGTAAACCCAGACTCACTTCTCCATCCACTTGATTACTCACAACACCTATCAATCCTTAATCTATATATGGAAAAAATCTCTTTATGATATAAAAACACTTAGAAATATGATATAATTCCTAATTAAAGAAAAAAATCATCCTCCAATACTAAATATTTAAACCACCTCTAAATTACCAACACCAAAAAAGAGTATTTTCACATCATTTACATGGAATTAATATAAAATTATTCATATTTCCCAAGATGAGATAATTTATGAACACTTTTATTATCAATAAATAAGCACATCCTATTTTATATAAATAATTTACATTAATTAAATATCAAATATTTCATTTAATTTATTTAATTATTACATTATTCATAAGTCTTTGGAAATGGATTTAAAAAAATTATAAAATAATTCCATCCAATATAAAATTTTATGTTCTTATTTATTCAAAATTCACAAAAAACTGTAAAAACTTTTACATTAACATTATTTTAAAATAAATAATAATTATATAATTTATTCACTATATAAATCTAATTTAAACCAATATCATATATACAAAAAAATGGTTTGGTTTAAAGGCACCCAGAAGTCCATACCAGTGGAGGTGTTTTAGAATTTTATAAACATTATTTTCAATAAAATTCTACTCTATGTTTTTTTCACCTCAATTTGGTCTTTATTAAAGTGATAACTCCCACAAATACAATACCATGATCATTTGTGTGGATGTTTTAGGCAATACAAAATATTTTTTCCATATCCTTTCATATGGATTTCCATTTTAGGATGGTTGTTTTGGCTAATCCATTTTGTGTATCTAAGGAGTTTTGTGAAGAATTTCAAAAGTCCCAAAATAGCATGTTAATTATCACTATGTCATAGACTATCCTGATGGTAAATAACACCGTAATATAGTTAATTTTTAAACATTTAATATTGGTATCATCTTATAGTAATATACTTTTCATAGTTATTCTTTCTATGAACATAACTTTAATCTCATAGGGACCATGGCTTGGTCTCACTTAAGCAAGGATGGAAATTATAATTTCATAAAAAACTTATATTGTGGTCATGGAATTTTATAAATTTAAATGCATGTTTAATATAGTATACATAATTTTATAAGGTAAAACTCTTTTCCTTGTTTCTTTTTTCATTGAAAGTCAATTCAAACATTTATAGAACCATATCTAATAAAGATGAAGGTTATCAGAAGTACCACACACATTCTAAATACAGATTAATAGAAATCTAAAACTCGATAAAACCTATAATCAATCTATACATTTTTATTAAATAATAAAATGAAGAAAATATTTTAATACATTATAACAGTTAGTCTAAGATAATTCATATATGTTTGATGTAGATCACTGAGGAGAAACCTCTGGGTTTTCAAACCTAATTTGTCCACATATTATGGGAATATCCTAACACTTGAGAAGTACTACCCCCCAATTTATATTCTACTAAAAACTTTAGATTGAAGGATCAATGGAAATAGATCCAGATAGATTTAATATAAAGGTTTCACAATCTTACACACCATTAATGAGGAATCAAAAAAAATTATATAGTTATCCTTGAAGTGCATATCATTCAACATATTTAATTATTTTTTCATAAACATTCTCAAACATTTCCTCTCTTTGAAATGATCATCTTGTTTCTCTATTAATTCATTTTTCCTTTGAAATAATTTGTTTATCATTCAAGATGATGATACTCATCATCATAAAATGAATAATAATTTATGATGGATTAGTGCATAAAATTATGCCTGAGTCAAATTTAATCACTTTATGTGATAATTCCAATGCATAGTGACCAGACATAGAAACCTTCGCTATTCTATGGTCCTTACCAACATAGTCCACAATATTTTTTAAACCACCGTGTCATATTGATCATTTTAGTACATAATTCCAACAATGTAGAGAGGAAAAATGGACGAATTATATTAATGAATAATTACCATTTCCCCAACTACCATCATAATATTAGTGTCCATGGAAGGATATATGATACACTCATTGAAACTAAACTCTTACATATCCAATACTTAGAGAATGTATATGAACCTCATCTGTATAATTTCCTCTATGTATTATTTTGGGTTTATAAATTTATTACATAAAAATATATGTATATATATATATATGTATGTATTATGAATTCTAAAAATATATAATACCATTAAAGTGTATTCTTGTATTTTTAGTGATATAGATCTTCCTTAGCTTGTGAGATCGCTACAATATTTTTTCAAGAGATTGAATGATCCATTATAATAAGAAAAAAAAACTAATTCAAAAGTATAATCCTTAATTTAGACACCATTATTTATTAAACCAAATGCTGTTTTGTATTCATATACGGTTATAAAATGATCCACCATTCATTTCATGGATGTTTTCAAACAAACTATGGCTTTATGTTGGTTATACACAAACCTATATCATTATAAATTTATAAGATTAATACCATCATAACCATTTACAATGTGTTTTTTTCTCAACCCCATATATTTATATTGTATCTTTAATGAAATGAATGTTATTTAAAGGAATTATTGAGTGTTTTTCAATAATATTCACTAGTATTTCATTGGTATTAAATTATAATTATTTATGAAAATGATATATCTAGGGACACAAAAAAACATGTCATCTATATTGGACACGTGGATAAAACATATGTTATTAAACTCATGTGTTTTATTACTTAATCAAAAGTATAATATCGAGTCTACATATTTTTTTAATTTTATATAGGATTGGTGTTAAACATTAACAAGAATCATCTATCGCAATTTTTATTAAAATTTTACCTATGAACATTCCATCACTTATCTTGAGAAACCTATTATACCAATGATGTGTGAGTCTTATTCTAAGCTATCTCTGGAGAAGTTATTCATAATAAAGGAATCATTTAATTGAAGGATGTGATTTCATTTCCAATCAGTTGTATGTCATTAAAATATATAGAGAGGAAGATAATATGAGTCCCACTAATAGAATATCCCTTATAACCATGTCATGTTTTTTCCATGATTAATAAATAATAATCCATCAGACAATTATATGGGTATTAATATTGACGATACATTTCCAAAATCCAAGAGAATTATGATAACACATGAAGATCAATGACTATCATGAGTTAGATTAGGATGATCAGGAATCCATGATGAAGAAGAATATATAGATTATATAATCTAAAAGAATAGTTTACAATGAGAAATTCATTTTCTTAAAAAAATCATCATGGAATATTTTATGGTGACTCGAGAAGTGAAACCTAAATTATATTATGGTAAAAATAATGAAATTTCTTAGGAAAACTAGATTAAAAAGGTATTAGTATCATCATGGATTCATGGGGGTGAATCAAATAATATGTTTTAGTTTTTCAAAATTGATCAACCTTCATCACATATTAAAGTGAATTACTTGACTTTGATTATGGAATTCAAACTATTTCAGGAAAAAAATACATAGATTGAATAAGTAATTTATAAGGTTAACCATTAAAAATGAATGTATACACCCTTGACCTAATCTGGAAAACCTCATACCACACAATCAACTAATTATCATAGATAAAAGAGAACAAATTATCCATGAACTCGTGTTTCATAGAAATATTATCTTGATTGATGTATCATTATCTAATCAAATATAACAAATAAATCATCAATGATACCGGGAAAAAAATAATTTTTTAATCCCCAAAAAGAAATTCCACTTTACTACAGTTAAATATCCACTTACCTTCTCTTATTAAAATAGAAATTTTGTTATCAATAAATGAATGAGAACATTATTTGATAAACCAACACCATATTCACTTCTTTATAGAGTAATATTGATAAAATAGCTCTCTTTTAACACAAATTCATCAAGAAGAAACTCATAAACCAATTGGACATACCATATCATATCAGTTTCTCTTCATGAAGAACTTTAAACTTTGGATTCAATGTATTTCTAATTAAATATTTGAATGAATGAAAATTCATTGAATATCATGGGTGTTTTTCTCTTCCTATTCTATTTTTCAAACATCCAATATAATAAAATATCCTCTATATTATTCTCTCTCTCTATCTTGTTAGATCATATACATAGTAGCCACCATTATTTTTGAATGAAAATTTGAATTTCAAATTCATATATGATAGAAGACTTTAATTCTCAACTTCAAAAAATTAATTTGATCCTTTATATGAATACATTTATCATAATCATGCTTATGTGTTTTAGTAACTTGAGAGACTGAGTTTGATCAACTGTAAATTATCTATGAATGCACATTATCACTACACTCAAAACTAGGATTTAGTGTCATGAATTGACCCAAGATAAGTCTCAAGCTGCAACTACCCAAATCCCACCTCCATAGGCCAAGGGTGGAGATAAGAGATGAAGTTATAACTAATTAGGGGGAGAATTTTCCTAAGTACATGTGTGAACACACACATTCATATCGATGAAAAAATGCATAGAGAAATATTAAAAGATTCAAATAGCTAGAAACTAAAAAAAAACAAATTCATAACCTCTATGGTTTAGAAGAGTATGATGGTGTATACTAAAATTAAAAGGGGAAAAAACATGCCCAACTAGAAATATGTCTAAACCTAAAAAAACTAGAAAAGTAAATTATTAAGAGAGACCAGCTCTTAAATCCCAAGATATGAACACCTCATACGGTCCAAATTACCAATTATCCCTAGGATCCTCTAAAGTCATGGTCAACCTGTCTGTCGTCTGCATAAGACATGACAAGTGTGGGAAAATCCCATCCAGGGGAGAGAATATACATACTTAGTAGGAAACCCCTAAAGATGAAGGGGTAGTAGTAAGAGAAACAAATAGAAAATTAATACAGTAGATGCAAAATACAGTCAAAGAGAACAGCTCAACCCAAACAAATAATAGAAGTATCCTCATCCAAGCCCAAGGGGAATAACACGGAGAGTAGATGAACTACACATCATGTATTTTTTACCCATAATTGTAGAGTAGACTCATCCAACTAAGGGAAGCTAGACATGGAAATCACGTGGTATACCAAGTGTAGCTTCTCCTCTCTTGGAAGGAGAGTAACCAATTCCAAGGTGTTTATATAGAATAATTTATATACACATTCTCAGTCAAAATAAGACCAAACATGAAATTAAGTGGATCTTCATCTCAAAGCTCAGCCAAGGAAGAATAGTATCCAATAGTTCTAAAAGTCCATCAATGATTCCTAGAATCCTATACATCTACATAGAAGTTTCTATATAAGTCAATCCACACCTCATCACTATGTCAAATAGTCGAGTGGACACAGACTTGAAATAGAGGACATGTGCCCTAGTATGCCAGGGGGTTCAATCTATAAGTATCCATAGAGGATGTGCACCCATGATTATGAGGGGTTCCACTCTATGTCACAAGGACCCATTCCCTATCAGATACGATGGTTCCACACAATAGGTAGAGAACATGTTCTCATACTAATGGGGGGGTTAAACTCTAACCATCGAGTACTCGTGCCCCATATGACAGGGGGGTTCCACTCACTAAGAAGCTGTAGAGGACCCACACCCATATAGATGGGGGGATCCACTCTAGTAATCAAGAACCAAACATCCAATCTCTTCTTAAGGATCTATTTTGAAAGTATTGAGGAATCCACTTCTCATCCCTACTAGAGGGTCTGCTTAGTAGTCTCTAGTGATCTTGCACAATCATTGCGGTCATTAAGCATCACCTTACCAAGCATATTGTCCAAAAAATTCCACATCATAACTTAAATGGAAAACCAAGGGAACCCCCACATTCTATATAGTAAAACACTCAGTATAGGATACTCATAGGCCAAAATCCAAGTCCAAATGAAGGAGATAAAGATGAAAAAAAATCTCAAAAGAGGTCAAGGGGTACACAACATGTGTGGGGACCCACAGAGTATGTGGTCCTGCTCCACCACCTATCCATGTCCCTGGATGGTACATAGGTACCAACCCATGTAGTAGTACATGTTGTGTAGGTGGACTACTCTTAGTGTCCAGAATAACCATTTATGGGTCGTGTCTTGCTAGAAATATCCATGTACCAGACCCCATGTCTATGTACTGACCCCATGTCTGTGTACTTCAATACACAATGTGTCTCTCTACATGGGTTACTTCCCGTGTGATATGTATGTATCTGTGTACTTGGGTACGTGACTGTGTAATTACACACAGGATCCCACCCATGTTATCCATAACATTGGTTTTCAATCTGGGGAAGGGTTAAATGGCGTGTAAGAGGTCTGTATTCTAGGGCATCCTTAAATTTTTCCAAAACCCTAGTTGCAATTTCTGAAGGTCTATATGCCATGTGTTCATCATTGTACATGGTGTGTAGCAGGGTTTTCCCCATAAACCCAAATCCACGATCTAGGTGGTAGATCTATCAATTTCACCTTGCTTCGCCACAGATCTTACCTTGAATCTATCCGGGAGGAGTGCATATATTTGTGATTCATGGTTTCCGACTGTCATTTGTCGAAAATTGGCTTCGATGATCCACATGAGTTCTTCCATGAAAACCGTACATATCTAAGCCTTCCATGTTCAATCCCTTGATCTCAAATCATCTACAACAACATCAATTCCTTGCAAAGATCCCAAATATAACCTCATTCTATCGATCCCTTATTTTTTATCCATCCTTCGTGGTTCTGGGGGTCTGATCATTCTTGGTAGCAAGAAGTAATGTCGAATCAGGACCGTAGGGTCCTACCAGTGACAAACACAAATAAGATTTAGGAGAGAAGAACAATAATAAATGTTTGATCAATATTGTACAAGAGTTTTTGGATAATGATCAAGAACGGTGATATTGGGTCAGAAAACATAAAATAAATTAACTTAAATCTGGTATGTAGGCACATGTATAGGCCACAATTGATGTAGAACCAAGAACAAGGATGTATATTTCCAAAAGAATTAACTGAAAGGCATAAATCACTAATTAAAGAGTCCTACCTAAATATTATATCATTAGTTGTCAAGGAACATGCCCTCCAAATGTCAAAGGATGTTGTTGTGTTCGCTGTAAAATGATCTGCTCTGATCTGGTGTTTCATTGTCATCTGAGGTGATCCACCAAAGGAAGGGGGAAAGAGAGAATCATTAGAGATTCCAGGATTATGAGGCTAACCTTGGAATAATATCCATGGTAGAAAATTTATAGAATTCATTTAGGGTTTAAATGAATGAATTAATTGATTTAATAATTAATTATTTCGCTAAACATACCGCTAACGAGTGAGGAGTCTGAATGCCCCACACCGACCCATTTTATGTCATGACTAGGGTAAAAACTGCATTCTAGTCTCAACCATGGTCTCAGATTTCCGATTGCAACATTTTTTTAAGATTTATCCCATTTTATTTAAGAATATGTGTGCACATAATATAAAATAAATTTAATATTTTTATAAAATTAATTTTGGGCACACTAGGAAAAAGAATCGCACGCCTTCCTAGAACCAAGATATAGAAATATATATATATAAATATTTCAAAGTCTTAAAAGGAAAAAAATGGGTCTCTTATTCATTCCTTCCGTCAATATTTTCATCCGTGAAAAGAATAAATAAATAAATAACTCGGGATAATGAGCCTTCACTTGGATATCATGCTCCCATGAACCCCCTATACATTTTTATTCTACCACATCACACAAACCAAGGGGATTGTCTGCCCACGTAGGGTCCTCTCCTATCAATCCTAAATCGCTACAGGGTGCTCCATAAATGTGGATCCATCCTCAATGTCCAGCACCCATTAGTCGATGAAGTACATGGGGTCATGCATGTATCACCTCAACCATGACACATGGAAGACACTATGCACCCACTCTAACTATGGGGGTATTTCGAGGTGGTAAGAGACCTCACCAAACCTCAGTATGATCTAGAATAGACCAATGAACCTTGGAATATATTGAATCCTTGGCTAAACCTCCAAAATACTCATCATGGGAAGATTCTCATGAAAATGTGGTCTCCCTACTCAAACTCCAAGGGACTTTGACAATGATCTATATAAGATTTTTTTCTTCTTTGGGTCATCCTCATCAGTTCATGGATGACATGGACCTTCCCCATTGTCACTTGCACCATCTCTGGTCCCACAATAGTTGTCTTAGTAATATTTTTCCAGCACATGGGTGACTAGAAGGTTCTATCGTACAGGGCCTCAAAACATGTCATGCTATGGTATAATGAAATCTATTGTTTTATGAAAACTCTACCAAGGCCAAGTGATCCTACTAACTCTGGTTTATGTCTAACATGAAAACCCTTAGCATATCCTCCAACACCTGGATAGTGTGCTCGTTCTTCCAATTGGTATGGTGGTGAAAGGTTGTACTCATCCTCATTTGGGTCATGAAAACATCTTGAAGGCCTCTCCACAATAATGACATAAACCACACATCATGATTGGAGATAATCATCAGGGGAACCCCATGGAGAAAAATAATATCCCATACGTACAACTACCCAAAAATCTCCAACGAACTATTCTCCCTGATAGAAATGAAGTGTAACGAATTTGTGAGTCGGTCAACTATCACCCAAATGGAATCATTAACCTTTTTGTGTGCGGAATCCCTTTCACAATGTCCATGGATATTCTATCCCACCTCCACTGAGGGATCTCAATGGGCTGTAAAAAACCTACTGGAACTTGGTGCTCATTATTCACCTACTAAAAAGTGAGGCACTGAGAGATGGACTCAGCTACGCTTCATCACATGTTGGACCACCAAAGCTTCCACTGAAGGTCTCTATACATATTACCCACATCAGGATGTACTATTAGGGGAGAAGTGTGGAACTCTTGCATCACCTACTCCCAAATCACGATGAGAACCACTTTATTCCCCCAGAAAAAGATGAAATGATTCCCTCCTTCATAATATCCATCTGGTGATTCCCCCATGGATATATGGTCATGTAAGACCTCACAGCTAATGTCTCCCAGCTGGGACTCTCTCATATGCTCAATAAGTAGAGGAGTCAACACCATCGACTACAGAAAAGTTATACCCTACTGGTCCACTAGGGTTAGTTGTAAGGAAGCTAACTACTCTGAATCCTCCTACACTAAGAGATACTAGGAAATCCTACTAAGTTAATATACTACTATGTTTCACTTCCCTATATTATAGATAATCTCTAAGTAATTTTCTAATAAAAACTTCAACTAAAGTTGTTATCTCAGGTTCAAGTCTCTCTACATGAAGATGTACCTGGGACTCTGATGGTCTGAGTAAACCCCAAAGAACTATCCCAAAAGGTAGTGCCTCTACATACTATGTTCAAAGACTACAGTTTCCAGCTCCAGGTCATGAGTTGCATAAAAATTCTTGTGGGGTCTCAACTGTCTCGACCTGTATGCGATAACTACCTGCCACTACATCAATACACAGCTGATCCCACCTCATGAGGCATCATAATACACTATGTACTCTACACCCTCCTCTAGTAATCTCAATATAGAAGCACTCATCAGCCTTATCCTCAACTCATTGAATGCCATCTGACATTGCTCTGGCCATGTAAATGGATTCCCTTTCCATGTCAAGGTGGTTAAAGGGGTTATGATCCTGGAGAAGTCTGTCACAAACATTATGTAGTACCCCGCTAAAAAATGAAATATTTGTACCTCTGCATTCTCTTGGTTGGTTCATAATCAAGCACTTCATTGATATTCGTTGGTTCCACAGCTAAATCATGCTCCAAAATGACATTCCTCAGAAAGTGAACCTTAGGAATCCAAAAATGGAAATTTGAGAGTTTCCAATAAAACTAGTGTTCTCAATGAAAATCTATCACCATCCTCAAGTTCTCATCATATACCTCATCTTAGAACTACATGAAAACAGTCGTTTCGCAGCGGTTTTTTCACGGTGGTTTTGTCTTATATTTTTTTATTTTATTTTATTTTTTTTTATTTTTTTTCGAGGATTAGCGGTGGTTTTTTAAAAAACTACCGTGAAATAGATGCGGTTTGGGTAAAACCACCGCGAAATGAAAGGAAAAAAATAAAAAAACATGAGAAACCCCAGAATCACTAAAACAACCATAACTTTTGATCCAGGTGTCCATTGGAGCACCACGACTAGTCAAATCGAAGCTCATGAAGAGATCTAGAGGCATGTATAATCAAAACCATGAGACGGTCTAAAGTGCGGAAGATATGATAGTTATAAAAAAGTTGAAAAAAGTTCTCTAACTTCAAACGGCCATAACTTTCGCTCCGGGTGTCCGTTTGGGCTCTACCACATATTAAATCGAAGCCAATGAAGAGAGCGACACACCAATTCAACAAAAGCATGTTTTTGACCCCAAAACCCCTCTAAAGGCCTCCAAAACCCCGTTTTCGTCACTGGTGTCCCGTCGAACTTGTCTTTAAACGGACCTAACTTTCGATCTGTATGTCAGTTCGGACTCCTCCACCTGCTAGATCGTAGTTCGTTCCATGAGCTTAAGTTTGACTAGTCGCAGTTCCCACATGGACTCCTGGATCATAAGTTATGGCCTTTTTAGTGGGTATCGGGTTTGTTATGTTTTCTGATGCCTCGTTTCTAGCACTCATTCCCCGTCAGTTTTTTTAAATGGTCTTAACTTCCGATCCACCGGTCCATTCGGTCTCTTTCACCTATCAGCTAGAAGATCATTTTAGGATATTTGATTTGACTGGTCGCAGATCTGAAATGGACTCTCGGATCATAAGTTATCTTCGTTAATGTGAGTCCAATGTTTTTGTCACTTTATGACCATTTTGACTGGTTTTAACGGTTGCTCCATTTATTACTATTTATTTGGGTTTCCATGACTTGTTATCTTTATCAATGGTTTTGTGTGGGTTATTATGATGATTATGTTGAATTCTTAAGGGGTTTTCCAGAGATTTCATGAGTTTTCATGCGTTCTCTTGCTTTCTAATGCTTCCTTCTTCATGCTTCTCTATCTATTTTCATGCGTTTTCATAATTTTTCATCCATTATCACGTCTTTTCGTACTTTTTAATGTGTTTCATTTATTATTTATTATTTATAATATACCTTAATTTATTTATTATCTATTATTTGTTACTGGTTATTTATTATTTATTATTTATATTTATTTATATTTATTTATATTTATTTATTATTTATTATTTATTATTTATTATTTATTATTCATTATTTATTATTTATTATTTATTATTTATTATTTATTATTATTATCATTATTATTTGTTACTGGTTATTTATTATTTATTATATATTATTTATTATATATTATATATTATATATTATTTATTATTTATTATTTATTATATATTATTTATTATTTATTATATATTATTTATTATATATTATTTATTATTATTAATAATAATATTTTATATATTATATATTATATATTATATATTATATATTAGTATTTATTTATTTATTTATTTATTTATTTATTTATTTATTGGTTATTATTTATTATTTATTATTTATTATTTATTATTATTATTTGTCATTATTAATTATTATTATTTATTATTTATTAGTTATTAGTTATTAGTTATTAGTTATTATTTATTATTCATTATATATTATTTATTATTTATTATTTATTATATATATATTATTATCTATTATTAATTATTGTTTATTATTTATTATTTATTATTTATTATTTATTATTTATTATTTATTTAATTATAATTACTAATTATGTGTTATTTATTATTATTATTAGTTATTATTTATTATTTATTATTTATTATTTATTATTTATTATTTATTATTTATTATTTATTATGAATTATGAATTATTTATTCTTTATTATTTATTATTTGTTATTTGTTATTTGTTATTTATTATTATTTATTACTTATTATTTATTATTATTTATTATTTATTGTTTATTATTTATTATTTATTATTATTTATTATTATTTATTATTTATTATTTATTATTTATTATTATTTATTGTTTGTTATTTATTATTTATTATTTATTATTATTTATTATTTATTATTTATTATTTATTATTTATTATTTATTATTTATTATTTATTATTTATTATTTATTATTTTTATTTATTATTTATTATTTTTATTTATTATTTGTTTATTATTATTTATTATTTATTATTTATTATTTATTATTATTTATTATTATTTCTTATTTATTATTTATTATTTATTATTTGTTATTTGTTATTTGTTATTTTTTATTTTGTTATTTTTTATTTTTTATTTTTTATTTTTTATTATTATTTATTATTTATTATTTATTATTATTTATTATTTATTATTTATTATTTATTATTTATTATTATTTATTATTATTTATTATTATTTATTATTTATTATTTGTTATTTATTATTATTTATGGTTTGTTATTTATTATTTATTGTTATTTATTATTATTTATTATTATTTATTATTATTTATTATTATTTATTATTTATAATTTATTATTTATTATTTATTATTATTTATTATTTTTTATTTATTATTATTTATTATTTATTATTTATTGTTTATCGTTTATTGTTTGTTATTTGTTATTTTTTATTTATTATTTATTATTTATTATTTATTATTTATTATTTATTCTTTATTATTTATTCTTTATTATTTGTTTATTATTGTTTATTATTGTTTATTATTGTTTATTTATTGTTTATCGTTTATTGTTTGTTATTTATTGTTTTTTATTTATTATTTATTATTTATTATTTATTATTTATTATTTATTATATATTATTTATTATTTATTATTTATTATTTATTATTTATTATTTATTATTTATTCTTTATTCTTTATTCTTTATTATTTATTCTTTATTCTTTATTCTTTTAATTTCATAATTTTATTATTTTATTATTTTACTTTCATAATTTTATAATTTATGTAAATATTATTATAATTTATTTTTTATTTATTATAATAAACAGTAAATAATAATAAATAACTCAATAAATAACTAATAAATCAATAACTATTAATTATTAATTATTGGTTATTAATTATTGATTATTGCTTATTGTTTAAATATTATTCAGTTTATATCTTTTAGTTATGTATTGTTTGTTTTTTCAATTAGTATATATAAGTATATTAAATTCTGTTTATTAACAACATGACGAGCTTGTTGGAGTGGTAAAGTCTTTGGAAAATATGCAAGAGGTTAGGGGTTCAAATCTCACCAAACGCAGTATTTCTTTATATTGTATGGGCATGTGCATGGGCATGAGCATGTATGCATGGATAAAGTAAATAAAATAATTCAAATTGAATGAAATAAATAAATAAAATACGAAATAAATAAATAAAATACGAAATAAATAAATAAAATACGAAATAAATGAATAAAATACGAAATAAATAAATAAAATATGAAATAAATAAATAAAATACGAATAAATAAATAAAATACAAAATAAATAAATAAAATAAATACGAACTAAATAAAATAAATACGAAATAAATAAAATAACTAAAATAAATAAATAAAATAAATAAATAAATAAAATAAATAAATAAATAATTTAAAAAAATTAAAAAAAATTAAAAACTCAAAAAAATCAAAAAAAAAATCAAAAAATCGTTGTGAAACGTTCTACGACAGTTTTGAAAACCGCCGCGAATAGTTTCCCGACGCACAATTCAGCGGCGGTTTAAACCGCCGCTAAATCCGCATATTTCCGTAGTGTAGGCAGAGTAGATAAGCATATCGTAGACAAAGATGATAAAAAACTCAACCAAGTACAGTTGTAAGACCTAGTTCATCAAATCTATAAACACAGTGGGGGGATTCATCACACAAAAGGGAATCCCTAAAGACTCATAGTGTCTATAGAATCATCAGAATGCCAAATTTATTATATCAGCCTCAAGAACCCTCAACTAGTGGTGGATAGACCTGATAATGATCTTAGGGTACCATATCATGCCTCAAAAGAGGTCAAAGGGGCTATCCATCCTAAATAAGGGCTACTTTTTGCTATCATGGCATAGTTTAGGCAACGATAATCCATGCAAAGCTACAATATCTATTCTACATTTTTCATGAACAACACTAGAGCTACCCCAGGGGACACACTAGGTGTGATGAAAATTTTATCTTGAAGGTACTCTAACTACAACCATAACACCTAGAGCTCAATAGGGGAAATATAATATGTCGTATAATATATCAGAGTGGTGATGGGATTTTAAGTTGATGCACAACTCCATCTCCCTCCTCATAGGTAGTACCATAGTGCTCTTGGGGAAGGCTTCTATACAATCCTTCAGAACTGAAGGAATCTAGATGCATGAAGATACATCTTCACTAAGGTCTATATACTCTCTAACTAATGGGTGATGGGGTACAACATGCTACTTGTAGAACTCGCTTTCCCTTCCACGATGTCTCTATCAACAGAGAAATATAATCTCACCCCATCAATGTGTAGGCATATGACTTGGATGTTGTGACATTAAATCTTCAATAGAACCATAGAAAACCAATCCATACCCATGATGATGTCATAAGGTTCCATCGTGATGACCAAAAGGTACCATATGAACCTCTCTATACAAATCGATAGCTTTCACTTCCAGAAACTAAAAGATATAGAAGAAGTGTTCCATGTAAGAAGATAAAGATGAAGATGGGGGGATAAAACCTCAATTGGGAGCTTCAAATCTCCCACTGGGAGCATAGAGATGAAGGAATGACTGGAAACTATGTCTACTAACACTGAATCGTGAGTAAAAAATACACAGATTGTACCTCAAATCATCTAATGCACTATGGGGTTATAAACCTATAGAGTTTGTAGCTATCTGCGACCCCATCCACCATCTCCCTAAGCCTGACTTGGGACACATAGTGGTGGTGTTTGAAGGATATCATTATGTCTCCCACCACCATATCTTCTGCTACTGTTCTAGATCTGCCTCCCTAGGGACCACCCTATCCTCACCTGGGAGATCCCTGATCATGGCACTACCTCTTCCATGGTGGTCCATTAGATATCTTTTTATGATACTCAACATGTATAGTTGGTAAGTCTTGTTCCATGTGACCTCCCCCATTATAAGTGAAGAAAATCCCCTTTTTGGGCCGCACTGGTCCTCTACGTTTCCCCTAGCCACTTGCCTAAGTTTGATAATAGTGAGGTCTCCCATGACAAGATCTTGGTTCTTGGCATATGCTAGATGTTATAGATGACTCAACTTTGTGGTTCCCAATTCCATCTCCGGATATTTGGAATCCCTTTAATAGAAATCTCTATTTAACCAGTTCCCACTCTAGCACCTCGAAAAATGTAGGGATGCACAATGGACCTATGCTGGCATAGATCTCTCTGCGGATTCCATGCTCAAACTTCCCTGGTCGGAAGTATCCATTGCAGATCATTTCAAGGGATAAGAATGTTCAGATTGTGAACCTCACTATATACTCATCCATTATCATTCCTCCCTACTATAGTTCTAGAAGCTCCTAAATTCAGTCTGAGCACATGAAGTATGTGTAGTAATCCTCACAGAATAGCTACTAGAATTCAGGACATGAGAGTGTAAACTCATCTTTCATCTCCATACTGGGGCCCCACCAATACACATCTTGTCTATAGAATAGGCTAGTGGCTAGTGAAAACACCTGATATATTGATTTCTAAATAATCCTGAAGACATGGACCACCGAATCAAGCCAATCATCTGCTACATGAGGATCTGGCTCACTAAGGAACCTTAGCCGCCTCTAGCACTGGAACTCATGGAGAGCGCTAATATTATGAACATCCTTATCCTAATCTACTGGGATGATCTACTTATATATAGGTAGATGTACTATTGACTATCAAACTAGAGGGAGGGGGCTATAGGATGGACCCTAAACTGAGCCCTCATTACTCATCATGTTGTCGTCATGATCCAAATCTAGTATCTTGGCTGGTTGCCGTCGTGAAGGAATCATGATATCCATCAAGACATACCATGGTTATATGGGTATATATATATAACAAAAATTGGGTAGATTACTCAAAAAGTACATTCAATGACTGAATCCTGTATGATTCATGTACGATTAATCCCTAAAACCAATGTATCATTTTTACAAGTCAACAATCAGGTATATTCAAGGTCCTGTTGAATGGATACGCTGACCTCCTGCACCATCACTGGACTCCCTGGCCCAAAAGCCATACTATAATCACCTCAACATTCCATAACTAAACCCAACCAATTCCCTGTAAGGGGACTAGTACAATCAACATCGCAAGGAATTAATTTTCTCTAATACATATCTGTTTAGACCCAACCCAAGAAGGGGTTTGAGCCACAACTACCCCAATCCCACCTCCATAGGCTAGGGGTGGCGAAAATCACTCAAGGAAGAACTAAATTGGGGATTCCTTTTATTAAGTACCTGTACACACACACACAAAACTATCTTGATGGAAAACTGAAGAGGGAAAGAGTAAAAGATTCAACATAGATTGAAACTAATACAAGCATGCATAACCTCTATGTTGTACAAGAGTACAATAGTTAAAATTGAAAATTAATGGGGAAAATCACACCCAACCATAAATATGTCCCAACCTGACAAAACTAGAAAAGTTAACTACTGAGAGATCCTAGAACCTGAATCCCATGTTATGACCACCGTACACATTCCAAAATTCTAGGTATCCACAAGCTTCTATGAAGTCACAGTCTACCTATCAATATTCTTCATATGACACAACGTGTGTAGGAAAATACCATGTAGGGATGAGTATATACAAACCCAGTAGGACACCCTAAAAGATGATGGTGGAGTAGTTAGAGATGCTGTAGGAAATAAAGACAGTAGTTGCAAGATATGGTCAAAGAGAACAGCTCAACCCAAACCAAGAGTAGAAGTAACCTCACCCAAGAACAAGGGGATCAATAGGGTGAGTAGATTAATTACACATAGAGTCTTCACATCCCATAGTATTATAATAGAATCATATAACCATGATAATCTAGAAACTGAAAGAACGTAACATGCCTCAGGTGTCTTCACCTCTCCATGAAGGAGAGTAACCAAATCCAAGGTGTGAATACTAAAGAAAATATAAATATATTCTCATTAAAAATAATCCCAAATGAGAGAGTAAAGGGATATAAATCTCACGGATCATCCCAAGAAGATGATTATCCAATAGTTCCAAAATTCCATCAATGATTCCCAACACCTCATGCATCTTCCCAAAAGTAACCATACAATTCAAGACGCGCCTTTACACTATTCCACACAGTCGAGTGGGAATAAACTTGAATTAAAGGACATGTTCCCTAGTACATCAGGGGGGTTCCACTATATAAGTATCTATAAAGGACTCGTGCACATGCTAATGGGGGTTTCCACTCTGTGTCACGAGGACCCAAGCCCTATTTTATATGGGGTCTACTCGATAGTTAGAGGACATGTGCCCATGATAATGAAGAGTTCCACTCTAATCCTTGAGGAATCTCACCCCATATGATAGGGGGTTCCACTCGGTAAGAGGATGTAGTGTAACCACACCCATGGTGATGGGGGTTCCACTCTAGTAGTCCAAGACCCCGCTACCCTACCCCGTATGAGGATCTACTTAGAAAGCATTGAGGAATCCACTCCCAACCCTGCTGGAGGGTCTGCTCGGTAGTCTCTGGTGATCTTACATGATCACTATCTACATTGAGCATCACCTAACCAAGCATCCTACCCAAAATATTTCACAAATTATCTTAAAATCCATAACTGAGGGCACCATTGCATTCTATGTGGAAAAACACTCAAGATAGGTTAATCATGGGAAAGAATTAAAGTTCAAATGAAGGAGATACAAATGATTAAAGTTTCCTCAAAATAGGTCAAGGGGCACACAGTGTGTGAGGGGATACACACTATGTGTGGTCTAGCTCCACCACCTATTCATGTCCATGTATGGAACACGACTCCCAAACCATGTTGTATTAGACACCGGGTAGGTGGACTACATAGCGGGTCCATACTAACTAGGACAAGGTTGTGTCTTTATGGTAATGTATGTGTACCAGACCCCATGTCTATGTATTGGACCCCATTTATATGTAATAACCCTATTTCCATGTACTTCAGTACATGAAATGTCACTCCACATAGGGTACCACCCATGTGATCTAGAGATGTCTGTGTACTCGGGTACACGGTCGTGTACTTCCACATGGGATCCTGCCCGTGTAATTCACCACATGGGTTGTCCATCTAGTGAAGGGGTATATAGTGTGTATTTTATCTACAAGTTGTGTCGTATTTAACTTTTAACAAAACCATATCCACCGCCACTAAAGAGCTACACGACATGTGTTCATCCTTGTACACGGTGTGTAGTCAAGGTTTCTCTAGAAACCAAGATCCAAAATTTTTGTTGTATATTTGGCCATTTCCATCATTTTTTTCATAGATCCTACCTCAAATCTATCTCATATGTGTGTATTTTGTTGTGATTATTTGTTTCTAGCCATCACCAGCTAAAAATAGACTCCGGTGGTCAATAAGTGTTCCTTCGTGAAACTCGTACTTCGCCAAGCATTCTGTGTTCAATACCCTAATCTAATATAAAATAAACCAACATTTGTGACATTCAAAGATCCCAAATCTAACATGATTTCATAAATACATTCATTTTTTATCGATCGACTATGATTTTGGGGGTCTGATCAGGCTCGCTACTGCCTGAAATTGTCGAACCGGGACTACGGGGTCCTACCGGCGATGAACGCGAAGAAGATTTGGGAGAAGAGGAAAATGTAAAAAAAAATTAATCATTTATGACCAATAATTAATGTCCAATGATCAATAAAAATTATACCAGGTCAGAAAACATTGAATAAATAAATTTAAATATGGTACATAGGTGCATACATAGGCCACAATTGGTGCAGACCCAAGAACAAGGATGGATCTACTCAAACAATTACATCAATGGTCATAAATCACTAAATGATGAGTCCCACTTGGATATTGGATCATTCATCATGAATAATGTCCCCCCTAATTATCAAAGGAATTTATTTCGTTCGTTGCATCCTGATTTTCTCCGATACTGCATTTCGTCATCATCCGAGGTGATCTTCCAAAGAAAGGAGGAAAGAGAGCATCATTGGCGATCCTAAGATTATGAGGATAACCTTGGATAAATCTCTGTAGAATTAACATTATATAAAACATTTGTGGTTTTAATTAATGAGTGAATGAATTTAATAACTAATTATTTCATTAAATGTACCGCCATCAAATAAGGAATCATAACGGCCCACCCCGACCCATTTTATATCACGTCTAGGGTAAACACCATGTTCCAGACTCAACCATTATATTATATTTCTAACATGACATTCCATTTGATATTAATCCCATTTTCTTTAATAATTTGAATGTATGTAATATAAAATATATTTAATATTATTATAAAATTAATTTCGGGCACACTGGGACTCAGAATTGCACGCCGTATCTTCTCCTAGATCTATAAATATATATATAAAAATACTTCAATGTCTTGCAAGGAAAAGACTAGTTATCTAAATTTATAACAAATCATGATGTGACCTTTGAAATTATGGTGTTATTATATCCATTAAAAAATGGAAAAATTCATCACAACTTAGTCGATGTTGTTTTATCCAACTTCTTCCAAAACCATTATCAACCTCAAGGAGAATTGTGGCATGGTTTAACGACATTATGGAATTGTATATTAATTATTACAATCCATGAAATCATATAATATTCATTGGAACTTTCATTTTAGTATCCATTAGAGTCTTTATGGTACCATGACCTACCTCATGGTGCACTCCAATTTCCCACACTAAATTTTAAGAACATGAAAATTCATGGGGTACCTATTACTGTGTGATATTTATTTCATAATGGTGTAGCTCCATAATCATCAAATTCCATAACTAAATAATGAAATTATGAGATTCTTTATAGTATGATCTATTTATCATTCACTAAAAGTTAAACTTACATGTACACTTTATAGCATGAAGACTACCTTTGCAGCATGATCAATTCTTTAATTTCCAAAACTACTCAAAAAACATCACTCTAAAATCCCAATATTATTTTAATATCTTTAAAGATTATGAATTCATGTAGACTCATATTATTCAAATGGATTAATATGAGTTTGAAATTGATTCAAGTGATGAACATTTTTCACCATCTGTGTTAATATATTAACAATAATAGAAAATACCAACATCAATATCACTACCACTTCACTTTACTTCAAAAAACCCCACATTTTGACATAAACCATTTCTTAGAGATTTCTATCAACCTCAAACAACACCCTAGACATAAAAATATCACCTGTTATATTTTTTTGACCATGAAACAAAAATCACCATTTAGATTTAGCAATGAATCACCATTCAATCATTCTAAGATAGTGTGATTGAAATTGATATAGGTTACAAGGAATATAAAAAAATAATTTTTTTCTATTAAAATAAATTACATAAACTACCAAATATCATCCTTCTACTTCTCTTCCTGATTCATTTCTTTTTTAATGTATTCCTCTATATGTGCTAAAAAAATATCCCCACACATACTCAAAAAATGTGTTAGACCAGTTCACACGCTCAACGAAACACACACACACACATCATAATCATAGCTTCATGCATACCAAAAATATATATTTACATTGAAATCATATTTCACCCTTTGAATAATCCCCCAATATATATATATATAACCTATAAAGAAGATATTTATTTAAAATTTTGGAAAAATATATATATTTGGATTTTTGTTTATATCTTATACCCCTTTGAAAATAATATCCAATAAATAAGTGAGAGGGGATGTATCATCACAACATTACCATGAAAAAATTTGGTAAAAATCACATCAGCATCCTAAAAATTTGAAATACATCCTTTCAAAATGGTTTTATACAAATATCCCGAACTTTTTTCATTTTAGGAACAAGTTATACCTTCAATACTCTTTCCTCAACCATTTACCTTATAAAGTATAACTTGATATCTATTTGATTTGATCAATAATATTGAACAAATATTTATTAAAATATTTATCACACTCTATTTATCATATCCCATAATAAATGGAAACTAAAATTAAAAATTAATATCATAAATCTATGTTCTCATCCACATAAACATATTAATGGCTTGTGTTTTTGCAGCATACTCCATTTACACTATATTGAGTTTTATAGAGAATTT
Source organism: Viscum album (assembly GCA_963277665.1). Lineage (NCBI taxonomy): Eukaryota > Viridiplantae > Streptophyta > Magnoliopsida > Santalales > Viscaceae > Viscum > Viscum album. The sequence goes on from OY728162.1 coordinate 1,438,990,625, forward strand.
TTCATTATTCACCAAGAGACACATATCTCATAGAAATAATATTTCACTATATGTATAGTTCCTACCATCAACACTGCCATCCTAATGCACATGAGAAAATCCATATAGATCTATAATTTCTTTACTATGATATGTAAACACAAAGGCACTATAACCATTGACATACCTTAGAATCATGTTCTCTATAATGAAGGGAGATTCCATTGGTGTACTTTGATACCTTGTATACAATGTAATAATATATTCATTATTTTGTATTTAAGTAGTAAAATTCAATAAACTCCCAATGAGTTTTCCATACTCAATTTGATTAACATCTTTACCCTTATAAAATTTATAAATTATGGTGTCCTATATAATTTTAGTAGAAACTGGATTTGAATCCTCCATACTAAAATATTTCAACAATTCCTAGTCATAATTCTATAGATAAATTAATATGTAATACCTTTCTTAGGCTATTTAGAGACCCAAGAAATACACTATTTATCCGAGTGTCGACATCTCAAACAACTCCATCATTTGAGTTGAAAAATCCTTGAAAACTCATTCATTTTATTGTAGAAAATATAATATGGTCTATATAGATGATAACAATGAGATATAGCTATACATTTCCTTTGATATAGAGGTTGTTTCCCACACTTCCATTTTTTAAATGCAATACCTTAAAAAATGAGTCACACTTCAAACATCATTCCCTTATAGAATGATTAATCCCATAAAATACCTTCTTTAATATATAAAAACTTATTTCATCTTTTAAAATAATGAAACATTAAGTTTCTCTATGTAAACTTCCCCTTAAAGTTCACTATTGAGAAAGGATGAGTTTACAAAAATTTGGTAAATCATTTATTACATTTTAATAGTAATAGGAGAAATAATTGTTATTGTATCATGTTTTGAAAGAGTGAAAATGCCTTATAAAATTATATCCCCTAAACCAAAGAATAAAATTTATATATATAAGAGTGTTTCTTTATTCCTCATTATTTCACAATTTTCATTAAACATACTATAAACCACATAGTATTTTCATTTTTTTTATTTGTATAAGTATTAATTACTAGGTGTGGTTCTTATAAATTTAGTTCCATTATTAATTCATAGAATCCAACCATTATTTATTCTTTAATGATTCACCCAAAAAAATTGTTTGGCCTATGAAAACCATGAGATATGTTTATTTGTCATCAATGTTCTCCTTATTTGAACTAATTTTTCAAGGTTACTAATTATATTTAAACATTCCCATACTTTCTCAACCATGTATGAACTAAATGTGATTGATATTAATCACTTGATAAGGTTAGATCAACATATTATTCCTGAATATCCTCATGTTATTCACTAATTTTGGATCTTTTAGTGCATCTTACAATAATGTTTGCTTCATCTTCATCACTTCCAAGATTTCTCTTCAATAACCACACTATTTTGATAAATATTCCAATAGTTTCACATCAACTCTATCAGAAATATTCCATATATATTTTATATGAAAATTATATCCTCTTACATTTGGAGGATATTAATGTAAAATTCCATCTCCACATATTTTCTCAAATATTCCAATGTTTTCTTTTTTGACTTTGATAGCACAAGTGATTTTAAATACCCTAAGATACATGAATCTTGGAGTTTTATTATAATATATATTATATAGATAGATATAGGAGTTAAATAAATATAGAAATTGGTTTTTATGTGATCTTATGTATAAATCATAAACCTCTAAAAGATTTTATTATTCTTTAACGATATTTTTTTGGAATATTCAACAAATTTTTATTTTTATATTAAAAAAAACAATTTTATCGTCAGGTGTAAGGTGTAGTAAACTCATATCAGATAAGATAATTTTACAAATAAGATAATATATTTTTACTTGTGTACTCAGCTATTTTATCCATTCAAATTATCTTATATGATAAAACATGCTCCTTTTCTACACATATCATGATACTTTCAATCATTTTAAAATCCTTCGATTTATATTTCATGAAATTAAATCATGTGATCCAAGTAAAGTAATTAATTAAATAGATATATTACTTATCTATATTTGTTTTTTCATTCTCATAGGGACCCAAATATAAAAATGAATAATCTCTATAAAATGTTATGTTTTCATACCCACTCTCTTGTGTGAATAGTTAACAATATTCACTTTTTGATATACAGAACACATCTAATTCATTTATCCCATCAATGTTGGAATATAATGAACATTTTCTCCTTGTGAAACATTGTTCATGCTATTTTGGCCAAGGTGACCATGTCATTGATTCCAAAAATCATTTTCTTCATTCATGATTAAATGATATGAATTTTCAAAATCTTCTAATTGAAACAGGTTACCTACTTTTCACTATAGTATATTCAAAACATGTCCATAAATTAACCTTTTCACCAAACATTATCCTTTAAAAAATCATTTCTTATATAATAGAGTTGATAAACACTATTAATATTATGGTTTAACCCATCAACATAAATATATTTATTTAATTTAAGTTTGTTTTATCACATTTTTGTTAAGACGTGTCTTTTTTTTGTGATCCATCAATCCCAAATGTTAATTAACCTTATTTACACTTTTAAAAACCATTTTAAGCTTCATATCACCTATCATGTTTGATGAAAATCCACAATATTTAATATAAATACACTCAATTTGGGTATATTTAAGTGAAACATACATAATGAAGGAATTTTTTACATTCCTTTATCATTTTTTAATATTTTTAGTGTTATGTTTTTAATAAATTTGGCATGAGGTATGGTAAGATAGTTCTTAGTTTTATGACTCTATTAGTCACTACATTGACAGAGGTCTTTTTATTAGTTCTAGGAGTGATTCTGATTGATGTGGAGTTTTTTAGTGTTGTTTTATAAGTTTCAAATATTACAATACCTCAAATTAATAGCTTAATAATTTTATAAAAGGATAATTATAATTTCCCACATATTTGCTGGCATTGTATTTATTACTTGATTTTTTTTAACAAAGGCCAATGAAATACAAAATATTCAATGTCATACAAAATTATTCAATGTTATAAATTTTATGAAAAATCATGTGAAATTATTTAAAGTCATACATTTTTGAAAATTTAGTATGAAATTCTTCAAATACATAAATTTTATTAAAAATAATTATATTTTCTTCTGAAAAACATAAAATTTTCAGTTTTAATTAAATATATAAATCAATGCACTGCACACAAATGGGGCACAAAAGAACATGGGCATAAGGGGGACTAAAATAATTCAGGTCAAGAGTGTCACTAATAAAATTATCACACCATATTCCGGAAGTGACCCCAAACTAATAAAGTATGTAAAATCGTCATCTAGAGGAGCCTTAGAAGCTAGATATTCAGTTTCTCTATTCCCATCATGCCCTATGTGACTAATATTTGAGCCATTCTTTATCAACTTTATACAATACTGAATTTGATATAAAATATACCAATTATGGTCATGTCTATGTAGTGAATTTTGAATAATTTGTGAGTCTATTTATAGCATAGAAAGATCAATGTTTCTCCTATCACACAACTCAAGGACTCCTGAAATTGCATTTACTTCTACCTGTAGAGAGTTTAAATTCCCAAAAAGGTTATTATGGTGATGATTATCGAGCCCCTGTTGTCCCAAATTGAACCACCACCATGCATGATGCATAAACTACATGAACCATCAGTATTATGTTTAAGCATTGTACCGTGTGGTTTCCAACTTATCCATCATCTGATATAGGGGTTGGTGGAAGGAGTATCCTACTTGGTGCTCAAGAGATATATGAAAGATGGAGAATCTTCCCATTTCTTAACTAGCCAAACCAAATCAATAAACATATTCTTTTTTCTAAAAATGATGGTTGTTATGGAACTATAAATCCTCTCAAACCATGCTTTTTTTCTTTCCTGTTAGATTCTCTATCTCCCTAACTCCATGATATTCACCCACAATATATTCATATAAATATTTTATTTTTATATATTTCATGATTATAGATATTTTTTACATGTAAAATAATCTTTATATATATTTAATTCATACTTAATATTCATGCCTATAAAATAATGTAATATAATTCTTATGAATAACTAAGTTTTTCATTTTAAGTGAATTTTGATAATCTTTTTTCTTTTAGTTTAAATATTTTGAATTATAGTATGTTTTTAAAGTGAACTTGAAATTTTTTATTAATTTGGAAACTATATATAATCATTTACGATGATATTCTAAGTGATTTTCAATTGTATAAGGAATAATAACATTAGAACACCTTTTCAAAATATACACAACATTTCTATTTACATGTTACAATATTATTTCCAGGTTTATATTATTTCAAACTGTGGAATTATTTGATTTGTTTTCAAGAAATATCCATGTTATCATGAAGATCATAAAGTTTATGATAAGGTAAATATCCATTGATGAAATTTTTTATAACATCAAATTTAGGGATATCAAAAAATAGATGAGTTACACAAACTACTATATAAAGTGATGAAACTTTTCAACTACGACTTCCATTCATACTATGATCACCAGAGAGTTTCAAAAATAGATAATTTCAAACTAAAGTGATCAAAGATACTACAATTTGAATTATCATTGAAATATTGTTATTTATTTATTTTTTGGTTCACAATGTTTTATTATTTTTTATATTATATTTATGCAGTAATAATAAGTTTATGATTTTCTTAAAAAATACATTTTTTCAAACCAAAGATATGTATTTTTTGGTTATTACTCTGGAAAAAAATTCATGTTTTATTTTTTAAAAATTTTTTCATAGAAAAGAATTTTTTTTCTAGGTTGTACCTCCATGTATGTTAAATTATAGTTTATTTAAAATGTTATCAAAACTTTCAAAAGTAAGGGTTGTTCTAGTGAGTACCATCCCTCTTTCCGAGTTAGAGGAGGGTGAAGAATTAATTTAGGATAATTGGATCCAAACTAGTATAAAAATATAATGTTCATTTTTTTATAACATAGTATTATATATTCATTTAATTTTTTATTAAATTCATATCTTTTAATTTTCATGTGTTTTTAGATTGATATTTTACATCATTTATTTAGTATATTTAAATTCTTAAGAAGGTATATTTACCCCACATCTAGACTAATTGGACATTGTAATTTTTTTTTAAATTTTATCATAGATAATTTTTTTGGATGTTGGTTTTTTTAATTGAATTATTCTATTTAGGACAACTTTTTCCTAGATATAACTATCTATGGAAAATGGTAAATTTTGATATGTTAGGAAGGAATGTGAATAATGTCAGATTCCAATGAAACCACCATTTTTTGATGAGTTGAATACATGTATTGGAAATTTAGAATGTAGGTATATATCAAACATTGGAGTATTAATAAATGGATTATAACTATGAAACAATATTAGCAACTATGAGATGATCCAGATTCACTTATATGTAATGATGTGGTAAAAAAATGTTTTAAATTAAAAATAATTAATATTTTATATTGGTATGTTAGTAAGATATTTTTTAGTAATGTATCAACATATAATATAGCTCATTACATATATATAATTATTCATATAACTCATTACAGTTTAAAAATATTAAATTAATAGATTTGGAATGTTATGTGCAGTGTAACATGAATTCAAATGGGATAAAAAGAATTCATGAACTAAATTTTTCAAAAATCTAAAAGTATCATCATTGGGATGAGTGTTCCCAAAGAGGAACTAGAAAATACACTATTGGTTGAAAGGTTATTTTGGAAACTGCCTGAAAAGTGTCATACGAAGAAAGATACAACTTTTAGGGGTAATAATTTCAAATAGTACACATTTTATTAACTTATCGATTCACTACACCTGTATGAGTTGGACTTAATGAATATTAATGAGAAATAAATTTAAAACAAAAAATTAATAGACTTTAAATCAAAAAAAAAAATTTCCACTAACTCTTATGATTATGAGTTGCAACAAAGTTAGAAAATGAAATTTGTAACCCTAATAAAGGATATTATAAAAATGTAAAAATAATAATAGAATCTAATGAGTAATCCATAAAAGATACTATAAGGGTTAATAAAAATAAAGTAAGAGAGGTAATGGTAGTAAATATAATAATTTATTAGAATTAAAATTATATGAGTATATAAAAAAGGAATACATCATGATAGATTGTCTAAAATTGAAGAAATAAGGGAAAGAAAAGCAATAAAAGAATAAAGAGAAGAGAGTTTTTTAAGCTGGATAGAGTTCCACTGAAAAGTCAGACTTGAGGACGGATGACGCTAAAAGTGATAGATAATTGTACAACCTATGCTTAATGGTAACAAATAAGAATGTGGTCGGTAATGATTTCAATTATAGTTCATGATATGAATCTAATTTTGAATATGATGTAATATAGTTAAATGAATAAAATAAAATGTTTTGGAAGAGTATTTAAAGAAAAATTGGGTTGTACATATATTTACAAAAGTATAATATGAATATTATTAAAAAATAATAAGTTTACTAAATAAAATTAGATTTGTGAAATTACAGTATTTAATAAGAATGTTTTTATTCAAAAAATTAGAATTTAAATATAGTGATTGTGAAACATAAATATGACAATAAAAGATCAAAATTTTTATTTATTAGAATGGAAAAGGGGAAGAAAGTAAATTCAATATGGCGTTGGATGATGTGAATTGAATTGGGTAATAATATAAGAATTTAACTTCTATATTACCCTATAATAACACGTACATATAATTTTATTTATAGGAATTTAACTTCTATATTACCCTATAATAAATGTCTAAAATCTATAAGGATGCCTAATAATTTTATTAGTAATCTAATGAGATCCAATATTACATGGGTACTAAAATTTTCTGTTACATGATTGATTTCAGAAAATATACCTTAAAATTCTCAAAGACAATTAGTATAATGATATTGGTTACTCTAGAAATATAACTATAGTCCCATCTAATTTTTTAAAATTTAATCAATGTAATGTATGCTCCATCACATTTAGAGACAGTTCAAAACACATGTTTAGTGGTTTCAACAATATAGGTATTTTTTAATCTGTTATAATTTCAAAGGTATTATATATTAAAGGTATTATGAATAACTTAACTAGTATCTCATATCATTGTGTTGATGGAATTGGTGTATGAAAATAAAAAATAAAAAAATTATTCAAATAATCTATATAAACTAACTAAGTAGAATATATAGAGTCTTAATGATATAAAAACAAATGATTTTATTTGGCATAAAAAGATTGGACTTCTTCATTTTTATAAATTTTCCAAATTTTTGAAACATGGATAGGTTTTATAACTAACCAATAGTATGTTTAGTAATAATTTTGTTTTTGATTCATGTTTCAAAGGAAATAAACATAAAGAAACATTCAGATCTATTAATAATGTTAATTTAGATAGAACATTATAACAATTACATGTTGATTTTTTATCCATATGAAAACATCTTTTTTAATTAGTTAGAGGTAAATTTTTTTTAATTTGTTGATGATTTTATTAATTTCACACAGACTTATTTCTTAAATCATTAAAGTGAATCTTTAACCATGTTTATTGCTTTTAGTAAACTGGTTCAAAATCAAAAGGGTCGTTCAATAATTCATCCTATAATTGATAATGGGGGTTAGTATTCTAATATATAAATTGAAAAATTTGTAAATATAATGGATATTTTAATAATTATATTTATCCTATAGCAATATAAAAAAATTTTGTTATAGAAATGTAAAATAGAATAGTTATAGAAATTACTAGAACCATGCTTAATGAATTTAATCTAACAAAATTATTTTAAACATGATCAGTTAATACTATTTATTATATCATAAATAGAATTTTTACTAATCCATTTTTAAATAAAAATCGTTATTAAATTTTTAATGAAAAGTAACAAAAGGTTGGCCATTTTAGTGTTTTTGGTTGTAGAGTTTTTATTTTGAATACTAAGGATAATTTACATAAATTTGATAAAAAAAGTTGTTAAGCTATTTTTCAATGATATAAAAAATAATTTTAAATATTATATAGTATATAATAATAAATCCATGATAGTTGATGAATCAATACATGTAAAAATTAAAAAAAAATAGAAATAAAAAATTATGTTACATAATAATGAATGTGAATTCATAAATTTTATCTTTGGGGTAGAATAATCTAATTAAAATAATGCATCCATTGAGGGGGAGGATACACATTCACAGTCCAGTCATATAAATTGGAAATATCATAAAGATCATTCTTTAAATTTATTTTTGGTAATGTTATATTTGGAATTAAACATAGAAAATAATTTTTGAAATGTTTTGAAAATGTTTTCTTTAATTTCATTATTTATACATAATAATTTTGATGATTCATTAAAATATGAAAATTGGATTAATTATACACAATATTATATTAATAAATTAACTAGAAATAATTTTTGGAAGTTAGTAAAAAAAACATAAAAATATATTACATTAACTTAATGGATTTTTCAAATTAATATTGATGAATCATTTCAAATAGTTTAAAATAAAGCTAGAATTGTGGATAAATTATATTATTGATAAGAAGAACTATATTTTTTAAAATCTTTTTCTCTAATTACTATGATTTAACCACTAGGATTTTTTTAGATTTTTATTCCTTTTGAGGATTTAAATTATTTCAAATGTATATTAAAAGTTATTTCATAAATGATTTAATTTATAAAGTTATATTTGTAAATAAACCACCTGGATTTTAAAATGAAATTTTTTCCAAAATGTTCATTAAAATTGTAAAATGATTTATATGATCTTAATAAATCTTCTAAATGTTGGTATGATAGACTATCTTTGTCTTTATTTAATAATTGTTGTAATAAGGAAAATTTTATCCAATTTTTTTATTAATAATTTTTTAAATTAAATCTTAATTGTGAAAATATATTTTGATTGTATTGTGTTTTTATATTCAAGTGATATTTTATATAAGGAATTTTTTAAAGATAATGACTTCCAAAATTGATATGAGCTTAAAGGGACTCAAATATTTTATTTAATATTTATAAATCAATTTATGTATTATAGATCTCATGTTAAAAGATTTAATCATCATTCAAATAAATATATAGGATCCCTTATAAAGAAAAATTCTAAATTAGTTTTAGATGAATATGAAAAAACTATATATAATAAACTATTTAGAGGTATGATAGAAAGTTTTTTATTGATAACAACGTCTTAACCTGAAATAATATTTTCAGCATGTATAGGTCAAACATTTCAAAATAATCCAAAGAAAAGTCATTTAAAATTAGTTAGAAGAATAATTATAAATGTTAATGGTACAATTAATTCTGGTTTATTTTACTCTAATCTGAACTTTTTTATATTGATATCTTATCATGATTCTGAATTTAGAGGTTTTAGTTTTGATAGAAAAATGATATCATGTATGTGACATTTACTTAGTAAATGAATGATTCCACAGGGCTCTAAGAATAAATTATCAGTTTCCTTATCCATAACTAAGGTACATTATATAAATGTTGTTTATTTTTGTTTCCAATTTCTTTGTATGAAACCAACTTTATCTACTTTTAATATTTATTTTGTTAGTATTTTTATTTACTATGATAATACATCTACTATTAAAATATAAAAAACCCACTTTCAATATTGTATAATAGTAAATATATTTTTTAGATTTATATTTAAAAGATATCATATCAACAATAAAGATTTTAGCATAGGATTTTTTACAACATCAAATAAACATGTTGATATTTTTACTAAAAATATTCATAATATGAAGTCTGATAAAAAAAATTGAACAAGGCATGATATTTTTTTTTTGATTTGTCAAATATTAAATGATCATTACTGTTATTAATGTTGCTAATTGATCTACTGCACATATTACATCGATACTATTTTTTTAGAGTTGGCTTGGACTAAAAAAGTAATTTTTTTTGTTTTTATGTTGAATCAGTAAGTAAATATTGGTGTTAGATTTATGTTTCGTTTTAATTTTTTTTGTGACTTTTTTAGGGGGATTAAATTGTTTACAACTATTAAAATGTATGTTTTTTAATGAATTTTATTCCCAGTCTTTTATAACTTGTATTACATAATTTAGCATACTAATTCATTCATGTTTCATTATTTTTTATTAATTTTTTATATATTTATAAACAATTGGGGGAGATATTATAATTTTTTTTTATGTTTTAACATTTTGATAAACGAAAAATGGGGGAGGAATGTTTTTAATTTTGGTGAATTGTATTTTGGTTTTCTAATTTCCATAAGGGATAGATTATTAGTGCTAGTATTGAATTTGATTTATTGGGAGTTTGTTAGTGTTATAATTTGTTTCATTTATGCCTTTAATACTACAATACATCACATTAATATTTTGCTAATTTGATAATTATATAATAATAATTTATCACGGCTTTGTTAACTTTGGGTTTATTACTAATCACTAATTGTTTTAAAAAATGGACAAAGTCATACGAAATTTTCAAAGTCATGTAGAATTATTCAAAGTCATACATTTTAGATAAATTCAAAAAAAATCATTAATTTCATTCATTCTATTTAAAGTCATATAAAATTCTTAAAATTAACATGTTTTTCCTGAAAAATCATATGTTTTCCTCCAAGTCAATCAAGTTGTATTTTTTAATACATACAATATGGATATGGAGTTAGTTTTTTTAAAGTCTTATGAATTGATTTTTTGAGACTGAAGAAATTTTCTTCAAAGGCTTATGAAATAATTTATAAACTCATAATAATCTACATTGATGTCTGAAAATAAAAATTCAATGATTCACTGTATTTATTTTCTTTATAATTTATGTTTATACTGACATAATTAATTCTTAAAAAATATGAATTGATATTTACACATAATAAATAATCATTTTCATAGATGTAAAAATGTTTTAGAAAAATGTAAAATGATGTTTATGAAGAACTAAGCTTATAATTGTAATGTAATTTTGATACTCCATTTTCTTGTAGTTTTAACATTTTTAATTACTAAAAGTTTATATGGAAAACTCTATATTTTTTATTACTTTATTAAATACATATATGTTATATTAGTGATATTAGAAGTGTTTTTTGAGTTTTCTAATGAAAAAATAACATGTGACTAGTTTTTAAAACTATGGATAGAGTTTTATATAATGGAAGTGGTATTATTTAATAGTTTATATTATTTATAACAATGGAAATCTATGATTGGTTTTCTTGAAACAACCATGTCATCAAGAATATCATGGAGTTTATGATAAATGATTTATTTATTGATTTTTTTAAAACATCTAATCGAGGTAACACATAAAATAGATGAGTACAAAAACTGTATTACACAGTGCTGAAAAATTGTGACTATGACTTCCATTATTACAATGATCATAAGAGAGATTAAATATATAATCCTTCGATGATGATTTAATCCAAGCTACATTGTCTTACATCATATTTAACATCATGTTATTTATTTTTTATGGTTCTACATATTTTATTCTATTTATTTTTTATTTATTCAATAACCATCATATTGTGATTTTTTTGACCAAAAGAATGCATTGTATTGGTTATAATTCCTAAAAATAATATAAATCCTATTGGGTTATGACTCCCATTTTTTTTGGTTTTCATAGTTATTCCTTAGTACATAGAAGGTAAGGTAATGTTTTCAAGGTTGTGCCTCTAGGGGAGAAAAAGTAAGGTGTATATAAAGGGTTATCACACCTTTAAAATGCAAGGGTTTTATTGAGTATCGGTCATGTTTATAATTTACATGAGAGTGATGAGTAGATCTAGTACCATTTGATATGAACTACTATAAAAATATGGTTTACAATTTTTTATGTTTTAATTGCATATTGATATTGAATTATTCATGAAACATCTATATTTGAATTTTCAGGTGTCCTTAGAATGATATTGAACAATTTTTATTTAATCTATTTAAAAATTAATGATTTTCCATTCACCCCCACTATACACTTGTTGGATTTCTCAATTTGGGCCAACACTTTTAACATTAGGAACTAATTAGAAATCTTCACCTCAAAAATATCTTCTTTTCTATGATATTTTATTATTTGAGAAGGTTGACTCCCCCGAAAATCTACTCTTCCGCATCTTCCAGATTTATATAAATACCCATCATTGAACTAATATATTTTTTCAACATGACCACCTATACCATAGTACGATTAATGTCCATGAAATTTATATTTTCTTCACTAAAAGAAGTTCTATCTTAACTGTATCACAAACTATAAATATACCTTTTATCCTCTTATATATGATCCCTATGCAAAACCACATTCATTGAGAACTTCCAACAAATTTATTGGATCACTGAAATTGTCCATTAAATTTTTAAACCTGATATTTGCAGTATAATTTTCTATCTTATTGGCATTTCCATATTTTTTAGATTTCTAGAACTTCTTATCATTTTCCATAATATTAAATTATCCTTTATTATTCAAAATTATTTATATCTTCCACACATCCAGGAATATATAATCTTGTTGAGTGAGGTATTTTCTGATTACCACGATCATAACACATATTTAAGGTTTCATCATCCTTGATGATTCCATTTTTGAATTCTACAGCATCTTGAATGGACTTCTTTAATGTAAACATGTACTTGTTCACATAAATTTATTCTTTCAAAAGATTTTTCTAAACACTTTCATGTTCTTTTTATTCGTCATTGAACATTCCTTCCATAGATTCCTTTAGCTTCTTCTCTTCAGTGAGTAACACCTTCAATTATTTAATCTTATTTGAAAACATTTATTTTCTTCAAAATGGATAGAATCAAAGTCATTATAGATTTTGGAGTCCTTATTCAAATATTTGGTTCTATTGATCTATCTTTGATATCATTAAAGAGAATCCATTGATGCGAACTTTATTATAAACTCTATATTAGTTTCTTGTATTTTTTTTCATCATTCAATTTAGTGAGAAAAAAATTCACTTCCACTTCACCTGATGTTTAGACATTAGATTTATCTTTAGTACATTCTTTATCATCCTTATTATATAATAAATTTATATTTTTGAACATTGAGAAATTCAAACCTTTTCACATAGAGGTAAAATTATTCTTGTTGAATTTAGAATCTTCTTTGAGGAGGTCCTTTTCGACTCAACTTCATCATTTGTCTTTCATCCTTTTGTTTTGGATAATTTACTAAAAAATGTCATCAAATCTATTACAAATTCCTACCACATCTCTCCACAGTGAATTCAATTTCCTTTCTAAACACATATTTAGATGAATGAAATCAATTTATCATACTACCTCTCCACATCTTCTTCATATTTAGAATTTTCTTTTACATATTTGACTTCTAATTGAGTCTTCCATTATTTCATAGAATTAAAGGATATTTCTATTCCACAGTTTTTATCATCTCCAATTCCATTAAATAATGGATCATCTGGTCACATTTTAGGATGTTGACACCTGTTTTATTTTCCACGCGTTGCAATCGGGTAACCAAGGAAGTGAGGGGTATGTTGGTCTTACACAAAAAATAGGCGGTAGATTCTCCCTCTCTCCAATCAACAAAATATCACATCTCTAATTTATAATATTATATTATATATTAAACAAATAATAAAAATTGTGATATGTTTAACAACCGAATATATTTTTAAAATGAATTTTTATTTGTCTTATATAAAAACAATTATGACGCTTTGTTAAAAAATGATCAAATAATATATGTTTTCAATTTTTTGATTATTTGAGTAAAATGAAAATATTTTTATTGATATTTTTAAGTTCATACATTTTTTTAAAACGTGTTAAATATTAATGAGTTAATTTTATTTTAAACCCAATTATATTTGTAATTGAAAGATATTTTATTTTGTTAAAAAAAATTATGTTACGTCTTTTAAAAATAATTTAAAATAAATGTGTGATAAAAATAGATTTTTTAATTATTTAGGGAAAAATTAATAGATTTTCCTTGATATCTTTAAAGTCGTAAAAACATTTAACGCATAAAAAAATATTGAGTCAATTGTATTATAAATACAATTATTATTGTATACATTTTTAAATGATAAACTATATTGTTTTTGTAAAATTTATGTAAAAAATGTAATAAATATTTTATATATTTGCATATAATATAAATATATTTGTTAAAATTTAAATTTTATTAATATATTCTATAGTTTTGGAAAGTCCACTGGAACCTTCAATGGAACGTCCACTGGAACCTCCACTGGAACGTCCACTGGAAGGTCCACTGGAACCTCCACTTCCTCCACTGAAACGTCCACTGTAACCTCCACTGGAACGTCCACTCGAACCTCCACTCGAACGTCTAATGGAACCTCCACTGAAATGTCCACTGGAACCTCCACTGGAACTTCCTCTTAATAGATTTATAATTGTTATTAGTATAGAAATTGAATAAAATATATTACATATATTATATATAATTTCATTTAATATAAATATGTTTATTAAAATCTAATTTTTATTAATATATTCTATAGTTTTATAAATATATACTTTTGTTGTATTGTGAGACATCCATTGAAAATTCAATTGAAAATTCCACTGGAACCTTCACTGGAACCTCCACTGAATCATCCACTAGAACCTCCACTGGAACATCCACTAGAAGTTCAACTAGAACCTGGAACCTCCATCAGAACCTCTATTGGAACCTCCACTGGAACCTCCACTGGAACTGAAACCTCCACTGGAACGTCCACTGGAACCTCCACTGAAACCTCTACTAAAACCTCCACTGGAACTTCCTCTCAATAGATTTATAATTGTTATTAGTATGGATGTTGAATAAAATATATTACATATATTATATATAAGTGCATTTAATATAAATATGTTTATTAAAAGTTAATTTTTATTAATATATTCTATAGTTTTATAAATATATACTTTTGTTGTATTGTGAAACTTCTATTGAAACTTAAATTGAAAATTCCACTGAAACCTCCACTGGAACATCCACTAGAGGTTCCACTAGAATCTGGATCCTCTACCGGAACCTCCACTGGAACCTCCAGTGGAACCTCCACTGGAACCTCCACTAGAACTTCCTCTTAATAGATTTATAATTGTTATTAGCATAGATGATGAATAAAATATATTACATATATTATATATAATTGCATTTGATATAAATATATTTATTAAAATTTAATTTTTATTCACATATTCTATAGTTTTATAAATATATACTTTTGTTGTATTGTGAAACATCCATTGAAACTTCAATTGGAAATTCCACTAGAACCTCCACTGGAACTTCCACCAGAACCTCCACTGGAACTTCCATCGGAACCTCCACTAGAATGTCCACTGGAACCTCCATTGGAACATCTACTAGAACGACCACTAGAACGTTTACTGGAACGTCCACTGGAGTTCCACTGGAACATAGAACCTCCACTGAAACCTCTACTAAATCCTCTACTAGAACCTCTATTGGAACCTCCACTAGAAGTGAAAAATCCACTGGAACTTCTACTGGAACCTTTACTGGAACTTCACTGGAACCTCCACTAAAACTTCTTAAATATGTACATTTTATTTATATTTTTATTCATGTATTATATATATTTTTAAATGGTAAATTATAATATTTTTATAAAATTTATGTAAAAAATTCAATCCATATTATATGTAATTTCATTTAATATAAATACATTCATTAAAATTTAATTTACATTTTCGCCTTTTATTTTTTATTATTTTTCTGTTTTTTATAATGAAAATTCTTCATTGACATTTTTCCCTTTAAATACAAATGTGATTTTTTTTGGAAATTGGTATTTTTTATTTTTAGTTCCATTATAAAATATATTATTTTTATGCCTTTAAAAAATTACAGCATAAAAATGGTTATACATTTATAGAATAACGAGTTTCTCTTTATTTGAGAAAATTTTATTATTTCCAAACAATATTTTTATTTTACTTTTAAATGTAATAATGTTTTGGTACATTTTTCTATGTACTTATTTTTAATTTCTTTCATAAAAAATATTTTTTAAACCTACAAAGATTAATAGATGTTTACAATATTATTTAAGAAATACAAAATTGATATATTTTTAAAAATAACAATTTATAGGAAATTTTTATTTTTCAATGTTGTAAATTTTTTATAAATTAGTATGTTTTAAACAGTAATTTATATCTATGTTTTTTATATCTATTTTTTGGTTTTGATATGTTTATGTTTTGTATCAATGCTTTTTATGTTTTTTTATATCAACATTTTTTATATGTTATTATTTTTTTTTTGTAATTTATAGAGTTTTTATAGCATTTTAAATAGCATTTTATTATTCAGTGTTTTTGTTTTTTGATATGTTTTTGATATGTTTTTTTTAATGTGTTGATTTGTTTTTATGGTGTATTACAACTGTATGGCGGTAAAAACAGTAAAGGGTAAAAATGGATTTTTGTTAAAATTCTGATAGTTGCATTTTTTTATTGCATTTCAATCCAACGGCCACTTTTTTTTTATAAACATGGAATCATCTTGGATAAACTGGATATTCCAATTATTCAAGGTATTAAAGACGATGGTGGAGAACTTGAGGTGAATGAAAGAATAAACCCTAAACACCTATGTCCTGTGCTATGTTGCATGGACACCGACACACGACACACGACACGACACGACACGACACGTCGACACACAATTATAAAAAATGAAATTTCAACACGTCGATTAAAATATATTTTTAATAAATAAAATACGATAGAATTTATAATTAAATACAAAATTATGAACAGAAATATCACAAAATATAAACTAAATATTTCAATATCAACAAATAATTGTAAAAAAACAATTGATGAAGGATGTACTAAAAATAATGACCTTTGTTTTTAAAATTAAATTAATTGTTTTCACATCTCACATCATACATTAATTGTTAATTTTGATTTTGTTTATTCCTATAATTAGTATAATATATATATATATATAACTTTAATATTAATTAATCAATTTTTAATTCTCATATTTGTATAATAACATTAGTTTAATATTTATTTTTATTATTATAATTCTATTATTATTATTATTGTAACACCCCGAGCTTCCACGATACGCTTCTCATTCAATAATGCAATAGCTTGCATTATATGCAACTTCGAGTTCTAAAACACTACGACTAATCAAAGTAGCCGTTATGAATAGTAATAACCACTTTTTAAAATTATAGAAATTTTATATTTCAAAATGGACTTCATTTTCGTATTCGTAATATCGAAATTATCCAAAGTTGAATTTTTTTGTAATTTTCTGAGAACTTCCAATTTTTTTTATGAATAGTAAAAAATACTTAAAACAACTTTTTTAATCAAAATAATTTATTGTGATAAATTATACTATTTAGTGGTTTTAAAGTATAATTAGAATATATTTTTACCATTTTATACAATGGTGGTCATTAGAATTAATTTAACATTGAAATTGGACATAAACAATTGTCAATCTTTTGATATAAATTGTTTCTTAAAAACACGCTATTTGTTGTAACAACGGGAATTAATTATAAAATTAAATAATGCAACTTATATGTTTGGAATTTTTTAAAATAGACATCATTTTTTGAATTCGGAATATCAATTATAGCTTAGGGTGAAATTTTGGCCTTATTCTGAAAAACTTTAATTTTTGATGAATAGTGAAACCACTAAGTGGTTGTTAAAAACTGATTTTTCGTTAAAATGAAATATTACCACTTATGTGATTTGATTTTCAAAAATCCGACATACATGGTTGTCATTAAGAAGTAAAATGTGGTTCAATGAGATTAAAATAATTTTTTGGTGAATAGTAACTTTTAAGTTCTTAATCGCGATTAGAGGTAATTAGTGTAGTTTAAGGTACAAATAATGTTTTAATAATATGAGATGAGCATGACACTTGTCCTACTCCTATTGGATGAGTCATGGCCGACCAATAAAACCCATGGGTCAAATTGGGGACCCCATGGAGCCACTTTAGTTGGAAAATGACATTAATATATATTTATTTAATGTTAAAATTAAATTGACACAAACATGAGTTGTTTTACTAAAACAGTTTTTAAGTGGGGTTACACAAGTCCAAATTTTGACTATAAATATTCATTAGAAAGATAAAAGGCTTTTCTACATCATAGTATTCTTTTTATAATTTTTATACATTAAATAAATTAAATTATTTATGACATCATTATGATGCAGCGATGACCTCATTATTTAACGATTTAAATAAAATGTGAAGATAATGCAAAATCCAAGGCTTACACTTGTCCAAAGTCTATTGGATGAGGATATTTAGAACCCTTATCACCTTATCCACGAATTATATAAGTGGGGGACCTTTATAATCCGAAAAGAATTGTATAATAATGTAACATTTCAATCTTTCCCAAAGAGCCCCTCCTCTCCTCTTATAAAAGGCCCCCACCTCTCCCACCTCATTTACACTTTCAAGCCATTTGGTTCGGCCAAAATCTGCCCAAATACTCTCCCAACTTTCCCATATTACTCCTAGAAGCCTCACTTTGGGCAGAACTCTTCCAAAAGAAGCCTTTGGCTCAAATAAAAAAGAGTTACCCGATTTTGAGGTAATGTCTTCTCTAATGTTGTTTTGTTTTATTTTTCTTCTCCAACCCCCTAAAATCTTTTTATTCATTTATTTTGTAAAAACACCAGTATCCTAAATATACTAGGATGTTGTTATAAGAAGGACTAGAGCTACACTTACACACACCTACATCTAATGGTTAAAGAACATACGGTTTCTGTGGATGGTGGATTTCTGCCTCACGAAACGATGATTGTTCAACACTCATATAACACATTCAAAGGTGGCCATTAAGATGACACTATTTTTATATATGATATATAATATGTTTATGTTTTACTTATGCTTCTGTATTTCTCATTTATGGCATACTTTATGATTTCCATTATGGGTAAAACGCGATAATTTCATTTTAGGAAGTGCGGACTACCGCCCCCTCAAAGTGATTTGAATCGTTAATGCCATATGTGGGATGTATAAAGGATGGAGTAAATGGTATTATACACTATATTATACTGGAATTATATTATACATTTATATCATTATGATTTCGTTCCATTAAATATGAAATTGAAATGAAAGTAGCGTTCATGCGTACGTACAGCTTACCGTCTCCATGAACGGTGCATTTCATTTCTTACCTCTAAATGTTACGTAATATTATAAATGAATGTATATACTGGATATATATGATATATATGACATATAAATCATGAATATAATTCTGGAGATAATGGATATTCTACCACATAAAAAACTTGTAATTATAAGAAGTTTATTGTTGACTCAAGTACCAAAGATCGAAAAAACGACCGTTATTAACTTAAATAATTACAGAATGTTCATATCATTGTAATAAGTGATATAAAAAGGATAATGAAATTGAAAATGGTTCTTAATAAGGTATATATTAAATCTAGTTTATTATTCAGGAGGTTAAAGAACGGTTGAGTCAAGTCGGACACGAGGCAAGGGAACTTCTTAACCCAACTTCCATTCTTTGGGTTAATCTCCTACTTTCAAATTATGTCATGATATTATTACGTATTATTTTGTATTTGTACTTTCTTTATGTGTACTTATAGTGAATACACATGATAGATCTATTTTATTTAAAAAATGATCTTTGTAAGGGAATTTCTTAACCCAACTTCCATTCTTTGGGTTAATCTCCTACTTTCAAATTATGTCATGATATTATTATGTCCTATCTTGTATTTTTACATTATTTATGTGTAATTATAGTGAATACACATAATAGAACTACTTTATAAATAAAATGATCTTTTTAAGGACTTCGTCTCAATCCCCTTTCATTGAGGCATATTTGGTTTTATACACAACTTTCTTTTTTACGGTGTATAAACCCCTTTGACTTTTACGGTTATTAAAAAGGAATCTTTTTTATACGAAGCGTTTTGCAAAATGACAAAAGGGAATGTTTTTCTTTCCGTACTTATGCGGCCACAACGACTTCTCCGCCGCCGTGACCATTATTTGAGTTTCGGCTTCCTCTACAAGCCATCTTTTTTTTAATGAAAAATAAATACAAAGTTTTAACTTTCATTTATTTTGGTATTGAAAATGGTTTTGAAAGCGTTTATATTATAACAATGTGTTGTATTGATATCTTGTGATTGAAATGTGGAAATGTTATGTTTCCTTTATGCATGTTTTATGTGATACGATTATGTTATGGTTTATGAAATGTTTAAACCTATTCATATGAGGAATGTATTGGACTTAATAAGTGACGGGTGGAGCCCGCTATAGCTCCTCGATGCATCGGTAGGTCTCATTAGACAACTAGACGTGGAATTGGCTGAGGCCCTTTCCCAATTTGATTTATGGTTTTGGACGAGGCCTTAATCATTTTAGACGTCTTGGCCGAGGCCTTGACAAAATGTTTCAGAATGTCTGGCATTATACATTCCCTCATTATGAAAGTGGTTATTGATATTGCATGTGATTATTCGACCAGTAGAATATCCATGTGAATAAGTAAATGGCGTTTTCTCATTTTACTTTTTCCATATTATGTTGAAGTTTAAGTTTAAAAGGCTTTTGTTTTAGTTATACATTTCCTTAAATGTTTATGTTTATTTATAAAAGCTTCCGCAATATTGTTATCCTTACTGAGCATCTGAGCTCACCACTTTCAATGTTTTAATATTTTCCAGGATGTGAAGAAGTATTTTATGAATGACCTGCAGGGATAGTCAGAAGAGGATATGAGTGTGGACTATGAAGACCATGTTATTGTAGTTTGTTTACTTTTTGATGTAATGAAAGACTTATGAATGTTTCTAGTGTTTCAAAGGCTACTAAACTAATCGGTCTTTCGAGACTTGATCTTTTGTGATCATTCCAATGTTACGAACTAATGCACCGACTCTGGGTAGCTGGGGTCGGGGCGTTATAGTTGGTATCAGAGGAAGTTTAGTACAAACCTTGGAAGCTAGATTTAGATAAACTCTGATTAGAGCACGTAGACCTAAGATGAACTTTGAGGATTAGTATTGAAGAACTTCCTAGAATTATGGTATTGTAGAGATTTTGTGAGTTTTCCGAGCAATACATCCCTGTCTGGATACGAGCAGGTAGAGGCGGCACTGACACAGATGTTCCTAGGGGTAAAACCCGAAAACACCGCTTTGATCTAGACTCGAACGGGAACTGGTTCACGACAACGGGCCTTGCTGCACTCTTGGTTACGACACTCCCGGGGGATATGCTTAGGATAACTCTCATTTTCTTTTCAAATCATTATGAAGGGTTTATGAGTATATACTTCCTCAACGAAAACATTTTTATGATTATGGATTATATCCATAAAGAGTTCAATTTATGTTAAGTATTTTACAAGTATGGGATTATGTATTTTGATTCATAAACTAATCTAGTTTATGCCATTGTTTAGAAATGGCGCCTAGTGGAAGGAATGGAAACCGTATCAATGCACGCACTCCGTGTAGGGATTGCCCTCCTGCTCAAGATAATTATTGTGGATCTGGAGATACAAATGATGCTGACCAACTTATTACCATACTGGGACAACTCACTCAAGTTATGAATGATAAACTTACTCGTATGGATCACCCTGATCCACAACGTGGAGGATCAATGTTAGACCGCTTCATGAGGCAACAAGCACCAACATTTAATGGGGGTACAAATCCATTAGTAGCTGATCAATGGATAAAATACTTAGAGAAAATATTCCATGCCTTGGGGAGTATCGAAAGGGAGAAGGTTGTCATGGCAGTTTACCGCCTCACTGGAGATGCCGATCAGTGGTGGTCGCTGATTCAAAACACAAAGGAAGATGATGACGTATCTAATATGGAATGGAGGGAGTTCAAAGAGCTTTTCTTAGAAAAATACTTTCCTCATGACCATCAAGAAGATATGGAAAGGCAATTTCTGAGTTTGAGGCAGAAGGAGGATGAGAATGTCGCAAAGTATGAGGCTAACTTTACAAGGTTAGCAAGGCATGCTGCCGATTATATATGTAACCCAAGGAGTAAGATTGATAGTTTCTTTGATGGGTTAAAACCATTTCTCTGTTGAGCTTTAGTATCACAATCCTTATCATCATACGAAGATATTGTCTTTTGTGCTATCAAGACAGAAAAGGAATTCTCTAAGTCTTATGACAACAAAGTAAAGCAAGAGAAGAATAGAACGGGGGAACAAGAGATAGATGAAGGGAAAAAGGGAAAGATGGATTTTCCATTATGTGATAATTGTGGGAAGAATCACCCTGGTACGTGCCTAAAAGGAATGGGAGTTTGTTATAAATGTGGAGAAAAGGGTCACTAGGCTCGTGATTGCAAGGGAAAGAAAGAGGCTGTCAAAGTTGAATGCTACAATTGTAGGGAAATGGGTAATTATGAAAATGAATGTCCTAAGTGTTAGGGAAACTTACCTCAGAAAAGGCCAAGGGATCAAGGAAAATCATATGCTGTTACTACAGTTGAAGCAGAATAACTAATGTATTGGTGCTTTTGGACTCATGGATTATATTCTGGTTATTAGAATAATGTGATATATATATAAGGATTGTACTGCAGTACTTGTTGATTTCTGTAAGGTTTTAATATGATGAAGGTAATTATATTTTTAGTATGTGACAATAAGAGAAACTTTTCTTTGTTTGGGGAATCTGATGTTACAATTGATTTTGGAATTTTGAGACCTTTTAGAGAAAGTCTGGACGGAGGTATTTTGGATAACTATTAAGGTTGGAATGGATTAAGTTGAACCATGGATAGTATTGTTTAAGGTTAAAGCATTTATGAAGATTATTTTTGGAATATTATGATACTATAGTTTTAGGAAAAGGACAACCTGCAGGGTGGGGCATAACCCGTCGCGTCGGACAAAGCTGCAGGAATCGAACCCACAACCATAGTGCGACAAGCCTTTATTTCCTACCACTAGCCTACAGGAAGTCCCCGGTTATTAAAAAATAATTTTACTAATCTAAATGGTATGTGTTAACATTTGGAACCTTATACAATTAGGATAAATAGAATATTTTTGAGTTCCGTTACCAGTTGGAGTAAAATTTGGGTTTGTGGTAAAAATTTATTAACGAATGAAAGTATACATAACAAGTATGTATATTCCCTTACATTCTTAGTAAATCTCCTAAATAAATTCCTCAACAATATAAAAGGTAACTTTAAACAAAAATGTTGTCGGTTAACTTTTCCAACTGGGGATTCAATGACCGTTTAACCAATCACAAGTTTGTGATTTTCTTGTAGTTAAACTTTCTCCTAATCCTGTTTTCTATAAATCTCCATCAGACCTTGATGGTTTGTTTCTCCTCCATATCCATATTTTCATAGAATCCTAGAATGGGCTATATCAGGTGACCTTTGTACTTATCTTGCTTTCTTTTAATGTTATATATTAACCTTATTTCCGATGTGGGTTTTCCACAAAGGTATTGTCTCTTTTCAACCTTTTATTTTCAAAGAAAAATTTCAAATTGCGAGGACGCAATTTATTGAAGGAGGGGAGAATGTAACACCCCGAGCTTCCACGATACGCTTCTCATTCAATAATGCAATAGCTTGCATTATATGCAACTTCGAGTTCTAAAACACTGCGACTAATCAAAGTAGCCGTTATGAATAGTAATAACCACTTTTTAAAATTATAGAAATTTTATATTTCAAAATGGACTTCATTTTTGTATTCGTAATATCGAAATTATCCAAAGTTGAATTTTTTTGTAATTTTCTGAGAACTTCCTATTTTTTATGAATAGTGAAAAATACTTACAACAACTTTTTTAATCAAAATAATTTATTGTGATAAATTATACTATTTAGTGGTTTTAAAGTATAATTAGAATATATTTTTACCATTTTATCCAATGGTGGTCATTAGAATTAATTTAACATTGAAATTGGACATAAACAATTGCCAATCTTTTGATATAAATTGTTTCTTAAAAACACGCTATTTGTTGTAATAGTGGGAATTAATTATAAAATTAATTAATTCAACTTATATGTTTGGAATTTTGTAAAATAGACAACATTTTGGAATTCGGAATATCAATTATAGCTTAGGGTGAAATTTTGGCCTTATTCTGAAAAACTTTAATTTTTGATGAATGGTGAAACCACTAAGTGGTTGTTAAAAACTGATTTTTCGTTAAAATGAAATATTAGCACTTCTGTGATTTGATTTTCAAAAATCCGACATACATGGTTTTCATTAAGAAGTAAAATGTGGTTCAATGAGATAAAAATAATTTTTTGGTGAATAGTAACTTTTAAGTTCTTAATCGCGATTAGAGGTAATTAGTGTAGTTTAAGGTACAAATAATGTTTTAATAATATGAGATGAGCATGAAACTTGTCCTACTCCTATTGGATGAGTCATGGACGACCAAGAAAACCCATGGGTCAACTTGGGGACCCCATGGAGCAACTTTAGTTGGAAAATGACATTAATATATATTTATTTAATGTTAAAATTAAATTGACACAAACATGAGTTGTTTTACTAAAACAGTTTTTAAGTGGGGTTACACAAGTCCAACTTTTGACTATAAATATTCATTAGAAAGATAAAAATATTTTCTACATAATAGTATTTTTTTTATAATTTTTATACATTAAATAAATTAAATTATTTATGACATCATTATGATGCAGCGATAACCTCATTATTTAACGATTTAAATAAAATGAGAAGATAATGCAAAAGCCAAGGCTTACACTTGTCCAAAGCCTATTGTATGAGGATATTGAGAACCCTTATCACCTTAGCCACGAATTATATAAGTGGGGGACCTTTATAATCCGAAAAGAATTGTATAATAATGTAACATTTCAATCTTTCCAAAAGAGCCCCTCCTATCCTCTTATAAAAGGCCCCCACCTCTCCCACCTCATTTACACTTTCAAGCCATTTTGCTCGGCCAA
This sequence comes from Viscum album, assembly GCA_963277665.1. Lineage (NCBI taxonomy): Eukaryota > Viridiplantae > Streptophyta > Magnoliopsida > Santalales > Viscaceae > Viscum > Viscum album. Next base: position 1,439,015,732 of record OY728162.1, read on the forward strand.
ACTCTGACCAAATAATCTCCAAAATTCCCCATATTAATCCTAGAAGCCTCACGTTGGGCAGAACTCTTCCCAAGGAAGCCTTTGGCTCAAATCAAAAAGAGTTACCCGATTTTGAGGTAATGTCTTCTCTAATGTTGTTTTGTTTTATTTTTCTTCTCCAACCCCCTAAACTCTTTTTATTCATTTCTTTTGTAACAAAAACAGTATCCTCAATATACTAGGATGTTTTTATAAGAAGGATTCGAGCTACACTTACACACACCTACATCTAATGGTTAAATAACATACGGTTTCTGTGGATGGTGAATTTCTGCCTCACAAAACGATGATTGTTCAACACTCATATAACACCTTCAAAGGTGGCCATTAAGATGACAATATTTTTATATATGATATATAATATGTTTATGTTTTACTTATGCTTCTGTATTTCTCATTTATGGCATACTTTATGATTTCCATTATGAGTAAAACGCGATAATTTCATTTTAGGAAGTGCGGACTACCGCCCCCTCAAAGTGATTTGAATCGTTAATGCCATATGTGGGATGTATAAAGGATGGAGTAAATGGTATTATACACTATATTATACTGGAATTATATTATACATTTATATAATTATGATTTCGTTCCATTAAATATGAAATTGAAATGAACGTAGCGTTCATGCGTACATACGGCTTACCGTCTCCATGAACAGTGCATTTCATTTCTTACCTCTAAATGTTACGTAATATTATAAATGAATGTATATACTGGATATATATGATATATATGAAATCTAAATCATGAATATAATTCTGGAGATAATGGATATTCTACCACATAAACAACTTGTAATTATAAGAAGTTTATTGTTGACTCAAGTACCAAAGATCGACAAAACGACCGTTATTAACTTGAATAATTACAGAATGTTCATATCATTGTAATAAGTGATATAAAAAGGATAATGAAATTGAAAATGGTTCTTAATAAGGTATATATTAACTCTAGTTTATTATTCAGGAGGATAAAGAACGATTGAGTCAAGTCGGACACGAGGTAAGGGAACTTCTTAACCCAACTTCCATTCTTTGGGTTAATCTCCTACTTTCAAATTATGTCATGATATTATTACGTATTATTTTGTATTTTTACTTTTGTTATGTTTACTTATAGTTAATACACATGATAGATCTATTTTATTTAAAAAATGATCTTTGTAAGGGAATTTCTTAACCCAACTTCCATTCTTTGGGTTAATCTCCTACTTTAAAATTATGTCATGATATTATTATGTCCTATCTTGTATTTTTACATTATTTATGTGTAATTATAGTGAATACACATAATAGACCTACTTTATAAATAAAATGATCTTTTTAAGGACTTCTTCTCAATCCCCTTTCATTGAGGCATATTTGGTTTTATACACAACTTTCTTTTTTACGGTGTATAAACCCCTTTGACTTTTACGGTTATTCAAAAGGAATCTTTTTATACGAAGCGTTTTGCTAAATGACAAAAGGGAATGTTTTTATTTCCGTACTTATGAGGAGACAATGACTTCTCCGCCGCCGTGACCATTATTTGAGTTTCGGCTTCCTCTACAAGCCATCTTTTTTTTAATGAAAAATAAATACAAAGTTTTAACTTTCTTTTATTTTGGTAATGAAAATGGTTTTGAAAGCGTTTATATTATAACAATGTGTTGTATTGATATCTTGTGATTGAAATGTGGAAATGTTATGTTTCCTTTATGCATGTTTTATGTGATACGATTATGTTATGGTTTATGATATGTTTAAACCTATTCATATGAGGAATGTATTGGACTTAATAAGTGACGGGTGGAGCCCACTATAGCTCCTCGATGCATCGGTAGGTCTCATGAGACAACTAGACATGGAATTGGCTGAGGCACTTTCCCAATTTGATTTATGGTTTTGGCTGAGGCCTTAATCATTTTAGACGTCTTGGCCTAGGCCTTGACAGAATGTTTCAGAATGTATGGAATTATACATTCCCTCATTATGAAAGTGTTTATTGATATTGCATGTGATTATTCGACCAGTAGAATATCAATGTGAATAAGTAAATGGCGTTATCTCATTTTACTTTTTCCATATTATGTTGAAGTTTAAGTTTAAAAGGCTTTTGTTTTAGTTATACATTTCCTTAAATGTTTATGTTTATTTATAAAAGCTTCCGCAATATTGTTATCCTTACTGAGCATCTGAGCTCACCACTTTCAATGTTTTAATATTTTCCAGGATGTGAAGAAGTATTTTATGAATGACCTGCAGGGATAGTCAGAAGAGGATATGAGTGTGGACTATGAAGACCATGTTATTGTAGTTTGTTTACTTTTTGATGTAATGAAAGACTTATGAATGTTTCTAGTGTTTCAAAGGCTACTAAACTAATCGATCTTTCGAGACTTGATCTTTTGTGATCATGACAATGTTACGAACTAATGCACCGACTCTGGGTAGCTGGGGTCAGGGCGTTACAATTATTTAATTTTTTTTAGAAAATCTGTTTTTCCGTTTTTTTTGCGTGCAGGTCTTCAAAAACATGAAGGGAGCCTCCAAATTTTCTTCTAGAGGCAGCCGCCGGAAACCCAGAGGTGGCCGTACGCCACCTTCCATCCCTCTCCCCTTATCCCGCCGCACACCCTTCCCGATCCCCACCCTCCTTCCTCGGTAGCCCCCCTCCTTCCCTATTCCTCGCATCCCACCCGTATCCCAGACGTGCTGTAAGGGAGGGAGGGCAGCGACTCGTTTTTTGCGAGTCGCAGACGTGTCATAAACGCGTCATCCGCGTATCGGCGTCGGAGAAGTGTCCGACACCGATACTCAGCCCATTTAAACGTGTCGGTGCTACATAGGGTCTGTTGCCTTTTCTGGTCAAAAACGTTGTTGATTTTGTACTCTGGGTATCTGGCAGTGACAAACAATGGTTTTTTACATGTATAGAAGTTTATCACATGCCAAATTTTAAAATGCGGAAACAGGTTTTCCCGTGAAATTTGCTTCACAACATTATTTTTTATATAAAGCTTCTATAGATTGTTTGACATTGGTCATTTTGTTATTTTGGTTTTCTAATTTTCTTTCACATCTATCCTCTTGAATGCTGCTGTTTGTTTATATTACCACATTCTATGCAGGCAAAAATTTAGGCACAATGTATCTTCAGTTCTACATAAACGAGAATGGGGACAAAGTCTACACTACCAAGGTACTGCAGCTGCAACTATTGAGTTTTTATTCCTGTTTTAGATGTTATTCATAAGAGAATCACATGTTTACTTCTACATAGTTTTCCATTGATGGAAATAACGTTACTGATACATGGTAGAAACCTGAAAATCACATGGGCATCTCCTGAGTAGAACAGAATTAAATATATGGCTCTTTCTTTGTTATTTTATAATTGTTAAAGATAATTTACCAGACAAACTTCTGGCATGATAGATACAATTGCTTTTGTTAATCTTTTTTACTTGTTCTGTGCTGTGGGAAAAAAATAAAAATATGCAATTAATATCATGCGTTTTTAATGCTTTTAAATTTAATTTTACATTTTTTTAATAAAGAAATCTGGCATGTGCATTTCTAGATTTTTGCATACAATAGCTCGTTAAATCAGTTGCGAGTCTGGATTTAGGCTCCCAAATATACCTGCGGGTTTGTTAGTCTGCATTCTAGGGCTATATTTTGATTGTTTTTTCCTGTAAAATGACCACCAAACTGAATGCTATTTCTAAAATTCAATTTAACTAGGTCAACTGATGTTTCATATTCAAACTATTTCTAAATGTTTCTTTAGGCGCCAAGAGACTGGTCTTTTTCATGATTTTAATTACTTTCCATCTCTAACATTGGTGTAATGGACTTGAACCAAGTCGAGTCGATACAGTATACAACCGCTCAAACTTGAGCTTGACGCTTCACCAGAACTCAATTGACAATTCGAAAAGTAATAAAAAAATATATAAAAAATTTAGAAAGCATTAAAAATTATATATAATGAAAATATATACATATATACATATATTGGTCGAGCTATCCGATTAAGTTATTTTAATACTCAAATTTCAACCGATGTATCGGTTCGTGATCGATCTCTACTCGAAATTGAACCGGATTTAAGTATTGTTGGAATCTAGGATGAATAGTGTATCATTCACTAGTTTAATTTTTAATGCTTAGAGGCATCTTTTGTTTAACATTGCATGGCCATATGTTGTTATCTACATTGGATTGCTTGTTTTAAGATATTTGGAGCACCATCTTTTGTCTAATCTTTGATGCTTAGAAATGATGTGCTTGCATCTACATGCAGAAAGAGTCACCTCATGGAATATCAACACAGTCTGCTCATCCTGGTAAAATTTTCAATTAAATAAATTCTTTTGAAGAATCAAACTGGACATTTATTTTAAAATAATAAATTTATACTCCTTTAATCTAATAATGGGGTATTTTCATCAAACTGCAGCGCGTTTCTCCCCTGATGACAAATACTCGAGGCAAAGATATATGCTAAAGAAGCGGTTTGGGCTGTTGCCAACCCAGAGTCCACCTCCCAAGTATTGATCCCCTGAAGCTGCTTGGGATTTCATGATCCATGGTTTGCTTCTCTTTTATTTTTAGATATTTCAGATGAAACTATTCTGATCTGTATTCAACGCTACCTTGCATTTTAAATTATCAATAACATGTTTCGGATTTCAAACATTCTTCAAATATATCAATGATTTTTTATTCATGTGATGCAACTTCATTCACAAATCCATTTATCGCTTTATCGCACATTTTTATCTTATACTTTACCAAAATTCTAGAAATCGTTTTTCAACCGGTAGACCTTTCAGACAATGCATCTTATGGACTTCAATACTTCCACTTCACAATAAACAATGCTTATCTTCTAGATTTATCTCATCTTTAGGAACTCCGTCCAATCCTTCTTCCGGATACATCAGCCATAACCAACTTCTAGATTTCCTTCAAACAAATGAAACAAATGAACCTCCTTCAAAAATACCACCAAGCCATCTTCCGGATATCCTTCAAACAGTACTTCTGAATGATTTTTTTGGGCAATACACCAAGCTAACTTCTGGATAACCTTGTGAATATTCATCCAAAAATACAACAAATCTTCACACACATTGTCAACAAACTCAACATACAACCTTCTGGTTGCAACACTTAGGATAATGATTAAGTTTTGGACTGTTTTTTTCAGAGCGGTGAAGGATTCACATAGTTATGAAGTTTCGCATAAAGTCTATAGGATTTTAATGCAAGTGAGAGATTATTGGAAATAACCTTGATCATATTTGGCGATATGAACATGTTGATGTTGATGCCTATATCATAGCATACAGTTGTACTATCGTAGTGTACAATGGATATCGCATGCAAGCATTTATCATGTCTTCCCGCAACAATTTCCTTTGGTGTTGAATCATGAGATGATTCATTTATGGCATCTCATTTTTCATTTGAAGTGTTCAAACAAATGGTTCACCAAAGGGCATGCGTTACAGGTACGATGGCAACCAATGCTCCACCCCCTTCATTTAATGAAGAGCATCGAGGGGATCTTATAAAAGGGATATGATCCCTCTGTCGGTAAATAGACAATTCTTGATACCCATAGCCGAAGCTTTGAAGCTCTCTTACCGGTTCACCATTTGTCTCACAGAGAAGGCACTAGCACCCTTTTAGTGAACTGGGATCCCCTCATTACGAAGAAGGATCCAAGACCGGTGTAATTCCATAGGAGGCGGGAGTCTTTTGGTTGCTTCAGTGATCCCTATAAATCATACTTTGTTGAAGAGTAAAAGATAGAGCAACCAGCGGTAAAAGTACACTGGTATTTATGTTCTTCGTTTATGGTATGTTAGGAATTTTTATGGGTCTCTTCCCCTACGTTTGATCATTTGATGATCCACCGAAACTCATCAGAGTAGTCATTGGAGGAATTTTTTATATAATTGTGCTTTTGCCTCCAAGAGGGTTTTTTAAAAATAAAATGAACAATTTAGAAACCATGCACTCATTAACTGCTCGATGAAATTTTTCCAAAAGCATGGTTTACAAATCATGCACACCATCTGCGCTCTTGCTATAGTTTATGGACTTGATCATGGGAGGAACCAACAAGATTATTTTTTTAGACACACTCAACTACTCACGACCCTTGAAGTTGTGTACATAGAACCCATCCATGGAAGGAAAGTCATGCTGCAATGAATACGAGGAAGAAGAAGACCGATGTCTATTATAATTCTATTATCCCCCTATTTGAAATGATTCAACACCAGCTAATCATAGCTAGGATATTCTTTAATTTCTTAATAAAATTTCAATTTTAATACATTTTCATTATGTTTAATTATTTTGTTCTTTATCTTCCTCAATTCTTCATGTTTCTCACCCACTACAATGTCCTATAATCTCCCACAATCTCGATGATGAGAGGTTGAATATAAGATAACCTATCAGAGGAAACCAGTTATGTGGAGTCCACACACCTATCCTGATCTCTTCTACTTTGTTCTATGGATCTATGGAAAGTGAGAGGCCGGGGAGATGATCATACCTCATGTCTCTCACCATCTGACGATCTTTTGTACTGCTAGACACTCTTTCCTCCAAATTTTCAGATCAATGTTGTACAATGAGAGCAGTGATCTGAATGGATGGATCAGGATTATGACTAATTTGTGAGAGTGATGAATTGATTACATTGGAGTTTCTCCTTCAATGTAACATTCATCCAGAAAAAAAATTTAAGTAGTAAGACTATGTCTAGACGATTGACGCACACAAAGAATAAAATTGAAGGTTGAAGGTTGTGAGATATGAAAGGATCAAAAAGTTGAATCCAGTGGTGTCTCCCTTTCATGCATCCACTTTTTCCTGCTTTTTCATTTTTCATGTTTTCATTCATCAAAATAACTACCCCTCATTTCTCTCTTAAGATAGTGAAACTCCTAATCCCTATTCCTTGAGAGAAAGCCCTGGTTAGCCACTAGGATTCATTTTGAGTAAATATAAATTTTATTTCACTATGAACCACATGAAATGCCTGATCATATACATATAAGAGTGAGTGTGGTTGGGTAGATCCCTACATTCACCAGATGCTTTATTATATGAGCAAGTAGGTTGATAGTGCAAAAATACAAACCCAATCAGTTGTATCCTACTGTACAAATAAGTAAATAAATAAATAGAACATAAAACTTACATAATCGCAAAGACATCAAGAAAACTTAAATTGGAGTCATGAATCGGATCGTCCCCAATTTTAGATGCAAGTGGCTGGATGCAGCTGATCATCCCCACTTATGTAAGAAGACCCCTTTTCTTTCACTTACATATGAATGTTTTTCATCTCCAATCTCACTCTAATATTAAGAAAAATATGCTTATAAAATTATATTTCAGTCAGTGTAATGTGACAGAGTCAGACACAGACTATAGTAGACTAATCATAATATAGTTTGTGTGTAATAGAAAATGACTCTTATGTGTGTAATAGAATCCATCACTAATCATGTATTGTAGCAGAGTCTACAATAGTATATGTATGCCTGCTATTAAAATATATGTTGTATTGAAAATATTAATAGTCTACTACAGTCTATTTGTGACTCTGCTACTATGAAACAGATATTTTTTAGGGTTATGTAATAGCAGAAGAGTCACAAATCATTTACCATAGTAAAGTTTAGCACAATCTATGCCCCTTCTACTATGATATATGATGTATTTTAAGTATGGTAATCCTATTACTATTTTTGTGTCTGTTTCTATCTATGCATGTGATGTAATTGAAGCAGACAATAGAATATTTTGGAAATAAGAAAATGAATGGGTCATTTCTAATGAGTGATAAAAATTAATATTTTATTTCCATGTATGATGAGTTTCATATACCTATGTGTGTGTGTGATAGGGTTGGATGATGCCAAAATTGGTTCATTTCTTTTTTTACTTATTTCATCAAATTTCCAACATACTATGTGTACTGGATTTGTAGTACACTGATTTGATAGTAAAATAGTTTGACAATAAACCAATTTCGAAATTAACCAAATAGTTTAAAATTGGTTGGAAATGACGAGAAATTCGACAATATATTGATAATAAATGATCTATTTTGTTCATCAAAAAATGAAGACTGACAATTGTTTTCATTTAAATTTGAGAAAAACTAGATTATTTTCAGATCCGTCCACTTTCCTAGTTTTATAATCATAATTTGACAACAAATCCTAATCATGGATAGAGAAAAAAAGAATTAAAAAAACAACAAATGACAAACATGAACGTTGCTGTCAGTGTTCATTGAGGCTTAACACTGAAAATGTTAAAAATTTTGAATGGAAAATTTGATGGTCTACTATTAAATTCATTGTTCTTTGATTCCAACACCATATAAAATATACATAAATAAAATTGAAAGTTATCAACCATTTACACTAAAAAAGTTTACAAAATAAATCAAATGGGTTTCCCAACCAAATATTCATTAGTTAAATAAATAGGACACATTTATTCTAACCTAAATGTCTTGAGTTACTGATGAAATTATGGTTTCACTTAAAGATTGAAAATGTAAAAAGAATATCTGAGAAGAAAAAACAAAAAAATTTATAGACTTTCTTAGAAAATAAATGGAGTTAACATAATATAGTGTAAAAGAAAAACCATCTTCAGTCATGAGAGGGTCATCTGAATTACCGGGATCGTAAATCCAAAAATCAGAGAAAAATATCTGCAAATAGAAGTGAAACCATCAAGGTGAGGTATTTTTCCCTCATTGTTTACTTGAATGTTATATCTTTAATGTTAAAAAAAAAAATCAGATATTATTTTCACTCAAACAATACCAAGACATTATAAAATCAAACTCCATCTAAATTCCACAACTACATGTCAAAATCCACTAGTATTCAAGAAATAAGTAAGCATCAAATAATAATAATTAAATTCTGATTTATATAATTATTTAATTAAAATATTCAAGCCTTGTGTAGTCATATTAATATGAGCTACATTAAAAAAAAGAAACAAAATAGAATCTAAAGAATTCAAAAATAGTCTATAAGATTTCAATCCATGCACTTCTTTTTTAATCTTCCCCAAAATCAATTGATCTATTAACCATACAAAAGTTTCTACATCATTTTTTCCTAAAAAACAAATCCCTAGGTCACTACGCAATAGTGAATATGAAATAAATAGTGAAACTTAATGGAAACAATTAACAAATAAATTTAGAAGAGGTTGATACATTTCATATAGGGTGTTACTCGCTGATTGTGGAAATAACATTCCCATATGAGACACATCAGAATATTTTATATCAAAAGAATAATACAAAAATACATAGTAATTTGTATTAATATAAAATATAATTTTTAAAAAAGAAGTTACATGCACCAAAAGACTATTAATTATGGAATGACATAAGACCATCAATTAGAAATTGGTTTGGTTGTGTAAGAAGACATCATGGTTATATTTTTATTTTACTATTTAGATTTAAAAAATTACCTTAATTTAATGGTGAAATTACATCTGACCATGTATTAAGAAGTACAACAAAAATATTAGTCTGAAAATGAACATGCATATCTAAATATAATTCATATGTAGAATTAGGAACAATAATTTAAAAAACTCCTATCATTTCAAAAACCCACTAAGTGTGCAACAACATACACCACAATCTAGCTCATGTGTATCTCACATTAATTTAGTGGTCAATAGACTTTGATACCACATCTCTAAACATACATGTTACTTAGGTTCTATCACCACATTCCATACCAAATGATAAATATCAATCTAAAAAAAATAAAATATTTAAATTTAGCATGAATGTTTCTTTCTTGTGTTTGAACCCCATGAAATGAATTATTATACTAACTAATTAATAATTAAATTAATCAATATCAATTTATATAAAAATAAACAAATCCCAAAAAATTCTATAATTATCTTACCTTGTAACACATGGTATCTCTAATATGACTGTAATAAATACATTGGAAAATTAAATTATAAATTTTGGACAAAACTAATTTGTTTTATGATCCAAAAAATCTTGCGTAATTAAAAAATTCTGAATAAACAATAAATATTATCAACTAAATTTATAAAACACTACATTAAAAATTAACAAAAAATAAAATGTGATGATTCTTATTCCTGAAGTGCTTGAAGATTTTACATGTACCGAAAATTTTATACAAAATCAACAAAAAATAAATCGACTATCCATCAATATATGCACTAAAACAAAGCACTTCTTGAAAAACTACATCATTCAAACATCGTGTCCAAGGGTGAATTCTTATAGAAAAAACATATCTCTATGATAATTTGATATAGATCAACCTCATAAAATTGTGCATTGTGTTTTGATATTACTAGATTGTCACATCCTTCTTCTCTAGTTAATAATGAAGGTTGATACAACATAGACATCAAGTATTCGCTATTACATAAACAAATTATTTGATTAATTATAATTATAAAGTCTAAACATATAAAATAAGAAATAATTTTATTGCACCATGTGACATTTATTCATATATTCTAGAAAATGCTTCAGCTCATCTGGAATAACAATCCTACGACATTTAAATAGAAGAGGTACCATACTTTTAATACAACTATAATCATGCTCAGAATATTTACAATTAGGGAGTCTAATATTGATTAGCATTGTTGGACCTCCCACTATATACACATTATCAGTAGTAAGTCATACATAATAGAATTTATTTGGGACTTTCAATAATATTAATCCATTTATGATATATCTGAATTATATGTATATCATAAAAACTCATTATAAAATATAATAACGCATATAAATAAAATATTTTATTAATAAAAATTATAAATACTCATACTAAAATATTATTACTAATTACAAGCTAACAAGGTTGGTTGGAAAAATTATATTCATATAATATTTTATTCTTTTGAAACCACTCCGTAAGAGTGGCCTCAAAATATTTTGAGATAAGGTGCAATTCAAAATAATCATTTGAGTCAAAAATGAAAAACATTCTCAGAATATATGTATTTTGGATTTCAATTGAAAATTTATGCTAATAAATTGTATTTTTATTTTTTACAGCACAATTGTATTTTTATCTACAAAGAGTTTGAATCTTCTAGAAAATATATTATTCTTCGTGTGATGGTTTTGAACATATTTCATCAGAACACACCTTGTCATTTCACACATATACAAAAATAAAAATGAGTAAAATAAAATGACAGATGTGGAAATTTCCAATCAACAAATGAAAAAACACCACCTTTCAATCATCAATTAATAAATATTATCTATTATAACCAGAACTTGATGATTAAAAACATATCATTCATAGTAACAAAAAAAATCAAATGAAGATACTTGTGATAAAATAAAAATATTGATACCATTTAAAATTTCTATCATGTAGAGGTATCCTTATATAGAATTAGAGCTAAGATAGACAGTTTTTCTCACTAGGTTCTAGGACCAAGGAGAGGGATTTGTAGTACATGATGTTAAAACAGAGGATGTGGGAGTCGATTAGTTGATAAATGTGAAATATGCACCCTGAAACTCAAAGGATGCTGAATAAGAATGGTGTGCGTAGATAGATCAAATTTTGTACGTACTGCTATGCAGATTTTGTATCTTCAACTGGCGTATGTTGAATCAATGGGTGGGAGGTGAGGCGATATAAGGGTAGCATATATCTGGCTGGGTGGTAGGGGATGTAAGACGGGGGTAGTGTTTGAACATCGACTAGGTATGTCAAATTTTATTTATGACATGAAAATAAAATGGAAACGGAGGGGAGGATAAAAAGGCATAAGATAGATTTGGATTATGCACCAAAATCTTGTCGGGGAAGGGATATGGTCGTAGAAATTGAATCTTCTGATGGATGAATATAGAACCCACTTCCCCCATAATGCAGCTAACACCCCACTTGGGTGATTCGATTTCTATGTCTAGACCCCATATCCCCCACCATGTCCAAGTGAATCGGCCTCAACTCCATCACTTATACCATCCTCTTCTCCCCCCCCAATTTTCTCCTTTATTTTCATGTCATCGACCGAATCTGACACCCCTCACCGATGGTCAGATACTGCCCCTATCTTTCCTCCCCTTCCACCTAGCCGGACGGATGCTGACCCCATTTCACCTCCCCTTCCACCTAATTATTCAACATATACCAGTTTAGAATACAAAATATGGATAATAGTATATAAAAAATATGTGGTCTTTATGCATGACTTTCTTATTGTACAACCTCTATGTTTTAGGGCACAGATTTGACATGCAATAACTCATCAACTCCCACCACCTTTAGTTTATCATCCTGGCCTATGACTTACTCACCTTACTTATAGAATCCTTTGAGAAAAATAATCTATCTCAACACTAATTCAATTTATAGAAACCTATGTAATCCACAAACCTTAAATGGTATCAATATTTGTATTTTATCAAAACTATTTTCATTTATTTTTTTATTTCTAGGAATGATATGGTTTTAATTGTCATGCTATGATTAGAATAGATAATATTTATTAGTTAATGTATGAAAGGTGTATTTTTTCATTTTTTGATTGTAATTTTCATTGATTGGAATTTTATTTTTCTAATTTTAATTTGTGTACGTGTGTGTAATGCAGAGGTGTGTTATGATGTAATGTGTTCAAAAATATCACACCAAGAATAATATCTTGTCTACAAGATTCAACAGCTGTGTATATACAAATACCATTATGCTATCAAAAAATAAAAATATAATTTTTAGAATAATCTTTCAATGGAAATCAAAAATTCATATATTCTGAGAATATTTTGCATTGTTGAAAATTATGGTCATTCTGAATTATGCCTTATCTCAGAATATTTTGAGTCCACACTTATTGAGTGGTTTCAAGAGAATAAAATATTGTATAAATATAAATTTCCAACTAGTATTGTAAGTCCAGAATTTGTAGTGATATTTATATGAGAATGAGTTCTTACAATTTTCATTAATGACATATATAATGTATATGAGTTATTATATTTTATAATTAATTTTTTTGATTTACATATAATCCAAAAATATCATAAATGGATTACTATTCATAAATTTTCAAAATAAATGATGTCACGAACATCTTAATACTGATAATGTGTCCATAATGGCAGTTTGAGTGATGCTCGTGAATATTGGACTCCCTGCTGGAAAATAATCCCAGCAAGATTCTAGTTTCATTAAAAGTATTGTACTTATTCTATTTGATATTCATAGGATCATTATTCTATACAAGATTAAGTATTTTGTTGAATTCTTGAATAAATGTCACATGGCATTAGATAATTAAGTCCTTTTTTATATGTTTACATTTTATAAATTGAATTACTAAAATAAATTAACCTTTTTATATCTAATAGAAAATACATAAAGTTTAACTATATCATCTGACATTATTAACTAGATAAGAAATATGTTACATTTTACTTATATCAGAACATGATTCACAATTTGATTATTCCAATCTACGTTGGACCATCATGGATAGATGTTTTCATAGAATACAAATCCCTTGGAAACAATATGTGAATGATGTAGTTTTGGATGAAGTGATTTGTTTTAGTGCATATAATGATGAATTTTTTTTCTATAAATTGCATGGTACATGTAAAATATTCAAGGAATTATCGAATAAGCATAATCACATTTCATTTTATGTTAATTTTTTTATGTTTTCTTTTAAAAACACCAAGGATAACATCTCTTTTTAATTAATGAATTATTAGTTATGAATGATTAGCTTGATCATAAACTAAATTAGTTTCATCCCACTTTTATGATTTTGTCATTCATGGCCCTCATTGAGACCAGATAAGAGATACCATGTGTTACATAGTAAACGCTTTCTAGATTTTTTTGTTTATTTTTATATAAATTAATATAGTTTACTTTATTTTTTAATTAATTGGACAATAATAAATTATTTACGGGGGTTCAAACATGATAAAAAGAATTCCATCTATATTTTAATATTTTATTATTTAGATCGATATTTATCACATGTTATAGAATGTGGTGATAGAACCAAAGTCGTTTGTAATTTTAGAAATATGATATTAAAGTCTACTAAATACTAAATTAATGTGAGATACACAGGAGTTGGATTTTGGTGCATTTTATTGCACACTTATTTTATGTTTTTAGGATGGAAATCTTAATATTAATCATTGAAATAATTCTTTTGTTTTTTTTTTTCAGGTTTTCATTAACATTTAATAATTTTAAAAATCCACCAGATTCATTCAATTTTTGTTAAATGAAATAGTTTTATATTAGCTAAAGTGGTTTTTCCTATTTCTATGAGTTTCTTAAATTATTTCATCTTCTTATTCATATGAATTATATTTGTATGTGAATGTTCATTTGTAGATTAACATTTTGTTTTACCTTTTAAGAGATTTTATTATGTAATTCCACCATTAAATCAAGGTAATTTTGTTTATCTAAATAACAAAATAAAAAATTAAACGGGGTGTTTTCTTATGAATCCAAGAGAATTTTTAATTGATGGTACCATGTCATTCCACCCTTAATATATTGTTTTGTGGCATATGTCAAATCATTTTCAAGAAAAAACTTTTATATTAATATAAATTAGTATTTTTATATTATATTTTGGATATAAAATATTTTATTATGTGTCATATGAGCATGTTTTCCCCACAATCAATGATTATCTCCCAATATGTTATGTAACATCCTCGGATTAATTTCTTTGTAAATTACTACCATTCAGTTTTACTATTTATTGTATATTCAGCAGAGTTTAGTGAACTTGTCCTCACTTTTGTAGAAAAAACATTCTAGAGAAACTTTTTTATGGTTAATAGTTATTGTGATATGTGGAAAGATGAAGAAAGGAAATTTATTGAAAACCTATGAACTATTTTTGGATTCTTTATTTTCTCTTTTGTTTATTTTTTTTAGTTTCCACATATGCATATGATATGATAAGGCCTGATTATTATATACAAAAAATTATCTAAATCATGACTTTTTTATTATTATTTAATGTTTATTTCATTAATATGAATGGATTATTACATGTGTCTATAGTATTTATATGGGGAGTGGTTTTTTGATATATCTCTATGGTTTGAGTTACAGTGACCAATGATTTGTTTTTTAACATTGAAGATAGAACATTCAAGTAAATAATTAGCGTCACCTTACCTCTTCATTGTTGGAATCTCTATTATTTTATAATGAATTAAATATAGTTTTCATGAATATGAAGTACCCAAATAGATTAATTAATATGAAGTTTTATTTTTTGTAAATATGGATTTGAGAAGGAAAATCAATGTGTGATGAAGGTGGGTGATGGACTAAGAATCCACATAATCAAGAAGCTAAAAAGGTGATTGATCATAAGGAAGCCTTCTTTGCCTCAACTTTTCTTCTATACTTGTCTGTTCCTTTCTTTATATTGGCACTTATTTAAGTTAAATATTTTTTTAAATACAATTTTGACAAGTGATATTTTTTTACATTTTAAAATTTTTATTTTAGATTCTATTTACTAGTGATATGTTCTATTTTGTGGATTCTGGTGAAGAACCGTATCCTAGGGACTTCTATTATGTGAAGTGAAACATGATTAGGCATCATAGGACTATGGTTTAATGCCATAGGATTAGGGAAACATACCATTTTTTTTCATATAGTCAGTTAAACAATTATAGAGGATTGTAGTTCTTTACTGAGGCATGTGGATTACCTCCGAATGCTTCAATAAAGAAACATATTTAGATCAGGGAATTCAGAAGAAGAATGGGTGGTTATATTAGTGATCATGTCTTGTAACTGAAAATCCTAAGGCCTTATACATTTATATTTGTATATGCTTTTCTCTAATTTTGGACAATCCAAGAAAAGTGATTTGGATATGCTACCATGACTCAAGATGGTTTTTATTTTTATCAACATATTATCTTAATTACTTTTATTTTATAAAAAATTCTATAATATTTTAGTTTTTTCTTCGTAGATATTCATTGTACATTTTCAAGATTGAAATGAAACCTTAGTTTCATCAGGCACTCTGGACATTTAGGTTTGAAGATGTGAGTCCTATTTCTTTATCTTATTCTTGTTTGATTGGGATAACCTTATGATTTCTTTTTCCAACCTTTTTGGATTAAATGGTTAATATATTTTAATTATATTTATGTTTGTTTTATGTGGTGTTGGATTCATAGAGAAATGAATTTCATAATAGAACTTGGGATCTTCCAATCAAAAGGTATAATAATTTTGTTGTTTCACCTCAAAAAATTTTTACAACATCATACATGTTATTGTTAAAAAAACTTATTTTTGGTCAAATTAGGATGAAAAAACTGGTTGGTGTTCATTTTTTGATGACCAAACTGGCAGGTTTATCATCAATATATTATCAAATTACTTATCATTTGCAACAATTTTTAAACCAGTTGGTTAATTGTTAAACTTATTTATTGTGAAACTATTTTTTTCAGGATACTTTACTACAGATCTATTCTACTTTGTATGTTGGAATATTTATTAAATAAGTAAACAAGAAATGAACCTATCCTGGAATTATCCAACCCCTGTCACACAAACATTGGAATATGAAACTAATCATACTTGTAAATGAACCTTTCATTTTACACACATTAGAAACTACCCATTACTTTTCTTGCTCTCAATGTATTCCAATGTCTACTATAATTACAACTACTATAGGAAAACATCAATTTAGTGGTGTTTTAAAAAAAAAAACCACTTTGAAATAGCAGTGGTTTCTTAAAACCATCATGAAATAGATGGAAAAAAATAAAACAATATATATTTATTAATTATTAATTATTATTTACTATTAAATATATTATATAGTTTATTATTTATAATTCTAATTAATTATAATATGTTAATTAATAAATATTTATAATTATTAGTTAATAAGAACATGAAACTTAAAATAAAATCTACAAAAAACTGAAAAAGAAGTCTTTGGTATCAAATGACCATAACATTCCATTCGGGAGTCCATTTCTCTCAACAACCAGTGAAATCGAAGCTTATGAAATAAGATAAAACCATAGGATATTTATATCATGTGATAATGAAAGGAATAAAATATATTATAGTTCCAAAAAATTCATAAATCAAACTCAAAATTTAAACGACCATAACTTTTTAACCGGGTGTCTGTTTTGTGTTTGGCCTCTACCACATATAAAATTGAAGCTTGCGATGAGATCTACAACATAGAGGGCCTTAGACTAAGGTCAAAGAGATATATCTAGTTTTTAATCCCCAGAAATTTCAGAAGGCCTCCAAAACTGAGTTTTTTGTCACTGACCTCAGTTTGTTAAAATTCAGATGACTATAAATTCTGATTCAACTATCCGTTTGACATATACCACATATCATATAGAATCTCATTTCATGAGCTTCGATTTAACAAGTTATAGAGCTGAAACAGACTCTCAGATAAGAAGTTATGGTCATTTCAATTTTTTTAGGGGTTTTAGGGTTTTCAAAGTTTCTCTACATTTTTATGTGTTTTAAGGGTCCCCTAATTTTTTTATTTATTATTGATTTTTTATTTATTAATTATTTATCTATTATTTATTTATTATTTATTGTTTATTGTTTATTATTTATTATTTTATTATTTTATTATTTTATTATTTTATTTTTTTTTATAATTTTATAATTTTGTAATTTTATTTTCACAATTTTACTATTTATTTATTTACTATTATTTATTTATTTATTATTTATTATTTATTGATTTATTATTCATTGATTTATTATTATTTATTTATTATTATATATTTATTATTATATATTTACCATTTATTAATTATTATTTAATAAATAATAAAGAATAAATAATATTTTATCATTTTATTATTTAAATATTTTTTTATTTTTTAATTTTTTTTATTTTTTTTATTATTTAATTTTCGTAATTTTACTATATATTTATTTATTTATTAATATTTATTTATTTATTAATATTAATTATTAATTATTAATTATTTATTATTTATATCTATTTGTTATGTATTGTTTGATTTTTCAATTAATATATTTAATTATTTTAAATTCTGTTTATTCACCACATGAAGAGCCGGCTTGATTGATAAAGTCTTTGGAGAATATGCAAGAGGTAAGAGGTTCAAATCTCACCCAAGGTAGAATTTATATATATGGCACATGCATGTGCATGATAATAAATAGTAAAATTAAATAATAAATAAATAAATAATAAATAAATAAATAATAAAATAATAAATATTTAAATAAATAAATAAATAATAAAATTATGAAAATTGAATAACAAAATAATAAAATAAATTCACAAATCTTTAAAAAAAAAATTAGAAAAATTTAAAAAAATTAAAAACTGCTGCTAAAAAACCGCTGCTAAATCGTTCTACATCAGTTTTGAAAAATCATTTCTAATTTATTGACGACACCCGATTTAGTGGTGTTTTTTCAAAACCGTTGCAAAAAGATTTATCAGTGCTTTAAACCGCCGCTAAACTCAAATTTTGGCACAGTGAACACATACACATATACCAGCAAAGTCACATAAAAACTGCAGTTGAATGATCATACTTTGAATAAATCATATAACATCATAGAAGATTCACCCAGACTATAGTAGACTCTAATATGGTATATTATTTGTGAATAGACTACTATTACATTACACACACATTTGTCTGTGTAACAACAACAAAGGCACACACATTGTAGTAGATTGATCATACTTTCAATACATCATATATTGAAATAGCATAGTCACACATAGTTAGTTTCTATTTAACACACAAACTATATTGTGATTAGTATGCTAGAGTCTGTGTGAGAATAGATGTTATTACACTGACTGAAAGATTATTTTTTATGCATTATCTCTTTACTACCCGTGTGATATTGGAGATGGACCACATTCATCTAGATGTTCAAGAAATTGTGTATTCTTACATGAGTGGGGATGATCAACTGCTTCTAGCCACCTGAATCCAAAATTGGGTATGACCTACTTTAGGCCTCCAATTTAAGTGTTCTTGATGTGTATTGTGAGTATTCAGACTTCAATGTTCACAATGTATGTATTATAAAATAACATACTTTCATCTATGGTATTATCTAGAGTTTTATTATGATCTACATGCTTTTATGTGTTGGAGACCAAATGACCCTTTTTCCTCAAAATAAAGAAAATAATTTTATGATTTATTTATTTTTTTACTTATTTGTATGGTAGGATCCAGCGCATTGAGTTCAAATTTTTGGACTATCGACCTACCTGCTCAAAGTATACAACTTTAGATGATTTTTTAGATCTACCCAACCACAATCTCTCTTATATGTATATATATACATTCTCTATTTGTTCTATATTTTCTTAGTTTATTTGGTGACTATTTATTAATAAATATTGATGTGTACAAGTATAGATCAATATTTTTATTATAGATTTATCACACCAAAATATTTTAGATATTCTATTTATCTTAAATTTATTTTTTTGAAAAAAAATTCATTAGCTATTTTGTTTTTATTTATATATTCATTATTTCATAAAATTGTTTTTTATAAACATTCTAAAATTCATTTTATGTAAATACATAATCATGATTATGAATCATTAATCGATGGTTTAAGATATTTAATATGTATTTGAAGAGAATGTTTTTGTTCTTTTGAATAAGTGGTTCCATGGATGGTGGTCCACTTTTAAATTAGATTTTCTTACATACCAAGATTTAAATGATGTAAAAATTGCATTAAAGTTGTTTTCCATAGACTATGATCTTTTTATACTTGAATCACATTATTATTCTATAACAAGGGGAATTATTTATTTTTTCTTGTTTATTGATCATGAAAATGATTACAGTTTTGGATTCAATAAAATAATTTTTTCATCAAGATTGGCTACATTATTTTTCTATGTATCATGGAGTATGTTGACTTTAATGGTGTTCAATTATTCATAAAAGGATGAAGTGGAATGATCCTTAGTGAATTTGAGATACAACATTGAATGGTGATAAATTTTGAGTCCTTGATATTTAAAAAAAATCAGATGGATTTATCATATCCTTTCTTCTATATGATTTGAAATTATTATTTATTTGAATTAATTACAATAAAAATTTATTTAATAATTATTGTTTTCATTGATATCAATATCAAATTGGTTTAATTAAATTTTCATGGAAAGGTTTCAGAATAGATGAACCCTGATGGAATTACAACACTACTTCTTCTAGGATTTCAATGTCACGTAAATTTCAATGTTATAATATCTTTGTGTAGATTCTATGTTTCAATATACATGTAAATAAATTAGGAAAATCAAGTGTATATTCTAAGGCCTCTTATATTTTTAGTTTCAGATACATTCAAGAAGGTTTAACTTTTACTGGTTGGATATATAATGTACTGATTTTTTCAATGTAATGCTTTGAAATATATATAATTATATTTATGAACCTGGATACTATGAGAAAATGAGATTATGAGGCCCGATGATCTTGGTATTGATATATCAATAATATTAAATATATTATAACATGTGCATGTAGTTTTCCTGATTTAGTGGAATAACTCCCAAACAGAGACTAGAATGATAAATCTGAGTCTTTCATTGAGTCCGAAACACCGGCTCTATATAGTGACCCATGATTAACATACATGGATACTACATCAATTTAGATAAATATTCATCACATTAAAAAATTACATGCCTGAGTACTGTAATTGTTTAGTGTATTTGGAAACTTAGAACACATTCTTCTAATTTGGTGAAAGATCTCCAACGTCACCCTTAAGGATTTTCTGCTTTAGTAGTCTAACTTAAAAAATTTCTTCATAACATGGGTAAAGTAAACATAAGAAAGGGGTGATCTCAAAAAATCAAGAAGGATATATAAAGGAAATATGTAAGAATATCATGAACCCAAGGGTCTGAGAACATGAGAACAACATTTTAATATCATACCCTACATATTAAAGATCGGGAACATGAGACATGGCATACATATTGGTTGTTCATAATACATGAGTTATAAGGGAATAAAGAGCATAATCTGTGAAAGGCTAACCTAAGAATAAGACATGTAATTGTGGAAGATAAATAATAATATAAAATGATTTCCATAGTAGTCAAGGCATCAGTGCCAAAGCTATATTTGTAGTATTGTTTCACTCCCCATGCCATCTTAGTAGTTATGGTTTACTCCAATGACCACCTTAGTAGTCAAAGTTTACTCCCATGACCATCTTAGGGGAAAAATTACTTTACTAAACCGAGTTCGATCCCTATTCCATCCATTTCAATATCATGAGATATAAATCATTACCCAACTTATTGGAGGGAGATATAGGTCCCACCCATCTCATAATTAAGTCATACATACATGTTCCATAAGACCATAACAATCATATCATAACCCATGAAATTAAATGGGAATCATAAACATGTAATCATATCATAACCTTTGGAAAAGGAGACACGTTTCATAATAAATTCATCAAAGCATAACCCATGAAAAGAAGTGGGTTTGGTAAGCATATAACCCATGAAAATGGAAACGGGTTTCATGAACATATAACCCGTGAATGATAAATGTGTTTCATAAAAATATATCATATGAAAGAAAAACGAGTTTCACAAATATATAAATTTTGAAAGAGGAATGAGTTTCATAAACATCATTCCATAAAAAATATACAATTTATAAAAATAATATGAAAGATACATTTTGGTAATTTTCCAGAAAGGCATGAGTAACATCAACGAGTTTCATCTTAGATGGAAAATAATTTTGAAATATATTTTAAAACTGTTTCTTAAGGAAAATATCCTTTATTATTGTAACATGATCATTAAAACATAAAAATTTTTGAAAACCATTTTATTTTAAAATACTTTAAAATTTTTGAAAGAAGTCTTGAAACCATTTTACTTGAAAACATATAAAACAACATTGAAAACATTTTAAAAACATTTTCCCTTGAAAATTTATTAAAGAAGAAAGAAAAAAATTTTGAAAACCATTTTATTTTAAAATAATTTAAAAACTTATAAAATATACTTGAAAACATTTTGAAAAACTTCTGAAAACCTTTTTCCTTGAAAACTTATACAAGAGGCTTGAAATCATTTTGAAAAAAATCCTCCTTGAAAACTTATAAAATAAGCTTGAAAACATTTTGAAAACCATTTTTCATGAAAATACCATGAAACTTATAAATAATTCTTGAAGAAATTATGAAAAACTTTTTCATTGAGAATATTTTGAAAACATATAAAATAATATTTTAAATCATTGTAATCATTTTATTTGAAAACAGCCTCTTGAAATTATATAATAGAAACACTAAAAATTATTTAAAATGCTTTTTAAACATAAAATATTTTTATTTGGAAATAAATTTTTAAAAATGAATGTTGAGAATATTTGTGAATAGTTTTTTCATAAAAAGTAATATTTTAAACATGAAAAGGAATAATCAAAGGAAGGATGGTAATGAAGGAGTATAAATTCGTACATTCCAAAAATTCCTTTTGCAACATAAAAAGCTTAGAAAAGTGGGCCAATTAGAAAAAATAAATAAAAAGATTCCTTTTTTTAAAATAAATTTTTTAATAGAAGGAAAAAATGGGTAAAAATGTATTTTAAAGATCATAGGATAATGGTAGAACATTTTTGAAACATTTTTTGAACAAATTATTTTGAATAAACACATAAATCTGAATGAAAGGATAAATAATGTCTGATTTTCATAAAAACATTTTATTAATTATCATAAGTACCAATGAGTGAAAAAATCGTACCATTACTTGTATAAAACATGAATAACCATAGGGTAAGAAACTTAATTATATTTCTTGAGATATGAATCATAATATTTTATAAATGGAAGCATAATCATAAAAAATATCGATAAATGATGATATTGTAGCTATAAACCATTACCACTTTGTAAACATTGAATACAAATACAATGGAATGAATAACATTTCACGAAGAATAAAATATTTTTAAAGTAAGGATATTCATAATATAACATGTCAAAGGAAATATATACACATCATAGAAAAATATAGTTGCATAACATGGCATTATCTCAAATAAGGGAAATGAGACCAAATTACTTTACCAATTTGGTAACTTTTGAAACATAAACCCCATGAAAGAAAGATCATGAAATGGACAAGTAAATACCCATAAATTTAAGTATAATAATCATATAATATATCCATAGGAATTATAAAAACCACATATAATAAAAAGGAGGTGAACATGGCTTGTGTCTCACGGAAAATAAAATCCAGACGAGAAAACCCTTACCTTATGTATTGAATTTCATCATAAACGTTCAAAACTCATGTATAATAAATATAATTTTATTATAAATCTACCCCAGAACCATGATATTATATCTAATACCATATATTATTTGGTTATGAATTTATATTACATTTTTATTAACTCTATGTTAATGTAACATTTTTTTAATATCTGTTTGGGTTTTCATTAATTTTTTTGCTTGTTATTCTTGATCCTCTTACTCATATATTGATTTACTTATTTGAAGATTATAAAAAATGATATAAATATTATATATATTCAGTATATAATTATTTATAATAATATATAAAATATATAAATATAAAATGAATTACACCATTCATGGAGACGGTAGGTTGTACGTACGCATGAACACTATTTCCGTTTTAATTATATTTTTAAAAGAAAGAAAGTAAATAACATATATGTGTGTGTATATATATATTATAATTAAATTATAATTATTATTTCATATATATCATATAATTTTACGGAACCTATCCTTAATATGTTCCATCTAAAGTGTGAACTAATCACATCGCTTTGATGAGTCGGTCATCCACACGTCCATGAAGGAAGTTATCATATTTACATAAAAGATGAATGGAAGAATGTATGTTATATATAATAATTAAAGAACCTTAAACACATCATAAATATCATATATAAAAAACAATTTCCATCATAATTCCCAACCATGAGATGTTGTAATGTAAAAAGACACAACATCGTTTCGTAAGACGGTAGTTTTCCGCACATAAGAATAATAAGTTCGTTACCCATTATCTGTATTTTTGAAAAGTGTTGGTGTAAAACATAGAATAAAAACATATAATAATATTTATGATACTTATGGTATTATATAAACATGTAATAAGATGATTTTAGGGGTGGATAATGAAAATAATACAAAATAGCTTGAGGAAGGATGTTACCTCTTCTTTGGGTAAATCCTTTTGGCTTTCCACAAAGGGATTCCATGGATGAATTTATGCTCAAAGGGAGGATTCTAGGATTTAGGTAGGGATATTGGGAGATTATATTTTTATATTTTTTGTGATTTAAATTTATTGATAGGTGTCAATAAGTGGGAGGGATGAGTGCCTTTTTATAGTGGAGGAGGAGTGGCATTATTACAAATTTTTTAAAAGGGAATTCCACCCAATTCCCCCCATGTAAAGTGGATCAAATAATGATCTTGATTTGAGAAAAGGGAGGATAGGGTCTAAATATTTCCATATAATTCAGTTTGTACAAGTTTCTAGGTTATTTTCCCCTTAAGTGTAAGGTTTAGTCCCTTATTTAAATAATTTTCCTCTCAACGATTGTAATTAATTTTAATTACTTTCACTAATTTTTTTTTTCAAAAAAAAGTTTACCTTATTTGAAATTTTATATTATTATTTTTGAAAATATGGAAACTATTTTTCCAAATTACTTTCATAGATTTGGAATAAAGTATTTCAAATTTAATCTTATAGTCGGGACGATAAAGTAGGGGTTTTTAAGTAAAAATGTTCAAAATTTGGGTAAGTTTTTATATCCAATTTCAATATGAAATTTATTCCAATGAAATAAATTGGATTAATTGATGTATTATTGAGATAATTAAACTTTAAAACCAATCATAAACATAATTTATCTTTATAAATAAATTATAAAAAATCTGGTTTGGATTAAAATTCATTATTATTCACTATTCATAAAAAAATGAAACTTCATAAGAAAAATACCAAAAATTCACCAAAAATTAGTTTTTTTGTTCCTATTTAAAAAATTAAGTTTATTTTTTTCATATAAAAATTATAAAAGTTTAAAATTTTTATTTAAAATGGGGTTTCCATTAAAAGGCGGTAAAATTACATTTTAAAAGAATATATTTTTTTTCTTTATAAAATTTGATTTATTCTTATCTTATACATATCAAATCTATTAAATGAGTATAAAAAATATCAATTAAATTTATAATATATAAATTTTATTGAAATCATTAATCAAAAGTGGTTTCATTAATTTATTTGAGATAAAATTTTGTTTGTACATCTAGAAATAGTTTTCTTATAAAACTAATTTATTAATTTTAAGATAGTTCATACATTCACTCCTACTAATTGATAAAAAAAGAATTAATTGTATATTCATGTTTAAACCATGTTTCCACAATTTATTTAATCTTATTCTTAACTTTAATTTCAATGGATAAGTGGTAACTATAATGATATTTTCATAATATTATTAATAGTATATTTTAGTATAGTAAAACCTAGCCTTGAATGTAACACAAGATATAAAAGGGACTCAGTATGGTTTGTAATACAAGAAAAATGTAGTGTTCCATATACCAAAAGATAATATAAGTGTTTCATATAGTTCAATCTTGAATTGGTGTTTCCTATAAGGCAAGAAATAGTTAGTACATATAACAAAAGCTATATTCAATATTATGGCAAATGAAAAATACAAAAAAGATTAAATTAATTCAAAAAAATATTTCACAACATCTTGGGGTGTTAAATTCTAGACCAATTAAAATGAATTTGTCCCATGAAATTATTTTCGGTTATCAAAGGTTTTAGACATTAATGTTCCTTTCATAGAAACCCACATCGTAAAATGAATACTAAAACTTACTTTAAAAAGGGAAAGTTAGAAACATAACATTTCCTAAAGTAAAACATAGCAAAGTTTCCACATATGAGAACATAGGCGGGAAGTGAAAACATGGACATGGAAGAAAAGTGTAAATAATCAAATAGATTGATAAAGATCATTGACCATAAAAAATTGATTGATCTAGATAAAGTTAACAATCACAAAACCATAAAGTAAAGAACCATGAAAGAGGTCATTGATATCATAAAAAATGATGATAATAGAAATTTTTTTATTTCAAGAACCTTTTATGAGTGTTTAATATTTTTTTCACAATAAGATATACTTACTTTATTTCATTCCCTTTCATAAGTAAAATCTCACCCTTTGGTCGTGTCATGACCAATTTCCACTTCACATATTTCTCTAAAAAGGAAGGTGAATTTCTCATTCATGAAGCAGTAATAGATCATGATATCCATGATAAATAATCCCATATATCTTTAGTTTCCATAAAAACAAAGTCTTTAGAACATGTTATTCAATGTGTTTAAGTCCTCATGTTTTGAGATAATACTTTAATCTCACAAAATTTATATGAAATTTAACTTAAAAATTCCATAAATTGTTAACCTTATAACCCTTAATAAAGATGAAAATTAAAAAAATTTAAACAAGTCACAAAATCATCTTAATATTGAAACTCCATAAATCATAAATTAACTCTTTATTTTCACATTTCAATCACTTGAATACCCTTATCGTATATTCTCGTGAAACATTGTAATAACCAGAATTAACATAAATCCTTCTGGAAAACTCACATGCATCCTTATTCCAATGATTACTGGATATATTACTAAAATAAAATAATTTGTAAACTTCATTTATGATGACATATAACACTTTTTCAACAAATAAATAATCAGTTACAAGGTAATCAATACTATCAAATTTACTTTATCCATATCAATCTTTTCTTTATCCAAACTAAATACAATATTTTCAATCGTAGGGACACATTAAGGGATACATTTCCTTAATGAAAATATCAGCTTTCATTTAAATCCATTTTCTAATTATTCATCACCATTGAACATATCATTTTCAATCCTTAATGAAAACCTTATACTGAAAATAATTATATATTTCATGATTCGTATAACATAATCTTTGAATTCCAAAATATGTACACTTAAATCATCCAACATTATTCTTAAACCGTTACTAAGGATTCATCATCTTATCCCGTAATACCAATTTCCTAGAATATTAAATATTAATAATGTATTATGGTTCCTAAACCTCAATCCAATAATTCTTATTACATTTAATGTAAATAATACTAGTTGAACATCAAATACTTTTTACATATAATTTTTGATCTCTTTATCTTCAGTAGTATAAACAATACCCGAGGACCTTTTAGATTCTCATCATGAGATTTAAAATAAGGAAATCGATTTTCAGACTTCGCATATATTCCACATATGAAACATTCAATGTTAACTTATTTCATTACAGTTCCTTCTATCGACTAAAACAAGAAATCATATGATGAGAAACACTTATCATAGAAGAAAACCACATAATCGGGAAAAATTACTTATAGGATGTCTAAATAATGAAACTTAATTTTTCAATCTATGAAACAATAGTTTTGTACTAGATTTTTAATAGTCATATTCTATTTAAATCCTTCATCATGGCATGTACATAGTTTTTTAATTCCAAAAGAATATCCCTTAGGAGCATCAAACCAAATGTGCAATAAGGCCCGTTGTCATGCACTAATTCCAGATCGAGTCTAGATTAATATGATGTTTTGGGGGTTGATACACACATGTACATTTTTCCCAAAGCCTCATAAACTTTTAATATCTAAACATTGATGTATTTAGAGAAAAACACCCTCTCTATCGTTTTCCAATATTCTAATCATTTTCCTATACTTTAACTCATCAGTAGACTTATCCTTATAAACATCCCTAGACTTATCCTTAAAAATATCCCAAGGGATCTCACTAAAGTTTTCTCATCCTATTTTCTAAATGATGAATAAACCTTTAATTTGATACCAACTATAGAAACCCAGGCTTAACATACATGGATATTATATCAATTTAGATGAATATTCAGCACATTATAAATGTACATGACTAAGGATCATAATATTTTAGTGTCTTTGGAAACTTGGAACACATTATTCTATTTTAGTGAAATATCTTCAACATATACCTTATATATTTTCTCCTTTAATACTCCCACCTAAAAACATTCTTCACAACTTATGGAAAGGAAGAATAAGAAAGGGGTGAAATGAAATGCTTAGTATGGGTAAATAGTATACATACATAGGAATGGATCATAAGGGAATCAAGATCATATATAATAAATGAATAATATATGAATAATACATAGAATTGTGGCCAACACATAAGATTATAAAATTATTTCCATAGTAGTCAAGGGATCACTTCCAAGGCTATCTTAGTAGTATGTGTTCACTCCCCATAACATATTTTTATAAATGGTTCACTCCCATTACCATTTTAGTAGTCAAGGTTCACTACCAAGAGAATCATTGTGGACAAAGTCCTTTATTGATATGAGTTCACCGCCCATTCCAGACATGTCTATATAATGATATATAAATATTTACTGAATGCATTGGAGGAAGATATAGGTCCCACCCACCCCATAATGAAATCAAACATCAAGTTCCACAACATCATAAACAATCATATCATAACCCATGAAATGAAATGAGCATCATAAACATGTAATCATATCATAACTTATGGAAAATGTGAAAGGTTTCATAATCATTTCTTCAAATCATAACCCATGAAAAGAAGTATGTCTCATAAGAATATAAGCCATGAAAATGAAACGGGTTTCAAAAACATATAACTCATGAAAGAGAAATGGGTATCATAAACATATAAAAAATGAATGAGAAATGAGTTTTATAAACATATAAAAAATGAAAGAGAAAAAAGTTTCATAAACATCACGCCATAAAAATATAAACCATTCATAGAAATAATATGAATGGAACATTTGGATTATTTCCAAGAAGGGCATGAGTAACATCAACAAATGTCATATTAAATGGAAAAATAATTTTGAAATATATATTTAAAACATATATTGAGGAAAATATACTTTATTATTCAAAAAATTATTTTTAAAACATAAAACCTTATGAAAATAATTTTCTTTAAAAATAATTTGAAAACATATAAATAAGGACTAAAATAATTTGGAAAACCATTTTCCCAGAAAACATATAAGACAATATTGAAAAATTTTTGAAAACAATTTCCCTTAAAAACTTATAAAATAACCATGAAAACATATTTGAAAAACTTTTTCTGTGAAAATATTTTTATAACATAAAAAATAATCTTGTGAATATTTTGAAATCATTTTTACATGAAAACTTTTCAAATAGTCTTGAAAGAATTTTGAAAACAGTTTTCCTTGGAAACTTATAAAATTAGCATGAAAACATTTTGAAAACTTTTTTCCTTAAAAATACCCTAAAATATATAAAGAAATCATAAAAGCATTTTTAAAACATTTTTTTAGTGAGAATTTTTTTAAAATTTATAAAAGAATATTTGAAATTATTGATATAATTTTATTTGAAACTAATATTTTGAAAACATGTAGAGGAATTATTGAAAATAATTTAAAAAAATTATTAAACATAAAAATTATTTGAAGATACTTTTATTTGAAAATAAACTTAAAAAAATGAATATCAAAAATATTAGGAAAATAAATTTTCTTAAAAATGAATATTTTATACCTTCAAAGGAAGCTTAAATGGAATATGGTTATGATAGCGGATAAATCTGTACATGCTGAATATTGATTTTCCACCATTAAAAGCTTATAAAAGTCCCTTGATTAGAAAAAAAGAAAATTCATTTTTTAAACTCTATTTTTTAAAGTGTAAAACATGTGTAAAATGACTTTTAATGATCATAGGATAATAATAGAACATTTTGGAAAACGTTTCTTGAAAACATGGTTTTGAAGAAACACAGATTTTTGATCAAAAGGAGAAATAAAGTTGGATTTCATAATTTTTTTCTTAATTATCTTAAGTAACAAAGAGAGGAAAACTGGTACCATTACATAGATATTACAATAATAAAAATATTTCATGAAAAATAAAGATATTTTTTAAGATATGGATCAAAATATTTCATCAATAGAAGAATAGTCACAAACAATCTCAATAAATAATGAGATTGTAACAATAAACCGTTACCACATTGGTAACATTTAATCATAATATGATGGAAATAATAAAATCACATTAATCATAAAAATAGCATTAAAAGAATTTTATATATTATATAACACGTCAAAGGATGTATATACACCTTATAGAAAAATATTGGTGCACAACATGGCATGCGTCTTAGGGAAGTATAAATGAGACAAAATTACTTTAAAATTTTGGTAACTTTTAAAACATAAACCCCAAGAAAGAAAGATCATCCAAAGGATATGTAAATTTTCAAAAATTTAATTAAAATAATCATATTATACAAAAATGGGTATTATACACACAAAATATAACAAATAGAATGTGAAAATTTCTTGCATCTGATGGAAAATAAAAGTGAGACGAGAAAACCCTTACCATAAGTCTTGACTTTATTCATAAACATTCAATACTCTTGTATAATAAATATGATTTTAATATAAATCTTCCAAATGACCATAATATTATATCTAATACCATATATGATTTGGTTATGACATTATATTACCTATTTATTAAGAACTCAATGTTAATGTTACGTTTTGGTTAATATCTGTTTGGTTTTTGCTATACTTTTTGGCTTGTTATTCCTGATCCTCTTAATTAGATAATGATTTAAATATTAAAATAATGTAAAAAATTATATAAATATCTTATATATAAATTATATATGTATTTATAGTAATATATAAAATATATAAATATGAAATGGAGTACACCATTCAAGGAGACAGTAGGCTGTACGTACGCTTGAACGTTGTTTCAGTTTTAATAATCTTTTTGGAAGAAAGAAAGTAAATAACATATATGTATATATATATTATAATTAAATTATAATTATTATTTCATATATATCATATACATTTAATAAACCCATCCTTAATATGTTCCATGTAAAGTGTGAACACATCACATCGCTTTGATGAGGCAGTAGTCCACATGTCTACAAACGAAGTTATCATATTTACACAAAATAGAAAAAATGAAGGTATTTTTTATATAATAATTTAATAAGAATAAATACATCATAAATATCATATATATAATATAAAAACTCAGTTTTAATCATAATTCTCAACCATGAGATTCGGTAAATGAAAAAATGAACAACACCATTTCCTGATGCAATAAGTTTCCATACACAAGAATGGTAAGTTTATTACCCATTAGATAGAAGTGTGTGTATATATAGGTAGATAAATTATAATTAAAAAATATTATAATATTTATTAAATTGTGGTTATTATATAATCATGTAATAAGAAGAGTTTATATGGTGGAGAATAAAAATAAAAAAAATATCTTGAGGAAGGATGTTACCTTTGCTTTGTGAAACTCATTTTGGTTTACACCAAAGGGATTCCTTGGATGGATTTCTGTACAATTTAATGATTAAATAATTAAGGGAGGTATGTAAGGATATTATTTGATTATAGTTTTTGAGATCCAAATTTCTTGAGAGGTGTGAATAAGTGATATGGTTGAGTGCCCTTTTATAGTGGAGGAGTGAAATTCTTATAAATTTTTGAAAAGGGAATTACACCCAGGGTTTTCCCACTTCATGTGGATCCAATAAAGGTAAAAGTTAAATAAAAGGGATAATAGGGTTTAAATAAGGCCATAAATGGATTTTGGATAATTTTCTAGGTCATTTTGGCCCTTTAGTGTATGGTTTAGTCCCATGTTAAGCTAATTTTCCTCTTAATCATTGTAATTAACATTAATGACCTTCTATTATATTTTTTTTTCAAAAAAAAGATGACCTTATTTGAAATTATGTATTATTATTATTAAAAATATAGAATCCATTTTTCTAAATTACTTGCTTAAAAGTGGTAGAAATTAATTCAAATTTAATCTCACAGATGAGATGACAAAGCATGTTTTTAAAGTAAAAATGTTCAAAAGTTTGGTAAGTTTGTATATCTAATTTCAAAGTAAAATTGATTAAAATAAACTAAATTGGATTAATTTATATATAATTTATCTAAATTAACTTTAAAACTAATAAAAATCCTAATTCAAACTCATAAATAAATTATACTAAAAAGAAGTTTTGAATTGAAATTCATTATTATTCACTATTTATCAAAAAATAAAACATCATAGAAAAATAAAAAAAAACCACCATAATCTTATTTTAATGTTCCTATTTAAAAATTAAAGTTTATCTTTTCATATATAAATTATAAAATCTTTAAAAATTATATTTAAAATGGGTTCTAAATTAAAAGGTGATAAAATTTCCTTTTAGAAGAATACATCGTTTTATTCATAAAATTGGATTTATTCATATCTTATACCTATCAAATATATTTTATAACTATAAAAAATATTGATAGAATATATAATATATATATTTAATTGAAAAAATTAATCAAAAGTGGTTTCTTTAATTTATTTGAGATAAAATTGTGTTTGTACATAAAAAATAGTTTTCTTAGGAAAGTAATTTCTCTAATTTCAAATAGTTCTTACATTAACTCCTAATAATTGATAAAAAATGATTAATTTAATATAAATTTGTAAATCATATTGTCACAATTTAGTTAATATTATTCGTAACTTCCATTCCAATGGCTAAGTGGTAACTATAATAGTATTTTAATAATAATATTAATGGTATATTGTAGTTCAGAAAAACCCAACCTTGTGTGCAACGTAAGATATAAAAGGGAGTCAATATTGTTTATAATAAAATAAAGTAATAGTTTTGTATGTACCTCAATCTAATCTATGTGTTGTGTATATCACAAGCATGACTTGGTGTTGTATATAACACAAGCCACACTTAGTGTTTTCGTATAACTAAATCTATATTCCGTGTTGTGTGAAATGAAAAACATCAAAAAGACTAAATTAATTTGAAAAGAAAATTTCAAAAAATCTCAAGGTGTTATACTCTACCCTAGGCATGAAATAACCTTTTCAGCATCTGGTGTTTTGTCTGAGGTGTCTTCATGGGAGAAAATGATAGAATAAATAAATAAATAAATTTATTTCTTAATTAAATTTCATGACCGAGGAACCCTCTATAAAATCATAGTTATAGAAAAAAACATAAGGTTATCTACATAACCCTATATATTTGAGAGTAGATAGAGGAACCACATTGGTAGACAATAATGAGATCTAGGATCAGATCAACGCTGATCGTCTATGACAATGGAGTTTATGGATATTACCAACGATGACAATGAAGAATCCTTATTCATCAATAATTGATCCAAACTAAAGGTAAGACATTATGTTTATTAAATTCATATCGTTTTTCATTATTGTGGACAAAATATATCAATTCCATTAAAAGAAATTATTATTTCATTGATGTTTTATTTACGATTGATTTATCTAATTGTTGTTTATTAGTTATTCATTTTTTAATGGAAATGAATCGAAGTATATCCTAAAAAATGGATGAGGTTCACTTTTTTTTGTGTTTCTTGGATTTCATCCCATATTCAGCACTCAATTCATCGATAGTAATTATCTTCCTGAAGATTTTATGAATACCACATATTCGATCATTGAGTGATTGTTCATTGGTGCAGTGGGTCGATATCATTGGTGTGGTTTGAGACCAATGGTTTGATTGAGGTGTATGATGATGAAGTGAGATTTATTGGGTAAGAATAAGAGTTTTTCATATATGGTTGGTGATTTGGGTGAAGTTATAGATGACAGGTGATGATTCCTAAGAAAATATGTGGCTTGAATCTAGTCACCAGTGATGGTAGGACCCTTAAGTCCTAGATCTATGGATCATGGGGGATTTCATAACAGAATCAGTGGCAGCCATGTCATGGGTGAAAATGGGAATCATTTTTGTGTTTATGTGAAAAACATAAATACACGCTATGTACTATATAAGAACACATGTCATATAAGTACCCTTGCAGAAATAGGGTTTACATGCAGAGGAAAATATTACATGTCATGTGACATGTGGCACACACCGTGTTTCCCCATATTGTTATCCCGACATGCATACCTAGAGTATACAAGAATTAACATGGCTTGGAGCATGGTAACAACTAGGGTTTATGGGCATAACCGGGTACATGGGAAATCCAATATACACATGCATAGACACGGGCATAGTTTGGTGTACCTGGGAACGCACAAAATCATAGAAATGAGCATGAATAGGTTGCACGGGTAGATATATGGGAATAAGAAGAGGAATATTATAACATACACAAGTATGTCTTGTTCTTGTGGAACAATTAATGTTCTAAAAGTACACTTTGTATACTTCTTCTATGTTAGTGTTATGCCCTCAGTTTATTATTATGGATCAGTACCAATTGAGTGTGATCCCTTGGTTCATTCCTGTAAGGGTACAATGTGATATTACTTCCTATGAAATTTATTTTGATCCACTCTGAGATTCTTCTGGGATAGATTTTGTGTATCCCTTCATGAGATCGAGGTGGAATAATCTATATTTTCATCACCTTCCCTAGGTGGGATTTGTTGAATCACCATGACTAAATTATGTGGGCATGAAAACCCCTACTTAATAGGCTATATCAGTAGGGTTTTAGGTGTCCCTATCAGTTCTAGGTTTGATCATATATCTGTGTATTGAGATCTTATTTGTACGAGTGACTACTCCATTGGTAAATACCGATTATAATGACACTTAAAGGAGAACTATTATAAATGAAATGGCTGATGGATTGGATTATCTAAAAAGGGAATTACCCTGAATGCTTAATAAGAGTCTTATGGCTGATAGTGTGGTTGATTCCTATTTTGTAAAAAGTGTCCTTGTTGAGTATTTTTGGGTTTTACTTTTTGGTATCAATGTATCATATCTGATTGACATATTCGTGATGTTGAGCTGACCTTTATTAATGATTTATATTTGGTTATTTTAGGGTGTCTTACTGGGTATTGTTATAGTCACCCCCATATTTTATTTTCCTACACATGTCATACATTATATATTCAACAGACATTTTGATGAAGTCCTAAGTGGATTAGGACCAAGAATATCATAGCGAGTTAGACAGATCGATTTTCTTATCGATGTTTCATTTTATAGTTATCCCATCCTTTTGAGTAGGTTGGACCTTATTTTTAGTTTCGGTGGTCTTGTATTTAGTATTTTATGTTTTCTAGTACTTCTATTGTAATATAATTCTAGGATATGTATGCATGAATGAATTGGTATCAATTATTCTTTACTATAATCATTTTATGGTCATGGAGATGTGTGCATGTGTACAAGTACCTTAAGCTAATATCTACCATTTGTGGGATATTCCAACTCGGTGATAGTTTCAAACCTCTAAACTAGTAAATATGGGATTGGGGTAGTCAAAACATAGAAGACCAAAGTACAAGTGGTCCCCAAAGGGTCAGTCCATGATAAGATCCATTAGTACAGTGTAAACCATGATAACGACAGTGACTGTTGATGTGTGATACACATAAATTTTAGATAATTTTTTTATGGATTTTCATGTAAATTAGTTTTGAGTTTAATCATTTTTAAACATGTTTTGAGCATCATGTATTTTCTTGGTATATGAATAGGTTTTTAAATTTTTTTGATGTTTTTTTAATTAAAGCCTCTATTTTTAATAGTTTCATATAATCTAATTTTATAATTATTATATAATAAATATAGTAGATATATGATATATTATTATTTTAGTAAATATAATATAATATTTTAGAAACAAATATCAAAATACCAATGCATAATATTTTATTTAAAATGTAATTTATAAATAGATTTTAATTGCTGGTATTATTTACAAAAGTTAATAATATCATTA
This sequence comes from Viscum album, assembly GCA_963277665.1. Taxonomy (NCBI): domain Eukaryota; kingdom Viridiplantae; phylum Streptophyta; class Magnoliopsida; order Santalales; family Viscaceae; genus Viscum; species Viscum album. The sequence goes on from OY728162.1 coordinate 1,439,051,873, forward strand.
ACACATAAATCTTTCATACGAATGTGTTGATAAATATTTTTACCAATATATATATTATCGAATGGTATTATTATAATTGAAATAGAACTATTTTATTTACCACAATAATATTTAATAAAAACATATTAAACACAATTTTAGTGATATGAACATATATGTTGGTAAAACACATTAGAAAAAGAAAATATAACTTTACCAATAGACATGGAATTTTTTAGAAAACATTAAATATTTTTTTATTCTAGTATTGTTGAAGAATATTATAGTTTCAAAGTCTGGTTATCATGGTTATTTTCAGTTATTTATATGGTAAAAGGAGATTTGCAATTCTTGTAGGAACCCTTTTCTAATTGGGAAAGCTTGATAAAATGAAGGAGATCATTCTGTAGCTCTCGAGAAAACATTCATGCCTGATACTTCAATTTACAACTTGATTATTTTGGCATTGTATAGAGCTAATAGAGTATAAGGTTCATATTTGATCCAATATAAATTTAACCAAATTAGTAGGGTTTCCTATAAAACTATGTATGTTGACTTAATACATGTTTTATGTTTGTCTCATTAGGGAAACATTACTGATGAAATTTTAAATGAAATACAAGAGAACATTAATTTACATTCTATATAATTATTTAGAGATATGATTAGATTTTTATGTGAGATGGATGATCTGAAAATGTATATTTTCTAATTTCTAAATCTATAATATTCTCAACATGGTCATTTATATCAAACTTATAACTTTTTCATTGACCCTTCTCAATATATCCAAAGATCAGAGCTTGTATTAGAAGTATTTGATATGATGTTTGGAAGTGGGATTCAACCTAATATGAGCCATATTATTATGTTGTTATAGAGATATATAATTAGTAGTAAAATCCAAAATACTCTAACCTTTTTTCCAAGTGTGACCAAGGGGGAACCATTGACAATAAATTGTACAATACCATGATTTATAGGATTTAAAAGCTTCATAAAAAGGAAACCAAATTGAACAAGTTTAAGGAAGTGGAAGAAAATAAATCTCCTATTATACTTTAGTGTTATAAGGAAATTATAATGTTGATGTTCTTAATGGAAATGTATGGTAAAGTGTATAATATCATATTTGAGTTTTATAAATCTCAGTCCCACATTTACTCATTCATGAGGATTAATCTTCAATTTTATTCCTTAAAGAGTGAACAACATTATATGATATGAGTTGAATTTATGTAAAACAATTATTCTTATTATATTTGAAATATTGGATACCTAATTGGTTCCTTCACTGGAGGCATGAAACTAAACCCATATACTAAGGATGTGGAAAAAATAGTATAGTTGTGAATCTCTCTTACAATTTACTCTTACAACATATTTATAAGTTTAATCAATGAAAAAATGGAACGTGTCTATGTGATCTTAAATAGTTTATGACAAAATGGTTATCGACACAATCAATGGACATATGAAAATTTGGCATGGGGTTTTCTCAGGCATAAATTTTTTTATGAAGTTATGAGTGTAATGGAAGAGATATCTCAAATAGTTTTTTTAATATTAAAACAATTGATGGTGGATTTTGATATAGGATGTGGATGAAAGGAACATCCTAGAATCAAATCATTAAAATTTTGGTTCCCTAATTAATTATTTTTTATCATTAACCATTCCGTAACTTTCCATCACAATTTATAAAAAATATATTTTTTTGAATATTATTCCATTATAGATTCCAATTTTATATAATTTTTCTAAAGTATTTATATAAGATAACATATTTGTGTGTTGATTTATATTTTATTTTATTTATGTTTTTTCATCTCATTCTTGATATAGTTTTATTCCCACAACTTTTTAGAACTTCCTCTGCATAGTCTACTATATCTTTAATTGAAATCACAATATGATCCATGTAATCCTTGTTTACTTGACAAACTCTTTATATGGTGGTGAGAAAATAGGTTGTGGGTTTATGAGTTTTCTTATGTGGTGGTGAGATTGTAACTTTCGGTGTTCTATAAACCCATGAAAAAAATGTTTTATTACAAGATAATAACATTGATGATGTAAATTGAAAATGAGATATTGATCTATAATTGAGATTTTGAAAGTTTATGAAAGTATATTAACATAAAATTTAGATTAAATCCACTTTAATAAGTGGTAGGACAACATTTTTCAATAATCAATCTTGAAAAAGTGATTTGAAATTATTTCCCCTCGTTTATTGGTGGTTTTTTTTAAAAATTCATGTTTATGTGTTAGGTGGTTGTTATATTTCATAGATTCGTAATAATGTGCCTAAATATAGTGTAAAATTTTAATAAATGATAGATGATATTTTTGTTGATATTTGGTAGAAGTAGAGATGTGTTAGCTGAATTTTCATTTGGGAATGCTTTATACTTATTTTAGTAAAATAATTGGAATTTATTTTATAATTTTAATTGTCTATGAGTTAATAATTAATTCTACTAAATGTTTCATTGTGAAGAATAAAAATGAATTTTATTTCACCACATGTAAGTATTACTCTTTTATGATTGGTGCAAGTTTACTTAAAGGATTCTTTATCCATTTCAATTTCCCATTCCTAAGTTCCTATGCACCAAACATGGACTTGATTTTTTAGTTGTAAAGAAAATTCTTGGACCTTCCATATGATCAATTTATTCAAATTATTATCTCTTTTACCCTTTGGAACATGTATTCTAGAATAGACATTGGTCCATGTAAATGTTATAGTGAGGATAAATTCATAATCATTTCTCCATTTACCTAAAATTTATATTTTTTGTGAACATAATGAGAATATGAATATTATTTTTATTTTTATATTTTTTGATGTAATATTTTTTAATATTTGTGTTACTTTTATTTCATTCTGGTAAATTTGTTTCTACAAGAACAGGGAACATAAAGTATTTCTTAGTGATTTGGAAGAATGGTTTATAGTTCTATCATAATTACTAAGAACATGTTCATTTAGAATCAGTTGCGAAAGTTAAACCAGTGGCTTCTCAATCCAATTTTGATACATAGTATTTTTGGATCTGAATTGTTTTTTATAATTTTAAATTAGACCATGGACATACCCTTCAAATTTATAGGAATATAATTAAAGTTTTAAAAAAAATTTATAATATTCCTTTAACATTAGAAAGGCCTACTTTCATTCTATTCAAGAATTACTTCTTATTAAAAATATACATAAATATATGCCATTTATAATTTTTGGGATAATTGGACCGTTTGATTACATTTTGGATGTGTCAAATGTGTCATATTCAAGACATGACTATTAGAAAAATGAAGTTCATAAAAAATGAAATTTTGTATCTTTAGTCTCTCTTTTTATAATAATCCTGATACTTATGGTCATATATTCATATCAAAATATAAAACTTCATCTTCATCAATCGATCATTGGGACTCTTTTTATACATTTATCTTCCTCTTGAAGCAACAAACAAGTTCTATTCTCCATTTTATATTGTGGGAAAATGAGTTGCATCTTCGAACTCATTTGGTAGTTATTGTCTTCACTATCTGTGAATGACATGAAGGGTGGTAGGAAAATGAAATCCTATAAACAAATGAACATGATATAGAAGTTGATTTTTTAGATTTTTTGGCATAAAATAAAATGATAATGGTTTTTTTGTTAACCATACTTGAAAACCTCTAAAATTATTAAAATGATTTTTGAATAAAAACATGAAAGATTTATTCAAAAACATTAAAATTTTAATATTTATACAGAAGTTTTTAATTTTGTTTAATCTATTGTTGTTTTCAGAATTGGAAGAAAAATGTGTAGCGACTTACTGAAAATTTCATGATAAAACTCCTTTAAAAATATAATGGAACTTCTATTGGGATTTTCTATCGGAACATCATCTATGGATTTCCAATGGGATTTTTCTTGGATTTCAAGTGTAACATCCAATATTGATTTCCTATGGAATTTCATTTTTTGATTTTGATTTACAATGAAACTTCTATTTGAAATTAACATGTACTTGGAACATTATTTAATGTGAACTTAACATATTCTTTCTTACATGGAACATATAATGATAATTATGAACTTACCATTTTTAGGGTAATTTATTTGATGATATTCTAGTAGAAGTTCCACTGTGGATTTCTAGTGGAACTTATACTATGGATTTTTTATGGATCCTCCATTATTAGTATCCATTTAAACTATGATTTTGAATTTCATTGGAATTTTCACATGGAATTCACATATAATTTAAAATTTTAATCTTCCCACTAGAATATAAATCAACAATTATAGAAGTATTATTCTGTGGATTTTCACCATAACTTCTACTATTTATTTTTAGTGAACCATAAACTATGGAATTGGATTTTTAGTAGAACTTTGATATTGAATTATCATTGACATGGAACATAAACAATTAATTATGAATGTCCCATTTTTTCAAGAAAACATCCTTATTATTTTCCTATAGAGGTTCCTTTGTGTATTCCAAATGGATCATCCTTTGTGGATTTTCAATTGAAAGTCCACTATGAATTTGGACTTTCAATGTAAATATTACATTGAACATATTTCTCATATGCAATATTTTATAATGACATCACACTTTTATTCAATTTTTATATTGGTTATGTGAACTCTATAATGATTGTACTAAATAATAAATATAAAAAAAATTATGCAGAGGGGTGAAAACAACCCCATATTGGGGGTGAATTAGAGTGTGATACTCTATGATAATTTTAAAAACCTTTTAACACTAATTCTATATATCTCATTTCGAAAAAAATCTGAGTTTTATGGGACACTCTTAATCACTCTTACTGATTGGCCATACTCCTACAAATTATTTCAATCACAACACACTAATATAACATATGATAAAATGGGATTCAAAGGACTCACATGGGATACTAGATGGAATCACTATTCTATCATCATCATTAAAATATGGAAATGATTATGATATAAATTTCATGCTCATAATAGAGATATTTTATGGCTCAACATGTGTCCTTTTATTGGTAAGGATTCAATTGATTCCTCTATTTGTGTAATGTTACACCTATTATTCTTCACTCGATCAAAGACTATTAATCAAATATAAAATTATTTCCTCACTATCTTCTCTATCACTCTTTGTGTGGACTTATCATATATCACAGTGTGTTTCTCTCTCTTTTATTTAAATCCCCATGCTAATACCTATTTATACTATCTTTTCCACTTTTATCATCTCCCTTCATGATCTTAGTTGAGACCTACCCTGGTAGGATCTTCATACATGGCCCTTATCTTTCACTGAATGTTTCCACTTCATATCTCAACCTTCTCACTGTAAGATAAATCAACTTTCTCTCTGGCCCATGTATCATCATACTCATCACCACATGGATGATGGTTCTAGATCCATACCTGATCAACCTCAACCTCCATACTTCCACATTATTCTTCTCAATAGAACATCACATATATGTTTAGCGGGTTGAACATAAGTCACAACACCATTTATGTGATTCTACAAAAATCTCTACACATATTTCATGCCTCATATTTGTTAATTAAGATAAATTGTATCTTATACAAAACATAAAAAACTATGTGATTTCCATTCCGAACTAACATCATTAAATGAATCTCAACTACCATGAAACCATGGTTTCATGATTATATTTCATCATAATTATTCTCTCTCCATGCGTAAAGATCACACGTCCAATGTTCTTGATATTTTTAAATCAATCATTACTATCTTCATTAATTTAGGAATATTCAAACTCCAATATTTAACTAGAGATCATACAAATTATAAAACTTCATTATGAAACCCCCGATATTTAATTTTAAACATTACATGGGGCCTAACTTAAAATTTTTTGAGTATATGAAATTGTTATATGTTTCATTTATTTATCTAAGAAAATTTAAGTATATTTAATAATTCATTGATCTATGGAATACGTCAAAGAGATTCTACAATATTATGTATCTACTAAGATCATCCATGTTGTGTATTTCTCTCTTCATCTAGAGATATATCCATATAACTATATTTGATACACATGGATTTAATTTATCTTAATTTTTCTTCTTAGTCACATACAACAATATTCTTTTATCACTATCCTTGATTCTATGTTGGGTAGTGCTCTTCCCATATCACTATTCAAATGTCTCTATCACTTCCAATGATTTATCCTATTACCGTATGCGATAGACATACATTATTAATTACATATTTATTTTCCTTTATATAACAATATTTTTAATATTATATTGTTGTTCTTGATACCCCTCATTTCATAAATCATGTTAAATAGAACATAATAACATGTACAATGATATCTTCCCAATCATTGATCTCATATGCTATACAGTGTCTTCAAAAGTGCCTATTTCATGAATTGTGATATGTTATGCCCTATATATTTATAAAATATGTATCATGAGATTTTCAAAACCCATTATATATTTCTCTCAATGTCTTTAAATCATTTACGACATATAATTTTTTCTTATCATACCCTGTAATACATTTTCTCATGTTTTTATTTAAATTATATTCTTAATTCTCCATAAATTTATTCACTCTAACAGTTTTATCTTATATGTAGTCCAAAAACATTTTTTTCTTAAGTTTTTCTTCCATTTTACAATAACTACCATAATTTTACATAGGGGAACTAACCATAAAACCATGTAACAAATTCTCTTGGAATAATGAAATTAAACATTATAACTCATATAAATGGCCTTAAATAAACTTAATAAAATTATAATAAATCAAATATATGTTGAAGAGTTTATGAATTATTTAATTAATTAATATAATTTGTTTATCCAGGATATTATGTACACGTGCAGAACACTTCCAGACATAAGGTATGTTTTTCCTATCTCACTTTTTACTTCTGAAACATATATTTATTATTCACCAATAATTTATTTTGTGTGATGTATATACCACAATTTTTTATATTGTATCATGAATATATTTATCTTTATGGTATTCAACGTCTAATTTTATTATTATTACTTTTATAGGGTATACAGTTCGATTGATTACAATGTTGTAAGGATTTGTCATCACACTTTTACTTCTGTGAGATATATTCCTTATTCAACATTTATATCTTGTGTGTGGTGTACATAGTTACCTTTAATATATCATGTCATGAACCTCTATATCTATATGGTATTAAATTTTTCATTTTATAATCATGAATTTTATAGAGCATAATGTTTGAATGATTTCAATGTGTTAAGGTATTTCTGAACACAATTTTTATTCTTTGGGATAAATATCCATTTCATTGATTTTTTCATTATAAGGTTTTGTGTAATATATATTTTAATTATGTAATGTTTTATTTCCACTTTTTATGTGTATTTAAAGTTAAAATACATGATTTATTAATTTTATTAATGATACGATCCTTATAAGGGTCTTCATCTCAATTTTCACTTTATAAAGACTTACATGGTATTATGCACCTAATAATTTTTATGTGGTGTATCGACTACCCATTTGAGATAATTATTCATTTGAATTATATTTCAATTGAATATCCAAATTATTTATATCATGCATATTATTATTTCTAAAACCATATACCATTTTTATATATGGTGTTCACTTTGAATGTTATTTGATTAACATGGGAAATAATGAAAAATCCATATCCTCAACTCAATACTGATATTTTGATAAGGAACATTTTTCATGAATTAAATATATATATTATTAATTAGTTGGACTTTATATGAAATATGGGCCCCACAATTTTATATCATCTAGATGCATTGACAATCCTTACGAGACAAATCAGTTGGTGACAAACCCTACAGATTTGTTTCTAATCAGAATCATATCGGTTTCTTCCCATAGACATAAAACATCTTGTGAATGGTATTTATGGTAGTTATACCATTTCCCAAATACATTATGTACAATAATTAGGAATTTACTTCATTCAGTATTCATTTATTACTATCCATGATATTTTCAATAGGACACAATCGATGGATTCATAATATTCTCTAGTTACTGGTTAAATGACACATGTGTTCAGTTACTTAAATTTGAATTTGATTATTCCTTATTTATTTTTATTAACATATTATTGATTCATATTTATATTATATGTAACCCTTTATGATAATTTGAGATCACATTTTTATTTATTTTCCTTTCCTAGGTTATGAAGATGAAGCCTTTGAATAAGTTTCAAGTAACCAATTTATTTTCTTTTGTTATGATCTATGTTTGATTACCAATGTAAGAAGGGTACCATGTGTTTATATAGTTTGGTCACATGGTTTGAAAAACTTCTCACCAACTATACATACGTCACTATCCATGACCAACCACCTCACACAATCATAGTGCATGGTTGAAAAAGCATATAAAAACCTTTCAAAATAACTCTATAATTTACTTTAAGTTTTTAAATGGTTTACTATACCCATTATAATGGATAAAAAATTATAGACCTGTATAATTCAAATGCATGGTTAGGGTGTATGGTTAGTACAAACTATGCTTTAACCACATGTCTAGTTTCGCTTCTCCAAAACAAAACTTTTGAATCTGTGAATCCCTAAGGTACTAATGTGACCTTCTAACCCCCTATAGAATGTAATTATAAGTCTAAATTGGGTACATTTATGGGTTACAACCCCCAAAATTTTATTCTGATTCCCAGTTCAAAAATTAAACCATCCACCAGATTGAAAACTCAATCTTTCCTCAAATTCAGAGTACCTGTGTGTAACCATGGTCTTAATAAATTATATGGATATTACACTATAAACCCAAGCTCCATTATTTTACACTGGTTAATATTTAAATTTTCTAGTAATATAATCAATTTTCTTCATTTTTTATATAAAATATCCAATAAAATGAATTAAAAAAAACCTAATTTATCTCCCCTTTGGTTGAGAATCTTGTTTTTATTTAACCATATTTTATTTAAAATGTTTTCTAAAATGTTTTCATTATTATACAATGATTGAATAAAGTCATTTTTGTCTATATTTTATGGTCTATAAAAAAGTTTTAAATGGATTATTTTTTTTCATTCTATGAATGAGGTACTTCTTACAGAAGTTGTTTATGAAATATTTTCTTAACCTATACCACATGAATGACTTTTCCTACCATCATTGCAACTCTTTTCTTTGAATATTAATTTATAATATCATATTGTTAATTTAAAAAAATCCATAATGCTTTGAAATTTTATGGATTTTAATTATGTGATTTAAAATATTAAATGGGTAATTTCCTCATGAAGTATTTTTTTAACTTCTAAAGGAATTCTTCATCTATGATAACTTCTTTTGATGTTACTTATGGTTCATAGGGGATATGATCCTGTCATACAATCCACTTATTTTATCTAGATGTTTTATGTTGGTGATATTTTATGATTGATTCTATGAAAGTAGTTACTTTTTTATAGGTTAACTAATTTAATATTAAATCCTTATAAAATCTATTTATTTTCAATAGGTTATACTATTATGAAATGTTGAATTTTTTTATAATGTTGTGGAGCAATTAGGTTTTATGGTAATCTAATGGTTGGGTTTTTTATCCCTCCAATGATTTTTATAAATATGGATAACTCATGAGATAACTATGTTAGGATTGAACCTAATTTCATGACCACAATGTTATTATTGAACTTGGTTTCATATCCATAAGTTAGTATATGGACCTGGTTTCATGTCCACAAGTTTTTGCAGGGACCTAATTTAATTTCATTAACATAATGAGTGAACCTATTACAATTTATAAATGTTCCAAATGTTACAATATTATATTTATTTAACATCAATATGTTTATGATATGATTTAATGGATTGTGATTGATTATTTATTATTCCACACACTTATGAATTTTTTATTTTATATGATAAGTACATTTTATATGACTCAGAATTAATGATTTTTAATTTATTGGGTATGAAATTATTATCTTATGATCATTTCCTAAAACCCTTATTCTTACTTATGATCATTAATTGATATATCTTCTATTTAAAATATTTTATCATCTATTCCCTCCCTTTATTATGTTACCATTTTTTCATGGTCATAAAGAAAAGTTTTATGTAGTGTATATATAAAGAAGCTATGGTGATAAAATAATTTTCATGGATATTTTGAAGATACTTTATGAAAAATGATGTTTATGTATCTAGTCTATAAATACAATAAAAATTTATGGTTATAGGGTAGGAAAAATTGTGTAATATATTTAATATTAATCTAAAATGATGTATTATTTATGTATTTTTTCTCAGGTCACCACTTTAACAATTAGTCTTGATTTATCCTAACCATTAATTCATTCTTAATTCTCAATTTTATATCCTTGAACACTGAATAAGCTTCCGATGTGAAAATATATTCTTGATGTGCACTATTCATTAAAACATAATACACCCACTCATCATCATCACCAAAATACCTAGACGATGAATCACAATGCTATTTCATATAGGGATACTATGGTTTGATTATTCAATTCATCTCCATGCTTATTTCACTCCCCACCATAATAATCAACTCAAAACGGAGGATTCCAAGTAATAGTTCTCTCCAACATCATAATTTCCTAAAAAAAGAAATTTCAGTAGTCTAATGACATGCTTGATGTGGGTTGTTTCTCACCAAACCCTACTATAAACAAAATAATTAGTGAGACATCCTCTAGATGACTATTCTTGAAAACTCCCAGTTACTCCCATTGATGTGTTATCATTTCACCTGATCATAATTCCATGAACCCCAGAGGAATCATGTGATCATCCCAACAACCATACCAAAGTCTAAACATAAAATTCGTTGTAATTTCATAGTTTTTTTCTTGAGAAAATAATGACACCCCTATATTCTAACCCCAAGCACCAAAAAAACATCAATTTAACCCATCATAAAATCACATCAAAATTGTCCCTTTACTCATGCCAATACATGGGTAACATTCAACACATCATCTAAATTTTGATTTTGGTTTTTACCAAGGAACAATAACACGTCAGATTGATCTTATATCAAATATTTAGAAGCCACTTTGACAATTAAATGAACAGTATCATCACACCCATGAACCTTCTCACATCAGGTTCATATCTTCCATGGATCACACACCATCCATTATCGTACACAATGGAGGGATATAAACTTCTCACTCATGCTTGAGTTCCAACATGAAACATCAAATGCCACAAAATCTAGACTCAATGGGAATGTCACCCCTGATATCCTATGAAATTTATCCTCAACAAGGTTCACACCCTCCATTGAAAATGTAGAACTTTCCACTAAAATGATTTCCTTATGTCACTCACTTAGTACAATCCCAACAAGTTTTATCATTTTTTTCATGTCACTCCTACAAACCAATTCTCATTAATACTATCAACACCTACAAAAATTCATTCAAAATTCCCTCATCAGTGTTGAAAGCAACATTCATCATCAAACCTTAGGAAACCAAACCCACAATGATGCTATTAATTACATCATACCTCAACCTATACTGACTACTCACAGATCCATAAATAAAATGAAACAATTCTTGAACTGCACACATCACACATATCTTATCAAAACCCAATAGGTGTAAGATCTTATACCACCATGTAACACCATCGGGATCATGATCAAATTATTATCACATCATTAGTCCTAGGATCACACACCTAAATCACAAACTGTATCCCACATACATGTTTTTCTTATCTATTCAGAAGAAAACCATTTATTTCTCTCACAATCCCGATTCTTCTCATAGATTCCAGTGTCAATCACACTATCACTCAACATACAAGAATCATTATAAAAATACCAAGAATCTACCCAAACTCCCACCATGATTTATAAATCACATACTAAATAAAAAGTGTTGTGTAACCAAACTATCTTTCCCTAAAAATTAAAATATGAAAACCAAAGGCACTGCATGTTATTATACCCCATGGATGATAACACCTCATATGATTTCATGTTCACAAAATCTAAGGAATAACTATTCCTATAGCCCATATCTGGTAGCACCTCCCATACACTAATCTTAAAAACCAAAGAATCTACCCATGTTTCTCATCTCTAAGGCACTCACCATCCCAGGATAACCCCTATTTAGGGTTACCATATATCCAAATTACCTAGGATATCCAAAATATCTCCTAAATAATATCTTAAATAGGGAACAAATCATGTGGCACATCCCTTATCCCATCTCAAATATCATCAATAAAAATACGTGCTAAAATACATAATCAAGTGTCATCAAAAAAAATATTCATATCAAGAATAACATGCGTAGTCATCATCCTAATAATGAAAACTAATCCTCACAAGGAATCAATATATGGTATTACCCTATTAAGAACCATAATTACATCCAATAGTATGTGGAGACGTCATCCTAGATGATTTTAATTGAGTAATTAATAATCATATGGATTAGATAAGTATAATAAAACCGATAATATATATAGTAAAACACATTATAGGTTGTTATTGACACTTTAAATAATTGGAAACCATTTTTTAGAGCCATAATCAAGGCATAAAGTGACAATAAAAAAATAACATGGGTAACTATAAATATCTTATAAGAGGGTCTGTATAGTTGACATCAAGGAGCACCGATATGAAGAATAACTGTGATATGTCATCAAAGAAAATATATACCATGGTCCAACTGAGTATAATGACATCGATAATTTATATGAAAAAATACATACCAGTTGTTGAAACTTGAAATAGATGAACCCTATCATTATTTATATCAATCACACATAGTCATGTGAATTTCATGTGATTCCTATGTGAAAAATATGATACATGTACATAGGACTCTTTAAATGATCCAAGATCCAAAAAACCAAAAATAATAAACCCAATGGTCAAGTACATCATGCTGGGTGAAACCATTCAAATGTAAAATAAAAAAAAACAATGAAAATATATACCATATCTTTGGTAACCTTAACTTATAATTATAAAAGGTGTTCGTGACTCACCATTTTTTGGTCTATAATAATCTATGACACATCAATAATATATTTCTACCACCTCTGAAAATAGTAAGAAAAATGTGATGATACCACTTTGGAATATCCTCCATTGGTACATAACCACTGAGTGATGGCCATACTAGATAAGTCAAAATTTGACCATAGGCATGTCTCCCCACACGTTGCAACCTTCTGACTAGCAGCGGGGGTCTAGGGTATTATTGTGGCTAGACTATACCCCATTATTAGAGTACAAATAGTAAAAAAATAACCAAAAAATTATTATAATTTACCAAATAAATGGAAAATAAATTTTATAATAAATGAAATGTGGTAGAATAAATTTAGGTAGACTCATGGTCATAAAACATAAAAAAATCACTGGTTAGGCTGATCACATATATAAGATAAATAAAATATTAAAAATACATTGAGGGTATAATACCATAACTGATCCTCACAACATTCTAATATCCAATATTTTCTAAGATATATTTCTTGATCATGAAACATGGGGCCTCTTCCCAAACTAAACTTATAATTAATAAATTCTTACCGGGACCCTATGTTACATGCCCACATGAGTAGGGTTTGAGTACAACTCAGTAGGGAACCAAAAATGTGATCTCATATATAACTAGTGAAGAAATCACATTGTATCATGAACTGATTATATGAATAAATAATTATAACGAGGAAGCATAAATAAATAACTCCATTCTATACACAGGTTCTCATGTGACACCAGGGATCAACTATACCTCCATTGGTAAGTGATAGAGTTTTTTTGAGTACATCAGATAACCTCTTCAACCATTATGAGGATAAAAAAAATATAGCAACAGGTGAAATTAATGATTCCCAGGGGTATTACCCAAGTAAATTCAATAGTATCATTAGGAATATTTCATATTCCTATAGGGATGACCCTAGTCAATCTATAAAAATTATGCATACTCAATGAATCCTGGTGACATATTGGGAATGCCATAGTCATCAGGATATATAACTAAATTCTGGATAGTGTTATGGGAATTCCTAGAATTAGGTTCACCCCCACATCCTTAGGATATTCATACGAATCATATCATTGGGAGAAACTCCATCTCTATGTTGTCTCAAATATACGTTCTTAAGGAAAAGAACCAACCTGACTATGTCTCACATAACATCAAGAAAAACTATCGAATCCATTGCTAGTAATCATAATAAATCTAGATTCATTAGGAAACCGCTAAACCCAAGAATTATATCCAATACATTCTAAATCCACAGGTATATAATCAAGATCCTACACATGCTTTACATGAATATATATATATATATATAACTCACATATAAAATTACCTCCTATGTTATCTCATATCATAGTCGATTTGAGTTTTAATTTTACACCAGAAATCATCACTACCCATTCTTACAAGAACCCTCTCAAAGTTCAATAAAAAATTGGGGAACCCACCCAATTCTCTTAGGTCACATTAAACATGGACATCCCACATAGGATCGTTAATCACAATACTACCTCTCGGTTCATCATCTGTCACTCGAAGGGAATCACATACCTCAACATAGCTATAAAAATTTCAAGGACTCAGTCCAATCCTAGTGAAATCAATACAAAAACCACTCTAGATATATGCTCTAAATCCCATATTAATACCCAAGTCATATTAGGTCGATCCCCTCAGCCAACCTATATGCAATATTCCTAGGGCATGCTCACTCGAGTACTAACTAGACAAGATGGAAAGAAACATTTTCCAATAATAATTTCATCTAGACAATGGTTATAATGGTATATCACGGTTACCTAAGGTCTAATAGGGAAAATAACTCCATTCCATCACATCCCGCCATATGGATGTTACTAAGAAACCTATACTAAGGGACACTACATATAATTAATTCATTTCACTTATCTCACCTATGGGTCTTTGTATCACATGGAACTCGATAATAATAAAAATACCTTATCAAATGGTGGATGAGTCTTCAATACAACATAAAAGGTGTAAAAGTCTGAGGTTTTATGAATTTTTTGTTTCAAATATATTTAACTTCTTTGATAGCTTGTGTTACACACAACCAAGAGTTTAAATGAACCGTGATATACTATTTAAAATATAATTATTTAATTTCATCACCTAGATATTAAATTGGAGGGTATTAATAGGATTAAAAAATTTATGAATTAAATAAAAATTCCATACTTAATATAAATAATTAGTAATTAATCTCTCAATTTTTCGTAAAGTCATTTTATTTATCAAAAATATGTTTTCTTCTAAAATAATTTTTATTTATTTTTCTATGAAAATATTATTATTAGTTTTTATAACATCTATATAATATTTTTTATAAAATCAACTTAATTCTTGAAATCAACATATAAAAATTATCTTTTAATAATCTTTTGGTATTGTTGTGAAAAGATTTATTTTTAAATGAATAGTGAAAAATACTATTTTTATAAAACTGTCTTTTTCTATTCATATAAAGTATCATTAGGATTTTAATTTAATATCAATGTAATATATTTATTAATTAATTATATATAATATAATTAAATTAAATTTAATTATCATTATTGTAACGTCCTGGACCTGAACAGCCACCCAGACAGTACTAAACTGGTTGGGTGTTACCACCTTAGGCATATCTACCCAAATGCCAAACGCTGTTGACTAGCAGTGAGGGTGTACAAAAGGTATAGTGGGGGGATATACCCTCTTGGAGGAAAATAAGGTACTGGTCTGAGTATAATATAAAATAAGAGACTTTGTAGACTCGAACCATCCCCTCATAGCGGAAGCACAATCAATAGAAGATAAACCAGTGGAATCAAGATAGAAACAAGTGTAGTGGAATTTAAACAAAACAACATGTTGAATACCACTTATAATATATATCTAAAAAAACATGCATCCACAACAGGTCATACATATCAATAAACATTGGCACCCATGGCTAACCAACAATAGCTACAAAGTAAGGTAATTATGCTAACACATAATGAAAACTAAACAAAGTAAACTCCAGCTAGGCATGAACTCAAGGTCCATTCCATCTCCATGTAACAGCTAGTACGATTCAGCTCATGAATTTGATCTCTTTCCTGCATATAAATCCATAAAGTCTACACGCATCTCGAGGGGCCTGTGTAGGGTGTGAGGAGAATCTCAGTAGGATACCACCCAATGGTGTGTACCTAGAATAAGTGTTTAAGCAGGCATGCATATATAAGTAAAGTAAACAGTACGATGCACAATGTAAACATAACTTCCATTGGTGCTCAGCAGCCACCATGAAGTGTCGTCTGATTCAACCAACACCGGAATCTCGATCATATAACCCAAGACCACATGCCTCCTGACACCTTGTGTCTCAAGTACCAATATCCTAATGGAATTCCCAAACAATAGTAACCTATGCTTGAAATATAATGTTTACCCATATCACAAAAACCAGAGGAACAATGATTCTTTTCCTCAAATAACAATCGAAGGAACAACGATATATGCCCTCAATCTCATAACCTGGTAGCCTCATTGCTACCAACCAAAGGCTTATCACCTTCCACATGGATTCCTATAGAAAGAACCCCCAAACCAATAGTACCTAAACCAAAACTATTGGGGGACTCTACCCACATGAGTGGTCAAAACCACCTCATCACGGAGTCAACCTATTTTCACACGACTCAAGTCACAGGTGAGTGGTAATCACCAAATAAAGAACCCAATTCACAACATATCTGACACCTCATGTCCCTATGACCATGTCACCCAAATCTGATGGTCTTTCCATCCATGTAACCCTGACCATTCCCAACTTGA
The DNA here is from genome assembly GCA_963277665.1 of Viscum album. NCBI lineage: Eukaryota > Viridiplantae > Streptophyta > Magnoliopsida > Santalales > Viscaceae > Viscum > Viscum album. Next base: position 1,439,068,754 of record OY728162.1, read on the forward strand.
CTATCACATTGCCTCAATCCGACGTCCATGATGCCCAATCCTGTGGTCAAACCACTCAAGTAATCTATGCTAAGCCCAAACTATTATCAACATCAATCAATAATATTTGGGCCATTCCCAACAAAACCCAAATGTTACAGCATATGAAATTCAGAAATTACATATTTATCACATTTAAACAAATCACATAAATAGGAAAAACAATCTAAATAGTTGAATTTCACTAGCCCAACAGCTATCACAGAACAACACTGAGGTCTTTAATGCCTTTAAAAAGCCTAATAATGCTTTACCAAATTAAACATACCAGTTTAAAAACAAATCAAGCCAATTATAACCATTTTGGAACCTTGGGACAAAATTTCCCAATGATCATTGGCCTCTCACCCGACCTTTCTCAAGCAATTTAGGCAATAGGGTATACCTCCAATGTAAAAAATTTTTATTAAGGAAAATAAATCCAGACATCCAAAGCAACCAGGGCCAAGATAGACCTATGGGGGCCTAAATTAATGAAGTCCCAAGGAATATCGCCTAATTATATTGACCCCCTCTGATGATAAGATATTCAAATTATGAAGCAAAATTGGAGCATACCTGAGAACTGTAATAGATGCAAGGTGGTCAGCAACCTAGTTTCCCTTGCACCAAGAATGCACAACTTTGGTGTTGTTTCCAAGCATGCCCTGACACTTTCTGATGATGTAGTAGATCGACCACGGAGTGGATCCAATGCCATGCAGGCCATTGTAGAGAAGCATTGAATCCATTTCAACCTCTAACATCTCTAACCTCTTCTGCTGTTTAACCTGAGGCCATGAAGCATTGCCCTGTCTTCTACTTGAAGGGATGAACTGAGACCCAATCACCCAAAAAAAATCTAGAAATATCGATCTAGAATCATCACAAAAGACCACACCTCCATGAAGAACCCCCATAACATAGGATATTTCCATATTGATCTTCAGACCCATGGAAGGGGGGACCAGGAGACCCGGTGGTCGCTGTTATAATTGTTACTGGGGAGGGTACAAGGGTATGGAACTTGAAAATATTGAGGAGGAGGTTCTTCGTCCTCAAAAAAATAGATCTGACTGATTCATGACCTTATTCATGCTTTCACTTGTTCCTCGCCTTCCAAATACACCAGCAGCCTGCGTACAGGACCATCGTGCAGTCCAAACTCTCCATACCCTTCTCACCTGCACCGTGGAACCACCTCTCTAGAAAAGATATATCCTCTATGTTCTGAGAAAGAAGAGCAGTTAAGTGTCCAAAGTACTCTCACATAGTGCTCTCCCATTCACCTTCGAAGAATAAGTGATCCGCAGTCCCCTCCCTATGTTGTCTGCAATATGGGCATCTCGAGGCTAGAGGGATGCCAAAACCTTTGACATTGACATATGTTGAAACAACTTTGTTCCTAATTCTCCAAGTGAAGAATTTGTACTTAATAGGGATTCCTTGAGTCCATAGGGTCTCATTAAAACAATTTTTATGATCATGCAGAGCCTGGGAGAATCAATAATCTTTGGCAGTGAAATCCTCTAAGGAGGAGGGAGTGAAGACACATCTGTCCAGCTCTGAATTGTGTTCAATGAGATTTAAGATGTCATGTTGATCCTCATCCAAGAGATCGTTGATAAAACGAGGGTAACGAATATCCTCCCTGAAGGAAATAGAGTTGACAGGGAATCCCGGGAATCCAAGGGGATGACCGGCCTAGTTGTGATTCCAAAAGGAGATGTCACCCTTTTCCTATGGTCCACCGAGCATGGGGTTAGAGAGACATTATTAGAGGGGAGATCTCAGACCAGAGCGGAGAATATTGGCGTTCAGGCTAGGTCAAAATTCCAAAATGGGTGTTATGCATGGTGATCCCCCAGAGCGTGCATTGTTCAAGAACTTCCCATGCGAGCTTTCCATGCATACATGCAAGGGTATAAGTGAGGTTTTGAACATTGATTCTAATTTCCCCCACCGACTTTGCCACCCTATGCCAGGATGTCCAGTGCCACCTCCCTTCTACAGTAGGGTCCCATATGAATCTATCCAGGAGCTTATCAATATTTTTAATAGTGCATTTTGGGGCTTTGATGGATGAAATAGCATGAAAAGCGTGGAGATAAGGATACTATTACCTAGTTCAATCTTTCCCACAAAGGATAAGTATCTTTTCTTCTAGTTGAGGATCTGGTCTATGATTTTTTTGATCAATAATTCAAAGTCCCTTATCTGAATCCAGCCTGAGGAAACAGGGTACCCTAAATAATCCATAGGGAAAGACCCTCTTTGCATGTCAAGGATCTGCTGGATAGTGGAGATCCAAACAAGAAAACATTTATTGGAGATAAATAAATCACTTTTAGCCTTGTTGATGACATAACCACTCCAGTGGAAATACCCTTCTATTATCTTGTTCAAGGCTCTGATATATCTTTTTTTGGAATTATTGAAGATGAAAGTATCATCTGTGAACAAAAGGTGAAAGATAGAGGGATACCTATGATGTCTACAAAAAGGCCGGATCAGTCCGTTGTTGATGCACCTATGTAAGAGGCGACTAAGGACATTCTAGGAGGTGGTAAAAGACTCAGATATATGGGGTCCCCTTGCCTTAGGGAACGAGTTTCCTTGAAGAAACTATAGGTCTTACCCATGAAGGTGATCACAAACCATGAAGATATGAAGCATCTAAACAAGAGATCATTGTTCCATGAGGAGAATCCCATGCCTACCAAAACCTTATTAATGAAGCCCCACTCGACACGGTCATAAGCTTTGTTCATGTCCAGCTTTATATCTATGTTAGATCCATGAGTCTTGAAGTTAATATCACAGATCATTTCTTGTGCCAGAGCAATGGTGCCCTAGATTGAGTGCCCCTTCACAATACTGTGATGCTCTAAGGAAATCCATTGGGGAAGTTGAAGGGAGATCCTGTTATTGATTAAGCTCGCCAGAATCTTGTAAGTGAAGTTTCAAAGACTCATAGGTCGATAGTACGAGAGGGAAGATGGGTTCTTTGTTTTGGGAAGAAGAACTATAGTAGTGGCACATACAACCCGAGGTAGGCCACCCCCCAAAATAAGTCCTGGATGGATGAGATAGTTTCATATTTCACCACTTCCCAGGAGGATCTGTAGAAGGAGCCCAGGAAGTCGTTTGGACCTGGGGTACTTTTGGGTTTGAGGCTCATCATTACACCGTGAATCTACTTTTCATATGGGATTGATCTAAGGCCTTTGTTATCCTGTTGCAAGAGCTGGATTGGGATCACATTAGAAATATTTCTATTCCACTTTGGGTAGCCAGCCATCATATAGGTATTTTGGCCAGTGAGGAGGTCCCTAAAGAAAGAGTAATCCAGACCACCCACAATATCTCTGTCATCCGTGTAGGTTCCGTTGTCTAAGAGAATATTTGGTTTCACTATACGCTTCCTCTCTTTGATGCACGCATGGAAAAAAGTTGTGTTCATGTTTACCTCACTGATCCATTTTATCCTAGACTTCTCTCGCGCCAGGAATTCTTTTCTGAGGATCAAATCTAACAAAAATTATTTATTTCTGGATAGGACCTTGAAAAGCTGATCATCCCAAGTATTTCTAGGCTATTCTCAAGACCCTCAACCTCTGGCATGGAAACTTTTATGTCACCATCGATAGGGGGAGGCCTTTTACCCATGCCTATAGTTTCATATTGAGGATTATTATTTTATTATGGATTTCCACCCACGTATACCCTTGAGCGTTATCATTCCATACTTATCTCACTAGATCATGAAACCCTGGGGAGATGGACCATTACTGATAAAACCATAATCTATCCTGGAAGTGCCACCCTACAGACAAAGAGACCAGGAGAGGATAATGGTCTGATAAACCGCAAACAAGGTGACTAACCTTAGTGTTAGGGAAAGTGGTGAGGGCCTTCATGTTATCCAAACAGCGGTCCAAGAGGCTCCATGTGCGATGAGATCCATTTTGGTTGTTTCACTAGGTGAAGCAGCCACCTGAGAATCCTATATCATCAAGACCTTTCCTGGCATTGAACTGTTTGAAGTCTAGGCTTGCCTTCCTATCAAAGGGAATCATTCCTTTCTTCTCATCCAGATTGGAAGTGATGTTAAAGTCCCCCTCAACAATCCATGGGAGGTTTTCAGGATCGAAGAAGTTAAGGTCTTTCCAAATATCTTCCCATTAGCATGCATCGTAGCTTCCATAGATTAAGTAAATGAAGACATAGGTGTCATCGCGTGACACCTTCGTCATGATGAATTGATCACTGGATTGAACAAGATCCACTAAGAGGTCTCTGTTCCAAAATATCTAGACGTGTTTATTGATGTGGTCAACATGCCTGGAGTTGTGCTGCTTGATTCTCCTAGAGAAATCTTATATCTTTTTAGAGTTTTTCTTATGATCAAGGATAATGACTATTGAGGCTTTGTGTTTCCTAACTTTGGTGGCAAGGAAGTCTGACTTAACCTGAGCACCAAGTCCCCATGCATTCTATATGATTAAAGATATCATTGGGCGAACATAGTTCTGGATTTTCCTCCAGAAATCTTGGCCTTCTTGAGGTGGGAGGATGAGATCTCCTTTTGAATATTTGATCTTGATCGTGTGCACACACAACCATCCTTGGAAACCAGTGAGGTATCAGGAAGAAAAGGGCCCTAGGGGGAGGATGGGGTTATGATTCAATCACTGAGGGGATCCTGAAGGCCCAAACTTGGACACTGAAGCTAAGTTTTTGGAAGCCCACTGATGGGCTCAAGGTAAAGGCAGAAGCATGGAAGGGGTACAACCCACCTGGGGGTTCAACCTGGAAAGGGAGGACAGGACCTGGAGAGCTGGGTAAGGGGGGGGGGCACCTGGGGAGACATCCTGGGAAGAAAAGGTAGGACCTGAAGAGTCAGGGGGTTCCTGGGGACTGGCAACAGGAGGAGAGGGGTCGGGGGAAAGACCAACCGACCATCGAGGATGAAAGAGCCTCTATGCATGAGCTTGTCTAGGCGAGACTCTTGAAACAGCAGGGAGTACAGGAGGGTAGGAAGATCAATCCCATACTATAGGGAGGATGGGTAGAGAGGGGAGAAAGGAATCAGGTCTAAGAACCTCAGCGGGGTGACAAGCCACATTGGAGGTAGCTCAGGTGCAGGGAGGGAGGGGCTAGGGAGAAGCTCCATAGGAGAGTCTTTCATGCACTAGTCCACCTCTAAAGGGAGGGGACCAATGGTTTTTTGAGTTTGGAAGCCTGGATTGGTTAAAATTGACCTTGGTATAAGGTCGACTGTCACTACGATGCTTCCTTATGCATACCTAAAGAGAGTTCCCTTGAAGCAGGCAGTGGGACCAATACCTGGTAAAGACTGGGTAGGCGATGTCTTGGTTCCAGGGGAGTGCATCATACACCCCAAGAGAGAGGCGGTCAAGTGGGGGAAGGGACAGGTCCATGTCTATGTAGAGGTGAGTCGTCAATGCATCTACACAGCCTCTAGTCCTTTCATTAGAGCAGAGAAACCAACCAAGGGAGTCTCCAATCGCTCTCTGAAAGGGGAGGGGGAGCCCTGGGAGGGAAATCCGAACCACGACGAGCAGAATATCTTTGCCCCTATGGAACTCCATAGACCAGCGAGAGAGGATGAAGCACCACTGGCCAAGAGATCGGGGATCCTTACACGCATGAGAATGAAGTCAACATTCGATGAGAATATTAGGAAAAAGAAGTTCTTGTGGACTAATTATATTAGAATCGGGCCACGGAGCCCCCAAAAGGAGACAAAGCACTGGAAGACACCGAGCGGAGGGACTGTCGCACCAAAACAGGCAACAAGATTCCACTTAAGGAATAATTCAGCATCTGCGAAGGCTGATGCAGGGAAATCCAGAGAGAGACAACCATAATCCATCAAAGCCTTCAAAGTAGGAAAAACAATCTCCAGGAAGCACACCTGTGCTGAGCCACCCGACGAACCAAAAAGAACATCTATGAAGGATCCCAACATGGGGGGGGGGGGGCCACTAAGGGAACGACAGAGGGAGCTGACTGGGCCACATAGGAGGTAGAAGAGGGCGCCAGACCCTGGGCATGGGAAATATCCAATGAGATCTGGGGGCTTGGAGGACAAGGGGGGATTGGTAGGAAGGTAGAGAGGAGAGGAGACGAAGATGATCTGGGATTGAAGGTTGACGAACTAGATGACAACCAAGCGGGCTGGGGCACAATGGGTAGAAATTTTTAATTCCCCAACAGTGCTTGGGGTGCGTTCGAGTGATCCATTGATATCTAATATTGGTATCTGGTAATAGGGTATTCCCAAAGGCATCCCATGGGTCTAAAAATTAATTCAATATGCAATAGCAGATAAAATGGGTCCCACTCAAAAATACATGAAGACACGCCAAATTACTCACCACAAAAATGTCTACAAAATCACAATACAAGGTATACACCACCTACCTTGTACTCGTACGATGATCCTCATATAGTAACAACCACTAATTCGGTCTAGAACTAGGTAGATCTACAAAATGAGAAATAACGCTCAAAACCCTATAACTCGGTTTAAAATAGAAACCAAGATGAAATGCTCAAGGAAAATCAAGATCTCACCTATGAGGTTCAAAATCATCTGACGGAAATCGAAATGGAGTTCGGACAAATGATTGGGAGAAAAAACGAGCACCAGTGTTGCTTGTCCGTGAACCCGGATAAAACCCTATACCCTCTGACTCAAAATGAGGATACTGCCTAATTTAATGAAAAAAATAAAACAAACAGTGGGTATATAGGTATAAACTCCATGTGTATCATTTTAATATTCTTAATATGGATGAAATTTCACTGAGGACCTACTGACATGACTACATGGGGTGTACAAGGCAGTACACGACATGTCCTTGGTTTTCCCCTCTAACACACCGACATACCCACATGCCATTTATATCCCCCATACACGGCTAGACGACATGAAATATACTAATAGTGCGTAGTGTGTACTTGGTTAAAAATCTCTATCTAACCAACACACTAACATTCCATGTATGGCCTTCTCACATGGAAAGGGTACACAGCGTGTACTGGGAAGTACACGACGTGTAACCAGGAAATTTACTGAACTGCCCGGTTTTTCCCCTATTATCTCAAAAACAACTAAAAAGAAAAAAAAAAGAAACTTGTACCTTAATGTAAGAACTGGGTTCTTACAATTATACATGATTTTGGTATAAATACATTTTGGGCTTAAAAACACATTTTTCAAAAAACTATTTTTCATTGAATTTTATGAATTTATATTAATATTAATTTCAATCACTTATAAAAATTGAATCTTGAGAAAATGGATTCCATATTTATAAAAATTAGATTCAAAATTTTTAAATATTACCCTTTTCTTTTAGTCAAAATGAATAGTAACTATGGTAAAATTTATCACCTCAATAAAGGGTAAATTAGGTAAATCTTAGTCAAAACTAATTAATAAGGACAAAAGTATTCATAAAAATTATTATTTAATGAATTTAATTATCCCCTTATAAACTTATTCTTTAATTTGTGTTTTTAATGGAAACTTTTCTATGAAAAAGTTATATATACTATTTAAACCAAAGGGAGTGACAAAATGTCACTCTCTCAGTTTTAAATATCATTTATGTGTTTACATAGGGATGAAAATTAGTTATAAAAGAAAATTAATTGCATTTTTTCCCTCATTAAATTAATTTTATGATGATAATTTATTTTTAATTTTTATAAATTAAATAATTACCATAAACACTTACACAATACCAAACTAGTATTTATTCAATTAATAGAGAAATAAAAAATGCTATTACTAAATATTAAAATTAATATAATTTTAGAGAATTAATGTGATATAGGAATTTTATAGAGAATAAAAACATTTTAGGTATGAATTAGAATATTCTGTTTGAACTTATTTTGTTTTCATGATGTGTTTAATATCAAAGTAATTAATGTTATCAAAATTGAAAAAATTGATATTTAATGAAAAAATATTTTATTAATTTTTTAAAATACGATAAGAATCATAAAATTGGTAAAATGGGAAAATATATGGTCTAAAATATATCCCCCTATTAATTTATATTCCATTATGAGGTTTTTTTTTGAGATTTAATTTATTATAAATCAATAATTTAAGAAATTCCAAAAGTTCACTTCACCTCAATTCTAAATGGGAACCTCATTCCTCACTTATTTACATGGATTTTAACCTTATGTATTGACCATACCCTAACGAATTATATTATCATATTAATTATACACATTATTTTTGTTCTTTTATTATAGAAATAACAACACTAGATACCATAAATAGAGATTTTTGGGAGGTATCTCAAAGAAGAGGTAATCGTGATAACTGATCACTTTCTTTTTTATTCTCGAGCTGATTCCTATAAATCTATTGTATTATTCATAAAATAAAAAATTAATTATACTAAATTTTATAAAATTTCATTATTATTAAATCATCATTATCCTTCCACATTTCATCAAATGAGATGTGAAAGTATCGCTCGTGTGTATATATGTCTTACCATCTCCACTGGCGGTACGTTTCATTTTTCATAACAAAGTTTCATAGATGGTTAAAATGATGTATTTAAATAATATATATGATATTTATGAAATAATTATTCCTATTAAATTGTAATATAATATCTACCCTTTTACCTTCAAAACCATTGGAAAATGATAACATCGCTCATGTGTGTGTGTGTGGACTATCACCTCTATGAAGACATGTGATTTTTTTTTCATATCTATTTTACATTGATGGTATAGAGGATGGATATAATGAATATATATGATATAATAATGATTATGTAAATTTGGATTATTATATAACTTTATTTCATTCTATATTTTAAAAAATTAATATAGTGTTCACGCGTATGTATGACTTACCATCTCCATAGATAGTATAATTCATTTTTTATCTCTATCATTATGGTTGTAATAAAATAAATATATAATAAATGTTTTATATAATTATTCTACTGACACAAACATTTATGTCCTAAATATATGGTTCATGATTGAGTTATGATGATTTATCATTAATATGATTCACGTCTTTTGAAATTCTAGTGTTTTATTCCATTACTCATGTTTCTGATATTTTACATATTGGGTGTCAAGTTTGTAAGTCATGTTCAGGATCTTATACCATTATAATTATCATATGTTTTCATAAGATTATCGATTGATATATCCCCTCTTTTCCCTCATTGATCATCAAAGCTCACCTATTCTTATGTTTATTTTTACCAAGTTTTGAAGAATGCTACTAAATGAATTATGTTTAAAAGGGATTCATATGTGGGGAATTTTATGGGAGAATTTGAAGAATTTTATGGGAGAATTTGAAGAATTAACATGGATTCTGAAAAGCTGGGTATAGTGGGAGATGATGTTAATCTTTATGAACAACTTTTTTATAATTTCATCTTGTAATGAGTTTTTTCCATTTCTCCAAAACTCTAAACCTAAAAGATAATTGGGTATGAAATTGATCCATTATTTCTTTTTTATGTTTTAAGTTTTGTACGGGATGAATTGGGTCACATTTATCAGTATCAAATCTATAAAAGTAAAGTTTATTTTTTTACACTGGATCCAGAAGTGTAGGTCTCGAGTTATTACAGTTGGTACAAAAGGAGGGTTTAGACAAATTTTGATATTATTATGTTTTTATGAGATTTTATTTTATGAGTTATGGATACCATCATGAATATAAAAGTTTTTAGGTTTCCCATAATTTCTGAATCTTATACTCCCCTTTTGGGGGTTTAAGTGTCAGAAATTTAAGGATATTAATGATATTTTAGGACATGTATATTTAACACATAGGTTTAACGTGAAGTATTATTTTAGAAAGAATGAATTAAAATTTTGGGCATAAGTTTTAATGTTATTTACAATCATTAGGGTTTATATGATCTTTTATTTTGAGGTATGTATGGGTTATTACATTTTTGGGATGGAAAATGAAAGGTATGAGATCGACTTAGAGTTTAAAATATTTCTTTAATGATTAATATATTAAGTATATTTTTTTTATGTTTATCACATTTATGGAAATATTATAAGAATTTTATTAATATATTTTTAAAATAAAAAAAATACAAATAGCATGTCAGGTGACACCCATCACATACGGGAAGGTTGTGAGGCTTGAACCCACAACCGAAGGGCGCCAAGGGTGTATCACCTACCATTTGCTTACATGATGTACTGATTAGTATTAAATTGTTTTTCATTATTTATAATAATAAAAATATAAAATTTTACTTAATTTTGGAACATATGTTTAATATTATTGATAACCATGGGATTGGAACTTAATTTGGTATTAAGATATTAATGTTATTTAGGAAGATATTTACTATTTTGGGAACCATGTATGATTTAGGTAAATAGAATATTATGGAATTTTGTTTAAGGAATAAATGTTGAAATTTATATTGGAGGAATATATTATTTTATTGAGTATTTATGGTGATTCATGTTTTTTATGTAAATAGACAATGTATCGTGTAGATTATATATTTAGGGCCTCCGCATTTTGGATGATAAACACTTATTTTTTAAAAGACTATGTTATTAAATACTTCTTATTTTTGGGTTTAAATCTAATTCTATAATATTTTGATGTATTTTATGAATAGGTATTTATTAAATGATCTAAATAGAACTTTGGGTTTTACTATTGGATTTTGAAGATTAAAGTAGTTTTCCTTATATGAAGGTTTATTATTTATTTGAATCATACCAACATGTGCTAATCATTTTGATTTTTGTAATGAATAAATCCAAGAAGTTTATATTGTTATTATTTTTTGGATTATCAGATCCACTATAAGTTGAATATAGTTATTTTGGAATGAAAAATTCATCATAAATAATCATTACATAGATAAAAAGATGACATTGTGGTGGAAATTTATTACATTATGTAATTATAATTTTCAAGTGTGTATATATATTTAAATTCCTATTAAATATGGTAAATTAATGCCTACACTCTATTAAAAGTATCTTAATACAAAAATGTTTACCTATAACCATCAATTATAATGAATTGACATATATCTAGTTTACAGTTTTGTGATTAGTAACTTTCTCATAATAATTCACTTTATTATGATAAATGATTTATAGAGATTAATTTTCATTCATGTATATATCTTCACTTACCCAATAATTTTCTTCTATTTGGAATCCTAGTTTGTGTAATCCCTGATGACCTTTATACTTCCCTTTCTCTCTTTTAAAGTGAAATTTTTCTTACCCCTTGTTATGATGTGGGTATCCACAATGGAATTTTCAAATGAATAACATTTCATTACTGAGAAAAAATTTTGAGTATGAAATTTATAAAAGGGGGGCAGGATAATTTAACACTCAGAGACTTCATTATTATTTTCTTTCAAATATATTTAAATTATTTGATACCTTGTATTACATGCAACAATGAGTTTAAGAGGACCATGATATACAATTTAAAATATTATTATTTAATGTTATCATTTAGTGGTTAAATTGTTGGGTATGAATAGGATTAAAAAATTTATTAATTATATAAAAATTCCCTACTAAATATAAATACTGAGTAATTAATCACAATTTTTTTTTAAATTCATTTTATTCTCAAAAATGTTTTTTTCAAAAATTAATTTTTATTGTCTTTTTTGAGAAAATATTATGATTAAATTTTTGATTTTTTAGAAAATATATTTCATAAAATGAATATAAGTTTTTTAAATAACATATAAAATTATCTTTGGGTGAAATTTTAGATTTTTTTGGAAATATTGTTTTTTCATTGAATAGTGAAAAATACCAATTTTTATAAAACTATCATTTTATTTTCCTTAAAATTATCATTATGATTTGAATTTTATGTCAAATTAATGTAATTATTATTATAGTATATATAATTTAATTAAATTAATTTCAATAATCATTTTAAAATATTTTGGTAAAAGTACATTTTTTGGATTAAAAATAATTTTTTCTAAAAACTAATTTTTCATTTTTTCTGCAACTTTTTATTAAAAGTACATCAATCCACTGAAATAAATTGAATCTTGAAAAATATATTCCTTTATTAGGGTTAGTATTTTAAAATTTGGTAAATAGGCCCAATAAATATTTGGTAAAAATTAATAGTAATAGTGGTAAAATTTATCACCTTTGTAAGGGTAAATTAGGTAAATCTAGGTTAAAAGTAAATAAGAAGGTTATAATTATCAATAATGACTCTTATTAGATTATTTAAATTCAAACCTTATTACCTTATCATCAACTTAGAGTTTTCTAATGGACACTTTTTACTAAAAATGACTTATATTTTTTCTAAACGATTGGAAGTGACAAAATGTCATTCTCTTAGTTTTAAATATTTTTTATGATTTCAAATTGGGAAAACTATTATTTTTGAACGAATAATTATTGTAATTATGTTCCTAATTAAATTATATTAATTATTACCATTTATTTTTAATTATTTAGAATTAAATAATTACCTTAAATATGTACACAACACTAAATCAGTATTTATTCAATTAATGAAAAAATAAAACAAATGATCTTAAAAAAATATTAAAATTAAAATAATTTGAGAAAATAAACATGATAAAAATATTTTTTATATAATATTAAAATTTTATTTATTTATTAAAAGTTATTTTATAATTTTTTTATTAATGTGTAAATTCAAGTTATCAAATAGTGTGAATATTGAAAAATCTAGTATTTTTTTGATTTTTTTTAAATTATTTAAAATTCATAATTTTATTATAATAGGTAAAAGGGGATAATATATGTCCTATAATATAAAAAATTCTTCTTTTTATATTATATTTGGAGGTATTTTGTTTAGAATGAATTTATTATAAATTAATCTTTTGAGAAATTACATATATACCATCACCTCAATTATAAAAGGGAACCTCCTCCCTCACTTATTTGCACCAAATTGTGCATTTTATCTCAACCATAAACTACTAAATTATCTTATTAACTTCCATATACACATTCTATATGTGATGATATTCTCAAAAGTCCAACCCTAGAGCCCTTAAGCGGAGATCTTTTGAAGTGATCTCAAAGAAGTGGTAATCACCTTAACCGACCCCATTCTTTATTATTCTCTTTTTTATTCATCTAAATATGTTATATTATTAATAAAATAATAATATAAATATCATAAATATTCATAAATGTAATTATTATTAGTAAACCACCATTATCCATCCTCATTTCATCATGTGGAATGTGAAAGTATCACTCGTGTGTACGTACAAATTACCATCTCCACTTAGCGATACCTTTAATTTTCCACCACCAAAAATCATGGTTGGTTAATATGATGTGATTAATTTTTATATATTATATTTAATAAATAATTATTCTTCTTAAAATATAATACAATATCTTCCTTTTTAACTTTCAAAGCATTATAAAATGACAATGTCTCTCACATGTACATGTGGACAACTACCTCCACGTAGCGATGTGATTAGTTTTTAATTTCTATTTTCTATGGATGGTAAATCGGATATATATGATGAATATATATGATATATATTTTATAATAAAAATTATTTATAGTTGAATTATTATTTACCTTTTTTCATTCCATTTTCCAAAAGGTGAATACAACATTCATAAGTACGTACAATCTTCCGTCTCCATAAATGATGTAATTTTTTATATATATATCTATAATTAATGATTAATATAAATATATATAATGAATATATATGTTATAATAAAATTATTATAATTTTTTTATATTTATAATAAGATTAAATTTATTATACATGAGGTTATAGAACATTCAAAATAAGTTGGACCCAATGTAAGGGATTTATACCTCACTTTTATTTCAGTGGGACACATTCCCCATACAATACATGTTTCTTTTGTTTTTTGTATATATTTCACATAAGATTATTTTATGATCATTATCATTAAAATTATGGTATATACATATCCATCTAAATATATTTATTTCTTGGGTATTATGATTCAAATGATACCAATGTTGTAAGGGTTTATTTAACAATCTCATCATTATTCAAGATTTTTTAGGTTTAAGTATCAATTGGGGAATATTTCACTTCTACATCCAGGTTTTTTTAAATATAATTATTATTTTTTTCTATTCATCTAGAATTATTTAAAATAATTTTTACCAATATTTTAATTTTTATAAAATGGTTTCAAATGAATATTTTTATTGTTTTACAGATGAGGTACTTTATGAAATTTTATACAAAAGTGTTAAAGGAATGTATTTCTAACTTATATGGAATAAGTGGATTTTCCATCCATCATAATTTCTTAATTAGGTTAATATTATTTTACATGTTTAAATAATTTTTTTAAATAATTTTTTTATTTATATGTGAAAAACATTTTAAAAATAGAAGTGATTCTAAAATTGAAAATTTATTTCCATAATGATTTATCCTATTTAATGTTTTGTAATAATTTTACATGTAATATGACATCATTTTATTATACTTAATATTTAATTGGTATATTATCCAATGATATCAAACTTATACATTTTTCAATATTTTTTATATTTTTGTTAAAAAAATAAAATTTTTATGAAACACATTTCTTTTCCATGGGTTATGCTATGATGAAATATTTATGAAAAAAATTTCATTGATGTGTTCTAATATGATGAATGATTTTTTAGAATACATATACATGATTTTAATTATGTGGGGGGCTATATCTCACTCCAACGCACTGGGAAAAGTATAATATCTCTGGTGATAGTTATGTGAAACAATTCAATGAGCTTGATCTGTTATGGGAAACAATTAGATGTTCTTAATATGTTATAGGAAATAATATAATGTTATTGATCCAATAGGGGAACAAGTTTTAATTACCAATATGATGATATTTATAGTTAATATTTATATATAGAATGGTTTTTATTCTTATGTTTATTGCACGCAAATTTATGACATGAACTTATTGTTCATGATTGAGTTGTGATGATTTCTCATTCTTATTATTCATATCTTTTGACATGATACAATTTTATGCCATTACTCATATATATGTTATTTGTTAGATTAGGTATGAGACTTTTATGTCATGGTCACGATATTATAAATTTTTATTATTGTATGCTTTCGTATGATTATTGATTGATATATTATATTCTTAACCTTATTAAGTATCTAACATCACTCATTATTATGTTTATTTTTTCCAGATTATGAAGAATGGTGCTAAATTATTAGTTTTTAAAAAAATTTCATATTTTTTTAATTTTATATGGTAATTTTAAGAAATTATATGGATTTTTAAAGGTTGGTTATAGTGGGAAAATGATGTTGATCAATATAAACTATTTGTTTATGAGCCAAAAATTTTAGGAGTTTCATCTAATTATATACAACTCTGAACCTAAATGGTCATTGGGTATGTAAGTGATTAAATATTTCCTTTTGATATTGAATTTTTTTATGGGGATAATTGGGTCACATTTGTTAGTATCAAATATAGAAATGTAAAGTTTATGTTTTTAACATCAGATATGGAAGTGCAGGTCTCTGGATGTTAAACAAGGGTCCATCATTTCCATTTTAAGATTGTTTAGTTTAGGAATTTCATTTAAATAAAATATTTATTTTAATCAAAAATGTTGATCAACCACAATGGTAATACCACATAACACATGAATACATAAACTAAATTCATTTACTAAATGTGTATGTTCAAGAAAACACATATATTATTAATTCAATTTTTATCTTTGATCACTTTCTGAAAAATATCACCCAGAAGGATCCAATTAAAAATAGACATAATGAAGTCATACTAGGTTATAATGTAGGAAAAAACATTAAAGTTAATTAATTATAATAGTTTATAATTAATTAAAAACTTTATAAATAATTTTCCAATTATATTAAAATTGGAATAAATGCCTAAAAACTCATCAGGAAACCTTTCCATGCTATAAAAATCAACTAACCACTCGTGGAAGGCTTGCGATGTTCTCCAGACAGCATGGAAAATATTAATAACTATAAGAACCTAGTCAATAACCAAGTTAATTAAATTTAGTAGACTCACTAAATAAATTCACAATGCAATGTACCTCAAACACAATATTATGAAAAAATGTGAAATAATTCTTCTGGGAAATTCTCTAGCTACACAAATAAAATTCCCCTACATATCAGATGATTTTAACCATGATGTAGTGGAAATCATCACCAAACCATAAATGAGGAAAGTGAAAATTATCAATGAATAAGGAAAATTAATAATGAGTAGATTTGAGGAGATAAATAACAACTAATCTCTATATAAATAGCCATAATAACAATGATAACTGTGGGTTATTGAGGGTGGATAGAGAGGGATATATTTTCTTTATCTTAACCACACGTGGGGGAGAAGAAAAATAGAGGAGTGTGTTAACAAAAAACTTGGTGAATACAATAGTTTAAAAATATATAGGCAAGTGATATCTATATAGTGGTTATTTAGACTATGGTGTGGAGAAACTCCATCAATATACTAAAAAACCCCCAATATACTAAAGACTATTGAAAAAAATACACCCTACCAGCTTTTGTCACGGGGGATCCCTCACTTCACCAAAACAAGATGCACAATAAGGAATTTATTGTGGTCTATAAAAAAGGTTAAAGATTCCCCTATTAGAACCATGGAATAGTTCTTACTGGGCGTTTCAAATATGGACTCCAACCACTATATCATGCCCTCACAACACATCATTTCCCTATATGTGGTACCTTAAAATGGGAAGCATGACTCGGTCTACTATTCTTTTCAGAAGGGGGAAATCCCCAGGTGCCTTATGCTCAACACAGGTAGCACACCCACAAATCAGAGTGTTTTGCACTCCACCATGGAAATATCCAAGTCATGGTCCTACCCATGGTGGAGAACCAATAACTAAATATTGTTGTAAGTAAACCCAGAGTCACTTCTCCATCCACTTGATTACTCACAACACCTATAATTCCTTAATCAATATATGGAAAAAATATCTTTATGATACAATTACTAATTAAAGAAAAAAAATCCTCCTCCAATACTAAATATTTAAACCACCTCTAAATTACCACCACCCAGAAAAAATGGGTACTTTCACATCATTTACATGGAAGTAATATAAAATTATTCATATTTCACAAGATGAGATAATTTATGAACACTTTTATTATCAATAAATGAGCACATCCTATTTTATATAAATAATTTACATTAATTAAATATCAAATATTTCATTTAATTTATTCAATTAATCACATTATCCATAAGTCTTTGGGAATGGATTTAAAAAAATTATAAAATAATTCATTCCAATATAAAATTTTATGTTCTTATTTATTCAAAATTCACAAAAAACTATAATTTTTTTACATTAACATTATTTTAAAATCAATAATAATTCTATAATTTATTCACTATATAAATCTAATTTAAACCAATATCATATCTACAAAAAATTGGTTTGGTTTAAAGGCACCCACAAGTCCATACTAGTGGAGGTTTTTAGAATTTTACAAACATTATTTTCAATAAAATTCTACTCTATGTTTTTTTCCACCTCAATTTGGTCTTTATTAAAGTGATAACTCCCACCAATGAAAGAACATGATAATTTGGGGGGATGTTTTAGGCAATCCTAAATATTTTTTCCATATCCTTTCATATGGATGTCCATTTTAGGATGGTTGTTTTGGATAATCCATTTTGTGTATCTAAGGAGTTTTGTGAATAATTTCAAAATTCCCAAAATAGCATGTCAATTATCACTATGTCATGGAATACACTGATGGTAAATGACACCATAATATAGTTAATTTTTAAACATTTCATATTGGTATCATCTTATAGTAATATACTTTTCATAGTTATTCTTTCGATGAACATAACTTTAATCTCATAGGGACCATGGATTGGTCTCACTTAAGGAAGGATGGAAATTCCAATTTCATAAAACACTTATGTTGTGGTCATATAATTTTATAAATTTAAATTCATTTTTAATATAGTATACATCATTTTATAAGGGAAAACTCTTTTACTTGTTTCTTTGTTCATTGAAAGTCAATTCAAACATTTATAGAACCATATCTAATAAAGATGACGGGTATCATAAGTACAACACACATTCTAAATATAGATGAATAGAAATCTAAAACTCGATAAAACATATAATCATTCTATACATTTTTATTAAATAATAAAATGAAGAAAATATTGTAATAAATTACACCTGTTAGTCTCAGATAATTCATATATGTTTGTTGTAGATCATTGAGGATAAACCCCTGGGTTTTCTAACCTAATGTGTCCAAATATTATGGGAATCTTCTAACACTTGAGAAGTACTACCCCCCAATTTATAGTCTACTAAAACCTTTAGATTTAAGTATCAATGGGAAGAGATCCAGATATATTTAATATAAGGGTTTCAAAATCTTACACACCATTAATGAGGAATCAAAAAAAATTATATAGTTATCCTTGAAGTGCATATCATTCATACCATTTAATTATTTTTTCATAAAAATTCTCAAACATTTCCACTCTTTGAAATGATAATCTTGATTCTCTATTAATTCATTTTCCTTTGAAATAATTTATTTATCATTCAAGATGATGATTCTCATCATCATAAAATGAATAATAATTTATGATGGATTAGTGCATAAAATTATGTCTTAGTCAAATTTAATCACTTTATGTGATAATTCCAATGCATAGTGACCATACATAGCAAAATTCACTATTCTATGGTCCTTACCAACATAGTCCACAACATTTTTTAAACCACCATGTCATATTGATCATTTTAGTAGATAATTCCAACAACGTAGAGAGGAAAAATGAATGAATTATATTAATAAATAATCACCATTTTCCCCAACTACCATCATAATATTGGTGTACATGGAAGGATATATGATACACTCATTGACACTAAACTACTACATATTCAATACTTAGAAAATATATATGAAACTCGTCTGTATAATTTTTTCTATGTATTATTTTGGGTTCATAAATTTATTACATACATACATATATATATATATTATGAATTCTAAAAATATATAATACCATTAAAGTGTATTTTTGTATTTTTAGTGATATAGATCTTCCTTAGCTTGTGAGATCGCTAAAATATTTTTTCAAGAGATTGAATGATCCATTATAATAAGAAAAAAACTAATTCAAAAGTATAATCCTTGATTTAGACACCATTATTTATTAAAAAAATGCTGGTTTGTATTCATATATGGTTATAAAATGAGCCACCATTCATTTAATGGATGTTTTCAAACAAACTATGGCTTTATGTTGGTTATACATAAACCTATATGATTATAATTTTATAAGATTAATACCATCATAACCATTTACAATGTGTTTTTTTATCAACCCCATATATTTATATTGTATCTTTAATGACATGTATGTTATTTAAAGGAATTATTGAGTGTTTTTTAATAATATTCACTTGTATTTCATTGGTATTAAATTATAATGATTTATAAAAATGATATATTTGGGGACAAAAAAAACATGTCATCTATATTAGACACATGGATAAAACATATGCTATTATACTCGTGTGTTTTCTTACTTAATCAAAAGTAGAATATCGAGTCTACATATTTTTTTAATTTTATATAGGATTGGTGTTAAACATTAACAAGAATCATCTATCACAATTTTTATTAAAATTTTACCTATGAACATTCCATCACTTATCTTGAGAAACCTATTATACCTATGACGTGTGAGTATTATTCTAAGATATTTCTGGAGAAGTTATTCATAATAAAAGAATCAGTTAATTGAAGGATGTGATTTAATTTCCAATCAGTTGTATGTCATTAAAATATATATAGAGGAAGATAATACGAGTCCCACTAATAGAAGATCCCTTATATCCATGTCACATTTTTCAATGCCTAATAAATAATAATCCATCAGACGACTATATGGGTATTATAATTGATGATACATTTCCAAAATCCAAGAGAATTATTATGACACATGAATATCAATGACTATCATGAGTTAGATTAGGATGATCATGAATCCATGATGAAGAAGAATATATAGATTATATAATCTAAAAGAATAGTTTACAATGAGATATTCATTTTCTTAAAAAACAAATTCATGGAATATTTTATGGTGATTAGATAAGTGAAACCTAAATTATATTAAGGTAAAAATAATGAAATTTCTTAGGAAAACTAGACTAAAAAAGGTATTAGTATCATTATGGATTCATGGGGGGTGAATCAAATAATATGTTTTAGTTTTTCAAAATTGACCAACTTTCATCACATATTAAAGTGAATTACTTGAATTTGATTATGGAATTGCAACCATTTCAGGAAAAAAATACATAGAGGGAATAATTAATTTATAAGGTTAACCATTAAAAGTGAATGTATACACCCTTGACTTAATATGGAAAACCTCAAACCACACAATCAACTAATTATCATAGATAAAAGAGAAAAAATTATCCATGAAATCGTGTTTCATAGAAATATTATCCTGATTGATGTATCATTATCTAATCAAATATAACAAATAAATAATCAATTATACCAGAAAAAAATAATTTTTTAATCCCCAATAAGAAATTTCACTTTACTACAGTTAAATATCCACTTACCTTCTCTTATTAAAATAGAACTTTTGTTATCAATAAATGAATGAGAACATTATTTGATAAACCAACACCATATTCACTTCTTTATAGAGTAATCTTGATAAAATATCTCTCTTTTAACACAAATTCATCAAGAAGAAACTCATAAACCTATTGGACATACCATATCATATCATTTTCTCTTCATGAAGAACTTTAAACATTGGATTCAATGTATTTCTAGTTAAATATTTGAATGAATGAAAATTCATTGAATATCATGGGTTTTTTTCTCTTCCTATTCTATTTTTCAAACATATAATATAATAAAATATCCTCTATATTATTCTCTCTCTCTATCTTGTTGGACTATATACATAGTATCCACCATTATTTTTGAATGAAAATTTGAATTTCAAATTCATATATGATAAAAGACTTTAATTCTCAACTTCAAAAATTTAATTTGAGCCTTTATATGAATAAATTTATCATAATCATGCTTTATGTGTTTTAGTAACTTGAGAGACTAAGTTTGAGAAACTGTAAAATTATCTATGAATGAACATCATCACTGCACTCAAAACTATGATTTAGTGTCATGACTTGACCCAAGATAAGTCTCGAGCTATAACTACCAAAATCCCACCTCCATAGGCCAATGGTGGAGATAAGAGATAAAGTTATAACTAACTCGGGGAGGCCTTTTCCTAAGTACATGTGTGAACACACACGTTCATCTTGATGAAAAAATGCACAAAGAAAGATT
Organism: Viscum album; assembly: GCA_963277665.1. NCBI lineage: Eukaryota > Viridiplantae > Streptophyta > Magnoliopsida > Santalales > Viscaceae > Viscum > Viscum album. Next base: position 1,439,090,257 of record OY728162.1, read on the forward strand.
AAAAGATGCAAATAGCTAGAAAGTAAATAAAAAATGCATAACCTCTATGGTTCAGAAGAGTATGATGGTGAATACTAAAATTCAAAGGGGAAAAAACATGCCAAACTAGAAATATATCCAAACCTGAAAAAACGAGAAAAGTAAATTGTTAAGAGAGACCAACTCTTAAATCCCAATCTATGACCACCTCATATGGTCCAAAGTACCAAGTATCCCTAGGATCCTATAAAGTCAGGGTCAATCTATCTGTCATCTGCATAAGACATGACAAGTGTGGGAAAATCCCATCCAGGGGTAGCATATATATACCCAGTAGGAAACCCCTAAAGATTAATGGGTAGAAGTAAGAGAAAAAATATAAAATAAATACTGTAGATGAAAAATACAGTCAAAGAGAACAGCTCAACCCAAACTAATAGTAGAAGTATCCTCATCCAAGCACAAGGGGAATAACATGGGGAGTATATAAACTACACATCAAGTCTTTTCCACCCATAACTATAGAGTAGACTCATCCAACTAAGGGAAGCTAAACATGGAAAGAACGTGGTATACCAAGTGTAGGTTCTCCTCTCTTGGATTAAGAGTAACCAATTCCAAGGTGTTTATATAGAATAATTTATATACACATTCTCAGTCAAAATAAGACCAAACAAGAAATTAAGGGGATCTTCATCTCAAAGCTCATATAAGGAAGAAGAGTATCTAATAGTTCTAAAAGTCCATCAATGATTCATATAATCCTATACATCTACATAGAAGTTACCATATGAGTCAATCTACACCTCATCACTATGTAAAATAGCCGAGTGGACACAAACTTGAAGTAGAGGACATGTACCCTAGTATGCCAGGGGGTTCAATCTATAAGTATCCATAGAGTAAGTGTACCCATGATTATGAGGGGTTCCACTCTATGTCACAAGGACCCATTCCCTATCAGATATGATGGTTCCACTTAGTAGGTAGAGAACCTGTGCTCATACTGATGGGGGGTTCCACTCTGACCATCGAGTACTTGTGCCCCATCTGACAGGGGGGTTCCACTCACTAAGAAGCTGTAGAGGACCCACACCCATATAGATGGGGGGATCCACTCTAGTAATCAAGAACCACACATCCCATATCTTCTCAAGGATCTATTTTGAAAGTATTTAGGAATCCACTTCTCATCCCTACTAGAGGGCCTACTTAGTAGTCTCTAGTGATCCTACACAATCATTGCGGTCATTGAGCATCACCTAACAAATAATCTTGTCCAAAACATTACACATCATAACTTAAATGGAAAACCAAGGGAACCCTCACATTCTATATAGGAAAACACTCAGGATAGGATACTCATGGGCCAAAATCCAAGTCCAAATGAAGGAGATAAAGATGAACAATGTTTCCTCAAAAGAGGTCAAGGGGTACACAACATGTGTGGGGACCCACAAAGCATGTGGTCTCGCTCCAACAACTATCCATGTCCTTGGATGGTACACAGGTACCGACCCATGTAGTAGTACATGCAGTGTAGGTGGAAAAATCTTAGTGTCTAGAATAACCATTTCTAGGCCATGTCTTTTGGAAATATCCATGTACCAGACCCCATGTCTATGTACTGAACCCGTGTCTATGTACTTCAATACACAATGTGTCTCTCTAAATGGGTTACTTCCCATGTAATATGGATGTATATGTTTACTTGGGTATGTGACTGTGTAATTACACACAAGATCCCACCCATGTTATCCATAACACAGGTTTTCAATCTGGGGAAGGTTTAAATGGCATATAAGAGGTTTGTATTCTAGGCCATCCTTAAAATTTTTCCAAAACCCTAGTTGCAATTTCTGAAGGTCTATATGCCATGTGTTCATCATTGTACATGGTGTGTAGTAGGGTTTTACCCATAAACCCAAATCCACGATCTAGGTGGTAGATCTATCAATTTTACCTTGCTTAACCATAGATATTACCTTGAATTATCTGGGAGGAGTGCATATATTTTTGATTCATGGTTTTTGACTATGATTTGTAAAAAATTGGATTCGATGATCCACATGAGTTCTTCCATGAAAACCGTACATCTCCAACCCTTCCATGTTCAATCCCTTTATCTCAAATCACCTACACCAACATAAATTCCTTGTAAAGATCCCAAATATAACCTCATTCTATTTATCCCTTATTTTTTATCCATCCTTCATGGTTATGGGGGTCCGATCATTCTTGGTAGCAAGAGGTAATGTCGAACCAGGACCGTAGGGTCCTACCAGTGACAAACACAAAGAAAATTTAGGAGTGAAGCACCATAATAAATGTTTAATCAATATTGTACATGATTTATTGGATAATGATCAAGAACAATGATATTGGGTTAGAAAAAATAAAATAAATTAACTTAAATCTGGTATGTAGGTACATGTATAGGCCACAATTGATGTAGAACCAAGAACAAGGATAGATATTTCCAAAAGAATTAACTGAAATGCATAAATCACCAATTGAAGAGTCCTACTCGAATATTATATAATTAGTTGTTAATGAACATTCCCTTCAAATATCAAAGGATGTTGTTGTGTTCGCTGCAAAATGATCTTCTTTGATCTGGTGTTTCATTGTCATCCGTGGTGATCCACCAAAGGAAGGGGGAAAGAGAGAATCATCGGAGATTCCAAGATTATGAGGCTAACCTTGGAAGAATATCCATGGTAGAAAATTTATAGAATTAATTTGGGGTTTAAATGAATGAATGAATTAATTTAATAATTAATTATTTCACTGAACATACCGCTAACGAGTGAGGAGTCCGAATGCCCCACACCAACCCATTTTTTGTCAAGCCTAGTGTAAAAACTGCATTCTCGATTCAACCATGGTCTCAAATTTCCAATTGCAACATTTGTTTAAGATTTATTCCATTTGATTAAGAATATGTGTTCACACAATATAAAATAAATTTAATATTTTTATAAAATTAATTTTGGGAACACTAGGAAAAATAATCGCACGCCATCCTATAACCTAGATATGGAAATATATATATAAATATTTCAAAGTCTTAAAATAAAAAAACGGGTATCTTATTCATTCCTTTTGTCAATATTTTTATCTGTGAAAAGAATAAATAAATAAATAACTTGGGATAATGAACCTTCACTTGGATATCATGCTCCCATGAACCCCCTATACATTTTCATTCTACCACATCACACAAACCAAGGGGATGGTCTGCCCATGTAGGGTCCTCTCCTATCAATCCTCAATCGCTAAAGGGTGTTCCATAAATGTGGCTCCATCCTCAATGTCCAGCACCTAGTAGTCGATGAAGTACATGGGGTCATGCATGTATCACCTCATCCATGACACATGGAAGACACTATGCACCCACTCCAACTATGGGGGTATTTCGAGGTGGTAAGAGACCTCACCAAACCTCAGTACAATCTCGAATAGACCAATGAACCTTGGAATATATTTAATCCTTGTCTAAACCTCCAAAATACTCATCATGGGAAGATTCTCCTGAAAATGTGGTCTCCCTACTCAAACTCCAAGGTACTTTAACAATGATCTATATAATATTCTTGTCTTCTTTAGGTCGTCCTCATCAGTTCATGGATGACATGGACCTTCCCCATTGTCACTTGAACCATCTTTGGTCCCACAACAGTTGTCTCACTAATATTTTTCCATCACATGGGTGACTAGAAGGTTCTATCGTATAGGGCCTCAAAAACTATCATGCTAATGGTATAACGAAATCTATTATTTTATGAAAACTCTACCAAGGACAAGTGATCCTGTTAACTCTAGTTTAAGTCTAACATGCAAACCCTTAGAATATCCTCCAACACCTTGATAGTTTGCCCATTCTTCCTATTGGAATGGTGGTGAAAGGCTGTACTCATCCTTATTTGGGTCATGAATACCTCTTGAAGGCCTCTCCACAATCATGACGTAAACCATACATCATGATTGGAGACAATCATTAGGGGCACCCCATGGAGGAAAATAATATCCCATACATAAAAATACCCAAAAATCTCTAATGAACCCTTCTCCCTAATAGAAATGAAGTGTAAAGAATTTTTGAGTCAGTCAACTATCACCCAAATGGAATCATTAACATTTTTTGTGTGCAGAATCCCTTTCAAAATGTCCATGGATATTCTATCCCACTTCCACTGAGGGATATCAAGGGGCTATAAAAAACCTAGTGGAAGTTGGTGCTCATTATTCACCTACTGAAAAGCGAGGCACCGAGAGATGGACTCAGCTACGCTTCATCTCATGATGGACCACCAAAACTTCCACTGAAGGTCTCTATACATATTACCCACATCAGGATGTACTATTAGGGGAGAAGTGTGGAACTCTCACATCACCTACTCCTAAATCATGATGAGAACCACTTTCTTCCCCCAGAACAAGATGAAATGATTCCCTCCTTCATAATATCCATCTGGTGATTCCCCCATGGATATATGGAACTGTAAGACCTCATAGAAAATGTCTCCCAGCTGGGACTCCTCATATGCTCAATAAGTAGAGGAGTAAACACCATCGACTATAGAAAAGTTGTACCCTACTGGTCAACTGGGGTCATTTGTAAGGAAGATAACTACTCTGAATCCTCTTACACCAAGAGATAGTAGTAAATCCTACTAAGTTAATCTACTACTATGTTTCACTCCCATATATTATAGACGATCTCTAAGTAATTTTCTAATAAAAACTTCAACCGATACTATTGTCTCAGGTTCAAGTCTCTCTACATGAAGATGTACCTGAGACTCTGATGGTTTGAGTAAACCCCAAAGAACTATCCCAAAAGGTAGTTCCTCTACATACTATGTTCAAATACCATAGTTTCCATCTCTAGGTCATGAGTTGTATAAAATTTATTGTGGGTTCTCAACTGCCTCGACCCGTATGCGATAACTACCTACCACTACATCAACACACAACTAATCCCACCTCATGAGGTATCAAAATACACTATGTACTCCACACCCTCCTCTAGTAATCTCAATATAGGAGCACTCATCAGTCTTATCCTAAACTCATTGAATGCCATGTGACACTGCTCTAGCCTTGTAAATGGATTCCCTTTCCATGTCAAGGTGGTTAAATGGGTTACGATCCTGGAGAAGTCTGCCACAAACATTATGTAGTACCCCGCCAAAAAATGAATGATTTGTACCTATGAATTTTCTTGGTTGGTTCATAATCAATCACTTCATTGATATTTGTTGGTTCCACAGCTAAATCATACTCTAAGTGATATTCTAAGTGATTTTCAATTGTATAAGGAAGAATAAAATTATAACAACTTTTCAAAATATACACAACATTTCTATTTACATGTTATAATATTATTTCCAGGTTTATATTATTTCAAACTATTGAATTATTTGATTTGTTTTCAAGAAATAGCCATGTTATCATGAATATCATAAAGTTTATGATCAGGTAAATATCCAGTGAATATTTTTTTTATAACATAAAATTTAGGGATATCAAAAAATTGATGAGTTACACAAACTACTATATAAAGTGATGAAACTTTTCAACTATGACTCCCATTCATACTATGATCACCATAGAGTTTCAAAAACACATAATTTCATACTAAAGTGATCAAAGATACTACAAGTTGAATTATCATTGAAATATTGTTATTTATTTATTTTTTGGTTCTCAATATTTTATTATTTTTTATATTATATTTATGCAGTAATAATCAGTTTATGATTTTATTAAAAAAATACATTTTGTCAAACCAAAGATATGTATTTTTTTGTTATTACTCCAGAAAAAAATTCATGTTTTATTTTTTAAAAATTGGTTCATAGAAAGGAATTTTTTTCTAGGTTGTACCTCCATGTATGTTAAATTATAGTTTATTTTAAATGTTATCAAAACTTTCAGAAGTGAGGGTTGTTCTAGTGAGTACCATCCCTCTTGTTGAGTTAGAGGAGAGTGAAGAATTAATGTAGGATAATTGGATCCAAACTAGTATAAAAATATAATGTTCATTTTTTTATAACATAGTATTATATATTCATTTGATTTTTTATTAAATTCATATCTTTTAATTTTCATGTGTTTTTATATTGATATTGTACATCGTTTATTTAGTATATTTAAATTCTTAAGAAGGTATATTTACCCCACATCTAGACTAATTGGACATCATATTTTTTTTTAAAAATTTATCATAGATAATTTTTTTGGATGTTGGTTTTTTTAATTGAATTATTCTATTTAGTACAACTTTGTCCTAGATATAACTATCAATGGACAATGGGAAATTTTGATATGTTAGGAAGGAATGTGAATAATGTCAGATTCCAATGAAACCACTATTTTTTGACGAGTTGAATACATGTATTGGAAATTTAGAATGTAGGTATATATCAAACATTGTAGTATTGATAAATGGACTATAACTATGAAACAATATTAGCAACTATGAGATGATCGAGATGCACTTATAGGTAATGATGTGTTAAAAAAATGGTTTGAATTAAAAATAATTAATATTTTATATTGGTATGTTAGTAAAATATTTTTTAGTAATGTATCAACATATAATATAGCTCATTAGATATATATAATTCTTCATATAACTCATTACATTTTAAAAAATATTAAATTAATAGATTTGGGAATGTAATGTGCAGTGTTCCATGAATTCAAATGGGATAAAAAGAATTCATGAACTAATTGTTTCAAAAATCTAAAAGTATCATAATTGGGATGAGTGTTCCCAAATAGGAACTAGAAAATTCACTATTTGTTGAAATGTTATTTTGGAAACTGCTTGAAAAGCGTCATAAAAAGAAAGATACAACTTGTAGGGGTAATAATTTTAAATAGTACACATTTTATTAAATTATCAATTCACTACACCTGTATGAGTTGGACTTAATTAATATTAATGAGAAATAAATTTTAAAAACAAATTCATAGACATTAAATCAAACAAAAACTTTTCCACTAACTCTTATAATTATGAGTTGCAAAAAAGTTAGAAAATGAAATTGGTAACCCTAGTAAAGGATATTATAAAAAAGTTAAAATAATAATAGAATCTAATGAGTAATCCATAAAAGATATTATAAGGTTTAATAAAAATAAAGAGAGGTAATGGTAGTAAATATAATAATTTATTAGAATTAAAATTATATTAGTATATAAAAAAGGAATACATCATGTTAGATTGTCTAAAATTTAAGAAATAAGGGAAAGAAAAAAATAGAAGAATAAAGAGAAGAGAGTGTTTTAAGATAGATAAATTTCCACTGAAAAATCAGACTTGAGGACTGATCACACTAAAAGTGATAGAGAATTGTACAACCTTTTCTTAATGGTAAAAAATAAGAATGTGGTCAGTAATGAATTCAATTATAGTTTAAGATATGAATCTAATTTTGAATATGATTTAATATAGGTAAAAGAACAGAATAAAATGTTTTGGAAGAGTATTTAAAGAATAACTGGGTTGTACATATATTTAGAAAAGTAGAATATGAATATTATTAAAAAATAATAAGTTTACTAAATAAAATTAGATTCATAAAATTACAGTATTTAATAAGAATGTTTTTATTCAAAAAATTAGAATTTAAATATAGTGATTGTGAAACATAAATATGAAAATGAAAGATCAACATTTTTTTTATTGGAATGGAAAAGGGGAAGAAAGGAAATTCAATATGGCGTTGGATGATATGATTGGAATTGGGTAATAATAAAAGAATATAAAGCATGAAAATTAAAAACTATGAAATACAAATTCATGTCCAAATGAGAAAGCATGTGAGGGATTAGAAGCTACACAAATAGAGCATGATTATATGAATGAGGAAATTGATAGTTTGAAGGAAAACACATATATATTCATTAAAGGTAATGAAAATGTTGAAAACATGATTAATATGAATAAAAATAAAAAGGAAAAAAATTATTTTGTATATAAATGAAAAATTCATAAGATTTAAAAGACATCATTTGTTAAAATAACTAAAGAAAATGTTTCTAGTGTTACATGATTTAGATGTTATTTCCAATGACATTATGAATATTATTGCTCATTAAAATTCAATCAATCAATAACACGTACATATAATTTTATTTCTAGGAATTTAACTTCTATATTACCCTATAATAAATGTCTAAAATCTATAAGGGTGACTAATAATTTTATCAGTAATCTAATGAGACCCAATATTACATGGGTACTAAAATTTTCTTTTACATGATTGATTTCAGAAAATATGCCTTAAAATTATCAAAGACACTTAGTATAATGATATTGGTTACTCAAGAAATATAACGATAGTCCCATCTAATTTTCTAAAATTTAATCAATGTAATGTATGCTCCATCGCATTTAGAGACAGTTCAAAACACATGTTTGGAGGTTTCAACAATATAAGTATTTTTTTAATCTGTTATAATTTCAAAGGTATTATATATTTAAGGTATTATGAATAACTTAATTAGTATCTCATATCATTGTGTTGATTGAATTGGTGTATGAAAATAAAAAATAAAAAAAATTCTTCAAATAATCTTTGTAAACTAACTAAGTAGAATATGTAGAGTCTTAATGATATAGAAAAAAATGATTTTATTTAGCATAAAAGTGTTGGACTTCTTTATTTTTATAAATTTCACAAATTTTTCAAACATGGATAGGTTTTATAACTAACCAATAGTATGTTTAGTAATGAATTTTTTTGATTCATGTTTCAAAGGAAAGAAACATAAAGAAACATTCAGATCTATTAATAATGTTAATTTAGATAGAACATTATAACTATTACATGTTTATTTTTTATCCATATGAAAAATTATTATTTAGGTAGTTAGAGGTAATTTTTTTAATTTGTTTATTATTTTATTAATTTCAAAAATACTTATTTCTTAACTCATTAAATTGAATCTTTAACCATGTTTATTTCTTTTAGTAAACTGGTTCAAAATCAAAAGGGGCATTCAATAATTAATCATAGAATTGATAATGGGGATAAGTATTCTAATATATAAATTGACAAATTTGTAAAGATAATGGATATTTTAATAATTATATTTATCCTAGAGCAATATAACAAAATTTATTATAGAAATGTAAAATAGAATAATTATAGAAATTACTAAAACCATTCTTAATGAATTTAATCTAAAAAAATTATTTTAAACATGATCAGTTAATACTATTTATTATATCATAAATAGAATTTTTACTAATCCATTTTTAAATAAAAATCATTATTAAATTTTTAATTAAAAGTAACCAAAGTTTTTCTATTTTAGTGTTTTTGGTTGTAGATTTTTTATTTTGAATACTAAGGATAATTTACATAAATTTTCTGAAAAAAGTTATGAAGCTATTTTTCTATGATATAAAAAATAATTTTAAATATTATATAGTATATAATAATAAATCCATTGTCACGACCTGTCCTCAGGGCCCATTCCGTGACTACCCCAAGCCCGCCTTCCATAGGCCAGGGGCTGGCGACTAGCACCAAAGGCGAATCCCTGATAAAAAGGGAAGGCATTTCCCTTAAACCTTTAACACACACACATAGTCCGAACAAAAGAATTAGAGGCAACAAGTATTAAAATAAAAAAGTAAGGTGTGCTGAAAGTAAGTGGGACAGTATACAAACCCAACTGAACAACAAGTACAAGTACAACTAAAAAGGGAAAACAACTCCTGGATCGTCTGCCCGAGAACCCTACCTGAAGGGTAGGTACAAAACCCGATCAAATCGTCCCTGCGGTACGTCTTGTCTAGTCCAGCTCTGAGCAGCCTCCGTCTGTCACCCTCAGGCTCGATCACTGCTATCCGTTGTCTACATAGAACACAACAAGGTGCGGGCGAAGCCCATGCAGGTGTGAGTATAACAATACTCAGTAGGGGACCCCGAGACCCCCGAAGGTCTCCCAGGATCCAAAAAGGGTAAACCACAGTAAAAAGATACAATCATGAAGTATCAACCAACCCTACTTAGGTATATGCCCATACATATACCTAAGTTACCAATCATAGTCCATCTCCAACTCTCGAGCCCAAACACAACCCACTCCACAGAGGAAGTAAGGTCAAGCACCACGATGATAGTGGTTGAAAGACATGACTCAGCTCACACAGGTATACATCTTCATAGAGTGATAGAGATGATTAGATGTAGTCACTGATTCATCTAAGCTGTCGGACCCACACCGGATACAGGACCAGCTAAGCTGTCGGACACACACAGGATATAGGACTAGCTACTCTGTCAGACCCACACATGATATAGGAACAGAAGTCAGAACTGTCGAACCCACGTAGGATTCCGAAAAAGTAGTCATCGCTGTCGAAACCATGTAGGATTCTGGTACAGTAGTCATCAATGTCGAACCCATGTAGGATTCCGGTACAATATTCTTCGCTGTCGAACCCTCATAGGATTCCGGTAGAGTAGTCTTCGCAGCCAGCTCCAGGGTTTCCGCACACAGCACGCTCGAATCCGGGAGGGTCTTCTCCCCAAGAAAAGTGTCGATACATCAACTATTATAAGTCCTGATATGATGTATCCTATAATTCTGTCTCATCATAAGGAACCCAACACGACAGACGACACATCAATCAGACGCCCAGTCTGAGAGATATTAGCATTTCCGTTTGAGGGTCCTGGTTGGATTTACTCTCATTCCAAACCCGGATGTTTTCCAAAGTCATCCAAAACTCACTTAGATTATCGCAAAAGGACCGCCTCATAATGAGGGTCCTAGTACCATAGACGGCACATTGTTCGAACGCACAGTCTTGAAGATATTTACAATTAAGCGATGTCGGGCTCGACCCGTCAAGCCCAGTGGGCTGGCGGGTCGGCCTGACCTGGCTCGGCGGGTCCGACCCGGCTGGGGGGTCGGCCCGGTCCAGTTTGGCGGGTCTGACCCAGCTGGGGGGTCGGCCTGGCCCGGTGGGGCACGGCCCACCTGCGGATCCGGCCCACGGAGCGGTCTGTTCCGGTTCGTCCAGGGGTGCCGAGCGGCACCGCCACTGCCCTGCCCGGCCGGCCGTAGCCGGCCGGTTCTTCCCAACACACGCGGCCCGCATAGCGGGCCACAGTTCTCCTCCACGTGGAGCCTGCGAGCATTGCGATCTACCAGCATGGTTGGCAGGCAGTCGGTCGGTTTGCCCAGCAGAGTGGCCCGCGGTTGCGGGCCGCAGTCTTCTCTGCCGCACGACACCTGCGGGCGCTGCGGACCTCTAGCACGACCGGCAGTAGCCGGCCAGTTCTTCTCCAACCGAGCGGCCCATAGTTGTGGGCTGCGGTACTCCTTCAGGCGGCACCTTCAGGCTCCGCAGTCTTCCAGTGAGCTGGCTGGTCGGCCGGCCGGTCGTCCCGCTGCCCGACTCCATAGCCGCCGGTTTGGCCGGTCGCCTCTGCACCTCTATCGCGGTGTGACAACTCCGCGAACCTGATACTCTCAGCGTGGCGTGACGGCGCCGATCCAGCTTTTCCTTCAACTTCAAACAACATAAACTAACAGAGGGACGTCAGGCCGTGTTTGTTCGGCCTGTGCCCTCCATGTTAAATGATAACAAATGGACACCATCGAACAAAGTATGCATCGAATAGCATTGAAATAATTTAAAGTAATCAAATCCCCCTACCTCAATTTCAACATTCGTTTGACAGTGTCATGGAAAGAGAATTCGAAGACGTCGTCGTATGCTGGGCTCCACCTCCAACTTCCCTTTGGAGAAAATAACCACCACATAAAATAAAATTTTGTCACACATAATTTTATTTAATTTATTAAGAATTCCAATAATTAACTTCCACTCCCGATAAAACGAAACTGCGGTAAAGGTCTCCTTAAGTGAATACCGGCGCTGCGAGTTCATCAGTGTCCTCAGATTTCAATTCCGATCACTGATTCAAAAGATATAAAATCCCGCACGTACATTTACTGAATGTACATGAACAAAACTTCATAAATTGATTCTGGGCACACCGGGCCTCAGAATCAAGCGCTTTCAGGCACTTTGGACTCATAAAATTCCCATGTATTTAAGAAAAAAAATTTCCATGAAATTTACGGGTCTTTACATTCTCCCAATATTTGGGATTTACGTCCCTGTGAGCTACAACACACACTAGGGGAACAAATGAGGGTATTGAGAACACATCTGAGCCTCCCGCTCCCATGTGCTCTCCTGGAGGTTCCCGTGCTGCCTACAAATGTGCACCAGAGGAATCGACCATTCACATAGGACCCGCTCCTGTCAATCCTCTATATCCACCAGAACCTCTGTGAATGTCGCCCCGTCATCGATGTCCATCTCCCCATGGTCGATGATGTGGGACGGTTCGTGCACGTATCTCCTCAGCTAAGATACGTGGAAGATGTCGTGCACCCGGTGCAACTGATGTGAAAGATCCAAGCGGTAAGACACCTCGACTAACCTGATGAGGACCTGGAATGGTCCGATGAATCGCGGAGATAACTTGTTGCCTCGGTCAAATCTCAGCAGACCTCGTCTTAGTGAGACCCGTAGAAAAATGTGGTCACCATCCTCAAACTCCAGTGGTCTTTGTCTCCTATCAGCATAGGACTTCCGCCTGCTCTGTGCAGTCTTCATCCGCTCCTAGATGATCTACACCTTCTCCATCATAGCCTGAACCATCTCTAGTCCTACAAGTGCTAACTTCCCTGGGTCAGTCCAGCACATAGGCGATCTGCAAGGTCGACCATAAAGTGCCTCATAAGGTGCCATCCCGATGGTAGAGTGGTAGCTATTGTTGTACACAAACTCCACCAAGGGTAAGTGATCCCCCCAGCTGTGACCAAAGTCAAGGAAACATGCACAGAGCATGTCCTCAAGAGTCTAAATGGTCCTCTCAGTCTGACCATCCGTCTGAGGATGGAAGGTGGTGCTCAAGCGAAGTTGTGTCCCGAAAGCCTCCTGCAACCCCTTCCATAGCCGATAAGTGAAACAAGCATCCCAATCAGAGATGATCGTCGATGGTACACCATGAAGCCATATGATCTTTTGTACGTAGAGGTATCCCAATATCTCTATTGAGCCCTACTCTATGATCGGTAAGAAGTGGGCCGACTTGGTGAGTCGGTCGACAATCACCCAGATAGAGTCGTGTCCTGTAGATGTACATGGAGGTCCCATAATGAAATCCATGGATATCCCGTCCCACTTCCACTCTGGGACCTCTAAGGGATGAACCAAGCCTGCTGGGACTTGTTGATCTGCCTTCAGTTGCTGACAAGTGAGGCATCGTAAGACAAACTCTGCTACTTCCTTCTTCATACCCGACCACCAGTGATGTTGTTTGAGGTCCTGATACATATTTTTCACTCATTGATGTACTGCTAGAGGGGAAGTGTAGAACTCCCTCAACACTTCCTCCTGTAGTGCAACTGGTTCCATGGTAAGTCCTCTGAAGAGGATGACGTGCTCCCCACCTTCAGAAAACCCATCAGGTGCCTGCCCTGAGGATATCTGAGCACGCTGCGTCTCAAAGTCAATGTCCTCACGCTATGCCTCTCTGACTCACTGAAGAAGTGGAGGATTGACTGTGAGAGACTGTAGAAAGGATTCTCCATCTCTACCCACAAAGGATATCCGTAACGCGACCAGCTGCTCTGTCGCCTCTCCTAGCAGCTAAATGCCTGATCTCCTACTGAGAGCATCTTCTATAACGTTCCCCTTTCTAGGAGTATATACTATCTTGAAGTCATATTCATAGAGGAACTCAAGCCATCACCACTGTCTCAGGTTCAGGTCCTTCTTCAAGAAGATGTACCTGAGACTCTGGTGGTCAGAGTAGACTGTAAAACGCTCGCCTATCAGATAGTGCCGCCACATCTTCAAGGCAAAGACCACTGATTCTAATTCTAGGTCATGGGTAGCGTAGTTATGCTCATGATGTCTCAACTTCCGTGAACCATACACAGTCACTACTCTCTCTTGCATCATGACACACCCGAGTCCGGTCCCTGATGTGTCACAGTAAACTACGTACCCCACGCCCTCCTCTGGTAGCCTCAAGATGGGCACACCGTTCAACCTCTTCCTCAGCTCCTGAAAGATCTACTGGCATCTATCTGACCATACAAAGGGTTTCCCCTTCTTTTTCAAGGTTGAAAGATGTGATGAAACTCTGTAGAAGTCTGTAACAAATCCCTGATAGTACCCAACCAGTCCAAGGAAACTCCGCACCTCTGTCACACTCCTGGGTGGCTCCCAAGAAAGTACTGCCTCGATCTTTGCTGGATCCATTGAAACTCCAACCTCCAAGATGACGTGTCCCAAGAAGTTAACCTCTAAAATGTAGAACTATAACTTCAAGAGATTACCATAAAGCTGGTGCTCTCGGAGTGTGTCCAGTACTACCCACAAATGGTAGGCGTGCTCCTCCTCAGTAGCCAAGTAAATCAGTATGTTATCGATGAATACTACGACAAAACGATCGAGGTAAGGCTGGAAGATCCTATTAACTACACTCATGAACACTGCTGGTGTGTTGGTTATGCCGAAGGGCATAACCAAGATCTCTTAGTGGCTATACCGACACCTAAAGGCTGTCTTCTGCACATCCTCATCTCGAACTCTGAGCTGGTGATAGCGAGATCTGAGGTCTATCTTCGAGAACCATCGTGCTCCCTTGAGCTGTTCAAAGAGGTATTCAATCCTTAGAAGTGGGTACTTGTTCTTCATGGTCACCTAATTCAGGCGACGGTAGTCGACACACAATCTCAAGCTCCCATCCGCCTTCTTGGTGAAAAAAATCGGAGATGCCCAGGGTTAAACACTGGGTCAGATAAATCCCATCCCCGGTAAGTCCCCCAGCTGTACCCGCAGCTCACGAAGCTCGGTGGGAGCTATTCGATATGTCGGAGTAGATATCGGTGCTTTCCCAGGGTACATGTTAATGTAGCAGTCTACCTCTCTGCAAGGAGGTAGTCCTAGAATGTCGTCAGGGAAACCATCCGCGTACTGATCCACCACAATAGGAAAACTCAAACTCCGCACATCAACCGTTCCAAGGATGAGACTAGCCAACTGATGTGTGATCGGTTTCCCCCCCTCTGTGTAAGTCTATCCTGCACTGCATAGGCTCCCTTCTCACTGGTGAAGGTGAACCTGGTCCCATATGTGCGGATACACCACACTTTGCGCCTAAGACAATCAATATGAGCATGAACTGTGGATAACCAGTCCATACCCAAAATTATGTCGTAAGACCTCGACGTCACTATAATAAGATCCCAGCCAAAGCTCTCGCCTCCTAGAGTAAGCTCACACTGCCAGCACCAGTGTGTAATCATCGAGTATGCTCCCGTAGGAGTCTCTAGCCGTAAGGATCGAGCCAATGACTCCGTTGGAATCTCCGAGCTCCGAACAAGGGAAGCATCAATAAAATAACGACTCACACATGTGTCTATAAGTACTGAAGCAAGGGTGGAGTATACATAGATAGTACCTCGAATCATCTCTGGTGCACTGTGGTCGTAGTACTCGATTTCCTGGAGCTGAGCTCGCATCTTTCCGCCATCTCCCTATGGTCGGGGTGGACCTCCTGGTGGTGGTGGTGGTAGAGCCTCGAAACATCGTCCACCACCCGCTGCTCAGCCAACTACTCTGCCACATCCACCTTCTCTCGACGGACCACCACGGTCGAATCTCTGCCTTTGCCTGGGAGGTCCCTTTACTGTCTTATCTCATATGCATAGGAGGTTGGGCAGTCTCGAGCCATGTGACCCTGCCCGCCGCATGCATAGCACTGCCTGCACCTCGTATAGCTCGCTCTATCTTGTGTGCCCCACACAAACGAACCTGTATCCTTGGGTTGCCCACCTGATGGCCTGGTCTTCTTGGACCTCTGCGTCATCTATCTATTGCCAGCTGCATAAGACTCCGCTACGTGTCGCCCTGTGGTGGGTCTCGCCGCTGGTGACTGCTCAGCGAGAAAACTCTCCACTAGAAGGGCTCACTCCAGCACCCCACCTACGTCGGAATGTTGAGGGGAATCATAAAATCCCTGATCTCATGCCTGAGTCCCTTCTCAAAGGTTCGGGCCCTAAATAACGGGTCCTGTACCATATCCGTGGACTAGCGTGAGAGGTCGGTGAACCTCGCTGAGTACTGAGCTACTGTCATGTTGCACTGTTGCAAATGAAGTAACTCCTGAATCCGCACTACATGAAGGGTGGATGGAAAAAACTCTGAGCGGAAGAGACTCTCAAAGTCTGTCCAGAGTAATGATGCCTTGTCATGCACCCAGAGCATCAGACTCCACCATCTTCCTACTACCACATGCAGGAGACTCGCAACAAGGATCACCATGAGGTCGGCTAGTGTCCCTACCAATATGAAAACTCTAAAAACAACCTCCAGCCAATCCTCGGCTGCCTGTGGGTCCGTCTCTCCCCAGAACATGGGAGGCCTCTGGCATTGGAACTCATGCAACGCACTCAGGCGACATGCACTCTCTGCTGCTGGGGATGGTGGTATCAGTGTCCCAGCGGGTAGTGGTACTGCTGGTACCTCCACTGTGATGGGGCCCTACACCGAGGCCTTGTCACTCGGTGGAATACCATCTCGTACGAAACTCATAACCCCAGATGGATGCCTTCGTGGGGCCATCCTGAAAAGAAACAAGTGCGGTACGGTTAAAACAATATACCTGGTGAGCTGAATCAAAGTAATCATGAAGAAAACTTTTTCAAAGGAAACACACATGTAATCAGTGTTTTCATGCACTGAGTCGGAAATCAGAATTCAGAGTCCTAGTGTATGGATACATCGGCCACCACACCAACACCGGTTCCCCTAAACTAATAACCACACCCATAACACTTAACACTATTTCTGTTAAAATAATTAGAGTCCAAGTTCTGTGGTAGAACCGACTCCTCTGATAACAATTTGTCACGACCCGTCCTCGGGGCCCATGTCGTGACTACCCCAAACCCACCTTCCATAGGCCAGGGGATAGAGACTAGCACTAAAGGATAATCCCTGATAAAAAGGGAAGACATTACCCTTAAACTTATAACACACACACATAGTCCGAACACAAGCTGTAGATGCAACAAGTACTAAAATAGAAAAGTAAGGTGTGCTGAAAGTAAGTGGGCCAGTATACAAACCCAACTGAACAACAAGTACAAGTACAAGTAAAAAGGGAAAACAGCTCCTGGATCATCCACCTGAGAATCCTACTTGAAGGGTAGGTACAAAACTCGATCAACTCATCCCTGAGGTATGTACCGTCTAGTCCAGCTCCGAGCAGCCTTCGTCTGTCACCCTAAGCCTCGATCACTGCTATCCGTAATTTGCACAGAACACAACAAGGTGCGAGCGAAGCCCGTGCAGGGGTGAGTATAACAATACTCAGCAGGGGACCTGAGACCCTCGAAGGTCTCCCAGTATCCACCAAGGATAAACCATAGAAGAAAGATACAATCACAAATTATCAACCAACCCTACTTAGGTATATGCCCATACATATACCTAAGTTACCAATCATAGTCCGGCTCAAACTCTTGAGCCCAAACACAACCCAGTCCACACAGGAAGTAAAGTCAATCACCACGATGATAATGGTTGAAAGACATGATTCTGCTCACACATGTATAAATCTTAGTAGAGTGATAGAGATGATCAGATATAGTCACTGATTCATCTAAGCTGTTGGACCCACACTGGACACAAGACCAGCTAAGCTGTCGGACCCACACAGGATACAGGACCAGCTACTCTGTCGGACCCATAAAGGATACAGGAATAGAAGTCAGAACTGTAGAACCCACGTAGGATTCCAGTACAATGGTCATCATTGTCGAACCCACGTAGGATTCCGGTATAGTATTCATCGCAGTCGAACCCACGTAGGATTCAGGTACAGTAGTCATCGCTGTCGAACCCACGTAGGATTCCGGTACAGTAGTCATCGATGTCGAACCCATGTAGGATTCCGGTATAGTAGTCATCGCAGCCAGCTCTAGGGTTTCCGCACACAACACGCACGAATCCGGGAGGGTCTGCTCCTCGAGCCAAGTTTCAATACATCAACTATCATGAAGTTCTGAGTTGATGTATCCCGTAGTTCCGTCTCATCATAAGGAACCCAATGCGACAGACGACACATCAATCAGATGCTCGGTCTGAGAGATATTGGCATCTCCGTTTCAGGGGCCCGGTTGGATTTACGCTCGTTCCAAACCCGGCTGTATTCAAAAGTTGTCCAAAACTCACTTAGAGTATTGTAAAAGGACTGCCTCGTCATGAGGGTCCCAGTGTCGTAGACGCCACATCGTTCGGACGTGTGGTCTTGAAGATATTTTCAATTAAGTGAAGTCGGGCCCGGCCCGACCCGGATCGACGGGTCTGACCCAGCTGGGGGGTCGGACCGACCCTCTTTGGTGGTTCCCACCTGGCTGGGGGGTTGGCCCAGCCCGGTGGGGCACGGCCCACTTGCTGATGCGGCCCACGGAGCGGTCCGGTCTGGTTCATCCGGTGGCGCCGAGTGGCGCCGCCACTGCCCTACCCAGCCGGCCGTAGACTGCTAGTTCTGGTCGGCGCATGTGGCCTACATAGAGGGCCATGGTTCTCCTCTATGGGGCGCTTATAGGCGCCGCGATCCACCAGCCCGGCCGACAGGCAGCCAGTCGGTTCGCCCAGCAGAGCGGCCCGTGGTTGCAGGCCGCTGACTTCTCCGCCGCGCGGCACCGCGGACCTCCAGCCGGGCTGACAGTAACTGGCTGGTTCTTCTCTAGCCGAGAGGCCTGTGGTTGCGGGCTGCATTCCTCCTTCACGAAGCACCTTCGGGCGCCGCGGTCTTCTAGCGGGCCGACCGGTCGGCCGACTGGTCATCCCACTGCCCGACTCCACGGCGGCCGGTTTGGCTGGCCACCTTCGCACCTCCATCGCGGTGCGATGACGCCACAAACCTGCTACTCTCCACGTGGCGTGACGACACCACGCCACCACCTCCTCCGACGTCAAACAACATAAAAAAAGGGAGATATGTTGGGCCGTGTTTGTTTAGCCCGAGCCCTCCGTGTTATATGATAACAAATGGCCACCTTCGAACAAAGTATGCATCGAAGAGTGTGGAAATAATTTAAAGTAATCAAATCCCCCTACCTTGATTTCAATGTTCGTTTGACGGTGTTTCAGAAAGAGAATTCTAAGAATTTGTTATACATTGCGCCCGTCACACGCCGCTGATTTCAGGCTCGAGTTTCTTCCTCATTCTTCGTCAGAGAGGACGTTGTTCTTCGTTGGAGGAAGGCGTTCTTCGTCGAGAGGGTATTATTCCTCCAATATTTCCCCTCCTCTCCTTAGTTCTCCCAACCAAGTTTATGCCAACCAAATTAAAAGAATGTAATCTCTTCTTTTAATGTTGGAAAAATAAATTCAAAAGAGATCAAATAGATTAATAAAGTTTGAAATTAATTAATCATAGGTGTTGGCACTTTAATGAGAGAAGATGGAAGGTTTAAAATTTAAAAGAAGGGAGGTGGAGAGTTTCAACATTAAATTGAGAGAGTAGTGGATTTAATAAATTCAAGGGGAGTTGAGGGGTTTGGTGTTCTTGTGGGCCCCACCACACATTATCCTCGCATGGGAGGTTATATGGGTGGGGTGGGGTGGGGTGGGCCCCACCTTCAACTTCCCTTTGGAGAAAATAACCACCACATAAAATAAAATTATGTCACAAATAATTTTATTTAATTTATTAAGAATCCCAATAATTAACTTCCACTCCCAATAAAATGCAACTGCCGTAAAGGTCTCCGTAAGAGAATACCATCACTGCGAGTTCATCAGTGTCCTCAGATTTCAATTCTTAGCACCGGTTCAAAAGATAGAAAAACCCGCACATACGTTTACTGAACGTACCTGAACAAAACTTCGGAAATTGATTTCGGTCACACTGGCCCTCAGAATCAAGCGCCGTCAGAAACTACGAACTTGTAAAATTCCCATGTATTTAAGAAAAAAAATTTCCATGGAATTTCCCAGTCTTTACATCCATGATAGTTGATGAATGAATACCTGCAAAAATTAACAAAAATAGTAATAAAAAAATTATGTTACATAATAATGAATATGAATTCATAAATTTTATATTTGGGGTAGAATAATCTAATTAAAATAATGCATCCATTGAGGGGGAGGATACACATTCATAGTCCAGTCATATAAATTGGAAATATGATAGAGATAATTCTTTAAAAAATTTGTTGGTAATGTTATATTTGGAATTAAACATGGAAAATAATTTTTGAAATGTTTTGAATTTTTTTTCTTTAATTTCATTATTTATACATAATAAATTTGATGATTCATTAAAATATGAAAATTGGATTAATTATAAACAATATGAGATTAATAAATTTACTAGAAATAATTTTTGGAATTTAGTAAGAAACATAAAAATATATTACATTAACTTAATGGATTTTTCAAAATAAGATTGATGAATCATTTCTAATAGTTGAAAATAAAGCTAGACTTGTGGATAAATTATATTATTGATAAGAAGAACTAAATTTTTTAAAATCTTTTTCTCTAATTACTATGATTTTAGCCACTAGTATTTTATTAGATTTTTATTCCTTTTGAGGATTTAAATTATTTCAAATGTACATTAAAAGTTATTTTATAAATGATTTAATTTATAAAGTTTTATTTGTAAATAAACCACCTAGATTTTAAAATGAGAAATTTTCCAAAATGTTCATTAAAATTGAAAAATGATTTATATGATCTTAAGAAATCTTTTAAATGTTGGTATGATAGACTATCTTTTTCTTTGTTTAATAATTGTTATAATAAGGAAAATTTTATCAAATTTTTTTATTAATAATTTTTCAAATTAAATCTTAATTGTGAATATATATTTTGATTGTATTATGTTTTTATCTTCAAGTGATATGTTATGTAAGGAATTTTTTAAATATGATGACTTCCAAAATTGATATGAGCTAAAAGGGAATCAAATATTTTATGTAATATTTATAAATCAATTTATGTACTATAGAGTTCATATTACAAGATTTAATCATCATTAAAATAAATGTATAAGATCCATTATAAAGAAAAATTCTTAATTAGTTTTAGATGAATATGAAAAAACTATATATAATAAACTATTTAGAGGTATGATAGGAAGTTTGTTATTGATTACAATGTCTTAACCTGAAATAATATTTTCAGAATGTATAGGTTAAACATTTCAAAATAATCCAAAGAAAAGTCATTTAAAAGTAGTTAGAAGAATAATTATATATGTTAATGGTACAATTAATACTGGTTTATTTTACTCTAATATGAACTTTTTTATATTGATAACTTATCATGATTATGAATTTAGAGGTTTTAGTGTTGATAGAAAAATGATATCATATATGTCACATTTACTTGGTAAATGAATGACTCCACAGGGATTTAATAATAAATTATCAGTTTCCTTGTCCATAACTAAGGTACAATATATAAATGCTGTTAATTTTTGTTTCCAATGTCTTTGTATGAAACTAACTTTATCTGCTTTTAATATTTATTTTGTCAGTATTTTTATTTACTATGATAATACATCTACTATTAAAATATAAAAAACCCATTTTCAATATTTTATAATAGTAAATATATTTTTTAGATTTAAATTTAAAATATATTATATGAACAATAGAGATATTAACATAGTATTTTTTACAACATCAAATAAAAATGTTGATATTTTTACTAAACATATTCATACTATGAAGTTTGATAAACAAAATTGAACAAGGAATGATATATTTTTTTGATTTGCCAAATATTAAATGATCATTACTTCTATTAATGTTTCTAATTGATCAACTGCACATATTACATCGATACTATTTTTTTAGAGCCGACTTGGACTAAAAAAACATTTTTTTGGTTTTTATGTTGAATCAGTAAGTAAATATTGATGTTAGATTTATGTCTCATTTTTATTTTTTTGTGACTTTTTTTAGGGAGATTAAATGGTTTACAACTACTAAAATGTATTTTTTTAATGAATTTTACTCCCAATATTTTATAACTTGTATTACATAATTTACCATACTAATTAAGTCATGTTTCATTATTTTGTACTAATTTTTTATATATTTATAAAAAATTGGGGGAGATATTATAATTTTTTTATGTTTTAACATTTTGATAAATGAAAAAAAGGAGGAGATTTTTGTTTTAATTTTGGTAATTTGTATTTTAGTTTTCTAATTTCCAGAAGGGATGGATTATTGGTACTAGTATTGAATTTTATTTATTGGTAGTTTGCTACTGTTATAATTTGTTTCATTTATGTCTTGAATACTACAATACATCACATTAATAGTTTTATAATTGGATAATTATATAATAATAATTTATCATAGCCTTTTTAACTTTGGGTTTATTACTAATCACTAATTGTTTTAAAAAATGGACAAAGTCATACGAAATTTTCAAAGTCATGTAGAATTATTCAAAGTCATACATTTTAGATAAAGTAAAAAAAATCATTAATTTCATTGATTCTATTTACAGTCATATGAAATTCTTAAAATTAACATGTTTTTCCTAAAAAGTCATATGTTTTCCTCAAAGTAAATCAAGATATATTTTTTAATACATAAAAAATGGATATGAAGTTAACTTTTTTAAAGTCTTATGAATTGATTTTTTGAGACTGAATTAATTTTCTTCAAATAATTATGAAATAATTAATAAACTCATAATAAGCTACATTAATGTATGAAAATAAAAATTCAATGACTCACTATATTTATTTTCTTTATTATTTATATTTATGCTGACATAATTAATTATTAAAAAATGAGAATTGATATTTACACAGATTAAATAATAATTTTCACAGATGTAAAAATGTTTTTTACATATAATTCATGATTATGATTTCATGCTTATAAATATTTCTTTATTTTAGATTTTATAATTATGGATATTTCAAACATTACTAGTAAAATCATCCTTATAGATATATCGTTCTTATATAATTCTCAATCTTTTAGAAAAATGTAAAATTATGCTTATGAAGAACTAAGCTTATAATTGTAATGTAATTTTGATACTCCATTTTATTTTAGTTTTAACATTTTTAATTACTAAAAGTTTATATGGTAAACTCTATATTTTTATTAATTTATTAAATACATATATGTTCTATTAGTGATATTCGAAGTGTTTTTTGAGTTTTCTAATGAAGAAATAACATGGGACTAGTTTTTTAAACTAAGGACGGATTTTTATATAATAGAAGTGGTATTATTTAATAGTTTATATTATTTATAAAAATGTAAATCTATGATTGGTTTTCTTGAAACAACCATGTCATCAATAATATCATGGAGTTTATGATAAATTATTTATTTATTGATTTTTTTTAAAACATCTAATCGAGGTAACACATAAAATAGATGAGTACAAAAACTGTATTACACAGTGCTGAAACATTGTGACTATGACTTCTATTATTACAATGATCATAAGAGAGATTAAATATATAATCCTTCGATGATGATTTATTCCATGATACATTGGATTACATCATCTTTAACATCATGTTATTTTTTATGGTTCTACATATTTTATTCTATTTATTTTTTATTTATTCAATAATCATCATATTATGATTTTTTGACCAAAAGAACGCATTTTATTGGTTATACTTCCTAAAAATAATATAAATCCCATTGGGTTATGACTCCCATTTTTTTGGTTTTCATAGTTATTCCTTAGTACATAGAAGGTAAGGTAATGTTTTCAAGGTTGTGCCTCTAGGGGATAAAAAAAAGGTGTATATAAAGGGTTATCACACCTTTAAAATGCTAGGGTTGTTTTATTGAGTATCATTCATCTTTATAATTTGCATGAGAGTGATGAGTAGATCTAGGACCATTTGATATGAACTACTATAAAAAGATGGTTTAAAATTTTTTATGTTTTAATTGCATATTGATATTGAATTATTCATGAAACATATATATTTGAATTTTTTGGTGTCCTTAGAATGATATTGAACAATTTTTATTTAATCTATTTAAAAATTAATGATTTTCCATTCACCCCCACTATACACTTGTTGGATTTCTCAATTTGGGCCAACACTTTTAACATTTGGATCTAATTACTAATCTTCACCTAAAAATATCTTCTTTTCTCTGATCTTTTATTATTTTATAAGGTTGAATCAACCTAAAATCCACTCTTCCTCATCTTCTAGATTTATATAAATACCCATCATTGAACTAATATATTTTTTCAACATGACCGCTTATACCATAGTACGATTAATGTCCATGAAATTTATATTTTCTTCACTAAAATAAGTTCTATATTAACTGCATCACATACTATAAATATACCTTTTATCCTCTTATATATGATCCCTATGTAAAACCACATTCATTGATAACTAACAAAAAATTTATTGGATCATTGAAATTGTCTATTAAATTTTTAAACCTGATATTTGCAGAATAATTTTCTATATTATTGGCATTTCCATATTTTTTTAGATTTCTAGAACTTCTTATCATTTTACATAATATTGAATTCTATTTTATTATTCATAAAATTATTTATATCTTCCATACATCCAGGAATATATAATATTGTTTAGTGAGGTATTTTTTGATTACCACGATCATAACACATATTTAAGGTCTCATCATCCTTGATGATTCCATCTTTGAATTCTCCAACATCTTGAATGGACTTTTTTAATGTAACAATGTACTTGTTCACATAAATTTATTCTTTCAAAAAAAATTTATAAACACTTTCATGTTCCTTTTATTCATCATTGAACATTCCTTCCATAGATTCCTTTTGCTTCTTCTCTTAAGTGAGTAACACCTAAAATTATTTAATCTTATTTGAAAACATTGATTTTCTTAAACATGGATAGAATCAAAGTCATTATAGATTTTGGAGTCCTTATTAAAATATTTGGTTCTATTGATCTATATTTGATATCATTAAAGAAACTCCATTGATGAAAACTTTATTATAAACTCTATATTAGTTTCTTGTATTTCTTTTCATCATTCACTTTAGTGAGAAAAAAATTCACTTCCACTTCACCTGATTTTTAGACATTAGATTTATCTTTAGTACATTCTTTATCATCCTTATTATATAATAAATTCCTATTTTTGAACATTGAGAAATTTGAACCTTTTCACATAGAGGTAAAATTATTCTTGTTGAATTTAGAATCTTCCTTGAGGAGGTCCTTGTCGACTCAACTTAATCATTTTTCTTTCATCCTTTAGTTTTGGATAATTTACTAAAAAATGTCATCAAATCTATTACAAATTTCTACTACATCTCTCCTGAGTGAATTCAATTCCATTTCTAAACAAATTTTTAGATGAATGAAATAAATTTATTATAGTACCTCTCCACATCTTCTTCATATTTAGAATTTTCTTTTACATATTTGACTTTTAATTGAATCTTACATTATTTCAAAGAATTAAAGGATATTTATATTCCATGGTTTTTATCATCTCCAATTCTATTAAATAATGGATCATCTGGTAACATTTTAGGATGTTTACACCTGTTTTATTTTCCATGTGTTGCAATCGGGTAACCAAGGAAGTGAGGGGTCTGTTGGTCTTAAACAAAAAATAGGCGGTAGATTCTCCCTCTCTCCAATAAACAAAATCTCACATCTCTAATTTATAATATTATATTATATATTAAAAAAATAATAAAAATTGTGATCTGTTTAACAACTGAATATATTTTTAAAATGATTTTTTATTTGTCTTATATAAAAACAATTACGACGCTTTGTTAAAAAATGATCAAATAATATATGTTTTCATTTTTCTGATTATTTGAGTAAAATGAAAATATTTTTATTGATATTTTTAAGTGCATAAATATTTTTAAAACATGTTAAATATTAATGAGTTAATTTTATTTAAAAACCAATTATATTTGTAATTTAATGATATTTTATTTTGTAAAAAAATTTTGTTACGTATTTTAAAAATAATTAAAAATAAATGTTTGATAAAAATAGATTTTTTAATTATTTAGGGGAAAATTAATAGATTTTCTTCGATAAAAAAATATTGATTCAATTGTATTATAAATAAAATTATTATTTTGTACATTTTTAAATGATAAACTATATTGTTTTTGTAAAATTTATGTAAAAAATGTAATAAATATTTTATATAATTGCATTTAATATAAATATATTTGTTAAAATTTAAATTTTATTAATATATTCTGTAGTTTTGGAAATTCCACTAGAACCTTCACTGGAACGTCCTCTGGAACCTCCACTCGAAAGTCCATTGGACCTCCACTGAAACGTCCACTTAAACCTCCACTGGAACTTCCTCTAAATAGATTTATAATTGTTATTAGTATAGAAACTGAATAAAATATATTACATATATTATATATAATTTCATTTAATATAAATATGTTTATGAAAATTTAATTTTTATTAATATATTCTATAGTTTTATAAATATATACTTTTGTTGTATTGTGAAAAATCCATTGAAACATTAATTGAAAATTCAACTGGAACCTTCACTGGAACCTCTACTGGAACCTTCAATGGAACTTCCACTGGAACCTCCACTGGAACATCCACTAGAAGTTCCACTAGAACTTGGAACCTCCACTGGAACCTCTACTGGAACCTCCACTGGAACCTCCACTGGAACCTCTACTGGAACCTCCACTGGAACCTCCACTGGAACCTTCGATGGAACCTCTACTGGAACCTCTATTGCAACTTCAATTGAAAATTCCATTGAAACCTTCACTGAAACCTTCACTGGAACCTCCAATGGAACCTCCACTAGAACCTCCAGTGGAACCTCCAATGGAACATCCACTAGAGGTTCCACTAGAACCTGGAACCTCCACAAAAACCTCCACTGGAACCTGAAGTGGAACCTCCACTGGAACTTCCTCTTAATAGATTTATAATTTTTTATTATCATAGATGATGAATAAAATATATTACATATATTATATATAATTTCATTTAATATAAATATATTTATTAAAATTTAATTTTTATTAATATATTATATAGTTTTATAAATATATAGTTTTTTTGTATTGTGGAACATCCATTGAAACTTCAATTGGAAATTCCACTGGAACCTCCACTGTAACTTCCACCAAAACTTCCACTAGAACTTCCACCAGAACCTCCACTACAATGTCCACTGGAACCTCCATTGTAACTTCTATGAGAATGTCCACTGGAATGTCTACTAGAACGTCCACTGGAGTTCCACTGGAACCTAGAACCTCCACTGGAACCTCTACTAGAACCTCTACAGGATCCTCTATTGGAACCTCCACTAGAACCTCCACTAGAAGTGGAAAATCCAATGGAACCTTTACTAGAACTTACACTGGAACCTCCACTGGAACTTCCTAAATATGTACATTTTATTTACATTTTTATTCATGTATTATATATATTCTTAAATTGTAAATTATATCATTTTTATAAAATTTATGTAAAAAATTTAATAAATATTATATGTAATTTCATTTAATATAAATACATTCATTAAAATTTAATTTACATTTTTGGATTTTATGTTTTATCATTTTTCTATTTTTATAATGAAAATTCTTCATTGACATTTTTCCCTTTAAATAAAAATGTGATTTTTTTGGAAATTGGTATTTTTTATTTTCAGTTCCATTATAAAATATATTATTTTTATGCCTTTAAAAAATCATAGCATAAAAATGGTTATACATTTATAAAATAACGAGTTTCTCTTTATTTGAGAATATTTTATTATTTCCAAACAATATTTTTATTTAACTTTTAAATGTAATAATGTTTTGGAATATTTTTCTAAGTACATATTTTTAATTTTTTTCATAAAAAATATTTTTTAAACTTGAAAAGATTAGTAGTTGTTTACAATATTATTTAAGAAATAAAAAATTGATATATTTTTAAAAATAACAATTTATAGGAAATTTTTATTTTTCAATGTTATAATTTTTTTATAAATTGATATGTTTTAAATAGTAATTTATATCTATGTTTTTTGTATCTATTTTTTTGGTTTTGATATGTTTATGTTTTGTATCAATGCTTTTTATGTTTTTTTTATATCAACATTTTTTATATGTTATTATTTTTTTTAATTTATAGAGTTTTTATAGAATTTTAAATAGCATTTTATTATTCAGTGTTTTTGTTTTTAATATGTTTTTTATGTTTTTGATACGTTTTATTTAATGTTTGGATTTGTTTTTATGGTGTATTACAATTGTATGGCGGTAATAACAACAAAGGGTAAAAATGTATTTTTGTAAAAATTCTGATAGCTGCATTTTTTTATTGCATTTAAATCCAACAACCACTTTTTTTTATAAACGTGGCATCATCTCGGATAAACTGGATATTCCAGTTATTTAGGGTATTAGAGATGATGCTGGTCCTAGAGTGACAGAGAACCTGAGGTGAAAGAAAGAATAAACCCTAAACACCTATGTCCCGTGCTATATTGCATCGACACCGACACGCGACATGTGACACGACACGACACGACACGTCGACACGAAATTATAAAAAAATTGAAATTTCGACATGCTGCGACATGTTGATTAAAATATATTTTTAATAAATAAAATATGATAGAATTTATAATTAAATACAAAATTATGAATAGAAATATCACAAAATATAAACTAAATAATTCAATATCAACAAAAAATTGTAAAAAAAATTGATGAAGAATGGACTCAAAATAATGAGCTTTTTTTTAAAATTAAAATAATTGTTTTCACATCTCACATCATACATTAATTGTCAATTTTGATTCTGTTTATTCCTATAATTAGTATAATATATATAACTTTAATATTAATTAATCATTTTTTAATTCTCATTTTTGTATAATAACGTTAGTTTAATATTTATTTTTATTATTCTAATTCTATTATTATTATTATTTAATTTTTTTAGAAAATCTGTTTTTTCATTTTTTTTGCGTGCAGGTCTTCAAAAACATGAAGGGGAGACCTACAAATTTTCTTCAAGAAGAAGCCGCCAGAAACCCTAGAGGTGGCCATACGCCACCTTCCATCCCTCTCCCCTTATCCCACTGCACACCCTTCCCGATCCCCACCCTCCTTCCTCGGTAGCCCCCCTCCTTCCCTATTCCCCGTATCCCACCCATATCCCAAACGTGCCGTATGGGAGGGAGGGAAGTGACTTATTTTTTGTGAGTTGTATACACATAATCAATGCGACGAATCATTTTTTGTGAGTTGCAGACACGTCATCAATGCGTCATCCACATATCGGCGTCAGAGAAGTGTCTGCCACCAATACTCAACCCATTTAAACGTGTCAGTGCTACATAGGGTCTGTTGCCTTTTCTGGCCAAAAACATTGTTGATTTTGTACTCTGGGTATCTGGCTGTGACAAAAAATGGTTTTTTACATGTCTAGAAGTTTATCAAATGCCAAATTTTAAAATGTCGAAACAGGTTTTCCTGTGAAATTTGCTTCACAACATTCTTTTTTATATAAAGCTTCTATAAATTGTTTGGCATTGGTCATTTTGTTATTTTTGGTTTTATAATTTTCTTTCGCATCTATCCTCTTGAATGCTGCTATTTGTTTATATTACCACATTCTATGCAGGAAAAAATTTAGGCATAATGTATCTTCAATTCTACATAAATGATAATGGGGACAAAGTCTACACTAGCAAGGTACTGCAACTATAACTATTGAGTTTTTGTTCCTGTTTTAGATGTTATTCATAAGAGAATCACATGTTTACTTCTACATATTTTTCCATTTATGGAAATAACATTACTAATACATGGTAGAAACCTGACAATCATATGGGCATCTTCTGAGTAGAATAGAATTAAATATATGGATCTTTCTTTGTTATTTTATAACTATTAAAGATATTTTTCTAGACAAACTTTTGGCATGATTGATACAATTGCATTTTTTAATATTTTTTACTTGTTTTGTGTTGTGTAAAGAAAAACTAAAAATATGCAATTAATATCATGTATTTTTAATTTTTTTAAATTTAACTTTACATTTTTTTAATAAAGCAATTTGGCATGTGCATTTCTAGATTTTTGCATACAATTTCTCGTTAAATCAGCTGTGAGTCTGCATTTAAGCTCCCAAATATATATGAAGGTTTGTTAGTCTGCATTCTAGGGCTATATTTTGATTGTTTTTCCTCTAAAATGACCACCAAACCAATTGTTGTTTCTAAAATTCAATTTAACGAGGTCAACTGATGTTTCATATT
This sequence comes from Viscum album, assembly GCA_963277665.1. NCBI lineage: Eukaryota > Viridiplantae > Streptophyta > Magnoliopsida > Santalales > Viscaceae > Viscum > Viscum album. Next base: position 1,439,120,629 of record OY728162.1, read on the forward strand.
CAAACTATTTCTAAATGTTTCTTTAGGCGCCAAGCGACAAGTATTTTTCATGATTTTAATTACTTTACATCTCTAATAGTGGTGTAATGTACTTGAACCAAGTCAAGTTGATGCAATATACAACCACTCAAACTTGAGCTTGATGCTTCACCAAAACTCAATTGAAAATTCCAAAAGTAATAAAAAATATATAAAAAATTTAGAAAGCATTAAAAATTATATATAATGAAAATATATACATATATACATATATTGGTCAATCTATCTTATTAAGTTATATTAATACTCAAATTTCAACTGATGTATAGGTTTGTGATCGAGGTCTACTCGAAATTGAACCAGATTCGAGTATTGTTGGAATCTAGTTTGAATAGTGTATCATTCACTAGTCTAATTTTTAATGCTAAGTGGCATCTTTTGTTTAAAATTTCATGGACATATGTTGTTATCTACATTGTATTGATTGTTTTAAGATATTTGGAGAACCATATTTTGTCTAATCTTTGATGCTTAGAAATGATGTGCTTGCATCTACATGCTGAAAGAGTCACCTCATGGAATACCAACACATTCTGCTCATCCTGGTAAAATTTTCAATTAAATAAATTCTTTTGAAGAATCAAACTGAAAATTTATTTTAAAATAATAAATATATACTCCTTTAATCTAATAATGGGGCATTTTCATCGAACTGCAGCGTGTTTCTCCCTTGATTACAAATACTCGAGGCAAAGATATATGCTAAAGAAGTGGTTTGGGCTATTGGAAACCCAGAGTCCACCTCCAAAGTATTGATCCCCTAAAGCTTCTTAGCATTTAATGATCCCTATTTTTCTTCTCTTTTATTTTTAGATATTTCAGATGAAACTATTCTGATCCTTATTCAATGCTACCTTGGATTTTAAATTATCAATAACATGTTTCAGATTTCAAACATTCTTCAAATCTATCAATGATTTTTTATTCATGTGATGCAACTTCATTCATAATTCCATTTATCACTTTATTGCACATTTTTATCTTATCCTTGTAAAGTGTGATAATCCTCCTCGCATATGTCATAAGCTCTAAACAATTTTCATCTTCTATGGCCAAAATAAACTCATGGAACTATCATTATAAATAACACATTTTGATGAAAAACTATTGCACAAACCTAATTGAAATTGACACTGGTTGGCATTATACAAAATTTAAACCTTAATATTTTCTTTTCAAATGAGACTCCCAAGGAAAATAATTTTTTGTAATGTAACATCTACTAATTTATAATTATTAATTATTAATTGTTCACTATCTGCAGGATTTGAGTTTGCCTAGTTTTGAATCAAATTTGGAATAGTGATGATATATCATTGATATCAGATGAGATGAATTAGAATGAGAAAGGATGAAAAATTTGTATTAAAAATTTGTATCATTGTGTAGTGTGTATTCAAGTACAAATGGGTGGCTGGAGGAGTTTAGAGCAAAATTTTTGGATTTATTTGTTTAAACATAAACTATAGCAATAGTGTAGATGGTGTGCATGATTTTTAAACCATGATTTTGGAAAAATTTCATCGAGTAGTTAATGCATGATTAAATGCATGGTTTGTAAATTGTTCATTTTATTTTAAAAAAACCCTCTTGGAGGCAAAATCACAATTACATAAAAAAATCCTCCAATGACTACTTGATGAGTTTCGGTGGATCATCAAATGATCAAACGTAGGGAAAGAGACCCATAAAAATGCCTAATATACCATAAACGAAGAACATAAATACCAGTGTACTTTTACTGTCGATTGCTCTATCTTTTACTCTTCAACAAAGTATGCTTGATAGGGATCACTGAAGCAACTAAAAGACTCCTGCCTCCTATGGAATTACACTGGTCTTGGATCCTTGTTCGTAATGAGAGGATCCTGGTTCACCAAAAGGGTGCTAGTGCCTTCTCCGTGAGACAAATGGTGAACCAGTAAGAGAGCTTCAGAGCTTCGGCTATGGGTATCAATAATTTTATATTCACCAACAGAAGGATCATATCCCTTTTGTAAGATCTCCTCAATGATCTTAATTAAATAAAGGGGGTGGAGGGTTGGTTTCCATCATACCTGTAATGCATGCCCTTTGGCGAACCATTTGTTTGAACACTTCAAATGAATAATGAGATGCCATAAATGAATCATCTCATGATTCAACACCAAAGGAAATTGTTGCGAGAAGATGTGATAAATGCTTGCATGCGATATCCATTGTACACTACAACAATACAACTGTATTCTATGATATAGGAATCAACATCAACATTTTCCTATTTCCAAATATGATCCAAGTTATTTCCAATAATCTCTCACTTGCATTAAAATCCTATAAATACTTTATGCGAAACTTCATAACTCTGTGAATCCTTCACCGCTCTGAAAAAACAGTCCAAAACTTAATCATTATCCTAAGTGTTGCAACCAGAAGGTTGTATGTTGAGTTTGTTGACAATGTGTGTTAAGATTTTTTGTATTTGTGGATGAAGATTCAAAAGGTTATCCAGAAGTTAGCTTGGTGCATTGCCCAAAAGAATCATTCAAAAGTACTATTTGAAGGATATTTAGAAGATGTATTGGTGGTGTTTTGGAAGGAGGTTCATTTGTTTCATTTGTTTGAATGAAATCTAGAAGTTGGTTATGGCTAATGTATCCAGAAGAAGGATTGGATGGAGTTCCTAAAGATGAGATAAATCTATAAGAGAATCATTGTTTATTGTGAAGATTGAAGTCCAGAAGATGAATTGTCCAAAAGGTCTACCGGTTGAAAAACGATTTCTAGAATTTTGGAAAAGTATAAAACCATAAGGGTAATCTAGTGCCTTAAAGTGGAATTTGTTAGTCATGACCCTCACTTTGTGTGTATAAGGTTGATTTTGTGGAAATGGGAGTAACTGTAAAGGTAAATGGTGAAACTGTAAGGGTTATTCCTTAAACCGTATCGGTAAATCCTAAAACCGGAAGGGTAAACCCTGAAACTGGAAGGATAAATCCTGAAATTGTAATGGTAAACCCCAAAACTGGAAGGGTAAGTATGAAACCTAAGGGTTAGTATGATACCATAAGGTTGGTTCTAATCAAACATTTGAAATGCAGAGAAGGCATGTAATCGTAATGGTAACTTGACTAAACTATAAGGTCCATTTCCTTTGAAAAAACTTAGTGGGGGAGATTCGAACTACAACAGATCGGTTTTTCAAATTTCAAAAGGGGGAAGATTATGCCGGGATTAAAGGGAGAATCATTCTTCAAGTTAGACGATGCTCGTATTGTTCTTAACAGATTTAAAAATCATTATTAAAGATGGGATTATGATTCAAGATTCTGGTTTGACGTTGTAAGATGGAAGATAAAAATATTATACGCGGTGAAAAGTGGGAGTCACACCATGAAGCACCAATATGCATGATAATTACTAAGTCACGTGGAAAAAATGAACATATTATATATTTTATAATATAGTCAAACTCGAACTATCAAGACCACATATTTTTTGGAGGTCGTGGATATTAATGGAGGAATTATTTGGTTTTTATATTTTAAATATGAAAATATATTTCATGCAGAAATATCAAATGAGATGGACCGACAAAAGGAGACTTCGAGACCGATATCCATGGAGGATTCCATATTTGAAATATGAAAACACATCTCATGCAGTTATTATATCTTCTATAAGAATAAAAGGTGAAAGAGAAGGTAGACTCTTGAATGCCATTATCGAATACCCATGCATTGAGAGGATAAAGAGTTTGACGATAAAATAATTGCTCGAATACTTGAAAGTCAAAGGAGAGAAGGAACCTCTGCTATCTTGAAAACTCGATTCCCAACAGGAGGAGTTGAGTCATCTCCAGGGATTATATTTGATTGTGTTGAAGAAGAAAGGTTTTAAGGGAGACGATGTTCAATTCCATGACTGGCAGTTGAAAGAAGAATCTGCACTATCTGTTGGGACCAACTAGGTATATGTTTAACACTAAGTGGAATAAAGTGGTGTCTTTTAATACAATTTAATATTTTTTATTTATCCCTTTCTTCTTTACCTATGCAACTTGTTATGGTGAATGATTTTCTTGTTCTCTCTTCTCACCTTTGGTTTTGCATGAAACACATTCGAACACACACCCACAAGAGGCATAATGATTTCAAGGTTCATGTTTCAAAAAGAAAGACTAATCCTTGGCATGATCCAAAAAAATCAAAGATCACACAACCCATTAGTATCAACCCGTGAGATACAATTTCAGCATCTCGTTGGGTATTTATACTTCCTCTCGACAATTTACAATGAAATGTAGTAACAACAAGAGAGTCTATCACCAATTTAGGCTCTATAAAATTTTTGCTATGAATCCTTATCTTCTTATTCATCTCTTACTTGGAAAAAAACTTGCAAACAACACTTCTTTTGTATGCACAAATGTGCACACATTCTTCTTCTTCGTGACATCAAACTGAAACATTACCCTTTATTCTTTTCTTAGGTGAAAGCCTCTTCTTTTATGTGAAATGGTATGCACATAACTCTCTTAACTCCCCTTCCTCTTTAGTGCAACAAAATTACATCTGTTCTTCTCTAACTTCACTGGTTCTTTGTTCTCTTCAATTATCAGGATGTGTATGATGAGAGAGTTGGTTCTCTTTCCTGTTTGATTTGATGCTCAAAATATGTCAATCAAAATTGTATTGGGTCTTAATCTTCCTCTACTTATGTCTTCGACCTGCAAAATTTATATGACATAATAACGTTAGTTTATTCTCCCCATCATACTCGCTTCACTATATTCACAAATATCGAGTGAATACATTATTTTTATTTACCATAACTTTCAGTAATTCAAAATTTCTGAGATCTTATAATTTAAAAACCTCAACATCCTTCACCCACTCGGTATTTTCTGTCTTCGATTTCTTCAAAAACTTCCTGACGACTCGTCTGAAGAGTCGGGTTCTTCAAAACCCCCCGCAAGAGTAGCTTATTTTAATAGAAATCTTTAACTACATGCGCTGGTATGGAAACATGAAAAAACTATAGATCTTCTTCCGTATAACCTTTCATTGATCTCAATATATTCTTATTTCCACAAAATATTCTCCAGCATCCACATGCGTGCATTCATGCATGTCATTGTGTTGGTCGTAGCTTCTCACTTCATGACGCAAAGCCAGTAGATCCTTATTCCTTTCTATAACCTGCTTGAATCACGATAGATGTTATCATGATATTTATATCTTTGAATATTATCTTACATCATATGGATTTGAGTTTCCTTCTCTTCACGAGAATTATCACTTTCAAAATAATTTTGTAAAGTGTTGTGCTCTACACAATGTCTCTAACTCTATGAAATTCTGACAACCCTACAGAATCTCCTTCGTCTTCATAGTTTTTCATAAAGTGTTGTAATATATGAAATATTTCATCAACTCTATGAAAATGTGGTGCTCTACGAGAATCACCATCAAATCTATGATACTGAACAAATCTACAAAATCTTGATTAACTCTACATAGTCACGATGGTTGTATGAAAACTCCTCAAAGGCTCTGATCAACTCTACAAATCTTGAACCAACTCTATAAAACTTCAACAAAAACTCAACGAAGGCACTTTATGAAAGTACAGTGTACCTTATGAAGTAAAATCTACGATATTCAACGTAGATTTCATGTGAATTCTATGAAAATCCAAGATCATGGACTCCTCTAAACTTCTTCTGGTGCACTTACAATGTCCACACCTTCTAGTGATCTCCACATACTTTTTCTAATATTCAAAAAACATATGTATGATCTTCAAATAACTCCACACCATTATTCATTCCCATTCTCAAGTGACTGATATTCATGAACTTATAATATTTTATCACTCCTTTATGCATGCATGGTCTTCCTCTAATATTCAAGCATTCCCACATGAATCATGATGTTACAACTCGAAATATCTTTTACTTCAATGGTGGAACACAAATCAGGAAATACAAATTCAATATGTAACTTTCATGCGAGGAAGACAACGAAAGTACAAGACTTTGTTTCTTGTTTGATTTCATGTGACTTATAATCATTGAACAGTAGTACACATATACAATCCCACATTTATTTCTCACTATGAATGACCACTTGTTAATAATCCTAGGCTCCCCCTTAGCTGCTCGATAAAATCCCTCAGGGATTCCTCGCCCGACGAGTCTGTTGTGCCGCCCTACATGGAAACTTTTCTTCCTCTTGAGTGTCATCTCATGCTCTCTCCAGGCCATCACTGATCCTTGCTGGCCTTCATACATGCTGTCCTCACTAGTACACCTTTAAGCTCAACCGAATGTCTCTGATGGTTTGGTTGCTCGAGTAGTGTTGGCTTGAGGGATGACCATATTTTTGGCCTTCTATTCCTTTTAAATTCCTTTTCCAAATATGACAACAGCCTGTAAAGCCAAACTCAAACTAACTTCCAGCCTTCCTCCAACAACTCTTCCTCTTAACTTCTAACTTCATCATAGAGAGATAAGACTTTGATCACTATGAATACTCTATAAAACTCCAATACACACACCTTTTCCTTATAATATAAACGAACCTCCAAAAATTCCAAGTCAAGATATCCTTTTGTCATATAATAAACGAAAAGAAACAACACAATAACTTCCTAGATGTGTCTTCCAATCTCTATTCACTTAATACAAAGTGACACTATACTTGGGATCTACTCTTCTCAATATGATTGGGTCTTCAACCAACTTCCATGCTCTTTTGGTACACTCCAAATCTTCATCAACATGTTAACATTAAGCTTCATAAATATTCTAAGATAATTGAAAACATATACAACACCCACAAAGTGGGCTCAATAATCTCTCCTTTGTATTTGTTGTCAATACCCATTAAAATGACGTGTCAATATGTACTCCTCATTTTTCTCTTCCCAAAACCCACCAACCTTTCATTTAATTTTCTCTATCCGCCTTACTGATAATAGATACAAAGTATTGAGGGAGGATGGTATCATTTTAAACTTAAACAATGCACCATCAATAATTCCACCTCAAGTCTACGTGAGATGTGTTTGATGTAGAAAACAAGAGGGTTTGATTTAGACAATAAAGTTATACATTGTCAAAGAATATGATACCAAATGATATGAGGCTACTCATCACTTTTCTCAAGAGCTATCAAAATATTTTCAGGCTGAAACAATTGAATAACACCGATTGTGATAGAGGTTCTCATGTAATTTCAACCGGAATTTCTTGCACTCACTTCAACACACAGTTCAAGAACATTCAAGTGAACAAGGCAGAATTTAATCTCAAGAAAACCCTGAATCATTAGTAATTTTTCACATATATGTCATTTACTAAGATAAATTTTCCCTCGTTATGTTAGAATTTTATTTCTGTTACCAGGATGAGAGAATAAAAAATCATACCTTTTCCAATGACATCTTCCAAGAACTTCCCATAATATTCATATTTTCATGATATTCATAATCTTGACAGCTTCTCAAAGTCTTCTTCACTTGTCTCCTCCTCAAGGTGACACTCCAAAAAGTCTTCATTTAGGCAGATCCTTTCAAAGGATAGATTTCAAGATATTCCATGCTGAGAATACACAAAAAATGCACCACTCTATACTATGGTCTAGATTTGAAACTTACTTTAACTTCATGAAAGATGATACTTTTATCATATTTTCTTTAGAATACCAATGGGTAGATCAATCTAGGATGGTATCTTCTTCATTATGCTATCCAGTTTTTACAGATTTCACTCCTTAGGTTATCCCCCTAAGAACATGCTTTGCCTTCAATTCATTGCATTATAAACACACAAATACAACACAAATAATAGATAATAAAGTGAGACTTATTATTCCCAGATGTGAACAAGGTTGAAAATGTTTTCTCAAATAAATTAATCCATTATTTTCATCCTTCATGTTTTCACATTTTATTTTCAGATCTGTATTGATTTTAGGCAAAATGGAATTCTACATATCATTAACTTCCTTTTGTGGGACACTTATCTTTTCATAATCCTTCAAGTCATTTGCACACATGATGCAATTTTTATTCTATTTAAGGATTATTCTTGTGTTGAAAGTATGGTGAAAAAACCTTTGACATTGTTTCCAGCCTTATGGCACATCCTACATAGTTCTTCTAAATTTATAGGGTTGTCATTTGTTGGAAACCTCTCATGAAATTCAGATTCTTCATGTGGATTTTCTTTCTTCCCTTTAGCACTAGCTTTCACTTGTTCTTCCTCCATCTATCTTTCCTTTTCAAAATTTGTGTCCAAATGAATAAACAATATTTGGGTACATTAAAAACCTTTTTGGAGTTTCCACATGTCTTCTTAAGAGTTCTTTTAACCGAATAGGTCCATTTGTGTCTTTCTTGGACTGATTTCCTGCTTTGTTTTTGCATGATTCCATTGAAATATATACCAATGGATTGTTCACATGAGTTCATGATGTGTCCCCTTTTACCATAATAAAACAACTCTTTCTTTTTTATGCAACACTACTCTTGGACTTTTTGATTATTCTTTAAACCTAATTTTGCTTCTGCTTTTTGTCCAATTATTCCTCACTAGCCTTCTTTTGAAATTTCTTGGGAGTATTCTGGTTTGAAACTTCCTTCAGCTTACTTCCCAAGGTTGTCTCATTTTCCTTATTCACCTTGTGTGGTATTCTTTATTTTTTTTCAACACATGGTTGGTTGATTATGAACAATTCTGGTGACCACTTCGATGGTAATCACCATAGATATTTCCAAGCATTTAAAATTTGTTTATGGTTGATAGATTTTTCCCTTTTATCTGTAGATGTTGTTTCTTCTTAGGATTGATCCCCTTGATACAATCATTCTTTGTGCTTTTGAAATTGATAGTTTGTACCAACAATCCAATACCCTATGCTCAAATTAGTTACAACATCAACACTTACCAACAAGACTCAGTTTTATCATTTGGACTGCATGTTGTCTAGAATTTACAAGTTGTTTTTGAGATTTCACAACCACTAATTGGGATTCTTTTAGGGAAACAGATCCTTCACACATTCTTCTATCCACCATTGACATGGTGGAATACTTCTCACAATTTCTCATCCATTTTTATATAGATTTTACATTTAAACCCGCTCTTTTTATAGGAACATATACAAATATTATATTTTGGTATAGATGGTGCCTCTTGCTTTAAGGTTGCAAGAGAAATATCATTAGATGATGATATGATATTCCTACCACAAAATAGAGGTCTTTTACCACTAGAATCATCCATAGAGAAATGTATGACAACAACTTCTTTCTTTTTCAATTGCGAAGGCTCAATATGTGTCAATTACAAGCTGGCCAGTTTTACTTCCAATACAAGACATTTCATATTGAGAGTGTTATTATGATCTTCAATGAACATAACTTTATCTTAAATATGTTTTCTCATCTATAGAGTATTATCTTCATGCATCATATCCTTCTCTTACATCAAAGTATCAAACTCTTTTATCTTATGTTGGACATTTTTAACATCAATACACGAATTTCAATATTTTTCTAAATCATGGATCATCTCTTCAAGCTCTTTAGTGGATTCATCCTTTTCATGGATTGTTTTTATCCGTTGTTCTTTAAATTGAGAGAATTTTCTTCAAGTAACACATTCATGGTTTCTTTAGCTCCAACTTGTTTGGAGAGCTTTACACAAGATAACATTTTTCTTTTAAAGCCTTATCTAACTTTTCTGACTCCTCAAGCCGAGTGATCTCTTCCTGTCATCTTTAAAAATCTCACAAATCAAAGAAACTAAATCTTTGGGAAAATAATACAATATATCCTTTAATCCATTAATTGTAATTTCTTGAAAACATGTAGATATGTGATCGTCCCCACTAATTCTTGGCTCTTACCAAGGACATTTAAATCAAGAATTTACACTTACCTCCTGAACAACTGAATTTGATGTAGAAAGTTTGTCCATTTCCTTGGTGGTAGATTAAACCACCATTTTTTTCATTTAAGTCCAAATCTGTCTTCTTCGCTATCATGGAATAGAGAAATTAAATCTTCTCTCTCTTGGCTCATGAAAGATACTTTCTTAAATATCTTATTTTCTTTCTTTTTCCTGTTCATCATCATTATAACAACCCTGCTCTTTATTAAACATTAATACATGATTTAATTACATAAATTTTCACTTAATACAACCCAAAGGATAAAGATGTCTAGTGTCTTTGGGAAATTAGGTACATTACATAACAACCTGAAACATGAAAAAACAATATCTTTATTGAAAACTTTCTTAACATGCCAAACCGTTCCTTCATAATTAACATTGTATGAGATAACCAGATGACAAACATAAGAAAAAGGTGAGTGATAATGCCCAGTAAGGGAATAAACATGAAATATCATGAGGAAAAAGTACATATTAGACAATAAACATATTGATGGAGCATAAAAATAACATGAATAATAAGGCATGATATAACATGATAATCATAACATGATATATGTGACAAAAACTTAAAACATTACATCATAAAAATTGGTCAAGACTAAACCACCAAGACTTCATGATGAACAATGTACGATAAAGGAATCAGGTAAATCTATGTCCCAACACGATGTATTATGATACTAAATATTACCCAATGCATTAAAGCACTATTGGGACACATCCTTCATAATCATTTCATTCTCATGCTTAAGTGTGTCACATAGATCATATAATATAGATTCATTCATCGTCATCATTTATTCCATGATCAAGGAGTGTGGAATATAGATATATAAGTCCCCAATAAAAGAATTACATTTTCATAAAGGTGAATACCCATGATAGATAAATGAGTATGTTATTCACTACACAGTTATTTTGGCATTGAAAATCGTGGTGCAATTTAGACAGCATAACAACGTCATATATAAATTATTAAAATGTGTTGATAAGATTGAAATGGGTCTATAATAATTTATAAATGAAATGGAAAGTAATAGATAGATAAAAAATACATTCCCCAACACAAGGAATTCGAAATAGAAGGCTTAATATAGTAAAGAAACTTGAAGAAAGAGGAGAAAGGAAAGAACCCTTACAAAGTTTTGGCATGATAACGGGTGTACATAAAGGTTATTAGGAGGGTTAAATGAGAGTGAAAGGGAAACTCATTATTTATAAATCAAATGAGAAGTAAGAGGGATATTTAAGAACATATCCGAACATACTCAAAAAGGAAATTAAAATACATAAAATAAAAGGAGTGCTTGATAAAAGAGGAGAGTGAAAAATCCATTATGGAATTTTGTACATAAGGGTTCATAAGAGGGATAAATGAGGGTCAAAGGGGATTCCATAATTTAAAAATAAAATGTAAAGTAAGGGGGATAGGTAAGAATGTATCCCATCTTAAGAAAATGGAAATTTAAAAGGCATACCATAAATGAAATTCTTGATAAAAAGAGGAGATGAGAACCTCTTACATGAATGTGTGACTCCAAAGGCTTGGGAGAGGCTTATTGAGAGATTGAGGGTGCCTTAGGAAGACTCTAAGTAGTATATAGAAGAGTGTGGTTTTTCTCCAAAGAGTTTTAGTGAAGAGAAATTAGAGTTTGGGTGAGTTTATATAGGACAATAAGGAGATTTCTTTATTATTTTTGGTTTTGGACACTACATAATAAAATATTCAAAACCACAAACCATCCTATGATTTTTCCCATGGTTTTTGTAAAATGGGAGTGTTTTAAATTATTTTATAATGAAAATTTCCAAATATAATAAAATAATTCCATTTTTTATTTGGAGGTGAGTCATACTCTCAAAGAAATGATTTTAAAATCTTAAAATATAATCTAAGTTTTGGAGGATTTATTAAGGATTTATAAAATAAATAAATAAACATAAAATTACATTTTTATAAAGCGAAAACATATATTTGGTTAAGGATACATTTTATAGAATTTATTACATCACTATTAGGCCATTATGATGTCATAAAACACACCGTATATTTATAAGGTATTTAATTTTTACCAAAAAATTCAACTGTCTCAAAAACTTATGAAAAATTCATCATTAGATAATTTTTATGTCTTGATTCCTAAAATAATATTCATTTTATCTAAATAATTTTCTAAATATATGAATTTTTAAGTTTTAAAGAAAACCTGACATTTATTGAAAATGATGGGTTTTTTACAATAATATTTTTTTGAACACTTATAAAAATTACATTTGACATCATAAAAATTATATGATCATTTATTTTTGATAAATAATATTATTTAATAATAATATTCCATTAAAATATTATTTATTTCAAAAATCCATTAATTCATTAATTCATCAATTGAATTTGAATATTAATAAAAAATAAAAAATTGTGCTTTAAAAATAATTTACAAAGTAACAATAATAAGATAAAAATATATTATTCATTCTATAAAAAATAATATACATATTTCTATTTCTAGGATCTTAATACATATCCCTTTAATAAATCAGCATAAGCCCTAAGAGTAAGGTGTGTGATAGTGGGGCTTTCATGGTGCCATTCGACGAACATGGTTTAAACCATGATCTCGATGAACTTGAACTTCTCCCATAAACGGTTTCACTTATGCTGAAGTTATTAGATACCAGCTTGGGTTTGGTCTAGGGAAAATCCCAAAAATGAGATCTCCCTCGTAAACTTTGATAAATGAGTTTCATAGGGTATGATCCTACTGGTTAAGACCACCACTTCCTTTGTTTGTGGAAAAATGATTTGTTAAAACCTTATATTTATACTAGTAATGTGATCCCTATTCAATGACTATATTATCAACAGTAAATATACTTAACTGTCATTTAAATCCAATTGGATATAATAAAACAAAATAAGTGCATGTGTTTTATATTTAATTAAATCCAAAATGGAAATTTTATTCATAATAATTCTGGTTGTTACAATCTTCCTCCATTTAGAAATTTCTCCTTCGAAATTTTATTTTCCCACACTAAAACAGATGAGGGTAACTCTGCTTTATCACATCCTCTGGTTCCCACATTGCTTCTTCAAACTTATGGTTTTTCTACAATACTTTGACAATGGTCATTGTATTATTTCGTAGATTTTTTTCTCTACGATCTAAGATCTTAACCAACTACTGCTCATAGGAAAAATCATTTTCCAATGGTACCACTTATGGATTTAGTACATGTTATGGGTATGGTATGTACTTTATTAAGAAGGATATATGGAATACATCATGTACTTGAGATAGGTTTGGTGGGAGTTCTAGTTGATAGACCACTGCTCCAATGCGATCAAGGATCTCAAAAGGGCTGATGTACCTTGGAATAAACTTTACCTTCTTCCCAAATATCACCACTCACTTCCATGAAGATATGTGGAGGAATACCATGTATCCAACATTAAACTCTAGGTCTTGTCGATGATTGTCAGTATAGCTCTTTTGTCAAATATGGGAAGCTTTGATGTGCTGCTGAATGGTCTTAAGTTTCTCCACCATTTACTTAACCATTTCAGGACCTAGAAGTTTTCCTTCCCCAACTTCAACCCAAAATGCCAGTGTTCTGCACCTCTTCCCATAAATGGATTCATAGGGATACATTTGGATGCTTGAGTGGAAACTGTTGTTGTAAGAGAACTCGACCGGAGGGAGATATTAGTCCCATCCTCCTTTTAAGTCAATTGAGATTTCTATCAACTTGTACCCAAGTTTTTAGATAGTATTCTTAGATTGACCATTAGTTTGAGGGTGATAATCCGTATTGAAGTTCAACTCAATGTTTAGAGCACGCTGGAGAATTTTCCAAAACATAGATCTGAATCTTGGATCTCGATCAAACACAATAGATAGTGGTATTTCATGTAGCTTTACCACTTCTCTGATGTAAATTTGTACTAGTAGATCTAGTGAGAAATCCTATCAAATCGCAATGAAGTGTGCAGTATTTGTAAGATGATTCACAAAAACCCAGATAAAATTGTTTCCCTTGGATGTCTTTGGAAGTCCAATGACAAAATCCATGGTGATGTTTTCGCATTTCTATTGTTAGGGTCTTGATATAGATCCAGATCCGAGATCGATGAACTCATGAGGAAGATGAATACCATATCCAACGTCACTATTTATTAAAGATAATACTCGTAAAATCCATTGTTGATGCCCAAATCGATGAACCCGAGCCCAAGATATCCAGATCTGTGATGGGTTGTAAAGCCGACTGAAGAAGATGGATTTGGGATGACCAAAGATGAAGTAAGTTTTACACTTACCAAAATCAACCAATGATGAATCAATGTTTTCCTATTGAGATGGTAATTTTTTCCCGGATTGGATGGTCGAAGTGGAAGGTGGAAATCTATTTGAACCAGGCGAGCCCAGGTTAGTTTAATGATGCGGGGATATCGAGATGAAGTTTTTGGAACTTATGATTTCTAATTTTCTTAATGAACATGAAAAAGAGATTCAATATGAATAATTGGATTAAATAGCTCTATCAGATTCCGCTCTTAAAATTGAGACTTTTAACACCGAAACAGGTGATAGTGGTGACCTCATTGTGGTTGTAGTGGATTCAATGGAATTCGAGCTTCAACAGACATTGACAGTGGCCTCGAACTTCTTTAAATTCACTCGATCTCGGATTCAACGGTGGAATAGGTAAAATATTCCAAGGATCAGCTAATATGGGTAATTCTATGAGCCAGTTTAAAGCGATGAAGAAGATACTATAGATTGCGTACCTGAACAAGGTACCGCGACATAGTACCAACAGAGAGGAGGAGGTCCTGCATGCGAGGAAGAAACAAGATGATCAGAGGCGAAGAAATGAAACTCTACGGTGCAGGGGCATCGTCGACTTGAATTTGAGATAAAAATTTACCCTGCTTTTTAGTATTTTTTAAAAAAACAGGGTAATATCACTCGCCTGACTCATCGTCGACTTAAATTTGAGATAAAAATTTACCCTTCTTTTTAGTTTTTTTTAAATAGGGTAATATCACTCACCCAACTCATTGAGTATACATGCGAGTGAGTGTTTCCTTCTACCAGTATGGACCCGATTATGAGAAGAATTTCTCTGAAAAGAATATTCTCTTAGACGCTCTTAATTGAATCTATCACAACCCATGAAGTTGTACACATGTAATCCATCCAAGAAAGGTGAAGCTCGATGCATGTTGTAATAAAAATAAGTAAGAAGAAGGTTGTTGTCCTTAAATAATTATCTTATTTCATACCTTGAAATGTCTTGAAACCTATCGATCGTAACTACTGCAATTTCAATTTTCAAACATTTTCATTCTGGTTAATTGTGTTGTTATTTCTCTCCTTTTATTCTTCATGTTTTTAATCCATGGTTAAGTCATGCTATCTCTCAATCTCTCAATTATGAGAGTCTAACTCGAGGATCACCCTTGAGATGAAACACTTGACCTAATTTCCTCAACTTTTTTATGAGGATATTTGGATAGTGAGGGAATGAGGAGACCCTCAGACCTTATGTCTCTCACCTTACAATTTTTATTTGTACCACTAAAAACTCTTTCCTCTCCCATTGTTCAGATCAATTTTTTTTATGATGGGAGAATTTATATGAATGGAAGATGAATCATGATTGTTAACCATTTAAAAGAGTGATGAGTTAATCACATAAGAGCGCCTCCTTGAGTGTGATGTTCATTCACATGATTTATATAGTAATAAAGTGTGTGGCCCATTGAAACACATAGATAATTGAATTGAAGGGTCAAGGTTATATGGAAAGGATCACAAAGTTGAATCCATTTGTGTCTCTCATTCATGCATCTATTCCGCCCTATATTTTAATTTTACTATTTTCATTCATCATAAGAACCACCCCTCATTTCTCTCTTATTTCAAAAAATTAAAAAGATAGAAAAATACATAAGTGATTATGAAAGTAAAACTCCCAAACACTACTCCTTAAGAGATAAATCCGATCAGCTGCTAGGTTGTATTAGGAGTAACTATAAATTATGTTTTACTGAGACCCACAACAACCGCATGATCTAATTTGCATCATTAACAGGGTGAAGGGTCTTGTTTTCACTATATTTTACACAATTATAATAAGTTTTTTTCATGTTTTTTAGGTTTTAATTTTATTATATCTTCTTTTCTCCACTTAGGGATAAACACTTAAGGGTGACTATTCTAGATAATGGATCCCAAAGTTTAGATCTGTATTAAATGGATTGAGATAATTGAAGATGTCTTAAACCCACACATTACCCATTTATTTTCTGACCAATTTGCATTCCCATATGTTCCATAGGTTCCCTAGGAGAAGAAACACCCAAAAAACCAATGAAAAAATACCTTTGATGTGGAAAAATACATGGGGAAGAGAATAATAAATTTTACCATCAACATGGAAGATTTTAAAAACCTATAATATGGACTCAAAGCCACTTTTTAGTATCCTGTAGAAGAAGAAGAAGATGAAGAAAACTAGAAGGTAGTGCAAGATGAACCTGAATTAATGTTCCCACTTATTGTGAAAACCATGGTGGAGATATAACTTTGAGAACATGATGAAAAGGAAAACATACTCTTTTACCCATAAACTCATTTTTCTAGTGTATTTTCACCTTAAAGAGGAATTAAAATTTGAAATCATTGATGGAGATGCTTTACTAGTATTTTCTTTCCATTGTTTTATTGAAACTCAACTATCATTTTACCTCCCATATCCTTTAGATAAATATAACAAGTTGGTTGTATTCCGAGGATGACAAATATGGAGAAATGGGTGAAATTCACTTTGGAGAGGGAATGAAAGAACCATTATGGCTACCCACCGAGATTAAAGTGGGAGTTGGAAAAGATTTCTTTTTTGAAAATTGATCAATCCATATAAGAAAAACTAGATAATAAGATACTCCATAGATTAACCATTATATCATCATTAAGGTTCCCAAGTTTGAAAAATGACAGATAATCCAAAATTTCCACTTCTTTCTATCGCAATTCTAGCAGAATTCCAAGAAGTAATGCACTTACATGAACAACTGGAACATCAAGTTGAAATAATTGAGGGATATTTCCTTACATTAATAATTTTCAAACAAATTTTTATGAATTTTTTATGAATTACCTACTTATAACAATTATAATTCATCATAACATTCACCTAACTAGGTCGATGAAGATGAATATTTGAATGATAAATGAATCTGGAGAAGGATGAGCCCATAAGGGGTACAGCATCGCTCCGCTAGGGTTCTCGCACCGCCTTCCCCTTCCCGGATCTGTGCTCCCTCACCTTCCTTGTTTGACCGGTCGGGGTGGTTGTTCTCTGTTGCTAAAACCTTGTTTGACTTTTTATGCGTTCACTGGTGTCTTTCTCTTTGACACAGTGTTGAATCTGCGCCTGAGTTCCTGGCTTGATGGTCTGAGACCGTCCCTTCATCCAGATTTGGGCGTTTGAATGTAGAGTGTTGTTTCTGTGGAGTTTTTGGATGGTGGGATCGGGATATGGTATTCTTTGAGCGGATGAGGATGATGGTAAAGCTCAACAGTGATCCGGTTGAAGCGGATGAATCGTTTTACGGTTTGTTCGAGACATGCCATGGATCGTGCGTCATGGATTGTTCTCTGGTGGACGGGATGAAGGTGGTGGTCTGACAGTTCTTCAGCGACGTTGTCTGCTGATGGTTACATCGTCTTCCTGTGGTGAATGGTGGCATGTGGTGATGGATTTTGGAATTCTGGTGACGACTCTTCCGACGGTCTAGCCGGCGACCGGTAGAGATGATGTGCGTGATATGATGCAATGTGATGGTTCGACCTGCAGTGATGGCGATATAGTAAAGGCGACGTGTGATGATGGGTTCATGTCTCGAGGTGTGGCATGTGGATTTTGATGGATGTGTTTTGGTTTGAATTTGAAATTTGAATTCTGGATCTTGGGGACTGTTTGTAAGGGTACAGGGAACCCATAAACCAACTATTGAAAAATGAAAAAAATGTTTTGGCAATGATAAATGTTTCAAATATATGTGGAAATATTATTTTCAAGAAGTTACACATGTAGATAGACAAACTAAAATAGACTAGAAGTTTGAAAAAGTTGAATAGAAATTCATACTATCAGCCCTAGAAAGTGAAGACAAGTACACCAGAGAAGTGGATTATAATGAACAATATAATGATATATTGGGAACTATGGGAAATAAATTACCTCCTCAACATCACACTGAACATCAACTGGGAGGAGGCACAATAGTAGAATAATAATTCAATGTAGTCACTCTAGAAGAAAAATAAGATGTTACTTCATATGAAGGGTGATATTTTGATTAAAACTCCACTGATTTTGATTTTATTCAATATAAATTATTTATTGAATCTCTCATTAATTAATAATTTGATATAGAACTAATGGTTATACCATTGAAAGACGAAGAGGCTATGATTTCTGTGGAAGAATATAAGGAGACCTCATACATTCTCCTTCCACTCCCACATTATGAGATACATCACAATGCTAAGAGGGTGGACATATAATATTCTATTAAAGGGGGCCTCTAAGAAGATGTAAGGATTAATAGCTCCAAAATTAACTTAATGTTGAGGTTACCATCACAGAAAATTTATCCTCCAATGGATTAGAGATTATCAAAAGACTTCCCATCCATGGTAAGTCTAAATATAACCCCTATAGGGAAGGATACCCCAATATTACCCTTCCATTTCCTCCTGTTTATGTTTTAATAAAATTTCCATGTGTTAATTTTGTTTTTCTATAGTT
Source organism: Viscum album (assembly GCA_963277665.1). Taxonomy (NCBI): domain Eukaryota; kingdom Viridiplantae; phylum Streptophyta; class Magnoliopsida; order Santalales; family Viscaceae; genus Viscum; species Viscum album. The sequence goes on from OY728162.1 coordinate 1,439,139,443, forward strand.
TATACATAAATGAACATAAATTAGGATACTAGCTCAAGGATGTCTATAATCATAGAAACCCCATCCTCTGATGTATTGGAGATTATAACAAGACTATCCAATAGTGGAAAATCTAACTACATACCCATGTTGGATGGATACCCCAAGATTCTCCACCCTTTTTCTGTTTCTCTTTTAATAATATTTTTTAAGTTTGATTCTATTTTTCTATATATTTTCCCCAAATAGAGAGAACTTAGGAGGCTAGTTTAAAGTTATCTACAAGTACCCATGAGAGATCTTACCTCAAAATTTCTACATAAAGAACACCAGGTTATGTCTATTATTTTTCAATATTTATTCATTGTATTTTGGTATATTATACTAGGATTTAAATGAGTAGTTTTGAACATGTGAGGGGGAATATATTCACACTTCTTCAAGAATAGTTTTAAATTATTTTTAGGAACATTTTTTTAGAATCTATAAATACAAAAAAATTTCTTTTTGGTGAATCTGTTCTGAAAAAAAGATACTATAAAAGAAAAAAAATAAAAAACATGAAAAAATTGTTCTGTTTGTAAATATTGTACTGCAATTTGTGTATTTTTATCAAATTTTCTTTAAACTTGATTGATGCCATTCTTAGTTTTAAAATACCATGCTAAAGCTGACGAATTTTCTAGGTTTGAGATTGTAATACTAAGAATATTTATGATTAAATTGGTCACTTTTCCTTAGAAGTTTGATTTTATAAATAGGAAAAATGGAGTGTGAGTGAAAATATTTTTGTGTAATCTGAATTATAACTTTAAGTCACTAAAATTTATGAACTTAATATATGGTAACTTGACCATTATGAAAATGATCAACATAATAATCCAACTCAAAATAAATTTATATAAGTCCTTTGAATATAGAGTAAAATTGACAATTGAGATCCCACCATAACCCTATAAGACATTAGGCCATGGGAAAATGAGTAAATCCTTATATACATATTTCAATATCTACTTTTTAACAATAATTTTCTTGTAAATGACTAGCAAAAATTTTACTTTTTAAAAAAAACTGAATAAATTTCCTAAGAGTTGAACACAGATTTTTTTAGGCGAGGGAAATATTTAACTAGATTAAGAAGGGGAAAAGAAGGGGACAATTGACATATAAAAAATTCATTTGAGTTCTGTCAATGAATTGGACCATTGAAATTTGGTATCAGAAACTTACAAGAAAGTAAAAAAGTTCATATTCTTTTTTTAAAAACATTGATTCCACTTAAATATAATTTGACCCACTAATGGACTTGAAACATTTATTGAATTGAATTGAGGATTGAATTGAAATCACATATGAGGCATGAAAATTAGATCATTGGATAAATCTATTTTTATTTATTCTCTAGATGTATATTTAGATCTAGGTAGGATGAAACTTGTTTTTTGTTTTTAAATAATGAATTTCAATGATAAAATTTTTCAGGAGTGCAATAGTTCAAGTGTGAAGGAGTGATGTGAGATGAAAAATTAAATATTTTTTATATGTTGTTCATTTAAAATACCCAAAATTTTATCCATATCCCAAGGGAAAATTGCGACTTTTGATGAATTTTTAAATTTTGGAACTTAATTTATAAATGATTATATTATTAGTTTTTTTATGATTTAATTATTTTTGATATAAAATTCGAAGCAATTTTTTTTTAAAATTTAAATTGAAATTGTTTTAAAAAATATTTTTAAATTTTCATTTCCAATTTAGAATAGAGTGAGATTTTTAATTGTCGAAATTGATATTGTTTTGTACAAAATTAGATTTTAAATTAGTTGATTTAATTTAATTTGAAAGGAATTGAAAATTACTTGGTTGAAGGATGAAATTATGGTTTTTATTTTTTTTAAAATATTAATTAGGGAAAATACTGCAATAATTTTTTTTTATTAAAATACATGTTGGAAATGAGACATTTTTGAAGTGACTGCACAAATGAATCATAGTAACTTAGGTCACTATGCTTGAAAATTGATTTCATGTGTAATATCCATGTGACCATAAGAATCAAATTCAACTAACTATGTATGTTGAATACAAGTTAAAAAATATTGAAGTGACCACATGATCAAGGTCACTTCCATCACCATATCTTGTTTGTTTCCCTAATTCTACCACATATTCCCTCCCCATGATCACTTATGTGATTGGGGATAACCTAACACACAATCACCCTCATCCTCCTCAGTACTTGGAACCCATTGCGTCTCTCATCCATGCCTATAAAAATCCAATGCTATTTAAGAAGAAGCTGGTGTAGCTAGTTGATGAATACTGAAACCTTATGCACCAAACCAGATCTGAAGCTAGCCATGTGAAGAATATGACTGGAGAAAAAGACACAATGTCTGTTCCAATGAAGTCACCCACTTTTGAAGATGAATCTAATGCCTCTGTAGAAGAAAAATGTGCCGCACTTTTGCACCCAAAGCTCATCAGTGATGCCTTAAAAAACTATCAGTAGAATACAGAAGCTACGCTGCCCTACGCCATGATTTATAGGAACTAAAAACATTCTAGATTAATGATTTAAAGACAAATACCTTGATTAAAAACCATAATTATAGAGCTACAAAACAGTATCCCCAAGGAGGAAGATGATTTGAATCCAACTGAGCTTGGAGAAAATCTGCACCATCCTTGGTAGATCTAAAACAAATCCTATTGATGATGCCACCAAACCCTAGTTTACATTTCTAGGAATGTTTGAATGAAATAGGAATTTTATTTTCTCGATTTTCACTATGATCCCGTGTGGGTGTTTTGAAAATGTAGGGTCCATGTGGTATCCCCACTCATAAGTCGGAAGTGTGATGACTCCCACACACTAACTACTTGATCAATTTTCTAAATAATCCTAACAAGATGTTGTTCAAACCAAGAGGCACTAATCCTCCTCCTTCGCACCTTCATTTTCATGGAAACATTAGTATAACCCAGTACTTTACAATAAAATCAATAATTTCTCATTTAAAATCCAAATAAAATGAAAACATCAACCATAAATTTTAGTTTTATTCCAGACACATTAAGATCAAGATGTGTATATCAAAGGACCAGTGAAACACTGATCAAGATCTCAATATAAGACATTGTTGAAAACATTTCTGTGAATCCAAAACCTAAATCCAAAATGGGGCCACTTTAAATCACATAAAATTATAAAATAATTCCTCACATGATGTCGAAAGACACTCTTTTTCATTGTACATATGATGGAGAAGAACAAATATGCGGGGAAAATTATCGAAGAGTTTCAAAGGAGCCAAAAATTGTATAATCAGTTCTGTTTTAATTTTCCTCATACTTTTATGGACTTGATCATGGGAGGAATTTTTCCAACAAGATTATTTTCTTGGACACTCTCAACTACTCACAACCCTTGATGTTGTGTACATAGAACCCATCCATGGAAGGAAAGTCATGCTGTAATGAATACGAGGAAGAAGAAGACTGATGTCTATTATAATTCTATTATCCCTTATTTGAAATGATTCAACACTAGCTAATTATATCTAGGATATTATTTAATTTCTTAATACAATTTCAATTTTAATACATTTTCATTATGTTTAATTATTTTGTTCTTTATCTTCCTCAATTCTTCATGTTTATCACCCACTATAATGTCCTATAATCTCTCACAATCTCGATGATGAGAGGTTGAATATCAGATAACCTATCAGAGGAAACTAGTTATATAGAGTCCACACACCTATCATGATCTCTTCTACTTTGTTCTATGGATCTATGGAGAGTGAGAGGCTGGGGAGATGATCATACATCATGTCTCTCACCATCTGAAGATCTTTTGTACTAAGAGACACTCTTTCCTCTCCCAATTTTCAGATCAATGTTGTACAATGAGAGTAGTGATAAGAATGGATGGATCAGGATTATGACCAATTTGTGAGAGTGATGAATTGATTACATTAAAGTTTCTCATTCAGTGTAATGTTCATCCAAAAAATTTAAGTAGTAAGACTATGTCTCGACGATTGACACACACAAAGAATAAAATTAAAGGTTGAAGGTTGTGAGATATGAAAGGATCAAAAATTTGAATCTAGTGGTGTCTCCCTTTCATGAATCCATTTTTTCATGCTTTTTCATTTTTCATATTTTCATTCATCAAAATAACTACCCCTCATTTCTCTCTTAATATAGTGAAACTCCTAATCCCTATTCCTTGAGAGAAAACCCTGGTTAGCCACTAGGATTCATTTTGAGTAAATATAAATTTTATTTCACTATGAACCACATTAAATGCTTGATCATATACATATAAGAGTGAATGTGGTTGGGTAGATCCCTAAATTTAACGGATGTTTTATTATATGATCAAGTAGGTTGATAGTGCAAAAATACAAACCTGATCAGTTGTATCCTACCGTACAAATAAGTAAATAAATAAACAGATCATAAAACTCTATTCTTTTCTTGAGAAAAAAGGCCATGTTGTATCTAACACATAAAATTTAGGGGTGCATAGTATAACCATAGATGATTACATAAATGAATGTTTATTATAGTGGGACACTTAAATTGTGATCATTAAAGCATACATAATCACAAAGACATCAAGAAAACTTAAATTGGAGTCATGAAGCGGATCATCCCCAATTTTAAATGCAAGTGGCTAGATGCAACTGATCATCCCCACTTATGTAAGAAGACCCATTTTATTTCACTTACATATTAATGTTTTTCATCTCCAATCTCACTCTAATATTAAGAAAAATATGCATATAAAATTATATTTCAGCTAGTGTAATATTATAGAGTCACACATGGACTATAGTAGACTAATAATAATATAGTTTTTGTGTAATAGAAAATGAATCTTATGTGTGTAATAGAATCTATCACTAATAATGTATTATATCCGAGTCTACAATAGTCTATGTATGACTCTACTATTAAAATATATGTTGTATTGAAAATATGATCAGTCTACTACAGTCTATTTGTGACTCTTCTACTATGAAACAAATATTTTTAGGGTGATGTAATAGAAGAAGAGTCACAAATCATTTACCATAGTAAATTTTAGTACAATATATGTCCCTTCTACTACTATATATGATGTATTTTAAGTATGATCATCCTATTACAGTTTTTGTGTGACTATGTTTCTATCTATGCATGTGATGTAATTGAAGCAGACATTGGAATACTTTGGAAATAAGAAAATGAATGGGTCATTTCTAATGAGTGATAAAAATTAATGTTTTATTTCCATGTATGATGAGTTTCATATTCCTATGTGGGTGTGATAGGGTTGGATGATTCCAAAATTGGTTCATTTCCTTTTTTACTTATTTCATTAAATTTCCAATATACCATATGTACTGGATTTATAGTACACAGATTTGATAGTAAAATAGTTTGACAAAAAAACAATTTCTAAATTAACCAAATAGTTTAAAATTGGTTGGAAATTATGAGAAATTATACAATATATTGATAATAAAGAATCTATTTTGTTCATTAAAAAATGAAGACCAACAATTGTTTTCATCTAAATTCGAGAAAAACTAGATTATTTGCTGATCCATCCACTTTCCTAGTTTTATAAACATAATTTTACAACAAATCCTAATCATGGATAGAGAAAAAAAGAATTAAAAAAACAATAGATGACAAAAATGAACGTTTCTATCAATGTTCATTGAGGCGTAACACTGAAAATATTAAAAATTCTTGAATGGAAAATTCGACGGTCTACTATTAAATTCATTGATCTTTGATTCCAACACAATATAAAACATACATAAATAAAATTAAAAGTTATCAACCATTTACACCAAAAAAGTTTAGAAAATAAATCAAATGGTTTTCCCAACCAAATATTCATTAGAGAAATAAATAGGACACATTTATTCTAACCTAAATGTCTTGAGTTCCTGACGAAATTATGTTTTTAATTCAAGATTGAAAATGTAAAAAGAATATCTGAGAAGAAAAAACAAAAAAAATTATAGACTTTATTAGAAAATAAATTGAGTTAACATAATATATTGTGTAATAGAAAAACCATCTTGAGTCATGAGAGGGTAGTCTAAATCACCGAGATTGTAAATCCAAAAATCGGAGAAAAATATCTACAACTAGAAATTGAGGAGGAATTACGATAAGTAATTACATGTCTTAACCACCGAGGTAGAAACCATTTTTTTAAATTCTTTGAGCAGAGTAGGTCACTTTATTGAAGCATGGTGAGGTACACCACACACCTCAGTAAGGAAATATAATCCCCTATAATGGTTTAAGCGACTATATGGGAAAATGTATGTTTCCCCAATCCTCCAGCATCTACCATGGTCCTTCAGTACTAAGAATGTTCCACAGCCATAGAAGATTAGGCACAAAGATATAGTACTTCACAAGAATCCAAAAAAAATAACACAGTACTAGTAAATAGAAGATCAAAAGAAAATTTACAAATGTAAAAAAATAACTTGTTGATAGTTTATTTAAAAAAAACATTTACTATAAATATGTTCTAATTAAAATAATATAATAGACAAGAAGAAAGGTGAAATTGTAGAAAATAGGAATTAATAGGGAGACATCACCATTTCATCTTCTTAATTGTGAGGATTCATCCTCAATCACCCAAATTTTGGACATATTAATATGCCTTCTCACAACCATATTTACAAAAAAACTACAAATTCATCTAAAATGATCCATTTGTGTACTTTAGATTCATGAATAACATATTTCATTCATGGTAAAAGATCATGGTCAGAGAATCCAACATACTTGAAAAAATATTATAGAGAAAATCATCAAGGTGAGGTATTTTTCCATCATTGTTTACTTGAATGTTATATCTTCAATGTTAAAAAAACAAACGACAGATTATTTTCACTCAAACAATACCAAGACATCATAAAAGAAAACTCCATCTAAATTCCACAACTACATGTCAAAATCCATTAGTATTCAAGAAATAAAAATTTAGAGTAAGCATCAAATAATAATAATTAAATTATGATTTATGTAATTATTTAATTAAAATATTCAATCTTGGTATAGTCATATTAATATGAGCTACATTAAAAAAATGAAACAAAACATAATCTAAAGAATTCAAAAATAGTCTATAGGATTCTAATCCATGCACTTCTTTTTTAATCTTCCCCAAAATCAATTGATCTATTAACCATACGAAAGTTTCACCATCATTTTTTCCGAAAAAATAAATCCCTAGGTCACTATGCAATAGTGAATATGAAATAAATAGTGAAACTTAATGGAAACAATTAACCAATAAATTTAGAATAGGTTGATACATTTCATATAGGGTGTTACTTGTTGATTGTGGAAATAACATTCCCATATAAGACGCATCAGAATATTTTATATCAAAAGAATAATACAAAAATACATACTAATTTTTATTAATATAAAATATTATTTTTAAAAAAGAAGTTACAAGCACCAAAAGACTATTAATTATGGAATGAAATAATACCATGAATTAGAAATTGGTTTGGCTGTGTAAGAAAAAATCATGGTTATATTTTTATTTTATTATGTAGATTTAAAAAATTACCTTAATTTAATGGTGAAATAGTATCTAACCATGTATTAAGAAGTACAACAAGAATATTAGTCTGAAAATGAACATGCATATCTAAATATAATTCATATTTAGAATTAGGAACAATAATTTAAAAAACTCCTATCATTTCAAAAATCCACCTTAATTAATATAATAGTATTTCAATTTACAACAATCAAATGAATCTAGTGAATTTGAAAAATTAGTACATGTTCAATCAATCATGAAAAACACATGGAATAATTAATTATTTCATAGTGAAATGTAAATCATAAAAAACATATAATAAGTGTGCAACAACATACACCACAATCTAGCTCATGTGTATCTTACATTAATTTAGTGGTCAATAGACTTTTATACCACATTTATAAACATACAAGTTACTTAGGTTCTATTAACACATTCCATACCAAATGATAAATATCAATCTAAAAAAATAAAATATTTAAATTTAGCATGAATTTTTCTTTCTTGTGTTTGAACCCCGTGAAATGATTTATTATACTCTAAGTTATTAATAATTAAATTAATCAATATCAATTTATATAAAAATAAACAAACCCAAAAAAATTCTATAATTATCTTACCTTGTAACACATGGTATCTCTAATATGACGGTAATAAATACATTGAAAAATTAAATTATAAATTTTGGACAAACCTAATTTTTTTTATGATCCAAAAAATCATGCGTAATTAAAAAATTCTGAATAAACAATAAATATTATCAACTAAATTTATAAAACACTACATTAAAAATTAACAAAAAATAAAATGTGATTATTCTTATTCATGAAGTGCCTGAAGATTTTATATGTACCAAAAAATTTATATAAAATCAACAAAAAATAAATCGACTATCCATCATTATATGTACTAAAACAAAGCACTTCTTGAAAAACTACATAATTCAAACAGTGTGTCCAAGGGTGAATTCTTATAGAAAAACATATCTCTATGATAATTTGATATAGATCAACCACATAAAATTTTGCATTGTGTTTTGATATTACTATATTGTCACATCCTTCTTCTCTAGTTAATAATGAAGGTTGATACAACACAGACATCAATTATTCTCTACTACATACAAAACTTATTTGATTAATTGAAATTATAAAGCCAAAACATATAAAATAAGAAATAATTTTATTTCACCATGTGACATTTATTCATATATTCTAGAAAATGATTCATCTCATCTGGAATAACAATCCTATGACATTCAAATAGAATAGGTACCATACTTTTAATACAACTATAATCATGCTCATAATATTTACAATTAGGGAGTTTAATATTGATTAGAATTGTTGGAACTCCCAATATATACACATTATCAGTTGTAAGTCATACATAATAGAATTTATTTGGAACTTTCAATAATATTAATCCATTTATGATATATCTGAACTATATTTATATCATAAAATCTCATTATAAAATATAATAACACATATAAATAAAATATTTTATTAATAAAAATTATAAATACTCATACTAAAATATTATTACTCATTATAAGATAACAAGGTTGGTTGGAAATATTATATTCATATAATATTTTATTCTTTTGAAACCACTCCGTAAGAGTGGCCTCAAAATATTCTGAGATAAGGTGAAATTCAAAATAATCATTTGAGTAAAAAATGAAAAACATTCTCAGAATATATGTATTTTGGATTTCAATTGAAAATTTATTCTAATAAATTGTATTTTTATTTTTTATAGAACAATTGTATATTTATCTACAAAGAGTTTGAATCTTATAGAAAATATATTATTCTTTCTGTGATGGTTTTGAACATATTTCATCAAAACACACCTTGTCATTTCACACATATACAAAAATAAAAATGAGTAAAATAAGATTCCAAATGTGGAAATTTCCAATCAAAAAATGAAAACACACCACCTTTCAATCATCAATTAATAAATATTATCTATTATAACCATAACTTTATGATTAAAAACATATCATTCATAGTAACAAAAAAAATAAAATGAAGATACTTGTGATAAAATAAAAATATTGATACCATTTAAAATTTCTATCATGTAGAGGTATCCTTATATAGAATTAAAGATAAGATAGACTGTTTTTCTCACTAGGTTCTAGGACCAAGTTGAGGTATTTGTAGCACATGATGTTAAAACAGAGGACGTGGGAGTCGATTAGTTGATACATATGGAATATGCACCCTAAAACTCAGAGGATGCTGAATAAGAATGTTGTGCGTAGAGCGATCAAATTTTGTATGTACTGCTATGTAGATTTTGTATCTTCAACTGGTGTATGTTGAATCAATGGGTGGGAGGTGAGGCGATATAAGGGTAGCATATATCTGATTGTGTGGTAGGGGAGGTAAGACGAGGGTAGTGTTTGAACATCGACTAGGTATGTCTAATTCTATTTATGACATGAAAATAAAATGGAAACGGAGGAGGGGAGGATAAAAAGGTATAAGATAGATTTGGATGATGCACCAAAAGCTTGTGGGGGAAGGGATATGGACGTAGAAATTGAATCTTCTGATGGATGACTATAGAACCCACTTACTTCCCCCATAATGCAGCTAACACCCCCACTTGGGTGATTATATTTCTATGTCTATACCCCATATCCCCCACTATGTCTAAGTGAATTGGCCTCAACTCCATCACTTATACCATCCTCTCCCCCCAATTTTCTCCTTTATTTTCATGTCATCAACCGAATCTGACACCCCTCACTAATGGTTGGATACTGCCCCTATCTTTTCTCCCCTTCCACCTAGCCAGACGGATGCTGACCCCATTTCACCTCCCCTCCCACCTAATTATTCAACATATACCAGTTTACAATACAAAATATTCATAGTAGTATATAAAAAATATGTTCTCTTTATGCATGACTTTATTATTGTACAACCTCTATGGTTTAGGGCACTGATTTGACATGCAATAACTCATCAAATCCCACTACCTTTAGTTTATCATCCTGGCCTAAAACTTCCTCACCTTACTCATAGAATCCTTTGAGAAAAATAATCTATCTCAACTCTAATTAAATTTATAGAAACCTATGTAATCTATAAACCTTAAATGATATCATTATTTATATTTTATCAAAACTATTTTCATTTATTTTTTTATTTATAGGAATGATATGGTATTAATTATCATGATATGATTATAATAGATAATATTTATTAGTTAACGTTTGAAAGGTGTATTTTTTCATTTTTTTATTGTAATTTTCATTGATTGGAATTTTATTTTTCTAATTTTAATTTATGTATGCGTGTGTAATGAATAGGGGTGTTCTGATGCAATGTGTTCAAAACTATCACACCAAGAATAATATCTTGTCTACAAGATTCAAAAACTATTTATATACAAATACCATTATGCTATCAAAAAATAAAATTATATTTTTAGAATAAAATTTCAATGAAAATCACAAATTCATATATTCTATGAATATTTTGCATTTTTGAAAATCATGGTCATTCTGAATTGGCCCTTATCTTAGAATATTTTGAGTATACACTTATTGAGTGGTTTCAAGAGAATAAAATATTGTATAAATATAAATTTCCAACAAGTACTGTAAGTCCAGAATTTTTAGTGATATTTATATGAGAATGAGTTCTTACAATTTTCATTAATGACATATATAATGTATATGGGTTATTATATTTTATAATTACTTTTTTTGATTTACATATAATCCAACAATATCATAAATGGATTACTATTCATAAATTTTCCAAATAAATGATGTCACAGACATCTTAATACCGATAATGTGTCCATAGTGGCAGTTTGGGTGATGCTCGTGAATATTGGAATCCACGCTTGAATATAATCCCAAGAATATTCTAGTTTCATTAAAAGTATGGTACTTATTCTATTTGATATTCACAGGATCATTATTACAGACAAGATTAAATATTTTTTTGAATTCTTGAATAAATGTCACATGGAATTAGATAATTAAGTCCTTTTTTATATGCTTACATTTTATAAATTGAATTACTAAAATAAATTAACTTTTTTATATCTAATAGAAAATACATAAATTTTAGCTATATCATATGAAATTATTAACTATATAAGAAATATGTTACATTTTACTTATATCAGAACATGATTCACAATTTGATTATTCCAATATATATTGGACCATCATGGATAAATGTTTTCATAGAATACAAATCCCTTGGAAACAATAAGTGAATGATGTAGTTTTGGATAAAGTGGTTTTTTTAGTGCATAAATGGTGAAAAAATAATTTTTTTTATTTTATATAAATTTCATGGTACATGTAAAATATTCAAGTAATTATTGAGTAAGAATAATCACATTTTATTTTATGTTAATTTTTTATGTTTTCTTTTACAAATACCAAGGATAAAATCTATTTTCAAATAATTAATTATTAGTTATGAATGATTGGCTTGATCATAAACTAAATTAGTTTCATCCCACTTTTATGATTTTGTTATTCATGGCCCTCATTGAGACCATATAAGAGATACCATGTGTTACATAGTAAACCCTCTCTAGATTTTTTTGTTTATTTTTATATAACTTAATATAGATTACTTTATTTTTTAATTAATTAGACAATAATAAAGTATTTACTGGGGTTCAAACATGATAAAAAGAATTCCAACTAAATTTTAATATTTTATTATTTAGATCGATATTTATCACATGTTATGGAATGTGGTGATAGACCCAAAGTCATTTGTAATTTTAGAAATATGATATTAAAGTCTACTAATACTAAATTAATGTGAGATACACATGAGTTTGATTTTAGTGCATTTTATTGCACACTTATTTTATGTTTTTAGGATGTAAATATTAATATTAATCATTTAAATAATTCTTGTCTTTTTTAGGTTTGCATTAACATTTAATAATTTTAAAATTCCACCAGATTCATTCAATTTTTGTTAAATGATATAGTTTTATATTAGATGAAGTGGTTTTTCCTATTTATATGAGTTTATTAAATTATTTCATATTCTTATTCATATGAATTATATTTTTATGTGAATGTTAATTTGTAGATTTACATTTTGTTTTACCTTTTAATATATTTTCTGATGTAATTCCACCATTAAATCAAGGTAATTTTTTTTATCTAAATAACAAAATAAAAAATTAAACAGGGTGTTTTCTTATGAATCCAATAGAATTTTTAATTGATGGTACCATGTCATTACACCCTTAATATATATTTTTTATGGAATATGTGAAATCATTTTCAAGAACAAACTTTTATAGTAATATAAATTAGTATTTTTATATTATATTTTGGATATAAAATATTTTATTTTGTGTCATATGAGCATGTTTTTCCCCACACTCAATGATTATCTCCCAATATTTTATGTAACATACTCCGCTTAATTTATTTGTAAATTACTACCATTAAGTTTTACTATTTATTTTATATTTAGTAGAGTTTAGTGAACTTTTCCTTACTTTTGTAGAAAAAACATTCTAGAGAAACTTTTTTCTGGTTAATAGTTATTGTGATATTTGGAAAGATAAATAAATGACATTTATTGAAAACCTGTGAACTATGTTCAGATTCTTTAGTTTCTCTTTTGTTTATTTTTTTTAAGTTCCACATATGCATATGATATGATAAGGCCTGATTATTATATATAAAATATTATCTAAAGCATTGATTTTTTATTATTATTTAATGTTTATTTCATTAATATGAATGGATTATTACATGTGTCTTTAGTATTTATATGGGGAGCGATTTTATGATATATCGCTATGGTTTGAGTTATAGTGACCAATGATTTGTTTTTTAACATTAAATATAGAACATTCAAGTAAAAAATTAGTGTGACCTTACCTCTTCATTGTTGGAATCTCTAATATTTTATAGTTAATTAAATATAGTTTTCATGAATATGAAGTACCCAAATAGATTAATTAATATGAAGTTTTATTTTTTATAAATATGTATTTGAGAAGGAAAATCAATGTATGATGAAGGTGGGTGATGGGATAGGAATCCACATAATTAGGAAGCTAAAAAGGTGATGGATTATAAGGAAGTCTTCTTTGCCTCAACTTTTCTTCTATATTTTTCTGTTACTTTCTTTATATTGGAACTTATTTAAGTTAAATATTTTTTTAAATACAATTTTGACAAGTGATTTTTTTTTTACATTTTTAAATTTTTATTTAAGATTCTATTTACTAGTGATATGTTCTATTTTTTGGATTCTGGTGAAGAACTGTATCATAGGGACTTCTATTCTGTGAAGTGAAACATGATTAGGAATCATAGGACTATGGTTTAATGCCATAGGATTAGGGAAACATACCATTTTTTCATATAGTCAGTTAAAAAATTATATAGGATTGTAGTTCTTCACTGAGGCATGTGGATTACCTCACAATGCTTCAATAAAGAAACATATTCAGCTCAGGGAATTTAGAAGAAGAATGGGTGGTTATATTAGTGATCATGTCTTGTAACTAAAAATCCTAAGGCCTTATAAATTTATATTTTTATATGCTTTTCTCTAATTTTGAACATTCCAAGAAAAGTGATTTGGATATGCTACCATGACTCAAGATGGTTTTTATTTTTATCAAAATCTTATCTTAATTAATTTTATTTTATAAAAAATTCTATAGTATTTTACTTTTTTCTTCGTAGATATTCATTGTACATTTTCAATATTGAAATGAAACCTTAGTTTCATCAGGCACTCAGGACATTTAGGTTTGAATATGTGAGTCCTATTTCTTTATCTTATTCTTGTTTGATTGGGATAACCTTCTGATTTATTTTTCCAACCTTTTTTGATTAAATGGTTAATAGATTTTAATTATATTTATGTTTGTTTTATGTGGTATTGGATTCATAGAGAAATGAATTTAATAATATAACTTTGGATCTACCAATCAAAAGGTATAATAATTTTTGTGTTTCACCTCAATAAAATTTTACAACATCAGACATGTTATTGTCAAAAAAACTTATTTTTGGTCAAATTAGGATGAAAAAACTGGTTGGTGTTCATTTTTTGATAACCAAACTGGAAGGTTTATCATCAATATATTATCAAATTACTTATCATTTGCAACAATTTTTAAACTAGTTAGTTAATTGTTAAACTTATTTATTGTGAAACCATTTTTTTCAGGATACTTTAATATAGATCTATTCTACTTTTTATGTTGGAATATTTATTAAATAAGTAAACAAGAAATAAACCTATCTTGGAATTAGCCAACCCCTGTCACACAAATATTGGAATATGAAACTAATCATACTTGTAAATGAACCTTCAATTTTACACACATTAGAAATTACCCCTAACTTTTCTTTCTCTCAATGTAATCCAATGTATACTATAATTACAACTACTATAGGAAAACATCAATTTAGTGGTGTTTTAAAAAAAACCACTTTGAAATAGTAGTGGTTTTTTAAAACCATCGTGAAATAGATGGAAAAAAATAAAACAATATATATTTATTAATTATTAATTATTATTTACTATTAAATCTATTATATAGTTTATTAATTATAATTATAATTAATTATAATATATTAATTAATAAATATTTATAATTATTAGTTAATAAGAACATGAAACTTAAAACAAATCTACAAAAAAATGAAAAAAAGACATTGGTATCAAATAACCATAAATTTCCATTCGAGAGTCCGTTTCATATCAACAACTAGTGAAATTGAAGCTTATGAAATAAGATAAAACCACCTGATATTTATATCATGTGATAATGAAAGGAATACAAAATATTATAGTTTCAAAAAATTCATAAATCAAACTCAAAATTTAAACGACCATAACTTTTTAACCGGGTGTCCGTTTGGCCTCTACCACATATAAAATTGAAGCTTGCGATGAGGTCTACAACATAGAGGGACTTTGACTAAGTTCAAAGAGATATATCTAGTTTCTAATCCACATAAATTCTCAGAAGGCCTCCAAAAATTGAGTTTTTTGTCACCGACCTCGGTTTCTTAAAACTCAGATGACTATAAATTCTGATTCGACTATCCGTTTGACATGTACCATATATCATAAAGAATCTCAATTCATGAGCTCCAATTTGATAGGTTGTAGAGCTGAAACAGACTCTCAGATAAGAAGTTATGGTCATTTCAAGGCTTTTAGGGGTTTTAGGGTTTTCTAAGTTTCTCTACATTTTTATGTGTTTTAAGGGTACCATAATTTTTTATTTATTATTTATTTGTTATTGATTAATTATTTATTGACTATTTATTAATTATTAATTATTAATTATTTATTATTTTATTATTTTATTATTTTATTATTTTATTATTTTATTATTTTATTATTTTATTTTTATAATTTTATAATTTTATTATTTTATTTATCATAATTTTACTATTTATTTATTTACTATTATTTATTTATTATTTATTAATTATTGATTTCTTATTCATTGATTTATTATTTTTTTTTATTATTATATATTTATTATTATATATTTAATATTTATTAATTATTATTTAATATTTAATATTTAATATTTAATATTTTATTATTTTATTATTTAAATTTTTTTTTGAAATTTTATTATTTTATTAGTTAATTTTCGTAATTTTATTATATATATATATATTTATTAATATTTATTTGTTTATTAATATTTATTATTTATATCTATTTGTTATGTATTGTTTGTTTTTTCAATTAATATATTTAATTATTTTAAATTCTGTTTATTCACCACATGAAGAGCCGGCTTGATTGATAAAGTCTTTGGAGGATATGCAAGAGGTAAGGGGTTTAAATCTCTACCAACGTAGAATTTCTGTATATGGCACATGCATGTGCATGCTAATAAATAGTAAAATTAAATAATAAATAAATAATAAATAATAAATAAATAATAAAATAATAAATATTTAAATAAATAAATAAATAATAAAATTATGAAAATAAAATAACAAAATAACAAAATAAATTAACAAATCTTTAAAAAAATAAAAAATTAGAAAAATTAAAAAAAATTAAAAACTGCTTCAAAAAAAACGCTGTTAAATCATTCTACATCGGTTTTGATTTTTTTTTTATTTATTATCGACACCCGATTTAGTAGTGTTTTTCCAAAACTGTTTCAAAAAGATTTATCGGTGCTTTAAACTGCCCTTAAACTCAAATTTTGGCATAATGAACACATACACATATACTATCATAGTCACATAAAAATTGCTGTTGACTGATCCTACTTTAAATAAATCATATATCATCATAGAAGATTCACCCAAACTATAGTAGACTATAATATGGTATATTATTTGTGAATCAGCTACTATTACATCACACACACATAGGTCTGTGTAACAACAACAAAGGCACACACATTGTAGTAAGTTGATCATACTTTCAATAAATCATATATTGAAATAGCAAAGTCACACACAATTAGTTGCTATTTAACACAAACTATATTGTGATTAGTCTGCTAGAGTCTGTGTGAGAATAGATGTTATTACACTGACTGATAGATTATTTTATATGCATCATCTTCTTACTACCCGTGTGATATTGGAGACGGACCACACTCATCTAGATGTTTAAGAAATGGTGAATTCTTACTTGAGTGGGGATGATCAACTGCTTCTAGCCACCTGAATCCAAAATTGGGTATGACCTACTTTAGGCCTCCAATTTAAGTGTTCTTGATGTGTATTGTGAGTATTCAGACTTTAATGTTCACAATGTATATATTCTAAAATAATACTTTCATCTATGGTATTATCTAGAGGTTTATTATACTCTACATGATTTTATGTATTGGAGACCAAATGACCTTTTCCCCACAAAATAAAGAAGATACTTTTATGATTTATTTATTTTTTTACTTATTTGTATGGTAGGATCCAGCACATTGAGTTCAAATTTTTGGACCATCGATCAACCTGCTAAAAGTATACAACATTAGATGAATTTTTAGATCTACCCAACCAAAATATCTTTTATATGTATATATATATACATTCTCTATTTGTTATATATTTCCTCAGTTTATTTGGTGACTATTTATTAATAAATATTGATGTGTACAAGTATAGATCAATATTTTTATTATAGATTTATCACACCAAAATATTTTTGATATTCTATTTATCTTAAATTTTTTTTCAAAAAAAAGTTCATTAGTTATTTTGTTTTTATTTATATATTCATTATATCATAAAATTGATTTTTATAAACATTATAAAATTCATTTTATTTAAATACATAATCATGATTATGAATCATTAATCAGTGGTTTAAGATATTTAATATGTATTTGAAGAGAATGTTTTTATTCTTTTGAATAAGTGGTTCCATGGATGGTGGTCCACTTTTAAATTAGATTTTCATACAGACCAAGATTTAAATGATGTAAAAATTTCATTAAAGTTGTTTTCCATAGACTATGATCTTTTTATACTTGAATCACATTATTATTCTATAACAAGGGGAATTATTTATTTTTTCTTGTTTATTTATCATGAAAATGATTACAATTTTGGATTCAATAAAATAATTTTTTCATCATGATTGGCTACATTATTTTTCTATGTATCATGGAGTATGTTGAATTTAATGGTGTTCAATTATTCACATAAGGATGAAGTGGAATGATCCTTAGTGAATTTGAGATACAACATTGAATGGTGATAAATTTTGAGTCCTTTATATTTAAAAAAAATTAGATGGATTTATCATATCCTTTCTTCTATATGATTTGGAATTATTATTTATTTGAATTAATTACAATAAAAATTGATTTAATAATGATTATTTTCATTGATATCAATATAAAATTGGTTTATTTAAATTTTCATGGAAAGGTTTCGGAATAGATGAACCCTGATGGAATTACAACACTACTTCTTCTAGGATTTCAATGTCACATAAATTTCAATGTTATAATATCTTTGTGTTGATTCTATGTTTCAATATACATGTAAATAAATTAGGAAAAGCGAGTGTATATTCTAAGGACTCTTATATTTTTAGTTGTAGATACATTCAAGAAGGTTTAACTTTTACTGGTTGGATATATAATGTAATGATTTTTTCAATGTAATGCTTTGAAATATATCTAATTATATTTCTGAAGCTGGATACTATGACAACATGAGATTTTGAGGCTCGATGATCTTGGTATTGATATATCAATAATATTAAATATATTATAACATGTGCATGTAGTGTTCTTGATATAGTGAAATAACTCCCAAACAGAGACTAGAATGAGAAATCTGAGTCTTTTGTTGAGTCCGAAACACCAGCTCTATATAGTGACCCATGCTTAACATACATGGATACTACACCAATTTAGATGAATATTCATCACATTAAAAAATTACATGCCTGAGTACCGTAATTATTTAGTGTCTTTGGAAACTTGGAACACATTATTCTAATTTGGTGAAAGATCTTCAACACCACCCTTAAAGATTTTCTACTTTAGTCATCTAACTTAAAAAATTTCTTCATAACATGGGTAAAGTAAACATAAGAAAGGGGTGATATCAAAAAATCAGTAAGGATATATAAAGGAAATATGTAAGAATATCATGAACCGAAGGGTCTGAGAACATGAGAATAACATTTTAATATCATACCCTACATATTAAAGATCAGGAACATGAGACATGGAATACATATTAGTAGTTCATAATACATGAGTTATAAGGGAATAAAGGGCATAATATGTGAAAGCCTAACATAGGAATAATACATGTAATTGTGGAAGATACATAATCATATAAAATGAATTCCATAATAGTCAAGGCATCAGTGCCAAGGCTATATTAGTAGTATGGTTTCACTCCCCATGTCATCTTGGTAGTCATGGTTTACTCCAATGACCATCTTAGTAGTCAAAGGTTACTTCCATGACCATATTAGGGAACAAATTACTTTACTGAACCCAGTTCAATCCCTATTCCATCCATTTCAATATCATGAGATATAAATATTTACCCAACTCATTGGAGGGAGATATAGGTCCCACCCATCTCATAATAAAGTCATACATACATGTTCCATATGATCATAACAATCATATCATAACACATGAAATTAAATGGGAATCATAGACATGTAATCATATCATAACCTTTGGAAAAGGAAACACATTTCATAATAAATTCATCAAAGCATAACCCATGAAAAGAAGTGGGTTTGGTAAGTATATAACCCATCAAAATGGAAATGGGTTTCATGAACATATAACCTGTGAATGATAAATGTGTTTCATAAACATATATCATATGGAAGATAAATGAGTTTCATAAACATATAAACCATAAAAGAAAAATGAGTTTCATAAACATCATTCCATAAAAAAAATATACCATTTATAAAAATAATACGAATGATACATTTTGGTAATTTCCCAGAAAGGAAAGAGTAACATCAATGAGTTTCATATTAGATAGAAAATAATTTTTAAATATATTTTAAAACCATTTCATGAGAAAAATATCCTTTATTATTGGAAAATGATCATTAAAACATAAAACATTTTGAAAACCATTTTATTTTAAAATACTTTAAATTTTTTTAAAGATGTCTTGAAACCATTTTGAAAACCATTTTACTTGAAAACATATAAAACAACCTTAAAAACATTTTAAAAACATTTTCCCTTGATAACTTATTAAAGAAGCAAGAAAACATTTTTGAAAAACATTTTCTTATAAAATAATTTAAAAACTTATAAAATATACTTGAAATTTTTTTGAAAACCTTCTGAAAACCTTTTTCCTTGAAAACTTATACAAGAGGCTTGAAATCATTTTGAAAAACATTTTCCTTTAAATCAGGTAACTTCTTTTGATTTGAGGCAATGGCTTACTTGGAAAGACTACTGCCCAAAGTGAGTCTTCTAGGAGTAAGAGAGGGATTTGGAGACATAATAGGAGAAGAGGTTGGAATAGCCAAGGGCTTGGGAGGTGTTGGTAAGGGGTATAGGTGGGGGCCTATTATAAGAGGGAGGAGGGTCACTTTTTGAAAGTCTTGAAATGTTACATTATTATAAAATGGTTTTCAGATTTTAAAGGTCCCACAATAAAATATTTTGAGGATAAGGTGATAAGGGTTAAAAATACACCAATCCAATAGGTTTTCGACTAGTTTATGTCTTAGAGTTTACCTTATCATTTCATTTTATTTAAATCGTTCATTAATGAGGTAACCACTACATCATCATGGTGTCATAAATACATTTATATAATTAATGTATAAAAATAATAAAAAAACACCATGATGTAGGAAATATTTTAAGATTTCCAATGACTATTTATAGTCTAAGGTATCATTTATGTACAAAAAATTAAAATTGTTTTACTTAGGATATACAAAGCATTGTTATATTTCTCTTCTTTTTAAAAAATAATGTCATAAATTTCACTATAACACCCATGTGACTCCATAGGCCCTCAAGATCACTAAAAAGCATTCCATGGTTGGACATGACTAGAAAAACAGGATTTCACACATGTTGGGGTCATTTTATATTATTATTATATTATTTTATTACCCTTAACTACCCAATTACAAATTAATCACGATAATTAAAGAAAATTACCGTAGTTAATATTTATAATGTCCAAAAACAAAAGATTCTTAATTACATAATTTGGACCTTATGATTCCAAATATGAAATCCATTTTACCAAATTCCTAACATAGAAATATCAATAATTAATTTAAAAATAAATCTTGTTGTCAAAATAAATAGCGTTTTTTAAGAAACAATATATATCAAAAGATTGACAATTGTTTATATATAATTTAAAAGTGAAATTAATTCTAATGAAAACCAATGGATTAAATGGTAAAAATATATTCTAATTATACTTTAAAAAAAATTAAAAATATTACCTAACCATATAATTAAATTAGATGAAAAAGCAGTTTTAAAGTAAAATGCAGTATTTTTCACTATTCATTAAAAAATAAACATTGTCAGAAAAATACCAAATATTTATCCAAAGTAAATTTCAATGTCCCAATTCTTAATAATAATTAGATTTTTTCAAATAGAGCTTATAAAATTGTAAAAATTTATATTTAAATATGGTTTTCCATCAAAAGGCGGTAAAACAATCTTTTAATAATATTAGAGTATTATATGCTTAAGATTGGATTTATTCTCATTTTAAGCCTCTAAAACACTATCTAATTCATAAATATACATAGATATGAAAATCTATTATTTGTTACTTACTTGGGATATTACATCATTCCCCCCTTTAGGAAATTGCGTCCCCGCAATTTATTTACTTATCGAATAAATGAGTGTATTTATCCATCATTGCATTTTCTGATTCCCATGTTGCATCTTTAACTAAATGTTTTTTCCATAGAACGTTTACTTGATGAATCACCTTATTCTGCAACACTTTCTCCCTGTGGTCAAGAATCTGGACTGGTTGTTCCTCATAAGATAGATTCTCTTCCAACTGAACTACCTCAGGACTCAAAACATGAGATAGATCCAGCATGAACTTCCTTAACATTGAAAAATGAAAAACATTATGTACTAGAGATAAACTCGGAGGTAAAGCCAATCAGTATGAAACTGATCCAACTCTCTTCATAATTTCATACGATCTAATGAACATTGTACTTATCTTTCCTTTCTTACAAAATCACATCACACATTTCCATGGTGAAACATTGAGAAAGACATGATCGCATACCTCAAAAGAGAGATCCTTCCTCCTGTTATCCGCATAACTTTTCTGCCTTCTCTGAGCTGTTCTCATGTGTTTCATTATCAGCTAAACTTTTTATACCAACTTTCTACCAATTCTGGTCCCATCAACTTCCTTTCACCCACTTCATCCCAAAAAGCTAGAGTTCGACACTGCTTCCCATATAATGCCTCAAATGGTGCCATATGTATACTGGAATGAAAATTGTTATTATAAGAAAACTCAACCAATGAAAAATGTTGGTCCCAAATTCCCTAAAAATCCATCAAACAAGTACATACCATATCCTCCAATGTCTGAATTATTCGTTCTGAATTACCATCTGATTGAGGATGGAAAGCTGTTCTAAAATTTAATTCAGTACCCAACGACTTCTGATGGCCTTCCCAAAAGCTAGAAGTGAACCTAGGTTCATGATCAAATAGAATGGAGATGGGAAATCCGTGTAACCTGACTTTCTCATTAATATACAATTGAGAAAGTTGATCTTGGGAAAATGTATCCTGTATAGCAAGGAAATGAGAATATTTAGTCAAGCGATCAACAATAACCTAGATTGCATTATTACCTCGAGGTTTCTTCGGTAATCCCATAATGAATTCCATAATTATATTCTCCCATTTCCACTCAGGCACTGGTAAAGGCTGAAGCATCCCTTTCGATAACTTTCACTCTTCTTTAACCTGTTGACAAGTCAAACACTTCACAGTAAAATTAGCAACATCTCTTTTCATTCCATCCCACCAGTAATACTTTCGATGATCTCTGTACATCTTAGTACTTCCTAGATTAACTGAAAATGGAGAACTATGAGCTTCACATAATGACTCTCTCTTCAACTTTGAATCACAAGGCACACACAATCTCTTCCCAAATCGCAAAACACAATAATTATAAATGTTGAATTCAAGTAACATACCCTTCTGAACCAGCTCTACCGTTTTATGCAACTCACTGTCTTGATTCTGTGCTTGCTTAATTCAATCTGATAGAGAATATTTCACTGATACCTAAAACGAAATAGAAAAATTTCCTACACCAACAAGTACCAAACCAAAATTCATCAAATCCTTAATGAAAGGATCACATTCCAAATGTAACATGGTTAATAAATCATTACATTTTTGACTCAATTCATCTGCCACTTTATTTGCTTTTCCTGGGTGGTACTGAATTGTAAAATCATAATCCTTGATTAATTGTAGTCATATCCTCTCTCTCATGTTCAATTATTTCAGAGTGAATATATACTTTTAACATTTGTGATCAGTATATATTTCACACTTTACACCAAAAAAATGATGTCTCCAAATTATTAAAGCTAAAACAACCCCAGCTATTTCCAAATCATGTGTAGGGTAATTTATCTCCTGAGTATTCAACTGAAGTGAAGCATAAGAAATTACCTAATAATTTTGCATTAGGACGCAACCAAGTCCTTTCAATGAATCATCAATGTAGAAGACAAACTCACCATTCCTGGAAGGTAGTGCCAATACTGGAGCATTCACTAATCTTTTTTTTCAATTCCTAAAAACAATCATCACATTCTTTTGATCAGATGAACGTAAAACCTTTCTGAGTTAGCTTAGTAAATGTCTTGGACAACCATGAAAAAGTTTTAACAAACCTTAGGTAATATCCTACCAAAACAAGAAAACTACGAATCTCGGTTACATTTGTGGGTCTTGGCCATTCTTAAACAACCTTTGTTTTTGCATGATCAACAGTTATTCCATATTTAGAAACAATGTGACCAAGGAAAGAAATTTGTTGCAACCAAAACACACACTTTCAGAATTTACCTTACATTTTATTTTCTTTTATGGTTTGAAAAATAACCCCTAATGACTTTCATGCTCCTCTTTACTTTTAGAAAACACCAAAATATCATCAATGAAAACAACCACAAACTTATCCACGAACTCATGGAAAATTATATTCATAAGTTCCATGAATATATCAGGTGTATTGGTTAACCCAAAAGGCATAACTAAAAATTAATAATGGGCATATCTTGTACGAAACACAGTCTTGGGAATATCATCTTCCATTACCTTCAACTGATGGTACCCCGATCTCAATTAAATCTTTGAAAAATACTGATCTCTCTAGAGCTAATCAAAAAAATCATCAATATGAGGAAAATGATATTTGTTCTTAACAGTGATGTTATTCAAGGCTCTATAATAAATGCAAAGTTTCATTGAACTATCTTTCCTTTTAAAAAATAATACAAGATCACCCCATGCTGACGTGATAGGTCGAATGAAACCTTTATCTAATAAATCTTTTAATTGTTTCTTCAACTCTAAAAGTTCAATTTGAGCCCTTCGATATGGTGGTTTTGAAATTGGCTTAGCATTAGGAACTAAGTCAATAATAAATTCAACTTCCTAATCTTGTATTATTTCAAGAATCTCATTAGAAAAAACATTAGGATACTTATTTACCACTGGCACATCTTTATTCTAAACGGTTCCTTTGTTTTCAACAATATGTTCAAGGTAACATTCATTTCTCTATTTTACATGTTTCTCATCCTCTTGATATGTTATCAATAGTAAGGGTTCATTCTTGTACACAAACTGAAAGTATTTTTGAAAAGAAACTTCTTTAGCTCTACAATCATTCTTAGCATGGTAAACAGAGATCCAATCCATACCCAAGATAACATCAAACTCTAATATAGGTAAAACAATAAGGTTTTAAATTAGGTTCTTTACACGAATAAGGATAGGAAGATTCTTATAAATTAATTTCCCATCAACATTTCCCCAGGTGTTTTTACCACAAGTTCAGGAGTCATTTCTTGAAATGGAATTCCCAAATTACAAGAAAATTTTTCAGAGATGAAATAATGTGTAGACCCTGAATCAAACAACGTATTGGCATAATCTGAAAAAACAAAGTACCTGATACCACTTCATTTGATGTACCAACATCTACTGAAGTAGTTTCAAAGGATTTCACCACACCTTTTTACTTGTAGTTAGACCAGTTCCCATCCTTCAAGATCTTTTTCGGACACTCATTTTCATAATAAACCATCTCATTGCACTTGAAATATTTCATTAACTGTAAATAAAATTTGGTCTTACCATTACCCTGATCTTTTCCAGTGAAATCATGAGCCTTATGTCCCATCTTACCGCATCAGAAGCAATTTCCATAATTCAAAAGTCATTCCCTAGCATGAATTTTACCATATTAATCACAAACTATAAACATAGTTTTCTTACTATAAAATCTTTTTGAAGGATTCTTCCCTTTCTCCTACCACCTCGGTCTCTGCTTCTGTTAGTTTTCATAGAACAATTGCTCATCGGAAAACTCCATTTCCACCTTATGAGAACATTGAACAAGCTTTTCATAACTTTTGAACTCACGAGAAGCTAATTACATTCGATTTTTTATCTTTAATCCTAAGTAAAAACGATTGATTTTACTATCAAGGTCTCAGATGAAATTTGGAGAATACCTTTCCATTCGAGATAACTTTTCTTCATAAGAATCCACTGAGTCATCCCCTTGCCACAATTCCACGAATTTTTTTCCATCCTATGTTGAACATCCCTAGGAAAATATTTCTCAAGAAATATACCTTTGAATTCACCCCAATCAAGAGCATCACTCTCATAAGTGTTGCTGATATTTTTATCCATCTACCACCACTGATCTGCTTCACCCTCCAAATGGAAAACATCAAGACTAACCTTTTGATTGTCTGAACACCCCATGATAATAAAAATATTCTCTAGTCCTTTAATCCACCCTTCAGCTAGCACAGGGTCAGATGATCCTCTAAATGATGGGGGATGTTTCCTCATGAAATGTTCCACCACTGACATGTTCCTCTGCGGTTGATCTCGCTGATCTCATGCATGGATACCACCACCATTTATCACTTGAGTAAACTGCGCCATTAGTGAAAAAACAAACTATTCAGTTCCAATTCTGACCATCTCAGGATGCTGATTTGAAAAGTCATTTCCTTATGTATGTCTTCCTAGCACTGCTTCCCTATTTCCTCTACATAAAACCATTCTGAACAAACATGACTTAGATGAAGAAACATGGTAATCTTCAAATTCTATATCATTTCAATTTGACCATAATGTTTAAAAAATATATATATATTTGGATAATCATTAATAGAATTATAACTCTTAATGTTATCTAAACCGACCTCTGATATGAACTATAAGGCCCCAATCTTAAACATTACTTAATCTTGGGTTATTTCAAGAATTAACCTTGAGGATCTTTTCAGGTTTAAAGTTTTAGAGAATTAGATCATAAATCATGAATTACATTCCACATTTAAACAAGGTGGTTACATCCAAGACAGTATTAATTTTTTCCACCAAAGGAAACATATTTAAAATAAAACATGGTTTCTTTCTTGACACTTCCTCGACACTATCATAACACCATGTACTTTTCCCTTGACCTGTGAAAAACATTTCAAAAACATGGGATGAGCATAAAAAGCTCAGTAAGGGATATAAAAATATAGAAATAAAACATTATTCCATATATATATAAGAATCAATTAAATCATACTTTACTCATAAAACATAAGCACTTTAACATACTTCATTAAATCATAAGATTTATGAATAACTCATATAAATAATAATACATAAAGGTAAATTTTGGCATTCATATCATTCTTACATAGGGAGTAACCCTCATGGTTACGTTTGGAATAGCCATCACAGAATATTCCCTAAATATCTTTGTAGAAACCTTGGCATGTAACTCCTTCACGTTACCCAATGAATTGGAGAGCTATCTCGGGCTCACCCACCATATGTTTATCATGGAACCACCCGACTTCATAAATAATTCCCAAAAACAATAAAATAATTATATCATATAAAACATGCATAAAAGAAACATAACATTTCCACATTTCAATCACATGATATAAATAGAACACATTGATATAATCAAAACATTATCAAAACCCTTTTCAATAAAAAAATAAAATAAAAGTAAACCATGGTATTTATTTTTCATTTTAAAATTTTATGGCTTGTAGAGGAAGCCGAAACTCAAATAATGGTCATGACGGCGGAGAAGTCATTGTCGCCGCATACATAAGACAAAAACAATCATTTTGACATTTAGTAAAACACTTTGTATAAAAATATTCCTTTTTAATTAAATTAAAATTTTGAAGGGTTTATTATACAACAAATAAAAGAAGGTCATATATAAATTGATGTATGCCTTAACGAAAGGAGATTGAGACGAAGTCCGTTACCTCAAGTTCGTCTTGTCTTGTTCATTTCATTATATTCCTGAATAATAAACATTGGTCAATTTATAATTTCTTAAGGACTTACTTTAATGATTATTGTAAAATTCATATCACATATTATCATTTTATAATAATTAGATAATTATGTGAGTTCATATTATACTTTTTGTCGATGTTCGGTACATTAGTAAAAAATAAACTTGTTTGAAGAGAATTGTCCATGTAGTTATAAGTACATCATCTCCTGAATGTTTTTAATTATTTAAATGTCATATATATCAAGTATATATGTATTTAATAATATTCCATAATGTTTGGAGATATTAAATGACATGCACCATTCATGGAGACTGTAGGTCGTACGTACGCTTGAAAGTTACTTTCATTTCATTGTCATATTAAAGGAATTAAAACTAAATGAGACATATATATATTATAATTCATATTAATATATATGTTATAAAGGTAACACATGTTCATTAATTACATTATTTAAAAATTCCATGTTTGGCATGAACGGGTCACATTACTTGAGGGGGCGGTAGTCCGCACTTCCCCATATTAAATTATCGAATTTTCACAACATGCAAAGCTTAAAGGTATGTTTTAAATATTAAATACAGAAGAATAGAGAGTACATAAATATAATATATATCATATATAAATATAGTTCCATCATAATGGAGACCATGAATGTTTTTAAAAGAATATTTAACAATCATCGTTTTCTGAGGCAGTAATTCACCACCCACAGAAAGAGTATGTTCTTTAACCATTTGACGGAGGTGTGTGTAAGTGTAAATAAAATCCTTTTCATAACAACATCCTACTATATTGAGTATAATTTTTTTGTTATAAAATCAAATAATAATAATTTTATGGTGAGTGAATAAGGAAAATACAACAAAGTATTTTGAGAGAAGGTGTTACCTCTAAATCGGGAAACTTTTTTTGATTTGTGGCAAAGGCTTACTTGGAAAGACTTATTCCCAAAGTGAGGCTTCTAGGAGTACAATAGGGATTTGGAGAGATAATATGAGCAGAGTTTTGATGATCCAAGGGCTTGAGAGGTGTGGGTAAGTGGGTAGAAGTGGGAGCCTTTAATAACATGGAGGAGTGTCACTTTTGGAAAGTATTGATATGTTACTTTATTATAAAATGATTTTATAATTTTAAATGTCCCAAAATGATATATTTTTAGAAAAAGGTGATAACGGTTCTAAATAAACCCATCCAATAGTTTTTTTACAATTTTATGTCTTAAATTTTACCTTATCTTTTTATTTTATTTAAATCGTTCATTAATGAGGTAATCACTGCATCATCATGGTGTCATAAATAAATTTATTTATTTTATGTCTAAAAATTATAAAAAAAAATACCATGATGTATGAAATATTTTTATATTGCTAATGACTATTTATAGTCTAAGATATCATTTATGTAAACAAAATTAAATTTTTTTTACTTAGGATATACAACCTTTGTTATACTTCTCTTCATTTTAAAAAAATAATGTCATAAATGTCACTATTACACCCATGTGACTCCATGGGCCCTCAAGTTAGGTAAAAATATTCCCATGGTCGGTAATGACTCAAAAAAGAGGATTTGGACACATGTTGGGGTCATTTTATATTATTATGATATTATTTTATTACTCTTAACTACCTGATTACTAATTAATCATGATAATTAAAGATAATTATCGTCGCTACAATTCATAATGTCCAAAAAAAAATCTTAATTACATAATTTGGACCTTATGATTCCAAATATGGAATCCATTTTACCAAATTCCAAACACAGAAATTGCATTAATTAATTTAAAAATAATTCCCGTTGTCAAAACAAATAGCGTGTTTTTAAGAAACAATATCTATCAAAAGATTAACAATTGTTTATGTCCAATTTCGAAGTGAAATTAATTTTCATGACCACCATTGGATTAAATGGTAAAAATATATTCTGATTAAACTTTAAGAAAAATTAAAATGACAATATAACCATATAATTAAATTATATGGAAAATAATTTTTGAAGTAAAATATAGTATTTTCACTATTCATTAAAAAATGAACATTGTTAGTAAAATACCCAAAATTTATCCAAAGTAAATTTCAATGTCCCAATTATAAATAATAAATTTATTTTGAAAAATATAGCTTATTAAATTGTCAAAAGTTAGATTTAAAAAAAATTCCATCAAAAGGATTTAAAACAATCTTTTAAAAATATTAGAGTATTCTATGCTTAAGATTAGATTTATTCTCATTTTAAGCCTCTAAAACACTATATAATTCATAAATAGACATAGATATAAAAATATATTATTCTTTAATTACTCGGATGTTAGAAAATATCAGTCTATATGAGAATTGAACCAAGTCCCCCTAAATAAGAATCAATATAGATGATGAACATGACATTTCTTGAAGGCAAGGAAAACTAGAGCATTCCCCAATATCTATATTAGTTCCTGACTACAAAAATAACATTCTTCTATCCAAATAAATCTAACAAATTTTCAGGTTAACATATATTGAATTATAGATAATTGTGTAAGGCATTTTACCAACCTTCAGTTATAACATTATAATATAAAAACCATATGAATCATAGTAACATTTGTAGGTTTTTTAATTTATGAATCACTTTTGTTTTAGTGGTATCAACAATTATTTATTCTTTATTAACAATGTTCCCATTGAAATAAATCTATTGAAACAAAAATATGACATTTTCTAAATTTATAATGTAGCTTATTTTCGTTTAGGGTTGAAGAATAACACTAAGATGTTTTTTATTATCCTCATTAATTTTTGAATCTACCCAAATATCATCCAAACAAAATAAAAAAACATATACAAATTTTCATAGAAGATGTTGTTCATAAGATTTATAAATACAACCTGATATTTTTTCAAACCAAATGGCATAACTCAGAACAAATAATTCCCATATCTAGTCTAGAACACTATTTTCAGAATGTCATCCTCCTTCAACATCAGCTAATGGTACCCTGACCTGAGATCAATTTTAGAAAATTGTTGTGCTTATTCAAGCTAATAAAACAAATAATTGATATAAATTAATGGAAAATTATTATTAATAGTGATGTTATCTAATGATTTATAATTGATTAAAATTATCATTGACCCATATTTATTTTTTTTTAAAAAATGAGAACCCCGTGTTGAAGTGTTGGGACTAATATAAAATTTATCATGAAACTCCTGTAACTATATTTTCAGTTATAGAAGTTATAATTGATCCATTAAATAAGCTGGTTTTTAAAATTGGTTTAGCATCAGAGACTAAATCAATAGTAAACTCAACCTCCCGATCAGGTATAAAAATAGAAAACTCAAATAGATCAACATCCAGACACTCATTTACCATCTTAAAACCATTAATATGAATAGTTCCCCTATTTTAATGAATATGAGAAAGTTAACATTCACTTTCATTTTCTTACAGTTTCTCATGTTCCTCAAATATGATTATTGTTATGCTTGTATTCTTTTAAACAACATAGAATTCTTTTTGAATAAATGACTTCTTTTGATCTATAATGAATATTAATATGGTAAATTATAAGATAATCCATAACTAAAACAATATAAATTATACCAGGAGAAATAAAACATGTTTTTTAGGTAAATTACTTCCACATATATCGATATAAAGATTCTTATAATTTCTTGTTTCCATAACACTTCAACCAAATGTTTTTACCATAAGTTCCAGATTTATTTCTTAAGGTTCAATTTATAATTTACCGAATTTATTTTCAAAATTAATGAATGTGTAAACCACATATCAAAAAAATTAGAATAATATGGATTAACATAAAAATTACCTGATACAACATTGTTTTATGTCCCAATGTTTGTTGAAATAGTTGGAAAGGATTTCACTAAATCCCTCTCATTATAGTTTGGCTACTTCCCATCACTCTGGTTCCTCTTCGGACACTCATTTTAATAATGACCCATCTTAGTAATTTTAAAAAATATTATTATATGTATATATCATAACTTTTCGTAACACAACCATGATACTTATCATTTGTATTATGATCCATATAACATAATTTACCACATTAAAAATAGTTACTATATATAAAAATGCATTCCCTAGTGTGTTTTTACTATAATTATTACCAAATGAAAAATAAGGTTCATAACATCAAACATCTTTGATGCATTTTTTCCTTTTCACTACCACCTCAAACCCTTTTTCTATCTATTTTCAATGACCAAATAATCATTAGAAAACTCAATTTACACCTTATCTACAAATCAACCATATTTATCATAACTTTTAAATTAACGAGAGGCTAATTACGTTTTATATTTTTGCTTCTATCCTGAGTTAAAATGATTGATTTTACTCTCATGATCCCAGATAAAATTAGGAGTATACCTTACCAATCAGGTGAATTTTTCCTCATAACCAACCAATATTTTCAACTATCCATCCAGGTAAATATCGAAAATGTAAATAAAGAGGGTATTGAGATTTAGAGGAGGTATGTATTGTTCATAGAATATACTATGATATTAATAGAATTATATTATTTAGGACATTAATATATTCCCCTTACGTACTAAAATAAATGAAGGATATGTTGGATGATTCATATAACTTATCATTATCTATCCATACAATATGATTGATGATGCATAGAGAAACAAATATGTATTTCTTCTAGGGAAACATATATTGGTAGGATTCATTGTATATATCATCATTCTTGGTATTCTAATATGTAATGTTACAATTAAAAGAAATATGGGGATGATAAAAAATTACTCGTAAATATATTGATCTGGTAACATATAACCATGGATTTTTGTTTATATCTTTGTAATACATGATATTTCCATACTTATATTTGGAATTTAGTGAATTCCTTATAAATATAAAGCATTTAATCTATTTTTTATCTTATTTTACAACCCATAAAAATCCATTGATATTAATAATGGAAATGATATGACAGTACGAATTATGACTCTCAACTATATATGATATGAATTTTGTAATGCCCCATTCCCAGTTACCTAGAATCAGTACATTATTACATAACATTGGAATGATACAAAGAATCATGTCCCGAAAGACCAATCAGTTGAGTAGCCTTGAATTTACTAGATACAAACATAAGTTTTACATTACATCATCAAATTAAAAAAAACATTGTGTCCCCTTTGAACACTATTATATCCCTTAGCTTATTCCTACAAGTTAGTCGTAATATACATATTTTCATCTTGGAAAAAATAAAACATAAGATAGGGGTGAGATTAGAAGATCAGTAATGATAAAAATATAGTAAAAACTATCATAAATAATAATAAACATTTAAGGCATTGTATTAGACAAGAACAAAATCCTTTTTAACTTACTCCTCAGAATAACATGGCAACGATCAATAGAAAAATTCCATTTACTTATTCACATGAATATTCCTCTAGTTGAATAATCACATGTAATATCAATAGCCAATTTCTTAATTATGGAATGAAAAATGATAGAATTCATAACCACATAATCAAGGCCTTGTTCCAAGACTATAAATAATATTTTTTCAAAGCCTTGTGCCAAAACACTACTTTTTCTCATGAGACCTACCGATGCATCGAGGAGCGATAGTGGGATCCACCCATCACATAATAACTCCAATGAATTCCTCATATGAAATGGTTTAAAAATAACATAAACATTAATATGAAAACTAACATATCAAATATAAATACGGTATCCATAAATCATAAATGGAATGAAAATAACACATCCACAGTCAAACATTTCACAAAACCTTCAATAAAGTATGGAATATTTGTATCATGATAAATAAACCTCAATCAAGAATAATATAATGTAATATATGGTGACATAGTTGAAAGTGATTAGTAAAAATCTTTGAGAGAAATATCCCTTTTTCATGAAAAAATTTAAAAGTTCCACTATTTATCAAGAAGCTATTTAGAATAGATTTTAGAATCAGAGTGTCCCATACCACTTTGAATATTTTAAAAGGAATTTAAATTTAAAAACATTATTTTACATTTAAATAAATCCTTAATATTATTTTTAAAACATAGAAAATATTGAAAAAGATTTAGAAGAATACATTTTTAAAACATTTAAAATGATATTTTAGTTAGAGTTTCTAACCAAATTGAGAGATGCTTGAATAAAAATAATGGAGGTAATAAAAACATTATAATATCATGTGAATAAAGAGATTCATGATATATTATGTCAATGTACAGTATATACAACACATAAATGTGAATTGGCACATAACAACAAAGATGTCTCGAAGGAATTTTAGTTAAGATGCATTCCTTTATAAAGACCGTATCTTAGGATAAGGATAAATCAATGAAATAATTATGTGTGAAAAATATAAATACACTCAATATTATTGGATATTAAGCGTAAATCTATCATTGGAAATTCACACGTATTCTTGTAAAAACAACACAAATGACTTGGATGTTTAACTCAATGAATAGTAATTGAGTTAAAATAAATGTTTTTCAACTTTATATCAATGAATCGAGAATTTATCAATGGAGTGATTATGAATATAAAAATTAAATCAACACAAAGGAGAGTGTAAATTACTACATAAGTAAATAAAATAGTTATTTCACACTTAATCATGGAGTAAAGTAATCAATGAAGTTTGCGTAAAACCGAATGAGTGGAAATTGAAATTTGAAATTCCCTTACCGATTTGGTAACATACAACACATACACCCCATGAAAGAAGGATCATCAAATGATGATTTAAATACCCATAAATTAATTTATATTACATAAAAAATACTATCATGGGCTGAACATACATCACAAAAAAGGTAACATTGGAAAATATAGAACAAATCTTATGAGAATAAAAGTCAGATGAAAACCCCTTACCACGTTGTAATCAATAGAGTAGTATGAACAAAACATAATAAACACCAAATTAATAAAATAATACCATGAATATAATGATAATCATGATAATATATATCAAATTCCAGTACAAGATACACCACATGAAATAAATAAGTGGCGAATAATGGAAATATCACGGAATTAAAAGTGAGATATGAAACCACTTACCTTGTAATTTTACTTAATATAGGATTGGTTAACCTCTTTTATAATGGTGAAATAATTTTTATTAAATTATAAAAGAACCAAATACATAAAT
The DNA here is from genome assembly GCA_963277665.1 of Viscum album. NCBI lineage: Eukaryota > Viridiplantae > Streptophyta > Magnoliopsida > Santalales > Viscaceae > Viscum > Viscum album. Next base: position 1,439,174,292 of record OY728162.1, read on the forward strand.
ATGATATCATATATAATATTCTAATATTAATTTGTTAATGATATTTCAGTTGTATAATTGGTTGGATTGTTAACTGATTTGTTTTCCTTTATATGTTTTGTTACATAATTCATGTTTGTTATGTGTAGGCCATATTTTATTCATATAAATAATTATATTAAGTTATTAAACATTATTTTTAATCCTAAAATGACAATTATTCTTGAATTATTATGATGGGGAATGAATCTCATCGTGTTCGTGGAGACTATAAGTCGTACGTAAGCACGAGCGACAATATCATTATATTGATGGTGAAATTTTATGTAATTTGATGGTAAATCATATATATAGAATCATTAAAATGTTATATTTATTATTTACATTTGTTTTACTCTTTATTATACCCATCCAAATAATAATGTGTTTGAATAACAAACTACACCACGACGTGGAGACGGTAAGGCGTGCCTACGCACTTATGGTGACTTTGTCATTTATAGGATTGATAAAATAACAAAAATGGTTGTAACATATTTATAATGAAATCAGATTATGTAAAAAGTACTATAATTATTATTTTTAAATGGAAACAAAAATAGAAAGTGGATGTGGAAGAAGAAACAAACATGAAAGAGGGTGGTGAAATTATTACCTATTCTTTGGGTGTTTCTACTTGAGTTGATCAAAAGGACTCCTTAAGATGCCTTTATAATCAATGTTAGGACTCTAGGATGATGTGAGGTATAATGGGAGGATATTTGGTCTGGGTTTGGCCGAGCCAAATGGATTTAGAGGTGTGATTTTGAGAGAAGGAGAAGTGCCCTTTTATTAGAGGGGTGCGAGACACTTTAAGAAAAGATTGGAATATTAATTTACAATAAACTAACTTCAGTTTCTAATGCCTCGAAAATGATTTATTTCGATGATAAGGTGGGTATGGGTCAAAAAAAGCTCAATAAATAGGTTTTAGAAAGGTTTTGGTCACCATATTAAACATATATTTTAGATTTATCTCATAGTTAAATAGTTTGACCTTTTCCATATCTATTTGTATTTTTATATTATATAGTTAATTAATATAATATAACAAGACAAAAGAACCCCAAGTGGTTAATTATTAATATATATAACTTTATCTATGTTCTTTGGCAAAAAAATTGATTTTTATGAATAATATATCCATTTATAATATATGATATTTTTCAAAAAATAAATTATTTCAATTTGGACACTATTTAGTATATTATTTTTTTTGAAATCCCTAAAAACTTTATCACTTCGAATTAAATTTATTTAATCAACACCAACATGAAATTATAACCTAGAAAATCAGTGGAATTTATCAAAAGTCTGAATTTACATTTTTATGGATATTTATATTATCAATTATTTTAATATTTTATTAATAAGGTAATTAAAACATCATCATTGCGTAATAAATAAATTAAATTATTTAATGTATAAAATTTATAAATAAAATACCATTATATAGGAAATATTTTCATATTTATAATGAATATTTATAGTTATTTTATCATATTTTTAACACTATATTGAAAATGGTTTAGTTATTAAACATTGAATTTAACACTTTTAACTCTACTTTAAATAAAATAATAATAAATGTCCTAATCTAGCCCAGGTTGACCAAAGAGGATCATATTTCATTTAAAATGATGTTTTTGGTCGAATTACACTTATAAAATAGAATTAGGACATGTGGTATGGTAATTATAATAATATTTTTACCCTTAATTACCCAATTTACTTTTAACCGTGGTAAATAAAAGTCAACAGTTAATATTCACCAAAAATTATTTTGATCTTATTGAACTAAATTTTACTTACTGAAGTTAACCGTGTCTCTCTGATTTTTGAAATTAAACTCCCAGAAGTAGTAAAATTATGTTTTATGAAAATTTTCAAATGCACCTAGAATGTGGGTAAAAGACGGTACAAAGTTCAATTAAATTTTATATATCTAAACATATTATAAAATGACACCGATGAATTACATTGAACATTAATAGGTATTATGTACCTATTTTGACTTAAAATAAAGAAAATAAATAATTATTTAAATAAAATTATGTTTTTAAACAATAACACAATGTTTTTCACTATTCATTAAAAAATTTATGTTTTCATAAAAATACAAAAAATTCACCCGAATGAAAATTTGATATTCTGAATTCAAAAATGAATTCTATATTATTAAACTAAAAATATATAATTCGAATTAATTAATTTATAATTAATTTTTGTTGTCTAATCCATAATGCTGGTTTAAAAAAAGTAAAACTATCAAAAGATTGAAATATGTTCCCGTCAAATTTAAACGTGAAATTACTTATAAGGACCTAAATTGTATTAAATGATAAAAATATAATCTAACTATACATACAAACCATTCAAATTCATAATTTATCATTATAAATTATTTCTATTAAAAATGCCGTTTTCAATTAAAATTTAATATTTTTCAACATTCATCAAAATATAAAAGTTATCAGAAAAATACCAAACATTTATCCAAAATAAAATTTTATGTCCCGATTATAAATAAGAATTTAATTTCATTAAATTGAATATATAAAAGTGTAAAATATTGGTTTTAAAAAGGGTTTTCCAATAAAAGGTGTTAAAATTGTATTTTTTGAAAAAACTTATTTTATCTGTAAAAATGAATTTATTCTTATATTATGTCTAAGAATCACATAATATGGATTCTAAAATTATATGGAGTTTATAAAAAACATAATTCAGTTAATACTATTCATAAACACTTTTTTAACAGCTTGTCTGGTAAGTCATGGTGCACTAAAATTCGGTGTCGTGTGTATGCAAGCTATTGAATTTCTTTAAAGAAAATAACTTACTAGGAAATATTGGGGTGTTTCATTCATCACAGCTTTTGGAAATTGCATCCTTGGACTTTTGAAATTGGTCTTGGGAACTTCATTGAAAGTCCCACATTAGAAAAAGAGTCAATAAAATTATCACATTAAAAGAATAAAAGAAAATTTAAAGGTCACCCGAGATAACCCATACTAGGATTCCATGTAGAAAGACATAGATTTGGAAGATAAATTAAGTGTCATGTTTGGATGGAGAGTGATTGAAAACAAGATCAAGAGAAAGTTAACAACAATAAAACTACACACTTGTGATGGGATGAACAATCATTCGTTTCACAGTAGGAAAAGTAAACCAATTTTTTTGTTTTAAGTTCCATTTCATAAATTTGAGGAATTTATTTACAAGATTGACTAAGAACATAAATAGATATACATACTTTTTAAGTAGAGTTTCATCCTATAATAAATTTCTACCACTAACTCATTTTTTTTTCAAATAATGAGTATTCAATATGACTTAGTCCCACCTAAATCTCTAGAATCTACTTCTATGGAATCACATAATCCAAAAAGGGTACACTATATATTTACCTTGAATTTAAAGAATAACCAAAACCAAAATGGTCCGTACTAGATCAGATGATCCCCAACAAGGATAATCATTTAGAGAAAGAAATACTAATCTGAATTTCTAAAATTAAACCAACAATACTCAATGTTCAATATATACCATTCAATAAAAAATTGTCCTTAAAATTCTTAAATATAATCTAAACTAATATTGAAACACGAATCTTAGAAGAATTTGATTACATAGTCTTCCACGTTAAATTATATCTCTAAATAACATCGACTACTCTTAGAGTCACATAATTAAAAGTAATTAACCTAATCACATATTCTCTATGATAGATTAATAATTTCCATAAATAACCCAAATTGCTATAAATCAACAATAAAAACATAGATAAGAATCCACCATCACTCTTCAAATTAAATCCCATAGTATTCTATTTTTGTTAGGCATATAGTGTTCCCAACATTGAGAACATCTTCCAAAATATAATTTATCACATAATCACCAAATAATTTTCCTATATTAAGGTTATACATTTGATAAGACATAAGATACCAAATAAACTTATTACTGATCAATAAAATCATTTAACTAAAAAGAAATAGTCACATTAACCAGTGCCTTCACGTGGTCCAGTGGTAAGCGATAAATCCCAATCACACTCTAGTTGTGGGTTTGATTCCTGCAACATTGTCTGATGCAATGGGATTTCACATGGACTGTGTGTTTTCCTGTTTCAAAAACTATATTTTATAACATTCCCAAAATGAGTTAAATTCCTCAAAATTAACACAACAAAATTTCACCACAAATTTTATCTCATTCCACGCATTTTCATCCCAAAATTTAGTAACGTGTAAATGCCTCAAATTTAAGTATCATATAAACCCAAATGGTGATTTATAATTATATCAACAATAGAAAAGATAATTTTTCATAAAATATAATTTTCACATAAAAAACTGAAGGGTTACACATAAAAGTGAAAAGTCTTTCAATGTAATCCAATAAACAAAGAGCTCTAATACTTTTAAACATTTAATCATCCATTTATTTCCACATAGGTTCTTCCCTGACTAAGAGGTTATCCTATAGAATAGGTAATTAACTAGGGTAATGCCCAGGTCCCCTACATTTACTACAATTGATTGTAAATGGATTCTTGGGATCATTTTTATTTTCTTCCATAGTACACATTACTTTTTCCTGAAAATTCATTACTTTATGTCCTTCTTTTTTACACATATAAAATTACTTTGTTCCATTGAGGCACTTACCTAGGTGTCTCCTTCCACATTTCCCGCATGATGGAAATTGAGATTTCTTTTATCCATGGCCACCATTGTTGGAGTCCCAATCATTCACCACCCTTCTCTTCTTTTTTGAGTTCGGGATTTGGTTAATATATACATTGTTGATCATATTTTTGGAAAACCGATTCTGCATAAACACGATATCTTTTACACCTATCAAGATTCCATTTCGTTGCTTATTTCCACCACAATTCCCACCTTGTATATCAAGTTCAATGTTACTATGACTTCTTTGGAATCCAGCCATTGACTAATAGAAGAATGCATAGTGTGATTCATAAAATCATCTAGAGAATATCATAACACCTTATTATCAATCAAAAACACCTTAGGATTAACCAAGGTTATTTATTCTCATCTTATATTAAAATCATTCAAATCACTTTGTAAATAAAATGTGAATTAGCTGAAGAATACCCCCCAAGAGTTTCATAACCAATAGTGAAACTTGGCCTATTTTCATATACCAGGATTCCCCAGGTTAAGCCTGAAACTCCTTGTCAGAGTTTTCACTCCTAGGTACATTTATGCCAATGCCGCCTCTACCTGCTTGTATCCAGACATGGATGTATTGCTTGGAAAACCAACATAATATTTACATTTCCAAAATATTTGGATATTCTTCTATACTAATCCTCAATGTCAATATCATGGTAGTGTTTCATAAATATAGTTTGTTTTCTAAATCTATCTTAAATGGTTTTGAAAAAAGATTTCTTTGATACCAACTATAATGCCTCCACCCCATTTAACCAGAATCAGTGAATTATTACATAACATTGTCATTATACAAGGAATCATATCCTGAAATATTGATCGATTTAGTAGCCTTGAATGTTCTAGATATATACATAAGTATTATATTGAATAATTAAATAAAAAACAACATTGTTACCCCCTTTGAACACTCTTATATCCCTTAGCCTATTTGTACAAATTAATCGTAATATACTTCTTTGCATCCTGGAAAAAATAAATCATAAGAAAGGGGTGAGCTCAGATACTCAGTAAGGATAACAATATTGCAAAAACTGCCATAATTTAGAATAATCATTAAATAAAAATTATAATACTAGAACACGGGCCTTTTAAACTTAAACATGAGTATAATATGGAAATGAAAAATAAAATAATTCCATTTCCTTATTCATCTGGATATGCTACTAGTAAAATAATAAAATGTAATATCAATATCCAATTTAATAATGATGGAATGTATAATTCCCAACTTCATAACCACAGTGTCAAGGCCTTGTCCCAAGACTACAAATAAGATTTATTCAAGGCCTTATGCCAAGAAACTAGTTTGTCTTATGAGATCTAATAATGCATCAGGGTGCTATAAAAAGCTCCACCAATCACTTACTATGTCTAATACATTCCTCATATGAAAAGGTTTAAACATAACATAAACATTCGTATTTGTTTCCAACGCTTTTACGCTGGGGCGCACGTGCTTGTCCGTCATGCATGGGAGGACGCGCGGCTTGTTGCCCCTCATTCTCGCTTTCCAAAGGTGGGGACATCCGTTCCTTGTTTAGGGACGTCTACTCCTTGATCGATACCAGGATGATGGGATGCCAGTTCTTCCTTCTGTGGAATCCTCCTCTGAGCTCGTCACCTAGTCCGAGTCTCCCTCATAGATTTAAGACGGGTTCGTGAAGCTCGTTCCCGGTGCCATATCTACATGGATGACAGTTAATTACCCTGCTTCCGTTGAGACGCTCCAAGGGGTCTTGTCGGGGCAGCAATCTTCGGTGAGGAGAATGGTCACGTTGGGGTGTCGTTGGCATGTCTTGACACTGGGGATTGGCATGTCGGTCTTCTGTCCCTTATCACAGGGCTTCTCGAGGGTGCGAAAGCCCGAGGCATCCCACATCGAACGCGGGGGTTCTGTACCATCTAAAGTTTTCCTTAGCTTCTCATGTTTAACACGGGGTATGCCACGAGTTTAACATCTTGCAGAGATGGATCAGACTGATCAGAACACTAAGAGTGGATCAGATTGAAGGACCCCCTAGGGGGAACACCGATGTTGGGGCCAACACGTGGGCAGCTTCCTGGATACCATGGAGTGGGATGGATTGACATGTTCTCACCGGGATGTGGCGGTCCAGATAATGATCAGGATGGGTGATGGAGTGATGGGATTGAACCTTGTGGAGGCTTCCTACGTATCCCCATGACAGGGAATCAATGTCCGCATAGTTTGGTGGTATAGTGGGACACTTGAAGAGGCGACCCGTGAGAATGAACACATGGATTGGATCCTGGAGGAAGTAAGATCTCAGGGCTAGGGCATGAGCTTCCCAAGGCACGTGGGCTTGAGGGGGGATGTCAGGGTGAGACGTGGGTGTGAGGCATGGGGATCACGCTCTAAGACAGCCCAAGAGGGGGAATACGGGGCCTACACTCTGAGACGGCCCACAATGGTACTGGTGAACCGATGTGAAGGGGTCGGAACAACTGAGCGATGGGCTTGAACCTTGTGGAGGCTTCCTACGTACCATGAATTAGCACAGATCAAAGTCCACGTAGTTCAGGGCATACAGTTTAACGTCATATGAGACTAGATACAGTTTAACGTCATGCGGGACGAGGGCATATAGTTTAACGTCATGTGGGATGAGGGAATTTTGGGCTTATGCTCTTAGGCGGCCCATAGTGGATATGGGGGCTTACACTCTAAGGCGGCCCATGGTGGTCGGGTAACCGACGTGGAGTGGTCAGAATGACTGGGTGGTGGGATTGATCATCGTGGAGGATTCCTATGTACCATGTGATAGCACGGATCAAAGTACACGTAGTTCACTGGGATGGGGCTTACGCCCTGAGGCGGCCTAGGAGGATTTCATGGTCGATGTGCGCTCTAAGCCCATGTGATCCATGCTCGGTGTGAGAAACAAGAGGCAGCAGGGACCAGACGATCACGCCGCAAAGGGTGCGTCCGTGAGAAGTGGAAAGGGGCTTACGCGTTGAGCGGCCCAAAGAGGAAACAGGGGCTTACGCGTGGTTAGCGGCCCGGGGTGCTGGGGCTTACTGTAGGATGGAGGCCCGTGGTGTGACAAAGAGCAGTGGGAATGGGACTCCACTAGCCTTTTCAGGGGGAAGTACGGAGATTAACGGGTGAAACCATCCTCAAGAGAGGCTAGGGGATTACGCTCTGAGGCAGCCCTTCCCCCGTGGACAAACGCCACTCCGACAAGTGGGCGTAAAGAATGCTTGAGACGGGGGGGACCCTACGTGTGAAGCACGTGGTCGGAAAATAGTTTAACGTCATGTGTTAAGGATGATGTGCTTAGCAGTTTAACGTACTGCAGCTTGGACGAGGTGGGTTTGCTCCACACCCCTAGGGCTTACATGCCCAATTCCCTCTACCCCTTGTGGGAGGTAAGGCATCGGCAAGGCCGTTGTGAAGGGGGGCGTAGATCGAACCATTGAGGGGTCCATGTTAGCGTGGCTATGGTGGATGGGGCTTACACAAGGAAGCTGTCCAGGTGCCACTAAGGAGTGGAAATGAAGGATGGGGCTTATGCATGGAAGTAGACCATAATTTCTTCCTCATGTCTGGTCATGAGGGCACCACAGCTCACTGGTGGGTTGAGGTACGCACCTATGCACTAGTAAACAAGCGGGATAAAGACAAAGGCGTTGGAATCAGACCGAACAAAGGGATAGGAAAAGTGTGAATCACATGATCGACATTTGGAATGCAATGAGAGCATTGTGGCGATAGAGGATAGCTGCTGACCATGTTCTCAACACAGCATCCTGTCGCGTTAGCCTAGAATGGGGACAAACAAATGAGGGGTCGACTGCTCACCATGTTCAAAACACAGGACCTGACTCAAAGTGTCACCCAAAGTCTTTCAGGGCATTGGCCCAGGATAGTAGGCGGACCATAGGTCAATCATCCATATCGTTTGGGGGTCCCTCCAGACTTGGAAGTGGATACAGATCCGAATGAAGGACACACAAAGCGTGGGGTAGAGTGATGGAATGTTTGAACGGATTCCAATGATCTTGAAACTACGCCACTGTAATCATAGCATTAGGAATCTTATTCTTGGCGCACAATCCCTTATTTGTAACAAGAGGAATCCTATGATTGGAGCACAGGGTTTACTATAGTTTATAGTCATGTATATAGGACTATGGCATCTCATGCTTGGAGCATAAGGCATCTCTTATTTGGAACAAGAGTATCCTATTATTGAATGATAGGGCATTCTTCTCAGGGGAATTGATGATGAGAATCTCAACTCACGACATAGGAAATGAACCAAGAGGAATTTGTCAACTTAAGGTGTTTCGCAGTGTGAGGTGGAGTATCTCAAATCATGGTATTCCCTAGGTGGAAGGTGGGTGCGCATAAGGGCGCAATGGAAAATCCTGACATCCCGGCCTGAAAAGTTAACTGGGAGACTCTACATTTCTCATGTGGGTTGGTGATGGTGGTGAAGGGAGGGGCCCGAAGGGCCGTAACTGCAGCCCGACAGGGACCCCAGCCGGGGGTGTGGGGGCACAGCCCCCATGGTATGGACCAGCGGGTGAGAGCCTTTATACTGTTGCATGTGATAGGAGCGAGACACAGGATAGGCCGTACGCAATAAGGAAGGCTTGTGCGCAATAGGGCAGTTATGCGCACAATTGAGCCTGCTGCGCAGAAAACACCGGGTTAGCGGACAATTCAGGGATGCACGTGAAAAGGCCGGGTCGACGCCCAAAGGAATGGATTGCACGCAAATGAAAGAATTGCACGCAATGTAAGGGGTGTGCGCGTAAAGGAAGGATTGCGTGCAACATGGCCATCCTGCGTGAAAATGAAGGAATTTCGCACAAGGGGCGGACCCTGGAGGGGTTGGAGTTCTGTCTATGCCATGGGGATCTCATGCAAAGGCGGATCCCAGGGCGACTTGGCACGGAAAAGAACCACAACTCAAGACCATATTGCACGCACAAGTACGCGAACAGGAGCCTGTTCAAATTCTGCAACCCCAAACCATTTGGGGTCTCCTTCTATTTATTGGCATCGGCTGATGCGGAATCCAGGCGACGTGAAAAATTTTCTGCACCAGGAACCGTCGGCATGCAATACTTCACCGCGAGGAACTGGGGCACGCAAAATTTCATGCCTCACCGGCTCGATTACGCGCATCCTGACGATGCTTTGCGCACACTGATTTATTTTGTGCAAGGCCTCCTTTATTTTACACACCACTTCCCGGGCCTCCGGACCGGGCCTCTAATTCTGAATATGACTTGGATTTTCCATTTCGAAACATCCTCTAGGAGTTAAGAACTTTTTTTCGGTGTCTACAGTATTAAAACGAGAACACTAAATGTTAATACTTTATCCATAAACCATGAGTGGAATAAAAAAACACATCCAAAGTCAAACATATCACAAAACCTTCAATATAGTTTGAAATATTTTTATCAATCATGAATAATATCCTGTAATGTATTTTTACAAAGTTAAAAATGATCAGTAAAAATCATTGAGAAAAATATCCCTTTGTCATGAAAACATTTAGAAGTCCCACTATTTATCATGAAGCTGTTTATAATAGACATTTTAATGAAAGTGTCCCATACCACTTGTAATATTTTAAAAGTAATTTCAATTTTAAAACAATAATTTCCATATAAATAAAACCTTAAAACCATTTTTAAATTATGGACATTAATGATAATGATTTAGTAGAATAAATTTTTTAATTATTTAAAATGATATTTTAGTTAGAGTACCCAACCAAATGAGAGATGTTTGAATAAAAATAACTGGTGAAATAAAAACATTATAATATCTTGAGAATAAATGTATTCATGATATAATTTTTCAAAGTACTGTATATACCACAAATAAATGTGAATTTATGCATAACAGCAAAGATGTGTCAATGGACTATAAGTTGAGATGGATTCCTTTATAAAGAAAATAATTCTTAGGTTATGGATAAATCAATGAAATAATTATGTGTGAAAAATATAAATAAACTAAATATTATTGGATATTAAATGTAAATCAATATGAATAAATTCACACATATTCTTGTAAAAACAACTCCAATGACTTGGATGTTTAACTCAATGAATAGAAATTGAGTTAAAATTTCTCTTTATAATGTTTATATCGATAAATTGAGAATTTATAAATGGAGTGATTATGTGTATCAAAATTTTATCCACACATAGGGGATTTTAAATTACATCATAAGTAAATCAATTTTTATTTCACACGTAATCTTGGAGTAAAGTAATCAATGACGTTTGCATAAAACTAAATCAGTGGAAATTGATATTTGAAATTTCATTATCGATTTGGTAACATACAAAACATACAACCTATAAAATAAGGATCATCCAATTATGATTTAAATAACCATATATTAAATTATATCATGTAAACAATACAATCATGGGCAGAACATACACCACACAAAAGGTAATAGTGGCAAATATAACACAAATCTCACGAGAATAAAAGTGAGATCAAAACACCTTACCACTTTGTAATGAATCAAGTCGTGAGAAAAAAAGTTAATAACCAAAAAATTAATCACATAATAACATTAATATAATGAGAATAATGATAATATATATCAAATGGAAGTACACAATAAACCACATGCAATAAATAAGTGGCGAACAAAGGAAATCTCACAGAATTAAATGTTATATAAGAAACCCCTTACCTTGTACGTTTACTTAGTATAGGGTAGGATAAACTCATGTATAATGGTTAAATAATTGTTATTAAATTATAAAAGAACAAAATACATAAATATTATATCATATATGTTCTTCTAATATAGCTTTGTTAATGATATTTTAGTAGTATCATTGTTTTGGTTGTTATCTGATTCATTTTCCTTTTTATGTTTTGTTACGTATGTCATGTTTTTTATGTATAGAATGTATTTGATTCATATAAAAAATGATATTATGTTCATAAATATTATTTTTAAACATAAAATTAATATTATTCTTGAATGATTATGATTGGGAATGAATCTCATCACGTTCGTGGAGACGGTAAGCCGTACGTATGGACGAGCGAGAATATCATAATATTAATAGTGAATGTTTATGTAATTTGATGGTATATCATATATAAAGAATAATTAACATGTTTTATTTATTATTTAAATCATTTACACTCAATATTATACCCTTCCAAATAATGAAGTGTTTGAATAACAAACGACACCATGATTTGGAGACGGTAAGCCGAACGTACACACGTATAAAGACTTTGTCATTGATAGGATGGATAATATAATGAATAAAGATATACCACATTTATAATAACATAAAAGTATTTATATTGTATTTTATTTATTATTTTTGTATGGAAGCAAAAAAATAAAGTGGAATTGGAAGAAGAAACGAACATGAAAGAGGGTGGTGAAATTATTACCTCTTCTTTGGGTGTTTCCTTTTGAGTTGACCAAAAGGGAACCATAGGATGGATTTTTGTTCAAAGTAAGGAATATAGGTTGATTTGAGGGATGTTGGGAGGATATTTGGACAGGGATTGGATGAGCCAAATGGCTTTTGAGGTGTGATTTTTAGAGAAGCGAAGTTCCCTTTTATAAGAGGGGTGAGGGGCACTTTAGGAAGTGAAAAAAATATTATTTTATAATAAAATCATTTTCGGTTTCTAATAGATAAAAAATGATTTATTTAGAGGAAAATGTGGTTATGGGTTGAAAAACTCTCAATCAATAGGATTTATACAGGTTTAGGTCACTATATTAACCTTATCTTTTTTATTTAACTCTTAGTTAAATACTTTGACATTTACCATGTCTCTTTGTATTTTTATATTATATGGTTAATAAACATACTATAACAATAAAAGAGAACCCCAAATGGTTCATTAATAATATATATAACCTTATCTATGTCCTTTGTAAGAACCTTATATTTCTAGAAATATTATATATAAAAAATATAGTATTTTTTAAAAAACTCAATTATGTCAAATTTTTCACTATTTATTATTTCATTTTTTTGAATGCCATAAAATGTTTATCACATAGAATAAAATTTATTAAAGAAACCCTAACATGTCATATAAACCTATAAAATTAGTTTAATTAATCAAAAGACACAATTTTAATTTTTTTGGATAATTATAATATCAATTATTTTAATATTCCATTAGTAAGGTAATTACTGAATCATCATTGCATCATAAATAAATTTTATTATTAAATGTATATTAGTTATAAATAAAATTCCATTATGTAGGAAATATTTTTATCTTTGTAATGAATATTTTTAGTCGAATTTACCTTATGTGTTACCCAATATTAAAAATTGTTTAGTTATTAATCATTGAATTTAACACTTTTAACTCTTTTAAATAAAATAATAATAAATGTCCAAATATATTCCTAGTAGACCAAAAAGAATCATATTTTATTCCTAAGGATGTTTTTATTTCAAATTAAACTTATCAAATAGAATTAGGACATGTGTTAGGGTAATTATAATATCATTTTTACCAATAACTACCCTATTTACATTAAACTATGGTAAATTAAAGAAAAAAGTTACTATTCACCCAAAATTATTTTCATCTTATTGAACCACATTTAAATTACCAAAATTAACCATGTCTTTCAAATTTTTGAAATTCAACTCACAGAAGCGGTAAAATTATGTTTTAGGCCAATTTTCAAAACCTCCCAGATGGTGGGTAAAAGAAGGTAAAAAGTTCAATAAAATTTTATATATCTAATATTATAATAAAATTACTACAGTGAATTAAATTAAAAAAATATAGGTATTATGTATCTATTTTAACTTAAAATAAATAATTATTTACATACAAAGTCGGCTCTAAACAATAAAAAAGTGTTTTCACTATTTATCAAAAAATTAAATGTTTTCAGAAAAATAAAAAAATTCACCCAAATATAATTTGGATATTCAGAATTCAAAAATTAATTCTATATTACCATATTAAAAACATTAAAGTTTCATTAATTAATTTAAAATTAATTCTCGTTGTCAAAACCAAAAGTCGGGTTTTTAAAAAGTAAAAACTATCAAAATATTGACATGTGTTTATGTCAAATTTAAACATGAAGTTACTTATAATGACCTATATGTTATTAAATGATAAAAATATAATCTAATTATACTTCAATAACATTATAATGAATAATTTAACATTATAAATTATTTTGATTAAAAGAGTTGTTTTTAATTAAAATTTAGAATTTTTCACTATTAATCAAAATATGAATGTTAATAGAAAAGCACAAAATATTTATCCAAAATAATTTTTTTGTCCCTATTCGTAAGAATATTTTAATTTAATTAAATATAATAAATAAAAGTGTCTAATATAGGTTTTAAATATGGTTTTCCAATAAAGGGTTGTAAAATTTTATTTTTTGAAAAATACTTCTTTTATATGAAAAAATGAATTTGTTCTTATATTATATTTAAGAAACACATAATATGGATTATAAAATTATATGGAGTATATAAAATTTAATATTCAGTTAATAATATTCATAAGTACATTTTGAATGGCTAGTTTGGTAAGTCGTGGTGCGCTTGAACTCGGTGTTTCATGTACGCAAGCTATTGAATTATTTTAAAAAAAATAATTTATTTGAAATCATGGAGTGTTACAGATATATGGTTTATCTCAAATATTGAGATAATTATACAACATGAATTAATTTAAAATTAATGGATTATTGTTGATTATCATCCTCAAATAGGTTTTTAATACTAAGGGACAATTCAAACTGTGGAATATATGATGATATACTAATGTATTCATTTCATATGAGGTGGGGATCAACACCTTCCCATAATAGATTTCTTTTACAAAACTGATTCAATTATGTAATTAAATAGAACTATAGGAGGCTTTCTATTTTTAGTGGTGTATAACTCTACGATACTGTGATTATGACTGAGAGATGAAGATAGTAGGAGGAGATAATTCTCATTAAATATTATTAAAGATTTAAATCATCCCATGGAATGTTAACAAAAATTGTTTATTGAAATCATATAACAATAATTATCAATGATATCTAGATCATGATGTTTGGGGTGAGGTATTATTTCAAATATCACCATCCAATTGGGTTCTGAGATTTAAAAATATGGAAAAATTGACCACTAGATATGCATAACCATTTGAAATACATAATCATGTGGGAATAGTATCATGTTGCATTTCACATCATCCAAACTACTCCAAATTATAAGTCGTGTTCTATATACTACTATTGATGAATTACATACCAAATCCATGAAATATACTAAACATAGTGGTATTAAAATTTGAAATAATATCTCCATTATTATAAATATTAAATAAAAATTAATAGAGAATAGAGATAAATTGTTAATAAAGTGATCCACTCACCAAGTAAATTATCTCTATAAAAATCATAATCATGAGAATGTAATGTGAAATCTTATGATGTAATGTTATAAAATTAACATATTTTCCATAGTATATTAATGTATTTTTATGTTTAGATTTTATTTTAGGGCGGTAGAATTTAACAGCTGCTAATTTTATTATTTATTCCAATTAAATAAATAACATGAATTTAAAAAATTTGATTCACAAAACACCAAGATAATAATAAAAATCTTATTTCATTTTGGTAGAATAATATAAAAAAAATTAAACAAATTACAAAATAACTAAATGAAACATAATTAGTAAAATTACTGTTGGAAAGAAACAAAAAGAAACACAAATAGTAAAATAATGAAATTATATTCAGCATGACTTCCTATGAAGTTCATACTATTGATTATAACTATAGAAATTTAAAATTGATATATAATAAAATCATAACAAATAAGTAAGTGAAAAAGATGAATTATATTAGAAACATTGGTAAGGCTCTATATAGTAATGTAATTTGATTATTATGACCATTGGATATATGGTAGTTAATATACTTGTACATAACTGGTATATTGATAATGATTTATTTTTAGTAATAATATTTAAAAAATATAAACCACATATAGTAGATAATTATTGAATTAAAACAATCAATAATATTTAATTATAATTCATTATTATAATAATGCATATATTTATTAATTGGATAATAATAATAATAACAATAATGTCAAAAATAATTATTTGATTAGTTTATAAAAATAATGAAACCCTTATAATACTAATAGATTGATAAAATATATTTTTTTAGAAGATAAATAACTAATCCTAATGAGATGTTATTAAAATAAATTAATGTTGATAAGAGATATCTTTCAAATAATATGTTCCCTATTGTGTCTACTTTTATCTTAGTAAATTAAATTGATGACATTTAAATCATGATCGTTGTAATATTAAATGTTATAATGAATAACAAATATCATAACACCCATATAAGTTTCTTATTATATGAAACTAGATTAAGAACACAGAATTGTTAATGAGAAAATTTTCACTAAAAATTGGTTTTTTTCTATTTAATAAAGGATTTTATTTAAATTTAAACTTTTTTTTGTATATATAAATTAAATTAGAATAAATTTATTATACATTTTTAATTTTGATATAAAAATTAGGTTAGATGTTTAATTTCATTTTTTGAATTAAAATATGTCCCTGAGGTAGAAATTGTGTTACCATGGGAATAGTTAAATTAAGTAAAGGGTTATATTATGATGTAATGTTCTAAAATATCTCAAAAATTATATATATATTATATTTATAATACTATTATAAAACCATATTCAGTACATTTCACCATGGTATCCCCAATACCTATAAATTGAGAACCATACATATTAAGAAATGATTATTTTTAGAAATGCCAAATGAAACTCACCTATAGAAGGAACCCTCCTCCAACTCTCTTAAAAACATTTAATTTAGATACATGTTCAATACCCGATCGGAATTACATGTTGTATATCTTATAGTTATAATCAATAATAATAAATCCATCATTTCGAATGATCTCATTTTAAAAGGGGTGAATTCATCAAAGTATCTAGTAATTAAGCATATTTTTAAATTAAATTTTCATAAATATTTATAAATCACATTCTATTTTATAATTTTTTAATTTAAAAACCATTATTCCCCAATAAAAATTGTATTAATATAAAATAAAATAATAATCTTACTGAATACTTATTATATCATGATCTTGTTCGGTTCAGTTCAAACACACAAAAGAATGATGATATACCATCTTCACCACATTTAACATAAATGTGTATCATGACAATAATATTGGTAATATATTATTTAATAAGTAATTTTTGTTATTAAAATTTTTAATCATTTTTTTAAAATGATTTCTTATTATAATTTTACTTGTTGTTATCAGTAAATTACCCAAAAGTTTCTCTCCATGGATTCTTTTCTAATAATCCTTTTCCATACCATCCATTGAATCAAATAGGTAACAAATAAAATATTTAAATGAATTTATTTATCTATCTTTAATAATCTAGGAATAAGGAACATGTTATAAAATAAAAAGGATCAAAATATTTTTTTAACATTCCCAAGACCATCAAAATTAAAAATATAAGATATTGAAAATAAATAATAACAAAATAATAGATTTATAATAAATGATAATAATATAAGATTATAATGTAGATAGTTATTAATTGTTTTATGAAGTATGTTATTAGTGTTTTTATATTTATTGTAAAGAAATTTAAGTGCCATCAAGGAAGTTATGAGTAATGGAAATGGTTCATTTCAAATCACACTTTGATATCAAGACTATTTTTCCACAAAATTACATCCATTTAAATTGAAAGTATTTTATCTATAAAAAACCACCTATTTTATTCTCCCATTATTATATTTAAGTTTAACATGCCCCTACCATTTCACCTATTTTTTCAAAATTTACCCAAAATGATCCATATATGTGTGGCCGAACTTTTCTCTTCTATTCTATCATATATATTTCTCCTTCATGTATGTGTTTTCTATATGTATTTATAGATCTAAAAATCTCAAGATATTTGATTTACTATGTTTATTTAATATTTTATTTAATTTTTTTCTTAAAGTCCAATTCTCCATATGTTGCCTTCATTTTTTTATAAGTGTCCTATTACATGAATTAATGGTTATTCAAGGTAATATTCAATTTATTTTTCATTTTTTATAAATCCCTTAATTTTTATAAAATTTTATTTTATTATAAAAGTTTTTAAATGTATAATGATAATTTATTGTTATCTTAAAACTATGTTATAATGTCCTTTAAATAAGTTTTTTCATATATGTAAAAATCCATTAATTTTAATTATGTTTCACTAGGTATTTACATTAAATATACTATAGAACATAATTTTATAGATGAATTGTGACAATATCATATATAAGTATTAATGAATCCTATTTTTTATCAAGGTTAAATTAATCTATGATTGAATTATGAATATTTTAATGTTCTTATAAAAAAATATGTATTGGTTTTTAATATTGGATATCTGGGTCCCAAATTATATATCTCACTATTGTATTGGGTAAAAATATATATATCATGAGGCAATATTATGGTCTTATGGATATAACCATATCTACTATGTTTATGAGAATGGGTAAAGTACCCAATTCACTATGATATTGTACTTTATCCACTATGTTATCATGGTCTTCAAAGTGATCGTTAATACAAGAAATGAATTTATATGCTTATGTATTTTCAATATTTCTATGTAATTCCACATTCTGATGTTTTTTTAAAATTATTATAATAAATATCTCATGATTCCACATTTGTACAACTCATTTTTAATTTTATTGTGAAATAATACTGAAATCATCTGGGAATTAGTATCCATGTTTTATCATGATTGGATTCTATATATTATGTTTAAGTTCCTTGATTATGTTTTCATACACACATTTCAATATTATATCCACTAATTTTATTTGTCTTAAGTCCTCATTTCCTCTTATTTATAAGTTCTTGATATTACCCATTATTATGTTTTCATTACCTAGGTCTTGAAGATGTGTATTATGGATGATATTCTTAAAAGGGTTTCAGGAATATAGATTATTTGCAGGAGATATCAAGGAATGTTTTTAAAATATTTTCATGTCTCATACATCCTATGTCACTAAATATATATGTTATGCGGTGTGGAGTTTTTTTAGATGTAATTAATATTCATATAAATTGTTATAATATGTATATATGTTATAGTTGGATAATTTCATTTTTTGTGATTCTGAAAAATTATAAATCAATAGAATTATTTTATTGATCAATAAAAAAATTATTTTTTTATGTGGAGTGGTTTTTTATTAAATGATAATTTTAAAAATATTTTATGATTTCATTAATATTTAATTAAAATAATCCAAAAAATTTTTAATTATAAAAAACATTTGTTCAATGAGGTATAAGTATTTAAAATATTTAAATTTGGGATATTATTTATGAAACTGAATCCATGTATATATATAATAAAGAATATTTATACCTTAAAATGATTATAGAAAATACTTTTGATGTATTTAAACACATGAGTAATGAACCCCATTGAGAATATTCCACAATACTCCATCCTTCAAGGAGTATTCATAGTGTTATATGAATCCCCCAACTTTTGGGTGGGAATCATCTCATGTCCCTGATATACTATTATCTCTTATATATAAAGGATAGTGGAGAAGAGATATATAAGTGATGGATAATTAATGGATGGTTAAGGGGATCTCTAATTAATAACATTTAAATTGTACATTATCTTTTTATACCTTTGAGGAAAATATAATTTTTTTGTAATTTACTAATAATCTTCTCAATGTATGAGTAATTATTTAGCTATGAAATATTTTTAACCATTAGGCTATATAGTAAACATTTATGAAAAGTCAAATCTCATATACATTCATTTAATTATATGACGATAATAATGATAGCTTATGTGGATGAGAGATTTGAATGTTAATATTTTACATTCATCTTCCTAACTAAATGATAAATAGGAATATAAGAACAATGATATATATATATATATATATATATTATTCATGTACCAAAATAAAATTGAGGTAAAAAATTTGAACAATCAATCAACGATAAAAAAATTAATATAGAGAATCAACCAAACAGCATAAGATATAAGATAAAAATTCAAAGTATTAAAAGTTCTAGGTGGGAATGTGAATCTACTTTGGAACATGAATAAAATCCAACTCCAAACTCTAACTCGAAACACTATTACTATTATATCTGTATGGGGAATAAAAAAATTAAAAATATGACACCTTACAAATATCATGAAAATCAATATCTACAGACACACCAAAGAGTATATTTTGGGGGTGAGTTATTATACACATTAGGAAAACCCTAGTATTTTTCCCCATTCATCTAAGAATAGAAATATGTTACTTTATAGGATATAAAAAATATTTTCGATAACAATGATGTTAATTTTTTGGAAAATAAAATATATATTAGATGAATAAATTCTACAAAATCAGTTTAATAAAATCATTTTCATATTAAAAGTTGAAGTAGTCCATGTTTGATAGTCTAGAACAATCAACTAGGTTATCACACAAAGACACATACATGCTTAATGACACACCTATACTGGTGACCAGTGGTATGTCCTCCACCAAGCCTTCACATATTGGAATATTTACCCTTATTCCTCATCTATCAACACCAAGGACCATGTCTATTTCAATTGGTCCTCCTACAATAAAATCATGGACACATACCAAAGACATGCCTTTAGAGATGTATTTTAATACATTTTTATGTCAATATCATGTATCCCAACCTTCATTTATTTTATAATAATACTTTACTCAATTTAAACATCCAAATTTAGAAAACACATAATCGAATTTACAAATCATATATTAAGGGAATTTTCAGTTGACTTTCACAAAAGAAAAATAATTAAAAATTTGGGGATAAATTTTTGAGAAATATAAAAGTCTTAGATTTCCCATAAATGTTGAAATAATAAAAAAACCTACCTCATATCAATTGGAAAAAGAGATCAATGATTATTTCACATGCCATACATCATACATTTGATTATCTTTGAAAAAACAAATTAGACCTCATAAACATTACACTAATCCAAAGGGTATGGTATTATATAATCATATATGTATTACATGCGACAAGCTGAGGATATATTGTACTAAAAATAAATATGATAACAAGAAGAGTGATTCTAAAAATATAAAATAAAATATTAATTATCAAATGAATATAAAAATCTAAGATCACTTGAAATGAAATAGTATTTTCCCAAGAATAATGAAGAAGAACAAGGGAACTTAATAATGCTTTTCAAAATGGACAAATATTAATAATCACAGGACCCTAATATTTTATGTTGTAAAATTTTAATTTAATTCATAAATTCATTGGATGATGCTAACAACAAAATACCCGCCACCAAAAATATTTTTATAGAAAAATAATTTCATAGAGTAAATAAAATTTGATGGAATAAATGGTGTTTACACATAAAACATCCATGGGAAAATATTTTGTACATAATAGCACTCTTTATAGTATAAATAATTTATAAATGTTTTCCCTGAAAATTGATATAGGTTATTCTATTTTACACCTCTATCTATAGATCCAAAATCAGAATGTGTAAAATAAATGCATAAAACCATGGTGTGCATCAAAATTAGGGTGATAAATATTCCCCAACATTTGGATTTCTATCTTTATAAGGTTCAATAACAACGATTCCTTCAAACAACTCATGACATTTCTCCCATACAAACTTCTCTAATAGCCAGGTTTTTCTTGAAAATGAATGTATTTTCATAAAACTCACACTAAGGAAATGAAACTAAAATTTATTGCCACTTAATATCTATACATAACAAAAAATGGTTCATAGATAAATTATTCATCATGTTATAGAGTAATATGATCCCAAATAATCACATGTTGACAATCCAAGTTAAACTTCTCCAAATAAGAAACATGGAACACATTATGAATTGAATTGAAACATAAAATTAATGATATCTAAAAAAATATTTAAATACTATCCCCCACTACAAAATTTCACTCATTCAATGGTGAAAACATTCCATATTTCCCCAAGCATCGATGACCTAGTCTCAGAGACACATTCTATAAGACATTCTTCATCATCTTAAAAGATATAGTCCAATAAAAATTCATCAAATTCAATATGATATCTAGTGAATATCCATTATATTATTGATTATATAGATTTTCCACATGTTCTTATAAACAATAATTGATCCAATCAGTGATGTATCTCATGTTTCCTCCATATAGTGATGAACGAAAAGGATTACCGTAGAAATAATAGAGTGGAACCGTTTGTATCGTCAACTAAAATCTGTTATTATAGGGAAATTAACCCAAAGGCATATGACCCTTCCATGCATCACCAAAGTCCATAGAAAAATCAATGAGATTCTATTTAAATGTATAAATTATCCATTCCAACTACCCATACATCGTAAATGATATTCCATTCTTAATCTATTCCACTTCCCAAGATCCTATTGTAACGACTGCTAGAATATTGGAGTGAATTAGAGATCTCTTTAGATAAATTCGATACTGGAACTCCATGAAAACTAAAAACTTCCCAAATATAATACATTCACAATTCCTCAACTTTATTGGATTCTTTAATAGGGATAAGGTGTTCAAAAACTGGGAGTCGATCTACAATTTCCAAAATAAAATCATGGTTTCAAAATGATTGTGGTAAACCAGTAACAAATTCCCATGAAATATATTCCCACTTCCATATATATAATTAAATACATTGATAAAAACCTTCTAGTATTTGATTCTATAATTTTTATCTTTTTTAATTTTATGAATTTCATCACATATTATATAGTTTTGTATCAAATACCTTCCTACCAAAAATGTGATCTCATTAAATTTAAATTTTTTTTAATAACTGAATGAATAATCCATTTTTAATGGTGATATGATGAAAATAGTTATTCCTATCAAGATTGAGTTACTAAAATTTTATTTTTACTTTTTTAAATAGAGTTCACATCCTATTTCAATTAATCAAAAGTCCCCCCATGTAGGTTTGAAAAAATAATGATACAACTAAGATATGATGTCAAAAAATCTCTAAAATAATTAACAAGCTAGGTACCATACTGACTCGAAATAAAATTACATGCTCACCATGTACAATAAAATATGAATTCATGTACCTAGTCATACTCATTAGATGTCATTATTAACGAACTACTCAACAACATTTCTCAATAATTCTAGACTCAACACATATTCTATAAAATTACCTTTACATGGTTTTTATAGAAATTCAGAATAAAACTAATTTGGGTACCACTTCCATGTTTCTTTCATCTTATTTCATAATTACTATGAAATGATATACTTGAAGCTATTATAGTCAATGAAAACAACACAATTGTCTCAAAATTGGTAATCCCAACATGTTATTAAGGCATGAAAAAACACTAGTAATTTCAAGTCTTTCATAGGATAATTTGAATCATATGATCGAAAATAAGTCAATCAATAGGCCCAAAAATGTTCTCATTGCATGGTAACATAATATTTACCCAAACTAGACACATCAAAACAATCATCGTAGTACTTACTTGATGATATCATGATTGGGATGGGTGACAAGGTGAGATGAGTTTTAATAACATGAATTGTTTTTCAAAAGATATCAATCTATACAAATGGTATATAATTTCACGTTTAATTTTTCATGAAATAGGAAATTTTTTAGAAATCATGTACTATGCGAGGATAATTGTATACTAATATCAAAAATATTACTACCTCAAAAAATTATTTGGTGGATTCCAAGAGACTACCATATCTATTTTCCAAGGGTCAACAAATATTCTATATTTAGAAATGATATTATTTGAACCATAATTATAACCTAAAAATATCATAGAAATGATTATTATATAATGTATTCAATACCATTATGTGTTCTCTTCCTTGACATTCCTTTGCCAAGAGTAAACCATAATATAATAAAAAAATACAAAAAATAAGGATTCAAGGTACCTATGGAAGACAAAGTTGATAAAGGAAATGAATACTACATGTGATTTTTTAAGACTCATGGGATTGAAAACATATTCTTAGTGGTTATAGTGAATCTAAAATGATCTATTTGGAATATTATATAATTTTACTTTAACATAATGATATTAGAAGCATGGTATAATCATAGAAAATGATTATATCCCTTAAATTTATCACATTCTCATCAATTAAAGTAATATAATATAAATTTTTATCATAACATTATTCAACATATTATAATCCTCACATAACTAAAGAGTATTGTCTAACTTATTTAGGAATAATACTAGTTCATCACTATGTGATATTCAGTGTCTGATGAAACCATAACTATATAAATCTATTATATGAGTATTTAACTAATGAATGTTTGATGGATTCATTTTATGTGATGGGGGATAAATATGGTTTGTTCGTAGAAGTAGATCAATAGTAAATTGGATTTCCCATTTTGGTGGTAACACAAATAAATCATTTGTTAATGAATCCATGTATTTTCCCACTATATTAAGAAGTATCCAATTTTTAGTTTGATTATAAACATCCAAGTTCCATTAAATAAATGGAATGATATGGTTTCATCCATGTTTACTATTAATCATCACCAATATATTTAATCTCGTAATCCTTATTTAATGCATAATGTATTTTATCAAGGGAAGTGAGTGTCACTACATGGTAATTGAATTCTATGTGTAATTTAATTCCCACACACAAATTTATATGAAATATTTCATCTAATGAAATCATATATAAGACCAAAAACTACTAGAAAAATTGTACTATATTAATTGTATCAGAGCATGTTTGGTTATTAAATTATTTCATTACAATTTTCCTGGATGATTCTAGATACTCATGTCATGGGGAATCATTTAAAAATGTTATACCAACTATTTAAACATAGAAAAAGATACATAATCATTAGATTCACTAGTATAAAGAAAGAAATGTAAAATATAAGAGTTCGGAATAATGATACCTCACAATATAAAGGGTCCAGGTTTATCACATAGAATAACCTTCCCTATACCATAATGATATCACTAAGGTGTCCTTGGATATCTTTTTACTCCCTGGTGAGGTGCTTCCTAAAAATCTAAATTCTTCAAAGAAGTATTATAGTTCACATGAGTTTGGAATTGGATCTTGTTTGATAAAACTAGTCCTTCCTTGCATACAAAGCCTATTTAAGTTGAGATTCATCAACCTTCAAATTTCACATGTTTAGGAAAATATTTATATAGGTTACCTATCTTACTATAGTGGGAAAAACTAATTGGTGGTGTTGTTCATTCAATCTTCGTTTGGAAGATCATGTAACACTAGAAATGTCCTAGTTCAATGTTGAGACATGGTGGTTATGATACTAATATCATGGATTGATTTTATACTTTCATACAATCATCAAATTAACTGTATATCATTATCACATTCCTTATACAAAAACACCTACAATCACATTGATAACCATAGGTTTCCTATCCATTGAGATTCGAAACATTATTTTTTTCTCCCACCAATGCCTTATTTACAATTTTTTTATATTAAATAATACATAGAATTATTACCTTTTAGAGAACCTCAGGTCAGAGACCTTCCTCATAGATCCAATCATTTAGTCTTTCACAATCAAATATCTCTATTAAAAATCCTATATGATTGAAAATTAAATTTTTATTTCAAAATCACTTTTGGGGAGAAAGTGGGATACCAAGATGACATCAGAGACATAAAACACAACCAGACCTCCATGACCATGATCATCGAGGCCAAATCCAATCCAATTAAAAAAAAGGAATAAACCCACCCTAGTAACAAAACCAATATGATCAGCATCCACCTTTCCATAGCTGCTCGACTAGCTGTCCCGTGGAAGGATGAATGAGCCCAATACTGATGAGAAATTCCATACCCTTATAAAACATCCAATTTTGGATAGCAATGGAAAGGAGAATTCACTTCGCTCTGAATATATTCTATAAAAACCTTGAAAATAAACTAGATTCAATGTCTCGTGAACCAAGGCCACAATGCCCTAGGAGAACACACAAAATACAAACCACAAAAGCCTCATCCAAGATAAGATATATGCACCTGCCAACACATTGAACCGCAGATGGAATGAAAAAATCATGAAAAATGTATCTATAAACATAAGATTGAACCAAAAACCAATTCACCCAAAACTATAATCATCCTAAAAAAATAGATACTTCACTAGAATCATGCTCTATAGAGGTAGTCAAACCAGTATTTTCCGGAGCACCACTGCCAGATTGAAGCCCACGAATCGCCATCCCAAAATCCATCTAAAACAGAAAGTAGATGAAAAAATTATGATAAAATAAAAACATCACATAACACCAGAGGAGATCCCAAAGGGAAACTGGATCATGAACCCAATGCTGCAATCCAGAACTCCCATGGAGGAGACTCCCAACCACCAAACACATTCATCCATAGACAAAGCGACTCCAAAATACCACGGAATTAGAGCTCAACCTCTTGAATGACAACATGTCATTGAGAGAACCAATCCATCAAAGTAGTATTCGAGTAATAAAGATGTCGAATGATGCGTATCACCGAGATGGTCGTGCAAGAAAGAAATACCATGATCGAGGAGCCGCCGCCATAAATAGTTGAATATGGAGAATAGAGCTGAGCCGATCTAGGATGAAGGAAAGAGGAAGTAGTAGAATTAACTTAACATAACATTTACTAATAAAAATAATTCAATTTTCAAATTTAAATATGTCAACTATTATAGCATGATAAATAGTATTTGGGTATAATTTTTTATTCAACTAATTTAGATTCACTTATATGTGAGGCTTTTATCCAAATTTTATTGAATGAATATGTCCTACAACACTAGTACTTGGTTTTAAATCTTATATGTTGCTAACTAGACAAAAATACAACCTGGATTCACCAGTAACATAAAAATTCTTATTTACCAGCTCAAATATACCTCTAGATGTTCTGGTATGAAATCAACAAGAAATGTTGGTGGATCATTCCTTAGAATGTCGGTTAATTGATTAAACTGATGAGGTTCATATATCCCAAGTCCCTTACCAACACATGAATATATTGCAATATACTCTGAACTAGATCATATATCACTTGTGATCTTAGTGAAACCAAATAATTTTTTACTCCATCTCACTGATTTCTTTTTATTTTTATGGGTGGAATCATTTTTCTAGAAACCATTTAAAATATTATCAATTTGGAAATATTCAATAGTAATATTAAAATGGTTATATTGTATAAATAGAAAACAATAATCACAATATCAGATATTAAATTCAATAAAACATGTGAAAATGTATTCATATTGGGAATAAACTCCTTTTAAAAAAAATATATTTTTAAATCATCAAATACACTATTGATGATGTGTTGGAATCTTCCCTAGAAGATTCTTAAAAAAATTTATACCCAAACTTCATTGCTAACATGATTTTCATCATAATGATGGTGGTTAATTATTTTTATTTCATTAATTTTATATTATGATATTCTTATCTAATACAAACCCATATCAAGGTCCGAAAAACACAAGTACCATTGCTAAAATCCAACCAAAAAGAATTATATTGAGAAGAGGTAGAGGTTCTACTATCTTTAGGTGGAATTACCAAGACACTAATGGATTTAAATAAATTCCATGGGTTAGAAAATAAAAGACATTGTAACGACCCAAAGTTTCATTAATGGAAATCCCCCTTGATCTAATTAAATGTCTCATTATAAAAATGTTTTTTATAAGATGTCAACTTCTTTGGTTTTATGTTAAGAATTTTGACCGTTGCTAATATAGCCGTTGAACAGTGATCACATTATTAGTATAAATATAGGACTTTATCAAATCCAATTTACTCAGACAAAAGAAGCGATGGCTTCATCCAGTAGAATTGCTCCATACGAAGCCCATTTGTCAGAGCTCGGAAAAGAGGTGGCATCCTTGGGCATCGCCCTTGACCAAGATCAAGCTGAGTTTCATTATTTCAAGCTCGAACGTGACCGTCTATGGGAAAAGTGGAAGTTGATTGAAATTACCACTCGAGCAATGTTATCTAAGCCACCCCAAGAGTCTGTTACCATCACACTCCTTACCCTTAGGTCTTATGCGGCTGTTTTAAGGGGTTATGTAAGAAATAAGTAGTACTATGTCCATGTACATTATTTTTTTGTATATAATAATGGATATAATTTCTAGTCATTTATGATACATTGTAAATTGTTTTTAAAGTACAAATGGTGTTTTTAGTTATTATTTAATTAAAAAATATATTTTATTAAATAAAGGGATTTTAGAAATAAATAATATTTTAATAAAATAATAATATTATTATTAAATTAATTTTTATTAAATAAAAATGACCTTATAATTTTATGAATGCAATTAAAATTTTTATTAAGGTTTGAAAGCCATTTCTGTCAAAACCCGTGAATTTTTTATAAATGACGGTTTTTATTTTAAAAGTTAAAATTCACATATTTATAAAATTATTTAGGTAAATTAAATGTTATTTTTGGAATTAGGATGTTGAAATTATCCAACTGTGAATTTTTCATAATTTTCTCAGACAGTCAATGTTTTGGGTAAAAATTAAATACCATTTAAATATATAATGTGTTTTATGACATCATAATGACCCAATGGTGATGTAATAAAATACCATAATCCTTATTTTTGGCCAATATATGTTTTATCATTAAAATAATGTGATTTTTGGTTTGTTTGACTTACTTTTCAAAGCATTAATGGACCCCTCAAGAGATATTCAACACTTTGCCTTTTTAAATTAATTTCCATGGGAGTGTGACTCACCTCCACATAATCAATATTATTATTTTAAGTAGTTATGACTTGGGCCTTATAACATATTGTTTCCCTATTAACTTTTCCAAAAACCAGGGGCAAAAACCATGGGATGGTTTGTGGTTTGGATTAATTTAATTTAAGGGGAACCAAACCTAAATAATAAAGAATTCCCTCAGCTTTCCTATATAAACCCACCCAAGATCCCACTTCCTACTCACTAAAATCCCTTGTAGTTCGTCCAAACTCTACCCTACTCTCTCTAGAATCCTCCCAAGGTTCCCCAAGCTCCCAAGAAGCCTCTCACAAGCCTCTCTCTAGCCTTTGGAAGCACACTTCCAAGTAAGGTTTTTTTTCTTGCTTTCTCATTTTTTCCAATTTTCTTTAAGTTGTATTTCCCTTTTAATTTCAATTATGAATGTTGGGGTATGGTTTTTCACCTCCCCCATACTGCCCTTTTATTGTTTTAATGATGGGATTACCATTTATCTCTCATTAAATGCCTCCCATGTACACCCGTTACTATGCCGAAATTCCGAAAGGAACTTTTCTCTCCTAGTTTACATTCAAGCAATACTTTTGTATCATGAATCTTAATTCAACTACAATTGTTGGGACATGTATCTTTATGACCTAATTACTTTCCATTACATGTAAATATGATGAGGAACCCCTTTCTCTCTCATCAACCATTTTTTATGAATTTTTATGTCACGCTGTTACGCTGCCGAAATCGCACCGATTTTCTAAGCCAATATCACTGTGTAGTGAATACCATGCCGAATTATCCGACAAGGGTATTCACCTTTATGAAAGTTTACTTATTTATTTTAAAGATTCATGTATTAATTCCACATTCCTTTATCATGGAAAAAATTATTATGTTTCTTGAATCCATGTATTATGATCCATGTGGCACACTTATGAATGAAATGAAATATTTAAGAAGGGTGCACCCTTATAGCGCTCTAATGCATTGGGTAAAGTATAGTATCATAATACATCATGTGAAATGAGTGTTGACTAATGATAATTCAAGTGAAATGAGGGTTTACTCGTGCTTCATGTGGAATGAGGGTTTACCCATGCTCCATGTGCAATGCGCCTTGGCTCATGCTAATTCAATGTTAAGTGTTGTTGCCACATTTCCATGTTATAATTATCATGCTTTATCATGCCTTTATGTTCATGTTTATCTTATGCTCTATTGACATGCCTATTTCCTAACATGTATTGTACTCATCATGTTATTCCATGTGTACTCCCTTACTGGGCTTTATAACTCACCCTTTTCTTATGCATGTCCTCAGGTTATCCCATGAAATGCTAAGTACGAGGGAATATAGTGGTCATGTAAAGGAAGTTTTCAATAAAGATGTTTAATTTCATGTTTTAAGTTTTTATGTAATGATCCTAATCCCCAAAGACACTAAACCTCTCGATCTTCTTTGTTGTATCAAGTGAAGTTTTATGTAATAAAGCATGTTTATGTTGTAATAAAAATCAGGGTTGTTATAGTTGGTATCAGACGATAGGTTTAGTTATTTTTTGGGATTAGGAAAACCCTAGTAATGCCTTATATACAAGACTAAGTATAAAAAAACATCCCTAAGTTTTGTTAATACTATGTAAGTTGTTTATCAAACAAATACATCCCTGTCTGGATACGAGCAGGTAGAGGCGGCTCTGGCACATATGTATCCTAGGGGTAAAACCCGAAAACACCACTTTGAGCTAGAATCGAATGGGAACTGGTGCACGAAAATGGGCCTTGCTGCACTCTTGGTTACGGCACTCTCGGGGGATATGTTTTGATAAATTCACAATCTTAGTATGAAACCTTATTAGGGGAAAAATTCACCTAAGAATATATGTTAGAAAGTAGATCATGAAAAGCCTAGATTGAAGCCTATAGAATCATGAGTTAAGGAAATAAAAGTTTATTTTTGAGTCATCAAATTTTGTCTTTGGATTACCCTTCATGTGTTACCCCTAAAATTCCTTTTATTCCAGCCAATGGCCGGTAATAGGAGGACTCAGGCTAAAAATCGTTGTGAAGATCAGTGTAATGACTGTACTAGTGAGATTCCAAATCCAATGGGAGCGGGAATAACGAAATTTGTCACACTTATCTCTCAGCTAACTCAAGTTTTGAATAGAAACACGGGTCAAGAGGAACGTTAAAACCCCCCTAAGAAAGAACAAGTCACTATCAAGAGCTTCATGAGACAAAGGCCTCCTACTTTTAGTGGATCATCTGATCCCATGATCACTGAACAATGGATCAACTCCATTGAAAAGATATTCTCCATCCTCCAATGTTCTCAACAAGAGAAGGTTCTCCTAGATGCTTATAGTATGGAGGGTGAAGCTGATCAATGGTGGATGTTGATAAAAAATATGAAGCCTGAGGAGGAGATCTAGGATTTGGAATAGAAGGAATTCCGGAAGATGTTTTTCGATAAATATTTTCCGCACACCCTCCGGCTTAATATGGAAAGGGACTTCCATTCCCTCAAGAAAAAAAATATGAAGAATCTGTTGGAGCGTATGAGGAAAACTTCACAAGTCTTGCACGATATGCTTCTGGCTTTGTCGTTACCCCCAAATGCAAGGTTGACCGCTTCTTTGGTGAGCTGAAGCCTAGCTTGCGGAAAGAATTAGCGATCCATGACTTCGACATCTATGAGGAAATTGTCCGATGTGCCCTCAAGGTCGAAATGGAGATCGGAGAATCACAGGGGTATCATGGGGATAAGAAGTGTAAGGTGGACTTCAATGCTGGTGGTCCGATGGATAAATCCAATGGTTCTAAGAAGTTCCATCACCCCACTTGCCAAAAGTGCGGAAAGAAGCCCCCTGGAAATTGCCTTAAGGGGACGAGAAAATGCTTCAGGTGTGGAAGAGAAGGTCACCTAGCTGTTAACTATCGGCAAGAAGGACCCGCGGATACGACAGAGGATAGGAATGCATTGTTTGAACCTCAACGCGTTGTTTAATACTAAAAATGCAAAGAACCGGGTCATTTTGCAAATCAGTGCCCTAGTCCAAGGGTTATCGGAGGCAACCGGAAACCTCCAAGATAGCAAGGAAGAGCTTTTTCCATCAAATCTGTTGAAGTGAACATCAAAAACGAAGTGGTGACAAGTACGCTAGTTATTCATTAAATAATAGCAAACATACTTTTTGATTCAGGTTCTACGCATTCTTTTATATCTCGAAAGTTTAGTAGAACAATCACAGCACCACCACAAATCATGGAAGTAAATATGTCGGTGAGTACTGAAAAATGGGGTAATCATTGCATCACATGAATATAAGTCCTCCCCTGTTATAATCTGTGGATTGGATTTCCCGGCGAACCTCATCATACTCCCTCTGGTGTAATTTGATGCAATTCTTGGCATGGATTGGCATTCCTTATATAGAGCCAATATAAATTTTCAGGAGAGGGAAATCACACTCTATATGGAGAATCGACCCCCATTTCTTTACAAGTGTCAGGAGGAAGATGAATCTCATTTAGCTCCATCATCTCAAGCATGGATATTATGGCCTTATGAGCACACATATCTGGCTTAGATGATTGAGTTCAAGGAAGAAGCCATCCTTGAAGAAATGCCTATTGTGAGGGAATTCATTGAAGTGTTTTCCGAGGAACTGCCTGGTCTTCCTCCAAGAAGAGATGTTGAGTTCTCAATTGAAATTATACCTGGGGAATTACCAATATCCAAGACTCCATATAGAATGGCTTTTTTTGTACTTGAAGAGCTGAAGAAACAACTACAAGAGAATCTGGATAAAGGATTTATACGCCCAAGTGCTTCACCATGGGGTACACCAGTCATCTTCGTCAAGAAGAAGGATAGGTCAACGCGGCTCTGCATAGATTATCGTGAACTTAACAAAATCACGATAAAGAACAAGTATCCTCTCCCAAGAATCGATGACTTGTTTGATCAGCTGTATGGAGCACAATACTTCTCCAAGGTGGATTTGCGGTCGGGATATTATCAAGTAAGGGTGAAGAAGGAAGATGTCCCCAAGACTGCATTTCGTACAAGGTATGAGCACTATGAATTCATAGTAATGCCTTTCGGACTCACCAATAATCTATAAATATTAATGGAATTGATGAATAGAGTCTTTAGAGATTACCTTGACAAATTTTTGGTAGTCTTTATAGATGATATTCTAATATACTCCAAAACCAAGGAGGATCATGAGGAGCATTTAAAAATTGTACTAGAGACTTTGCACAAGGAGAAGCTCTATGGAAAGTACAGCATGTGTGAGTTCTGGTTGAAGGAAGGCTCATTCTTAGGCCATATCATCAAAAGCAATGGGATATTTTTGGATCCCTCCAAAACAGATGCAATCGAGGGATGGATGAGGCCAACATCGGTAACGGATATCCGTAGCTTCCTGGGGTTAGCTGGATATTATCAACGATTTGTGACAAATTTCTCATGATTTTCCAACCCTCTCACCAAGATAACTCGAAAGGGAGTAATGTTCTCTTGGAATGATGAATGTGAAGAAAGCTTCAAGGAGTTAAAAATGAGGCTTATCACTACACCCGTGCTCACTTTACCCACAAGTGGGGAACTTTTTGTTGTATTCCGTGATGCATCAAAGAAGGGCTTAGGCTGTGTGTTGATGCAGAATGATAAAGTGATATCCTATGCCTCAAGGCAGTTGAAACTTCATTAGCAAAACTATCCAACACATGATCTGGAGTTGAAGGCGGTGATTTTTGCCTTGAAAATCTGGCGGCATAATCTCTACGGAGAGAAATGTGAGATATATACTGACCACAAGAGTCTTAAATATATATTCACACAGAAAGAGCATAATATGCGCTAGAGAATATGGATAGAGCTCATCAAGGATTATGAATGTTCAATACATTACCACCCTGTGAAAGCGAACAAGGTGGAAGATGCCCTAAGTAGCAAGGACCCAGCAATTCTATCAAAGATGAGAATTGAGAAGGATCAAATCATTTTAGACTTGATGAAGATGGACGTGGGAATAATAAATAAGGGAACATCATCAATCCTTTCACAAATGATTTCTTAACCATCTCTTTTGGAAAGGTTAAAGGATGCTCAAAAGGATGATGTGGGAATTCAAGAAAAAGTGGAAGCTATCAAAAAGGGAAAATCCTCGGAGTTTAATGTTAATGAGGAAGGAATTGTGCGGTTTGGGAGAAGACTATATGTTCCATCAAGTCCGGAGATGAAGAAGGAACTTTTGGATGATGCACATAGTTTAAATTTATCTATTCACCTAGGGAGAACAAAGATGTATCGAGATCTCCGAGAAAACTTTTGGTGGGATAATATGAAGAAGGAGATAGCTGAATATACATCAAAGTGCCTCGTGTGTCAGCAAGTGAAGGCAGAGAGGCAGAAGTATAAGGGGTTGATGCAACCATTGACCATACCATAATAGAAATAGGAGAACATCACCATGGACTTTGTCACCGGACTTCCAAGGACATCCAAAGGCAATAATGCAATCTGTGTTGTTGTGGGTCGTCTTACAAAGACTGCACACTTCATTGCTATTCGAGAGGATTTCTCTTTGGATCGACTGGAACGGATATATATCAGGGAAGTGGTAAGGTTGCATGGAGTACCACTATCTATTGTGTCTGACCGAGATCCAAGATTCACCTCTAAGTTTTGGAAGAGTCTTCAACATGCTCTGAATACTGAACTGAACTTCAGTACGACCTATCATCCTCAAACTGATGGCCAATCTGAGTGGACTATCCAAACACTTGAGGATATGTTGAGAGCATGATCAATGGACTTTAATTGAGGATGGGATCAACATCATCCTCTGGGTGAGTTCTCTTATAATAACAGTTTCCACTCAAGCATCCAAATGGAACCATATGAAGCCCTGTATGGGAAAAGGGGTAGAACACCGGCATGTTGGGATGAGGTCGGTGAACGTAAGCTGCTTGGACAAGAAATGGTCGAAGAAATGGTGGATAAGGTGAAAACCATTCAGCAGCATATCAAGGCAGAACAGAGTCTACATAAGAGTTATGAAGATAATCGTCGATGATACCTTGAATTTAAAGTTGGAGACATGGTGTTTCTACGCATATCTCCGTGGAA
Organism: Viscum album; assembly: GCA_963277665.1. NCBI lineage: Eukaryota > Viridiplantae > Streptophyta > Magnoliopsida > Santalales > Viscaceae > Viscum > Viscum album. The sequence continues at coordinate 1,439,209,072 of OY728162.1, forward strand.
AAAGGTCATGAGGTTTAGAAAGAAAGGGAAGTTATGTCCAAGGTACATCGGTCCCTTAGAGGTTCTTGATCGTGTTGGGGATGTGGCCTATCGACTAGCACTTCCACCTACTATGGCCAAGGTACATGATTTCTTTCATGTATCCCTCTTAATGAAGGACATACCGGACCCTTCACATGTACTCTCTTTTGAGGTGGTACAATTGGAAGACGATCTCTCTTATGAGGAGAAACTAGTGAAGATCTTAGATTGTAGAGAAAAAGTTCTACGAAATAAGACAATGACCCTCTTCAAGGTGTTGTGGAGAAACCACAAGTTTTAAGAAGCAACTTGGGAAAAAGAGGATATGATGAAGTTGAGTTACCCACATTTGTTTTAGTGTAGGAAGAGGAAAATTTCGAGGGTGAAATTTCTTAATAGGGGAATGTTGTAACGACCCAAAGTTTCATTAATGGAAATCCCTCTTGATGTAATTAAATGACTCTTTATGAAAAATGTTTTTTATAAGATGTCAACTTATTTGGTTTTATGTTAAGAATTTTGACCATTTCTAATATAGACATTGAACAGTGATCAGATGATTAGTATAAATATAGGACTTTAACAAATCCAATTTACTCAGACAAAAGATGTGATGGCGTCGTCCAGTAGAATTTCTCCATACGAAGACCATTTTTCGGAGCTCGGAAAAGTGGTGGCATCCTTGGGCTTCGCCCTTGAACAAGCCCAAGCTGAGCTTTATTATGTCAAACTTGAACATGACCGTCTATGAGAAACGTGGAAGTTGATTGAAATTACCACTTGAGCAATGTTATCTGAGCCACCCCAAGAGTCTGTCACCATCACACACCTTACCCTTAGGTCTTAAACGACTGTTTTAAGGGGTTATGTAACAAATAAGTAGTACTATGTCATGTACAATATTTTTTTTGTATATAATAATGAATATAATTTCTAGTCATTTATGATACATTGTAAATAGTTTTTAAAGTACAAATGGTGTTTTTAATTATTATTTAATTATGAAATCTATTTTATTAAATTAAGGGATTTTTGAATTAAATAATATTTTAATAAAATAATATTGTTATGATTAAATTAATTTTTATTAAATAAAAATGATCTTATAATTTTATGAATGAAATTAAATTTTTTATTAAGGTTTGAAAGCCATTTCTGTAAAAACCTGTGAATTTTTTATAAATGACGGTTTTTATTTTAAAAGTAAAAATTCATATATTTAGAAAATTATTTAGATAAAATAAATGTTATTTTTGGAATCAATACGTCGAAATTATCCAACGGTGAATTTATCATAATTTTCTGAGAGAATCAAATTTTTTTTACATATTAAATACCGTTTAAATATATAATGTGTTTTATGACATCATAATGACCCAATGGTGATGTAATAAAATACCATAATACTTATTTTAGGCCAATATATGTTTTATCATTAAAATAATGCGATTTTGGGTTTTTTTACTTCCTTTTCAAAGCATTAATGGACCCCTAAAGACATATTCAACACTTTTCCTTTTTAAATTAATTTCCATGGGAGTGTGACTCACCTCCACATAAGCAACCTTATTATTTTAAGATTTTCGGACTTGGGCCTTATAAAATATTTTTTTCCTCTTCCCTTTTCCAAAACCCATAGGCAAAAACCATGGTATGGTTTTTGGTTTGGATTAATTTAATGTAAGGGGACCCAAACCTAAATAATAAAGAATTCCCTCACATTTCCTATATAAACCCACCCAAGATCCCACTTCCTCATCACTAAAATCCCTTAGAGTTCGTCCAACCTCTGCCCTACTATCTCTATAATCCTCCAAGGTGCCCCAAGCTCCCAAGAAGCCTCTCACAATCCTCTCTCTAGCCTTTGGAAGCACACTTCCAAGTAAGGTTGTTTTTCTTGCTTTCTCATTTTTGTCAATTTTCTTTAAGTTGTATTTCCATTTTAATTTCAATTATGAATGTTGTGGTATGGTTTCTCACCTCACACATACTTCCATTTTATTATTTTAATGATGGGAGACCCCTTTCACTCTAATTAAATTCCTCTTATGTACACCCGTTACTATGCCGAAATTCCGAAAGGAACTTATCTCTCCTCTTTTACATTCAAGCAATACTTTTGTATCATGAATATAAATTCCACTAAAATTGTTGGGACATGTATCTTTATGACCTCATTACTATTAATTACATGTAAATATGATGAGGAACCCATTTCTCTCTCATCAACCATTTTTTATGAATTTTTATATCACGTCGTTACGCTGCCGAAATCGCACCGATTTTCTAAGACAATATCATTGTGTAGTGAATACCATGCCCAATTCTCTATCAAGGGTATTCACCTTTATGCACATTTACTTATTGGTTGTAAAGTTTCATGTATGAATTCCACATTCCTTTATCGCGGAATAAATGATTATGTTTTATGAATCCATGTTTTATGATCCATGTGGCACACTTATGCATGAAATGAAATGTTTAAGAAGGGTGCACCCTTATAGCGCTCCAATGCATTGGGTAAAGTATTGTATCACGATACGTCATGTGCAATGAGTGTTGAATAATTATAATTCAAGTGAAAGAAGGGTTTACTCGTGCTTCATGTGAAATGAGGGTTTACTCATGCTCCATGTGCAATGAGCCTTGTCTCATGCTAATTCAATGTTAAGTGTTATTGCCACATTTCCATGTTATGATTATCATGCTTTATCAGGCCTTTATGTTCATGTTTATCTTATTCTCTATTGACATGCCTATTTCCTAACATGTATTGTACTCCTCATGTTATTCCATGTGTACTCCCTTACTGGGCTTTATAGCTTACCCTTTTCTTATGCATGTCCTCAGGTTATCCCATGCAATGCTAAGTATGAGGGAATGTAGTTGTCATGTAAAGAACGTTTTCCATAAAGATGTTGTATTTCATGAATTTAGTTTTTATGTAATGATCCTAATCCCCAAAGACACAAAACCTCTCGATCTTCTTTGTTTTATCAAGTGAAGTTTTATGTAATAAAGAATATTTAAGTTGTAAGAAAAAGTAGGCTTGTCATAGACATGGGGTGGATGGTTTAAACTTTTATAAATAAAAAAATACATAAATTTAATCTTGTAAACCCTAATACATCATATAAATTATTCATACACCAAAATATAAATGAGTTAAAAATTCTACCCATCCATCAATGATTTATAAAATTGGGGAATCAATATTATAATAGTGGAATAGTGTGAGATATAAACTAAAAATATAATGTAATAAGATTCATAGGTACTAAGGTGGTACCACTCTAGTTATGGAATGGAACATACTCCAAGATCCAACTCCACCATCTAATAAATCAATGTCAAGGAGTGAAACTAGAAATGTAAGAAATAGATACCTTTCATGTGTTATGGTATATAACATCTTCATATGCACCAAAGTAAATATACAAAGGGTGACTAATTATACATAGAATGAAACAACCAGGGTTTTAAAAACATCCCACTAGGACTAGAAGGAAGTCAACTCATTGTATATTAAAAAACATGGATGATAAAAAATAGTAGATAGTATTCCCAACATAAAATATATTCAATGAAAAGTTTTCTCAAAAGTAGTTTGATCAAATAAATAAATCCTTCAAATTATATAAAACTAATAATTTCATGTCTCTCATAATCAACTAGGTTATAACACACATAGACATGCAGTCACAATGAATCTAAAATACACATGAGTAGTGGTAAATCCTCCCGTGATCCGTCACTTAGTTAATCATACCATATTTCACCATTCAGGACAAAATCAATCACTACAACTATTTCATCAATTCCTTCTATGTTGTAATCATGAATACACATGAATGATATATCTTTCTAGATGAGACACATAGCCCTTTATTTCACGATCACATAACAGAACCAACTTTCTTTTAAAAACACGTTTAATATTGTTAACTCATCCATTGCAGATACAACCACAATCAAATTTCCAATCATATAGTAAGCGGATTATAAATATTTTTTTACCATAGTAAAACTATAGGAATACCAATGAGAAATATTTTAGATAGAAGAAATTGATAATTTTAACATACCTTGTTTTTGGAAAGAAACACTATGTTCAATATCATTCATGATATTCTACATCGAGCTTAAACGAATAACAAATATTAATATTTAAATTTTATAATTAAACCATAGCCATTGGAATTGCAGAAATGTATAGTATCAACATAATTATAAAAATATGGTTTAAAAATGTTCAAATAATGATTCTTTTGGTTACCAAATTTATTATAAATGGAAATAAAAAACAAATTGAATATAATGGATGTGTTTTTATGAAATCCTATTAAAAAGAAAATAAATGAGTTTATAAAATAATAACCCTCATTATGGATTCTCATTTAAGGAAAAATATATTTTATATATTTAATTTAATGTTTAATATTTATCATGTACGTGTTTTGATATGATATAAGAACAAATTAAATTTTTCGAATAAAAGCCGTATTAAAAAAAATTAAATTTTACCACATTTAGATGGTGAACTCAATTTTATTTCTGTTTTTGTCACTTTTATATGTTATATTTGTCTATGTAAGCTTCTTCCATTGAACCAGGACATAAAGTTTTACCTAGGTTTAAGGTTTTGTATTTTTCTAATGAAATTCATATTGTAATGAATAGTGAAAAAATACATAATTTTAAATCAAAACTGCCTTTTCACCTAATTTATATATACAATTATGCTATACTTTTAAATCACATTAATGTGTAATTGGATTATTTTTAATAATTTAATCCAATTTTGCTCATTAGATTTAATCTAACATTTTTATTGGACATAAACACATGTCAATATTTTTATAGTTTTTACTTTAGAAAAATCCGATTTCAGGTTATGAAAACGAGAAATTATTTTTAAATTAATTACTGCATCTTCTAATCTTTGAATTTAGAAAAATAAATTACATATTTGGAATCATAATGTTCAAATTATGTAAATATGCACGTTTTATATTTTGACAGTATAAATAGTAACATTGGTAATTTTTTAATTTACCATAATTAAATGGTAAATTAGGTAAATAAGGGTAAAAATAGTACTATAATAATATAAAACTACCCTAAAACATGTTCTAATCATATTGGATGAGCCATGGGCTAGAAAAAAAATTAGTAGGCCTAATTTTTGGTATTTGAGTTGTACTTGGGTGTGATAATGACATGTTATAATAATTAATTTAAAGTAAATAGAAATATAACATAAACACATAACTTTTTACTAAATAAGTTTTAATATATGGTTATATAATTGATCTATATGACTATAAATAATAATTATAAATATAAAAAAATTTCTTACATCAAGGTATTTTATTTATAATTTTTAAATTATGTAAAAAAAATTATTTATGACACAATGATGATGCACAGTTTACCATGTTAAAGAATGATACAAATAAATGATATTATAAATATTAACATAAATTTAATTTAATTTTTTTGATTATCTCCACAAATTTTATAGATTATTATGACATTATATCTTTTATTTCAAATTATTTTATCAAAACAATCATGTTTTTATGACATTAACAAAAATCGATTACAAAATAGTGTTAAAATTGACATAAAAGAGTTTTTAAAACAAATACTATTTTATTAAATGATATAATAGTCATAAAAATATAATATTTATCGAACTAACATAGATAATTTTATAAATTTCATTAATTATCCCTTTAAGATTCTTTTTTCATTTCATAGTAACTATATTAACCTTATAGTATAAAAAAAGGTTATGGTAAGAGTTAACTTATTTAACTAAAGGATTACACTTAAACATGAGTTTAAATTTGTGACCTATATATGTTTAAAACATATTAGGTGAGATAATTTAGACCCATAATAATATTATCCTTGAAATATATTTCTTTTGATATATTAGAAATAGAAAATAAATTTACAATAAAATAATACTTTAGGACTTTCCTAGAGTGACTCTCCTCCCTCTTATAAAAGGCCACCACCTATACACACTTAACCACACCTCTCGAGCCCCTTATATCATACAAATACTACTTAATTAATCTCCAAACATCCAAAAATTCTTTATAGAAGCATTACCTTGGGATGAAGGGAATTAAAGAATTAGTTTTGGCACAAATCAAACGGAGTAAGCCAATTTAGAGGTAATGTCATCTCTGAGGCTCCTTTCATTTATTTTCCTTATACAACCCCTAACATCAATTTATTCAATTATGTTATAACAAAAAAATATTCTAAATATACAAGTATGTTTTTATGTTATTTTTTAGACCAACACATGCACCCACCTCCTTCTAGTGGATATAGAATGTATTGTTTCTGTGTACGGTGAACTACTTCCAAATGAAACGATGATTGTTCAATTTCCTCCTAACACCTATCATGGTGTCCAATTTTATGTAACTTTATTTTAAACATACCATTATGCATTCCATAATGAGAAAATGAGATAATTTCATTTGAGGAAGTGTGGAATTCCTCCCCCTCAATGTGAAATGACTCATTCATGCCATACATGGACCATATAAAAGATGGGGTTAATGAAATTATATATCAAATATAACCCTGATATTCTACTATAATTATATTACACCTATCTATCTTTTATTTTACATTCATTTAGTATGATAATTAAATTAATTTACTGTTCATGCGGACGTATGACCTAGGTCTCCAGGAATTGTTGAGTTCATTTCTCATCAATAAATGTTATGGACTATTCTAAATACATATATACTATATATATATGATATTTAAATCATGAATACTATTTTTGATATTATGTACTTTTTACCACATGGAGAGTTTACATCCAAATAAGTTCATTTTCGACTCGTGTACCAAATATCAGCAAACCAACTAATATGAACATAAATAATTATGTAATATGTATATCATGGTAAAAGGTGATTTATATTACAATCCTGCTTTTTATTACACACTAAAATCTGATTTATTACACAAACTTTCCCTTAAGACAACTCTAAGGATCGAGAGGACTAATGTCTTGGAATATTAGGAACATTACACAACAACAAAGAAAATAAAACCCAACATCATTATTGAATGCATCTTTTACCTGACCAGAACAGTCATTTGTACATTGAATTTCAATAGATAACATGAGGACATTCACAAGAAATGGGTGAGATATAATTCACAGTATGGGAGTAAACAAGGCATAACATGAAGAATATAGAAATTTTTAGGCAATAGGGTTATCAACAGATCACAAGAGAAACATGAACATAATAGAATGATATAGCATGATTTTCATAACATGGAAATGTGGAAACAACATTTAACATAATATTAGCATGATCCAAGGCTCATTGCACCTGAAGCATGAGTAACCCCTTATTGTAGTTGAATTAGAATGAGTAAGCCCTCATTGTACTTGAATTATCATGAGTAAAACCATATTTCACCTGGCGTATCATGATACTATTCTTTACCCAATGCAATGGAGCACTATCAGAGCACACCATTAATAAACATTTCATTCCAAGTATAAATGTTCCACATGGATCATACAACATGGATTCATTATACATCATAATTTATTCCAAAAATTAGAGATATAGAATACATAAATGGAAGTACTCAATCATAAAATAAATGTGCATAAAGGTGAATACCCTAGATAGATAAATATGGTAAATGGGGCTTCTCTTAGTGGTAAGCACCCTTAAATCCTACATGAAAAAGGGAGTTCAAAACCCTTTGGGAGTAGGTTATTATAGCTGCACTGTAGCATACAATAGCAGAGACAACAATGTTGCAATGAAGGGAACTTTAGTTTCGGCTAGGCACTATACCAGTGGTGGGTACTATGCAGTACTATAGCAGGAGGACAACTATAGTAGTACTATTCACAGAATGGGATTTGGGACAAAACCTTTGGTTTACAGGCCATGTAATGGGCTAAATTCCCACTAGGAATTCAGGATGTGTAATGGGAATCCCTCTTCCTAGTTAAAAGAGGTCTTTTATTGCATTAATAATAAAATGAGGCTTCAACCCTAAATTTTTAAAAAAATGAGAAATATGCATGGTATTCAGTACGTAATGGATTTTTATTAGGAAATCATAGTGCAATATCGGTAGCATAACGGCATGACATAAGAGTTCATAAAAATGGTTGATGGGAGAGAAATATGTATCTCATCAAATGTTAATGAAACAGACAATAATGGACTAAAAAAGATAAATTTCCCAAAATATGTAATGGAATCTATATGCATAATATAAAATAATTTCTTGAATGTAAATGATAAGAGAGAGATTCCATACGGAATTTCAGCATTGTAAAGGTTATACATGGGAGGCATTAATGAGAGAGAAATAGGTAAATAATCATTAAAACATAAAGGGGGATGTATGGGAAGGTTATAAAAATTACGCCAACATTTATAATTTAAAATTAAAGGGTATAACAATAAAATTACATTTGGACAAAAATGAGAATGGGAGAAATCCCTTACTTGGATGTGTGATCCCAAAGGCTTGGGAAAGGCTTGAGAGTGGATTCATGGGAGATGGGGGTTCCTTGAGGGTATTTAGTAGAGAATAGTGCAAGGGTAGGTCAATCTAAAAACAGTTTGAGTGATGAGGAATGGGAGATTTAGTGAGATTATATGGGAAAGAAGAAGGGATTCTTTATTATTTAGGTTTTGACTCAACACATTAAAATAAAAAAACAACAAACCATACCATTATTTTTTCCATAGTTTTTGAATATATGGAGTGGAAAAAATTATTTTATAAGTCCAATGGCCAAACTTATTAAAATATTTGTATTTATTATGTAGAGGTGAGTTGCACTGTCAAGGAAATCATTTTTTAATGTTCAAATGTTTTATAATTATTGGAGGTTCAACTAAGGCTTTATAAAATAAACCAAACAAACCTAAAATAATATTATTTAAAATATAAGAAATATATGGGAAGAAAATATTATTTATAGTATTTCATTACATTACTATTGGGTCATTAAAATATCATAAAACACAATATATATGTAAACATTATTTAATTTTTAACAAAAAATATGACTGTATTTGAAATGTATGAAAAATTCACTATTGGATAATTTTTACGTATTCATTCCAATAATAATATTCATTTTATGTATATAATTTAATATATATTTAAATTTATTCATTTAAAATAAAAGCTGTAATTTATCATAATTTCATGGGTTTTGAAAAAAACACCTTCCAAACCGTAATTAAAATTAAAATTTTATTCATAAAAATTATACGATATTTATATTTAATAAAAGGAAATTTAGTAATGATATTTTATTAAAATATTATTTTAACTAAAAAATCCAATAATTTGTCAACACATATTTCGTAATTGTAAATTAATTAAAAATACTATTTAGTCTAAAGAAACTATTTACAAAGTTACAGTAATAAAATGAATGTATATTATTAATCATATACAAAAAAATTGAATGTAATCAAAGATCTAGGTTCTTGTTACATAACCCCTTATAACACCCTCATATGACATAAGGGTAAGGTGTATGATGGAGACACCCTTGGGGTGTCACAGATAACACCACTCAGGTGGTATTCTATATCAAACTACAGTTCTCCCATTGGTGGTTCCGTTCAAGCATAATGAGTTAAAGCTCATCAAGGGCCTGGTCAATAGAAAATATTAGTGATACCACCTCCTTTCTGATCTCTGACAAATGGTCTTTGTATAGATAAATCCTTCTCGATGAGGCCATTACTTCCTTCTTCGGAGTAAATTAGATTTGTTAAAGCCCGATATTTGTACTAACCATTTTATCACTATTCAAGGACTATATTATCAACAGTTAAAATTCATAACAGTATTTTAAAATACAAAAACATATAACAAAATAATTTTATATGTAATATGTAATTATTTTATATAATAATCCATTTAATCATATCTAGATGAATTTTTATTAATAAAATTTTGGGTTGTTACAATCTTCCACCCCTAACATATTTTTCCCTTGAAATTAACTTTTCCCAAACTAAAATAGATGAGGGTAAAAAAGATTCATCACATCCTCCAATTCCCACATTGCTTCTTCAATCTTGTGGTTCTTTTAAAACACCCTGACGAGGGTCATTTTCTTATTTTGTAGAACTTTTTATCTATGATCTAAGATCTTCACTAAATTATCTTCATATCAGAGTTCATTCTCTGATGGCACCAACTATGGATTGATTACATGCAATGGGTCATTTATTTGCATCCTCAAGAGTGACACATGGAATACATAATGTACTTGTGATAGGTGTGGTGGGAGTTCAAGTCAATATTTTACTTCTCTAATGAGATCAAGGATCTCAAAAGGTATGATTTACATTGGAATAAGCTTTCCATTAATCCCAAATCTTATAACTATATTCCACAAAAATATGTGGAGGAATAACATGTCACCAACACCAAACTCTATGTCTCATCGACGATTATCAACATAGCACTTTTGTTAACTCTGTGTAGATTGAATGTGATATTGAATGGTCTTAACCATCATCACCATTTCAATGAACTTGTCTATAACTTGTAGTTCTCACTCTCATACTTCATACCATCATTCTAGTGTTCTATACCTCTTCTCAAAATGGGATTCATAGGGATCCATTTGGATTCTTGGGTGGAAACTATTATTGTAAGAGAAATCAAACATAGAAAGATTATGATCTTATACCCCTTTAATGTTTATTGATAATGCTCTCAACATGTCCTCAAATATTTTGATAGTCCACTCAGATTGGAAATCAATTTAAAGAGGAACAGACTTATTAAAGTTAATCTCAGTATTCAAAACATGTTGAAGACATTTCCAGAACCTAGAGGGGAATCTTGGATCTCGATCGGATATTATAGATATTGGTACTCCATTCCTCCTTACACTTATCTAATACATAAACATGCCAGTTTATCCAATGGGAAATCCTCTTGAATTTCAATGATGTGTGATACATTTGTATGATTATTCACAACAACCTAGATAGAATAGTTTCCTTTGGATGTCTTCAGATGTCCGGTGACAATGTCCACAGTGATGTTCTCCCCTTTCCTTATTGGTGTGGGTAATGGTTGCATTATCCTCTTAGAATTCTACCTCTCAGTCATCACCTACTAACATACCAGACACTTTGATGTATACTAAATGATGTCCTTGTTCATGTAGTCCCACCAATAATGCACTCAGAGATCATGATACATCTTTTTTGTTTCCTTGGTGATTGGTGTAATTCAAACTATGTGCATCATCCAAAAGTTCATCCTTTAACTCTAGATTTTATGGAGCACATTATCTTTTCCCAAATCACACAATTCATTCTTCATTAACATTATGCACAAGATATTTCTCTTTTTAGATAGCTTCCACATTACTCTAAATTTCAACATAATCCATTTGAGCATCCTTTAAACATTCCAAAATAGATGGTTGAATAATCATTAGTGAAAGGATTGATGATGTTTCCTTCATTATGATTTCGATGTACATATTCAACAAATATATGATGATTGGATCCTTTTCAATTCTGCACAATGATAAAATAATAGGGTCCTTTCAACTTAGTGAATCTACAACCATGTTTTATTTACTTGTGTGGTAATGGATCAAGCAGTAATATTCTTTGATCAGCTCTAACCGATTTCTTTTGTTCATGATCAACTATTTCTGTGAGAATATATAATTGAGGGTTTTTTGATTGGAGTATATTTCAGACTTCTCCCCAAAGGGTTAATATCAACAAATTTTCATAGAGAATATTACTGCAGCAAAAACACGATCACGTGTTTGAAATTATTTCTGATGAACATTCAATTTCCATGAAGAAAAAGCAATGACTTTGTCATTTGGAATCAACACACATCCATTTACCTTCATTGAAGCATCACTAAATACCCCCAAAAGCTCTCCACTTATGGGTAGTGTGAGAACATGTCCAGTGATTAGCCTCATTTTCAACTCCTTGAAACTTTCTTCACATTCATCACTCAAGAAAACATGACTGCCTTCCGATTTAGATTAGTAAGAGGGTTTGAAAATGGTGAGAAATTTCTCACAATTCAAAGATAATATCTAGCTAACCCTAGGAAGCTACAAATATCCATCACCGATGATGGTAACAACCATCCCTCTATAGCATTGTTCATCTTATGGATCCACATATATCCCATTGCTTCTAATGATATGACCCAAGAATGAGACATGTTTCAAAATGAACTCAAACTTGTTGTTCTTTTCATAGAGATTCTCCTTTCACATGTTATCTAGTATAGTGCTTAGATACTTCTCATGATCCTCCTTGGTTTTGGAGTATATTGGAATATCTTCTATAATGACTACCAGAAAAATTTTGAGGTAATTTCAAAGACATTATTCATAATTTCCATGAATATTTATAGAGAATTTGTGATCCTAAAAGGTATTACTATGGATTTATAGTGATCATACCTATTAAGAAAAGATGTCATGGGGATATCCTCCTTCTTCACCCTTACATGGTAATATCCTGACCGCAAATCCACACTGGAGAAGTATTGTTATCCACATAGCTGATCGAACAAGTAATCAATTCAGGGTAGAGAATACTTTTTATTTATCAGGATTTTGATGAGATCATGATAATCAATGGAAAGGATAATTGAACCATCCTTCTTCTTGAAGAAGAGGGTTGATACACCCCACGGTGAAGCACACAGATGTATAAAACCTTTATCTAGATTATCCTATAGTTGTTTATTCAGATCCTCAATATCCACAATAGCCATTTTCCACAGAGTGTGGGATATTGGAAACATCCAAAGTATATGATCAATTGAGAATTCCACTTCTCTTCTAGGAGGAAGAACAATCAATTCCTTGGGAAACACATCAGTGAATTCCCTCAAAATAGTCATGTCATCAATGATGGTTGGTTCCTTAGACTCAATCATCTGAGAAATATATGTGTGCTCATAGGGAAGTAATATCCTTACTTGATATTATGGTGATAAGTAATATTCATCATCCTCCTTGAACATGTAAAGAACCAGGGGTCAATTTTCCATAAAAATGGTGATTTCCCTCTCATAGAAATATATGTTGGCTCTATATAGGGAAAGAAAATTCATGTCAAGAATTTCATAAAATTATACTAAAGGGGTATGAAGAGGTTTTCCTGGATGTTCAAACCACAAATTGTGGCATGGGAGGAGTTATATTCATAGGATTCAATGGTTTCCCCATTTTCTGTTCTGACTGACATCTTAAATTTTGTGATTTTTTTGGTATTGGGATTGTTATACTAAACATTAGAGATAAAAATAATTCCTAGAACCAGAATCAAAAAGTATGTCCGCTACTCTTGAATGAATAACTTTCATACCTATCACCACGTCATTTTCAGGGTATGCTTCAGTGGAATAGATGGAAAAATATCTCCCTTTATACCTTAGAGGATTTTGGTTTCATCTGAAAACCCTTTGTTAAGGGCACTGCTATGAAAACTGCCACTATTCCTTGTAGTTGAACCATTGAACAATGTATTTCGGGTGGAATAAAGAATTCCACTCCTATGTAGATGCACCAGGTTTTTCATGTCTGTGGTTAACAGCTAGGTTCCATTCTCTTCCACACCTAAAGCATTTTGTCGTCCCCTTCAGCAAATTTCAGTGGTGCATCTTTCCACACAATTGGCATGTGGGGTGCTAAAATTTCATAGCACCGGTTCATTTTTCAATCAGACCACTAGAATTAAATCCCAAATTACACTTATTATTCCCAAGGAACCCCTAAGATTTCAAAATTTACATTTCGACTTTGAGGGGGACATCAGAAAAGTTTCCCATAGTTCTCATAGTCACAGATCGTTAGGGATTTATGTAGGCTATGTTTTAGCCCACCATAGAAGCGTTCAACATTGCATTCGAGAGTAACGACAAAGATAAAGGCATATCATGCAATCCTTGTGACGTTTTCCTCATATGATCTAATGGATTCGTCCTCTTTTTTGTTTAAAGTCAAGGAAGTCACTTTTCATCTTAGGTTAGAGTGTGTGAGGAAAATATTTATTGAAAAATATTTTCTATAAATCCTTTCATTCCAACGCCTTGATCTAATCCTCAAGATTCATATTTTTTATCAATGTCCACCATCTATCTAATTCACCATCCATACTATAAGCATCCAGATGTACCTTTTATTGTTTATAACATTGAAGGATGGTGAAGATATTCCCAATGGAGTTGATCCATTGTTCGTCGATTGAGGGATCAGATGTTCCATCAAAAGTATGAGGCCTTTGTCCTATTAGGTTCTCAACATCATCTTGTTCTTTCATAGGGGGGTTTAATATTATTTTTTACCCATGTTTCTTTTCAAAATCATAGTTAACTGAGAGATTATCCGGACAAAGATTGTGATTCCCACTCCCATAAGATTGGGCATCTCATTAGAACAATCATCACATTGATCTTCACATCAGTTTTTAGCAAGAGTCCTCCTATTACCGGCCATTGGCTAGAATAAAAAGAATGTTAGGGGTAACAAAAAAAGGGGAAACCAATGAAAAAAGGTATAACATATAAATTATTTTTATTTCCTTACCATATGAATTCATAGGCTTCAATATATGTTATCTGTGATCTACTTACCAACATATATTCCTTGGGGAATTTTTTATTCCTTTAATAATGGTTCATTATAATCTTATTAATTTACCAATACATATCTCCTACATGTTTCGTAACCTATTGTGCATAAAATATAGGTGTCATGCACCAGTTCCCATTGGATTCTAGCTCAATACGGTGTTTTTGGGTTTCACCCTAAATACATCTGTACCAAAGCCTCATGTTCCTGTCCATATCCAGACATGGATGTATTTTCTTGATAAACCACTTACTCAATACATAAAAAAATATAGGGATTATTTTATTATACTTAGTCTAATTCCTAAGGCTTTCACTTTGGTTTTCTAATCCAAATCAAAAAATTAACTAAACTATTCTTCTGAATACCAACTATAACAACGCAAATATTTATTACACTTTTAGACATTATTTATTACATAAATATTCACATAAGACAACATTAAAGATCAGGATTTCTAGTGTCATGGTAAATTAGAAACATTACATAACAAATAAAAACACAAACCCCAACATCTTTATTGAAAAAATCTTTTACATGAACTAAATATTCTTTTGTACTTAGCATTGCATGTCATAACCTGAGGACATGCATAAGAAAAGGGAAATCTATAAAGCCTAGTATGTGTGTAAAAAATTCCTAACATGGGTAATATAGTAAATTTAAGTCAATATACATATCAATGGAGGGAAAGGGAAATGTGAACATAATGGCATGATATAGCATGGTAATTAAAACATAGAAATGTGGAAAAAACATTTAACATGATATTAGCATGAGACAAGGCTCATTACACATGGTGAATGGGTAAAACATAATTGTACTTGAATTATAATTACTAAATCCTTCTTTTACATGGATTTTCATGATTCTATTCTTTATCCAATGCATTGGAGAGTTATCAGGGCGCACCCTTTATACAAATTTCGTTTCATGCATAAGTGTGCCACATGGATCATAAAACATGGATTCATTAAACATCGTAATATATTCCATGAATAGTAGACATGGAAAACATAAATAGAAGTCCTAAATACTCAAGTACATGTGTGTAAAGGTGAATACCTTTGATTGAAAAATTGGTATTTTATACACTACACAATGACTTTGGCTTGGAAAATCACAGTGCAATTTTGGAAGTATAACAGTGTGACATAAGAATTCATAAAAATGGTTGAAGAGAGTGAAATGGGTATCAAATAATATTTAAATGAAATGGAATGTAAAATGGTCTTATATATACATGTCCTATCTTATGTAATAGAAATTATATTAATAATATAAAATAAATTCTTGAATATAAATGAGAAGATGGAAATTTCATATGGAATTTCGGCATGGTAACATGTGTACATGGGAGGCATTAATGAGAGAGAATATGGTCTCTAATCATACAAATATAAGGATTGGATTATGTGGGAGGTATGAAATAACACCCCAACATTTTGAATTGATATTTAAATGGTATAACCGTATGATGAAATTTAGAAAACAAATGAGAAAGTAAGAAATATTTTAATTGGAAGTGTGCTCCTAGAGGCTTGGGAGAGGATTGAGAGGGGATTATTGGGATATTGCGGTGACTTTGGAGGAATATAGAGAGAGATAAAATACTTTGGTCGATCTAAAAATGTTTTGAGTGAAATGGAATAGGATATAGAGTGGGTTTATATTGGAAATGTGTGGGAATTCATTATTATTTAGGTTTTGGAAACCACACATTAAAATAATCAAAACCAAAAACCATCCCATGTTTTTGCCCATAAATATTTCCAAATTATAGTGAAAAACATTATTTCATGAGTACAATGGACGAAATTTTTAAAATATTATTCTTCCTTAAGTGGAGGTGAGTCATAGTCTCAAGTAAATCATTTTAAAATGTTAAAATGTTTTATAAGTATTGGAGGGTCCACTAAGGAATTGTAAAATAAATAAAACAAACCAAAAATTACATTATTTTAAAGGTAAATCATATATTTGCCGAAAATACCATTAATTTTATTTTATTACATCACTATTGGGTCATTATGATGTCATAAAGCACATTATATACTTAAATGGTATTTAATTTTTACGCAAAAATTCGACTATCTCAGAAATTTATGAAATATTCACCATGGGATAATTTAGATGCCCTGATTCCAAAAATAATATTCATTTTATCTATTTTTTTTATAAATATTTGAATTTTTACTTTTAAAAAAACATACATTTATTGAAAATTCAAGGGTTTTGAAAAAAAACACCTTTCAAACGATAATGAAAATTACAATTATAGTCATAAAAATAATAAAATAATTTATATTTAATAAAAATTAATATAGTAATAATATTTTATTAAAAAATAATTTAGTTTAAATAAATCCATTATTTCATCAAAATAGATTTGGTAATATAATATTAACTAAAAATACTTTTTATTCTTAAAAACAATTTAAAAAGTAACAATAAAAATATGAATGGCTATAATATATTATATATAAAAATAATGCACGTAATCATAGTGCTAGGTTATTGTAACAAAACCCATTATAAAACCCGCATATGTGCTAATTGTAAGGTGTGAAATGGTGAAAGACTCTTGAGGCGGCTCAGATGACATCGCTCGAGTGGTAATATCTATCTACTTCTATTTCTCTTGTTGGCGGTTCCATTGAATTTTAACATGTTGAAGAGAGTCATGGGATTGGTTAGGAGCGAAGGCCAGTGAAGCCACATCCATTCTGATCTTCGAAAAAATGGGCTTCATATGGAGCAATTCTACTGAATGAGACAATCACTTCTTTTTTTTCCAAGTAAATTATATTTTTCAAAACCCTATATTTATACTAATCATGAATCACTATTCAAAATCTATATTAGCAATGGTAAATATTCATAATGTTATTTTAAAATCCAAAAACATAAAACCAAATAAGTGCATACTTTTTGTAAAACCCTTATACATAATAGTACATTTAATCAGATTAATAAGAATTTTAATTAATTAATGTTTGTGTTGTTAAAATTTTAAAAAGAATGATACTATTTAAATATGTTCTGAAGAATGTATAAATTAACATATGTTTATTATTCGGGAAAATAATGAATGAGTGAGGAAAGATAGATTCTAGGTAAGGGAACTTATTAACCCAATTTCCATTCTCTGGGCTAATCTTCTACTATATGATTATATCAGGAAATGATTATGTGAGAATTAAATTTTGATATCCTATATTGTATTTACACATTATTTATAGTTATTTAGAGTGAATATATATAATTGATCTATTTTATTAAAAAAAATACATTTGTAAGGGTAATATTAACTCAATATCTATTTATTTATTTAAATGTCCATGTCATTTGTTATGTTTTTCCAATAAAATTTGTGTATGATCTATGATTTTCTACACTTAATATTCATATATATAAGGTTTATTTATATATTTCACACATATTTATTTCATGTATTTATTTTTGATTTAATTATATGATCATTATAGGGGACTTCATTTTAATCTCCTTACATTGAGACATATTTTGACTTGTACATGACCTTCTTTTATAAGTTGTGTAGTTAACCCCTTTAACTTTTAATTTCATTAATCTATTTTAAAAAAAGAGTAATTTTTCTACGGATTGTTTTAATAAATTACAACTGGATTTTTTTTAACATATGATGAGACGACGACCTTTCCACCGCCATGACCATTATTTGGTATTTGGGTTCCTCTATAAGCTATGATTTTTTTAAAAAGAAAACTAATTATCATATATCTTTTTAGGTATTTTGGTATTGAAATTGGTTTTGAGAATGTATTGATTATATCAATATCATGAAATTATGTATTATGATTACAATGTTGAAATGTTATTTTACCATTATACATGTTCATGTGTTGCAATTATGTTATGGTACTTAGTAAATGATATTATATATGCGCTCTTCCATGATAAACTGAGGGAGGGTGAGCAGTTGATAGATTTATAATTCATTAGGTAAAATAAAAAAGGTAAATGTTAATGTCTCTCCTAATATATTTAGGGAATATAATATGATGGGTATTCCAAATATAATGATGAAGGTTACACCCTCTGTATCTGTGAATGATATAATGTACTTATGTTATGAATTCAACACATTACATTTATAAATTATTATTTTTATGAGTTTTTGTGAAATCATATAATTTCATAAGGTATGTTAAAGAGATTATGTTTTAGTAATGAAAATTATGATTTCATTGGTTTTTATGAATTCATGGAATAACATTTTATTTCATTATTTTATATCCCTTATTGTGTTTTTTATGCTCATCACATATTTTTGAAATGGTTTTCCCAGTTCATAAGGGTGGGAAAGAGAAAAGAATAATTCAATATGATTTTATCAAGAAAATATTTCATGTTATACCTAAGATGTTTTATTTTTTGAAAAAACATTAACAGAGAGTAGAAGAGTCTACATTGTAAGTTTTCACTTATTATGTAAAAGTTATGGAATAGTTACTTAAACTACAAAATTTAATGAATATTCAATGTGAAATAAATTATAATTATTAACTTATCTCAGGATTATGTAATGATTAAGGTTGGGGCCTTATAGTTGGTATCAAAGGATAATTTTGATAAATTTGGTGATTATGTTGTTTTCATAAGAGTTTGGGATATCATCATGGGTTTATAATATTCATGATGATAATAAGATCGGTATCATAAAATTACCTTTGGAGGCTTATGTTATTAAATTTCAAATTAATTAATGATATTTTTGGAGGCATATATTTTAGAGGTTAGTATGGGTTATTACTTTCTCAAATGTAAAAGAAAAGAATAAGATAAAATTTATGCTTAAATTGAGTTATGGTTATTTTTGAACATTTTATCTCATTTTTGGTAATTTTATAAATTTTTATAGTTTTTTAAAAAGGAAAACAAAGAGACTATGTGACAACATATCACGTCAGTCAATGTTGACGGTATCAAACCCACAACTAAATTGCGGTTGGGATTTTTCACCTACCACTGGCCTACGTGATGTCCCTAGTTAGAATGACTTTTTAAATATAGTTAAATGATTTATGGATTAAGAATAATATTATTTTGGGAACGTCTTTTTTATCAAATGAATATCCTTAGTATAAGAAAATGATTTGGTTATTAAATGATACATGTTTTTTTGAAGATGATCGCTATTTTGGGAACACTATATGCCTAAGGAAAATAGAATAATATATTATTTAAGTTGAGGTGTAATGGTTGAAATTTATTTTAGAAGAATATATGTTTTTTGTGTACATTGGTAGATTCAAGTTATTTATTGAAGTGATTAACCGATTTTTAGAGTTAAGTTCTTTTTTCACTCTTTTTCACTATTTCGAAAACTTGAATTCATTTATTAATTAATTTTTTCAAGGATTTTATATTTAATAATGATATCTTTTTTTTCATGAAAACACTACATGTTTAGGCATTTGAAATATTGGTTATGTTTGTATTTGTTTTAGAAAACCCATTGAATCATGGTCTTAAAATAATGATTTTTAATGGAATAAAGCTGTTTAATTTAATGTTTTAAAATAATTAATGAATTTTTTGTGAATAAATTTATGAGTGAGAACATAGACTACATGGGTTTTGTGTTCCCATATTTTCATTATGTCGTGTCTTGCTGGTATAGACTGGTATATTGGATCTAGAATATGTGCACTATGTTATATCCCTAAGTGATAGGATGGTGAAGGATGTATTGTTGCATACATGTATTGGGATAATAATTAGGAATTCATGTGTGTGTGAGTAGATGAATTTATTTTACCTATTCTATGTTGTACTAATAGATGAATTTTTATGTTTTTAAAATAAATCATTATAAATTTAAAAACTGTTTTTCACCTATTATTTTTAAAAACCATTCTTTAATTTGTTATAGTCATATGTCATGATTTGGGAAGCCTTTTGGTGAAAACCGACTGTGTATATTTAATCAACATTATCATATGATTTTTTTTTGAAAATATAGATTATATTCTCTATGAAACATGTAAATGAAAGATCTTGTATTTAATTAATGGATTATCATGATTCCACTCTCTCATGATGGTTTGTTGTAGTTATTATACATTTGTGTCACTATGGTGGGATATATAATAGTTTTAAACAATATAAAATCAGTTATTTTTTACAACTACCTTGATATTGTTATTTTTTTAGTTTTACATTTCTGTTTTTTTATAATCATACATCATATAGATTGTTTGTTTTTTCATCAATTATAAGGTTATATTTTTTAAAAGGGAAAATAACCCCTACCCCACCCCAATAACTTGGTAATACCATTTCAGTTGTTTCTAGACATTCTGGTGATATTGATATATCCCAATTTTTGTAACACCTACAATCCAACCTAGGCCAATGGATGTGGTGGGTATTTTGAAAATGGTAAATGTATTGTTCAGCCAGTTTTATTAGGATTGTAGAAATGAGATAGAAAATATCTAAACATGAAATGTATTTCAATACAAATATATATAACCACTCAATTTTAAACATCATCTATAATGGTCTTGGTAAAAAAGGTATAAGAAGTTACAATAACACATTTGAAATACAATAGGCATGAAAGAAAATTATAAACATCCCATAAATCTATATGATTTTTGAATTTATTTAACTATCTTTTATGGTAAAACCAATATAATAAAAATATTAGAGTAAAAAATAAACATGTAACATCAAATATAGAAAACACAATGACAAAATCACCCAATAACCCCAAAGTGTAGTAGTCTCAAAAAACACCTAAACATGACCGAACCGTCAAAACTAACCTAGTAACCTTGGTATAAATTTTATTATCTAAATATATAAGATAATATTCCATTTTCAAAGTATTCATTTAAAATAACATGAAATTCACCCAAAAAACCAAACTTTTGGTAAGTATAACACCCAATATGAAATCCTCAGCTACTTTTAAACACGCAACACTTGGTTAAGAACTCGTTAGCCCATTTATTAAACCAAAGGAAAAATATATTTATTTTTTTATGAAAAAAATTAGTCAAATCCTTGTGAGTGATACCATAATGAAGTTTATTACCAATCAATAATTCATGGAATAATCATTCCCTTGTTCATACACACACACACACCCATCCACACACTCATACATGGGGTTTTACATTGGTGGTGGTACTTAGTGACCATAATAGTTTCCTCTATATTGGTAGAACTTATTGACACTACATTATCCCACAATCATAATCTCTATAAAAATTATTTAAAATTCCATTAAAATTAATTTTACATAATATTCGTATACGCTTAAAAAAATTTCATCAAGAATTTTTAATACAAAAATAAATCCACAATTTTTAAAACACAGTATAAATGTTACAAGAATAATTTTTTTGAAAAGATATAAATTTTCCCATATTCATGATAAATAATAAAAATTGGTTTGCTTCATGAAAGAACATATTATTTAAATTGATAATTCAATAAAATTAATTAAGTAAAACCAATCCATAATGTTTTAGAATAAGTTAAAATGGTAAAGAAGTTACCTACCCTTAAATGAAAGATAAAGCCTTGAATGTAAGTACGAAATTCATGATCAAGGCATAAAACACCTCTCATTAAATTGATCCTTCAGGATATTATCAGGATTCAAACAATTTCACATTGATAAATCTAAAATAAAATTGATTTATGGATCTTGGACTAAGGATAATAATATATCCAATAAGAAAATGTATGTACATGAACATAGAGTTGATTATAGATCATGAACACACATTGATACATAAAAAAATTGATGCTTGATTAATGTGAATAATTGTGGTATCATAGGGAGTAAAATTATATTGATATCAAAATAGAATATGGGAATTATAATGTTTATATAATCTTATTCTAAATTAAATAACCATTTTCAATGAATTTCCGATACTTTATAATGTTATATCACATTTTTTTTGTTAATCCATGATTGAGAAATGTATATTATATTGAAAAATATATAGATAATAGTATTGTGTGACCCATTTTTTTGATAAATCATGAGCAAAAAATTCAGTGTACTATCCTAAGGCCACCATAAACATAGTTGACTTCCTCTAATTGAAAAAAATTAACCAATCATGTTTTTCCTATTTATAATTTACAATAGTTTCCTCTTTAATATTCATAGTTTAGGAAAACTGTACTCCAACTATTTACATACCTAGTGAATACCTACACCACAAAGCACTATTAACTACAAAAATATCACGCTTCTCCATAACCTCTATTAAATAATAATATTCTTAAAACACATCCAAAAAAATATACACAATCTTCAAATTACTAAAACAAAACCCAAGTATTATTAAATAATTAAATAAATAATGAAATATATAAATTACCAATAACTAGGGGAGTTACATTATCCCCATCCATGGTATTTTCATCATTAGAAAGTGGAAGACTTGAAATATTTTTATTGATCTTGGGAAACTAGTCCTTTTATTTTTTTAGGATTCCATATACCATTTTATATTGACCATGCTACCAAAAAACCATTACCAAATAAAATCATTTATGAAATAACTTATTATCTTTAATATTAAAAAATATTTATTGACATATGAATAAATATAGAACTCATTTCATTATCAACAGGGTCCCATCCAATATCATGGTTATGATTAGGATATTATTACTTCAATTGAGATACATTAAATGCATTATAAATAGAACTAGACCTTGTTCATGAAGAATACCAATTATCCACATCAACAACTAATTCAACTATCATATAATAGACTTTATAATAAGGATATAATGTTCCATTCTTCCAAAAATGACAGTGAATAGTAATTTCTAATATTTTAATTAAACATGATCAACACCCTCAATTGATTACGGCCCCAAGGATGATATGAAAATAAATTTTATGGAATCTATGATATTATCATCATATATTTGATCATTGTATTCCTCTCTATTATCTCATTCATAAGATTCATTCGGAAATTTTATGTCTCACCCACTTCATCCCAATAATAATGTGATTGAACATTTGGTCCATACAATGATTACTATGGGTCCATATTTATTGAGGAATGGTAACTATTATTTTTTTTAAACTCATCATATGGAATATGTTTAACCCATGAGACTATAAAATCCATTAAAAAAATCAAATTACATCATTCAATGTTTGTATCCACTGATTGCACTAACCCTTATTTTTAGGATGATATGATATGATCGTTGTCAATTGGATTCCTAGGGCCTACTACAAGGACATTGAAAACTAATTTTTAAAAATCATTTCCTATTAATTTTCAATAGAAATTTAAAGTCCACAATTCTTTAAAACATATTCAATGTGGAATTTAGGAAATTTATTTCCCTTGATTAGATACAATAATCTGGTTATTATTATCCAAAACAATGGGATGAACTATATTAAAACATATGAAATTTTGTTTTCTAATGATATTATAAAGAGCTATTGAATAAAAAATATGTATTTTTTCCATTTAAATATAGGTTTAGGAAAATAACTAAACAAAACATAATTTTTTGTGGTGCTCAACCTTGTCATATAGATTGGCTTGTCATCTCAAGAGAAATTCTCCAATATTACTTATTATACCATTCCAGCTAAACTATTCATTAAATTATTTATTAATGTTAGGAACAATAAGATGAATGTAACATTAATGAAATATGATATGAATACATAATTTTCCTCTTAATATGATAGTGGTTCTATGACCTGATCTATAAAAAGAAACACAAAACACCCATCTATAATGCATCCATCAATTGTCTCCACAACATAGTGTTTTAACATCATAGTTGGACATGTAGTACTTGATGTTTGAGCTAGTATGACAAAAAAACTAAATTATTATCTTATAAAATGATAAAGTAATGTTGAAATCACCTTACTCAGCACCAACTATATGAATATATTCGATAACCAATATTATCTACCACTGATATATAGCCTCTTTATTCAACTAATTATATGACTTACTACTCATTGAATCATCTATGGAATTATCATTAACTTTTTTATACATCATGTCAATGTAAAATATAATTAAATATTCTATCCATTAATGTTTCCAAATATTAAAATCCCCACTTGATAAAATGTGATTCAATATCATATGATCTGTGAACATTGTAATTTTCTCACCAAAAAAGTAACGAAACCATGTTGTTGAGGAATGGAATATAGAATATAATTCAAAATCACGTGTTGTTTAATTCTTATCATGAACCCATAATTATCCCAATATATATGAATCAAAATTTTATCCCTACATGAGAATATATCTCAATCATAAAGAGTCACATCAAAATAGAAAAAAAAACATTTTCATAACTATGGAATCCTATGGGTTATTGCTAATGTATTTTCTGTCTAAAGCACTTGAAAATATTTTTTGAAACAATTCATTCCATTATAAATTAAAACCCCTTGTTTTTAAAGAAAAATTCATTAATGAATATTGTAAAACATCACAGACAAGGCATCTGTAATACCTTGCTAAGCTGAGGAAACTACATATCACAAAGACATTATTCATTGGTTTCCATGATATAACATGCTCATCCTTTTTATGATATAAATACACTACCTTTCCAAAAATAACATGCCTATGTAATCACACCTCTCGTATCCTAAAATAAAACTTTCAATGGATTATAGAAGGCCTATGTTCCTACAAAATACCCAACATTATGACCTTGTATTCATCATGATCAACCTTAGTCTCAGAATACAGCAAACAATCATATAAAAAACATGATAAATGGGTCATGATTCCTTTGATAAATATTATTTTTAAATGAGTTTTTAACAACTCATATGTTCCCTATTTTATTTTTGATACATAATTGATTATTTTATAGACCATTCTCTGACACACAATAAGATTCTGAGTCCTGTTGTACGTAAAATAAATTTTTGATGTATATTAATCATCAAGTGCACAAAATTTTCATGAAAATTGGACTGAAGACAAAATGGGGGCCCAAATATGAAATACGATGTAACCGTTGAGTATAGAACATTTATTTTACACTTTTCATAAAATAAACATGGTCTACATGGGTTGTTTATGTAAATGTCATCACAAGAATAAAATAAAAAAAAGGTTAAATAAAATTAGTTTATTTAACCTTTGAAACAACAACCTAATATTTTCATTAAATACACACTTATGAAAAATTGTTTAGGTTTAGTCACATTACACTAAAAATTATTAATTAGACATTATAGAGCATTAAAGGAGATTCTCATTGTTGGAAGATGACCATACTAAGGATTGGAGACTGGTGTGAGAAAAAATAATGGATCTCGCTAAAGATCATGGTACAACTCCATTATTCATCAATGATGAATCCCATTTCTCATAGAAAGATTGTTTTTTTAGATTCTTTCTAGGTTCTTAATTCCTATGATGATCTTGAATCAATCAACCAACATATTGACCTATAGTTTAGTCTTCTAGCAGGGTTTGTTTATTTATAGTTTCTTTTTGGGTGTTTCTATTGATTGTTATTAACAATTTTATTTCCCTTATAATGGAGAATGATGAAGTCCAACATGAAATTTTTCTAGGATTCGTTCCTCATGATGCTGGTTATAAAATTATCCCACATTTCTTCATTCATCGTGTGTGTTTTTATTTGACCCATGGTTCAACATCCATCATTAAATCGACAGTTTAATACCCATTAATTGGTTAAATGATTTTATTTCTTATATTTTGGATTGGTTCAATGATAATATAGTGTAATGGAGGATGTGGTGTTGGATTAGATAGATTTGGATACCTGATTTCATGTTCTTTCTCCTAAAATGATGAATAATGCAATTTTATGAATGAATAGAAGGCCTAGAATCTAGTTAACATCCTTGTAGATATTGGATTTGGTATATCCTCACATTATGGTAATATGAAACCCATCATACTAGGAGATGAGTGAGAAAACATGCACCAATGAAAAACCAGGGATTCTAGAAAAACATGATCCCACGGTGTGTAATCCCAGATTACACAATTTGTGGATACCTCCATGAGAAGGATACTATTGTGGAAATATTTTAAGTAATAGATGGAATGTGACACTATCATATGATGTAACCTCTACCTGATGGATCATCATGTAACTTGGATGGCACATATACACAGGATGGAGTACTTGGGCCTGAGAATGGTCTATACTCCCATAGATAAAAGGATTGTATCAAAGTACACGAGAATGGCCATGTACTGGTAGATAGAAAATATACATTTTTGTAACACTCAGTGAACTATTATATAGATATTGAAAAGGACTTGTTCCATTTATCCGTGTAGGACCCATAGTTAAAGGGACACAATATCTAGCCATACTACATTCTATGTAATCCCATAAATTTGGCTTGGATCCCTTTCCCTCAATATTTAGGACATGTTTAATAAGGGTTTTTTTCATATCAATTATCTAAGGGTTAGTATGTAATAACCACTTACACAATGAAAATAAATACCATCAAGAAGACTTATTGGATTGTGACATTGGAATCTATCTATGAGGCATGGAGTGAGATTCTATATTTATCATCATTCCATAGGTGGTATTATTGATATAATCATGAAAAAAACTAATCAAGAGATTTTTTATACATATAATGTTAATACATATTGAGTTGTTATTACACTCCTAGAATTGGGTTTGATCCTCATATGTGTATCAAATCTCTTTGATCATTTGATGAGTACTTATAATGAAGAGGCACAATGAACATTACATCTTAGGAAGACTTGATTACTGCTATCGGGCATGTGATTTGTGTTCTCCCATATGATTTCACTATTGAAATATTTGACATGGAAACTAAGGATGGAAATTTAGGGTTGTGACTTTATCTCTAGACAATGTTTCTTATTTATTATATCTATATATTATTGTGACATGTATGGTAAAAATATATATATGTAGAGTAGATTTTAATTCAGTTGTTGTATTCTATGGGGTTTAGAGATGTCCTAGTATGTTAATAATCACTAATTCATGAGATTTTCCCATACATTTATGGTATTATGAAAACTATAGACCTTTTGATAGAGTTCTATATTGACCATCACCAGAAAATTCTATGTGAGACCAAACAGACTGACGAGATTTCCTATGGTATCTTGATAGAATAACCAAATTTTAATTTTAGGTTTGAAAATTTTTCATTCTCTTTTTAGTGGGATTATATTTGGAACTTTTGAATTTTTTTTAATTCTTATCATCCTCTAGTTGTGGGACTTAGATGTATGCATTCATGGTTGTTCAGTTTTTGTACATTTAATTATTGTATTGAATTGGATATATTTGTGTGTTTATAGGTACATTGGATATGGACTCCCCTGTAAGTGATATGCGTACTTGACACTGGTTTTCATCCCCTATCCTATTGGAGGTGGGAATGGTGAGTCATAAAATGAGCTCTAATGACACATTTTACACCATTATAAAATCAAAGTAGTAAATTCTAACTCAAAACCCAAGTCTCTAAGATTATGTTGGGAATAATGTGTTTAGTGTTTCAAATTCATTTTATAGGGTAGTGATTCCAATTTCATTGCAGTGGTTGATATATCAATACATTGAGACTTTAGTCACCTTATTTTTATCATTGTACATGAGAAAATAGATTTTTGAGGAAAAAATGGTTCATGCATCATATATGAATGGGTTGTGGTATCTATTTCCAACAGAGATATCCCTCTATGTCGTTTTGGAAATTATTTTTTATTTCATGGTGAATCCACATCATATTCCAATAAGGATTCAAAATAAGGAACATGAGGATGATCCCCTCAGGGATGATTCCTTGTTATATTTACCAGTTCCAGAGATGATACCTTTAGGTGTGGAAGTAGGTATACCACCACATACAGAGTAGTAGATAGTTCCCAGAGTACCATTAGATGAGGTGCGTTGTATGGAAATAAATCATGAGTTTTAGAGAGATTGAACCTATGGGTTTTGAGGAGATACCAACACTATGGTGTTTAAGGACTAGATCGAGGTAGGGATCTGTTTTTTTTTCTAGATAGAAATAAAGTAGATCGGATGGTTTTACTAGAAAAGAGCCTTCTCCATGGCTCTATAGGATGATGGTGGAGGTTAGTGACCATTTATTACATCTTGGTGAATCTAATGTAGTCAGGTTTTGAGATACTTTTAGAGAAATTTTTCTCTAACAAATATTATGGATGTATATATCTAAGATATTAATTATATGTAGAAATGCATCATGAGAGAAGCTTATTATTCATTGAGGATTACCAACATATCTTGGTACTCGATGAATATTTTTAGCGGATAGTTCTTCATGGATCATAGCTATAAGAGAGGACTATGTAGAGGTATGTGAGTCATTTTAATCCCTCTATAAATTACTACATACTATGGGGTGATACATCTATATTTTTTTGTGAGTTTCTCGATTGGGAAAACATATTTTGTCATTTCAGATGGTGTAAAATAAGGATTAGAGACCACGGTAGTAGAGAGTCAACATCAATCATAGGGACATGGATGTGTGATAAGTTTCAATAGAAGTTCCTAGGATAGAGGTTCTATGGTTCTTGGCCCACTAAAAGGGTCTAGTCATCCTATAGAGAGGTGATTATACTCCTATTATGGAAGGGGATATATTGCATGAGATTTCTATCCTTCCATAGATGTGATAGTGAACCCATATACGGTCCCTCAAGGCAGATATATTAGTAGGAGTAAATTGGTTTTCAGTGTTGAAGACATGGAAGAGGAG
Organism: Viscum album; assembly: GCA_963277665.1. Lineage (NCBI taxonomy): Eukaryota > Viridiplantae > Streptophyta > Magnoliopsida > Santalales > Viscaceae > Viscum > Viscum album. The sequence goes on from OY728162.1 coordinate 1,439,238,591, forward strand.
TTGGGTGAGAAGATGGAGATAGTGGAAAATTTGACCTGTTACCACAAACCCCCTAGGTGGTCTATACCAGGCTCAAGGATATTGATAAAATGGGTGGGGACAACTATAGACGATAAATTCTTTTGTCATATAGGATCCCCGAATAAAGCAAGTTAAGATATATATCTTTAAAACCATATCTGTAGTGTTGATAGACACATGTTCTAGTTATTCCATTATTTCCATCTATATTGTTCGAAACATAGAGATTCATGTAGAGCCCATGTTTTCAAACATGTTCTTAGAGATTTCTATGGGAGATGACAAAGTTATAAGATACATGTGCCTAGAGTTTTAACTTAATGTCAATTTTTGAGTGTTTTTTTGGGTTCTATTTGTAGAATAAATAAGTCCTTTAGGACATAATCATAGGTATGGACTGGATATCAATAGTTCATGTCTAGATTGACTATTTCCGGTGAATAGCAGGTTGTATCCACAATGATGGGAATAGGTTATCATTTTTCTCTAAAAAGGATACCAAGATAGTGTAGGATGGTCTCATGAATAGGATGATTTAGTTTATTACTATCAATTGTCTTGCCTAATGCTTGGTGTAATGTATGTTTTGAGTTTTCAATTTACATCATTGGTGGATAAGTTTGAGGACTTATTCAGTGAGGATATTCCAGGTTATCCTCTCTTCTAAAAGATAGAAATATACATTGAAATACACCTTATATGACATAAATATTTATTAGAGAATATAATAAAGAATCCAGTTGATACTAATGATCTATGTGTGTAGTTGGAAGAATTTCGTAGGATGCATTTTGTTCGACCCCATGTTTCACCCTAGGCAACCCAAATTTTGTTCACCAAAAAGAAGGATGGGTTTTAGTTGTTTTTTGTGGACTAATGGTGCTTGAATCATGTGACCATGAATAAATTTTGTTTCTTATAGAGGATTGATTACATATTTTTTCAATTGAGAGTGGGATGATATTTCTTGAAATATGATATCTAATCAGGATGTCACCAGTTAGAAGTGTGTGACAAAGATATATTGAATGAAACATTCATATGTTTCTAGGGTCATAATGAGTACTTTGTGATTCTATTTTTTATGAATAAATTCCCTAACATTATACATGTGACTCGTCAAGTGGATCATCCATCCTTTCATAGACCTATTTATTGTTGTCTTTATCGATGACGTGCTTCTGTACATAGTGCCCATGGGGGTGGGCACTAGATACATGAGGATTTTTTTAGATGTACATTGAGAGAACCAATTTTACTAGAATCTCTCAATGATTCCGTTCTAGATACCTGGGGTCCAATTTCTAGGACACATTTTCTTATATATTGTAGTATAGTGGACCCATATATGCTCAATGTAGCGTTTTCCTGAGTACTTCCCAATATGGTAATAGAGGTGCAGATATTCGATGGATTGGTATGATATTAAAAAACATTTCAGTTTTATTGACACAATATATCATCACCCATGATATATTTTAACTAAAAGGAATATACAATGATTTGGACATAATGTTGAAATTTATATTTTTTGAAATTGATGAAGAGATTGACGAGAAATCCCATCTTGAGATTTCCAGTGGTGCCTGTCGAGTACATAGTGTTCTATGATACCTTCTGATCCATGCTTGTTTTTTTGATATATAGGGAAGTTTTAATTTTATATTTTACACATTAGTTGAGAAGGAATTAGTATAACTATGTGACCCATAATCTTGAGTTAGTAGTAGTATTATTCATAAAATAGAATTGGAGACACTGCCTGATGGGAGAGCAGTTTATCATCTATTATTATAATAAGATTCCCAAGTATATAATTAATTTGAATGATATTAACATTATAAAATAATGATTTCTACAGTTTCTCTTGGATTATGACTTCAAAATTGTATATACTTTGGAAAAGGGGAACATGGTCACATGTTCTCATAGTAAGAAATCTAGTATGCAATTGTCCAATGAGGCATCATCGTAGTTGGTATCACTATAGTTACCCATCAGGGATGGAGAAGCATATTATTACCTCCTTTTGATGGTTTTCCCCACAATTTTTACAGTGATTCATGAAGGAACGTCTGGGTAGGGTTAACTGTTAGAAGCTCCATATATAGATATTCATTAAACATGCTCTTAATTGACATTCTCAAGGTGGGGAGCATGTTGTTCTTTTTTTGATGACACAAGATGGTACTAGTGACATAGCAACCTGAGGCACCTAGAGAGATTTAAAAATCTAATTTTGCAGTATATCCATGTGTGAAAAATATATACTATGTCCCGTGGTGTCAGTTTTGGTGGCCATAGATGATGAAATGAGTTATTGATTTCACCTCTAGGTGCCTAACATGTATGGAAGTAAAGGTTGAGAACTATGTTCCAGTGCATTTACAGAAAAACCAACAGGTGATTGAGTGGAACTATTATTTGATATCAATGGATTTTTTGAAGTTCTTTACACATAAATATATAGGGAATGATTCCAACTGGGTGATCATAGACCAAATCATCAAGTCATCCACTTCTTATTAGTCAATGATCAATGTTTATTAGATATATTATATAACCTCTACCTTCAGTATGTAGTCTAAATCATTGTATTACCCCCATTGATCATTTTTTACAATGATGCTCGCATCACATCTCATTTTTTATAATGGAATGAAGGAGGATTTCAGGACTCAATTACAATTGAGATAATATTTTATCCCACAATCTAATGGACAAATAGATTTGAACATTTAGGTATTGGAGGATATCTTGTATGATTTAATGTTGGCCACTAGCCGTATCTAGGAGGATCACCTACCGTTGGTTGAGTATTCATAAGACAACATGTACCATTCAACCATTGGTATGTCACAATTTGAGGATTTTTATGGGAATCCCTTTATGTATATGCTTTGATGGACTAGACTATATGAGTTAGGACTTATGTATCTATAGTTAGTGTTAGATACTACAAAGAAGGTCAATATCATCTAGGAGAAGATAAAGAATACAATGTTCAATCATATGTCTTCTGATGATAGAGGTCGAAGGCCTTTGTATCTCAAGGAGGAACACCATGTATTACTATGGGTTTCACCTCGACATGGATTGTAGTTACTTGGACATGTTTCAAATTTATCTTTGATATTAATTGTCTCTTTAGATATACTATTTAAAGATATAATGAAGGTTTAATTAATAGCCCAATATTCTTTGTTTAACCAGGTACATGATTTCTTCCACGTGTCGCAACTCACGAGGTTCATAAATTACCCATAAAACATTATCAACTGTGGTGAGGTAAACATGGAGGATAAAGGTACATTTTATGGGTTTTTGGTAGAGATAAAGCATTGAAATGAGTGTATCATTTATGGGCATGATATTAATTTAACTTGTGTGTCATTGAAACACAAAAATCACTAAAAGATAACATAGGAGTGGGGGTCAGATTCAAGCTCAGTATGCATTTCCATTGTGTATCCTTTTTTAGATTTTTATGATATATATTCTTATTTTCAAGAGAATGTAATTAATAGAATTGTCTATTTATTATTTCTAAATATTCTATAGATTATTATCAATACCATGCACTAAGATGAACAAGGACTCTATGGATTGGGGTTCATAAAATAAATATTTTAATTTTATTAAATATATTCAATATCACATGAAAGTAGGTTTCAAGTAAAATTGGAATAACTTCTAAATAGGTCCTTTGTTTAAAAATTTGTGTGCACTATTGAGATTAGAATGTAGATTAATCAATATAATGACATGAAAATGGTCTTTGTTGTGTGTATGATGAAAATTAATCACATGCATAAAAAGAATTAAATAATAAAAAAAGATTATTTTATTCAACTGTTGACACAAAAAACATATTTTTCATTTAAATAAAAAAATATGGAAATAATTTAGTGTTTTATTAATAAGCCTACAAATCATTAGAGATGAATTGGATATCATGGAATGTGATTTCATTGATTGATGGAGACAAGATCTATGATTAATAATAGGTTCTAGATAGAATCAAGGGATCTCAATAATGATAATGGCATAGATATTTTCGTTATCAATGATCGATCCAAATCCAGTTTTTATGATTTTGGTTTTTTATTCATTCCAAATTATTACTTTATATGGAAAACACATATCAATAAACTAAAATATATATCCATATTTTATAATTATTTTATTTATAGGTTTAATTATGCGGATATTTTTGAGAGATTCATTTTATTTTTATTTATTTATTTTTTTGTCATTCAAATGATGACAGATGGATTAAAACATGAACATCAGATGATATTAACACCTCATGTTTGTGGTTGTGCATTTCTACCATATTCTTTGTTTATCAGAAGTGTTCTTTGTTGACACATGGTTCTATAATCATTGAGAAATCAGTCATTGAGGACTCTTTTTATTGGTTCAACTACTTGATATTATAGATAGAGGATTGAAAAATTGTCATGTGTTTGTGAAGGTGGAAGCGGTAGCATATCAAATGGTATTGGATACCTGATTTTTCAATCTTTATAGTGAAATAAATAATGACAGAGGGCATTGTTTGAATGAATCGAAAGGATAAATTCTAGTGACTATACATGGTTAGGTTTTTCATGAATAGATCCTCAATTTTTGGTAGTATTGATGTTGAAATATAAGGTTATAGTTCCACAGTAATGAATGGAAGGAAGAACCATGGATTATTGAGAACATTTATTCACATTGTGTGTAATTCGGAATTACACGGTGTGTTAGTCCCACTGAGTGGTGGAAAGGGTTTCAAGAGAATATAGATGTTCACACGATGTGTGACTCTATCATGTGACATCATAACTATCTCTGGTGGCTCGATGTGAATCTCAAATGTTAGGAAAAATTGGGATGTAGTACATATGAATGGGCACACCGTGTAATCCCACATATACATGTATTGGACAAGACTACATTGTAATACCTATGAAACATTAAATGGAAATTTTACACGATCAAAATCACTCCATATACTATTATATGGACACAGACACAAACATTCTCTGTTTACATGGGAAAGACCTGGGGTCAATGTTACATTGCATGCAACCCTACTATATGTCATGTACACCCTTAATGTAGGATTGTGGCCCTAATCCTCTATATAGAGGAAATTAGTTTTTAGGTTTTCTTCCCCATATACATTCACATAATTTTGTCATAGAATCCCATCTTACACATAGGTAAATAATCACATATGAAGTAATTCACAGATAGAGTTACAGAAATACTACTATGAAGGTCGAGGTGAGATCTGATATTCATATTTATTCCCTAGGTGGAGTTCCTGTTATCATCGTGAACAATACTCTATGGGTGTCAATCCTCTACATAGCGGGTTAATCCAAATTGAGTTGTTAGGATAACCATTAACTTTCTTGTGATCCACAAATTTTTAATGTATCTCTTCAAACATTCAATTTTTACTTATAATTCTCTGACAGAAAGAGAACTACCTCTCAGATGAATGTCATCAGTGCTATTTGACTTATGGAGTGTGTTCTTCCAGATGAGTTCTTTATGGAAATATTTGACCTGGAATTTAGGCTGGATTTTAACAATTGTAAATTTACCTATAAAATTTTTGTATTGTGAATTATATCTATATTTGTTTTATAAGTGATATAGACATATACCTATATAGGGGTTACTGTTATTCCATTGTTGTATGTGTTTTGGTTTTAGGGATTTCTACTGGGTATAGTTATACTCATCAATGCATGGTATTTTCTAGTATATTTCATTTCTTCTGTAGACGATCAAACTTTTTACAGAGTCCTAGAATGACCAAGAAATGTTGATACATAATGAGACTAGATAGACCAAAGTGAATTCTTTTGATATCTTAAGATATTTCCCCAGTATTGGTTTCAGGTTTGACATGTTTTCAGACTCATTATAGTGCACATGTATTTTTCCCAGTTTACATTCCATTACATCTTGTAATACCCTAGTTGTTGGATTTAGATGTATTCATACATGTTTGTTCAGATGTTTTAACATTTTATCATTATATAGACATATAGATGTATGTGCGGGTACATGCACTTAGGAAATGGTCTCCCATATTAGTGGCATGCCTACTCGGTGCTAGTCACCATCACTAGGCCTATTGAAGGTGTCCTAGGGGAGTCACAGCAAGATCCCCATTAGGATGGGTCAGGACAGAGGAAAACACCACTGGTTAATTATTTTGTCTAATGGGGAAAACCACGTATTATTAATTTACATGATGCCATCAATTGTTTTTTAAAATAAACACTTTTTGTACTTTTAGTTTGGGAACTATCAATCATATTTTAATCTTATAAAACCATGATGCTCCCCTCCATTTGTTAAATTAATTTCCTATTCATAAAATAGGATAATAATTCATTTTCTCATCATGTTTGAGAATACAATAACCACTACTAAATTTTTTGATTTTAATAGCATTGGCCTAAATTATATATAGCATGAGGCATTAATAAAGTTTCCCTTTTTGAATTATAAACTAATATATTAATAACATCTTTTTTGTGGTGCTAATAAATAGGTCCAATTATCAGCATTTTGTTTGTAATGCTAAAGGGTAACAATTACCATTTCATTTATTTAGTACTGTTAAAACATATAATTCATCTGTGGATTTTTTTTAGCAATTATAATGTGAACCCTTTATCAATGCTTTATTGTTAGAGTTGATACATGGATCCTTTATCAATACATTTTTAGTTTTAATAAAGGTCCCAAATAAAATGAAATAATTAAATAATAATTTTTTTATCAAATAATATTATATATTTTTATTAATTATAAAATAATTTATAAAAATGAATGAACTCATTAAAATATATATAAATTATAAATACTAATAAATTTTATATCTAAAACATATTGATTTATAAAAAATGAAAATTAAAAAACATTAAGGAAATTGAAAAAATTATTATATATTTTATTAATTACATAATTATTGATGATATTAAAAAATGATATATATTAAATATATATATATATATAAACATATAAAAATATGTATTATATAATAAAATATATTTTGATTTACATTAAATAGTCATATATTAAGTGAATAAAGGTTTATAATTATAAATTAATATTAATTTAAAATACCGAGTAATTACATCAAGTAATGGACTTATTTGGATGTCATTTTGTTTTTTCAATATTACATATATCAAACATGTGTTATATTTATTTCGCATACCTATATATAAGAAATGAATTATTTCATACAACACAGAAAAATATTTATTAAATTAATGAAATATTAAATAGAAAAACATATACATGATATTTACGTAATTTATTCAAACTGTAGTATTCATTTCCGAATTTCATTATAAAATTATACATTATCTATATATTTTAATTTATTGGAAAATTTTATTTAATTATTGAAAATTTATTACTGTCAGGTATTGATTAATATATATTTTTTAAAAATATATTTGCAATTTATTAATTTTTTATTACACATATATATATATTTATTTATTTATTTACATTACATTTTTTAATATTTTACATATTTTATCATAATTATGTCAATATATATCGCTAATTGTAAAAAATATTATATTTAGTTTAGAAAACATATCTATTTTTCCAATATTCTTAAAATATACTAATTTCTAATTTTTTTAATTTCCGTCATTTTTAATAGACTTGCACTTAAGAGTAAATATTAATTAATATTTATAAAAATATATTTCCTCATATATATTTGTAAATAAATATTTTTAGCAATTAATATTTTCTATATATATAAATACTTATATTTATAAATATAAATAAAAAATATTAATTTTTAAACTTTTATTTATATAATCATTAATAAATTATTATATATATTTAAATAATTGTAAAATTATAATAAATTAATTTATATAATGAATATATTTATTATATATATATATTTGTATACACGTATTATCTATATAAAGATATGTATATAAATATTTATAATTATATAAAAGTATAATTATATAAATATTTTTCATAAACGTATTCATAAAATTATGAATAATTATTTATATATTTAAATAATAACAAATATATTTATCTTATACATATATTCAATATATTTATATTTATATATATTTATTATGTATATATCATTTTATAAAAATAATTACAAAATGATTTATTTATAATTATAATTATAAATCCTTTAATAGTGCTTATGTAATAAGCACTCGTCTAGTCTATCTAGAAAAAAATAATTAATTTATTTTGTTTCTTAACACTCATCCCCCATCTCATGTATATTTCCTATACTTCTGTGAGTATTAGTCATCCCATGGATCACTACTGGTTTGAGTATATTACGAAACATAGGTTCATATCCATAAGAGATGGGGGATGCATGTAAAATAAAAAAAATTCAATGATAACTATTTTGGAGATGATCTAATGAGGTTGATAATTTTCTATGACTTTAATAATTTGATGAATTCAATAAATAATAGATACGATATTTGGATAATTATAATATTCAATTAAAATACCCATTTTATTCAATGCATTATGAAATTATTTAAAACAATGAAATGTTTGGTTTCCCTTATTAGAATTGTCTATTATATTCCCCTTTTATAATGAATATATTATATTTTATTATTTATTTACTATAAAAATGAATATTTAATGAACCTTATAGAATGGATTTGAATCGAAAATGGATGGATGATAACTTTTTGAAATAGTATGTGATGATGGAATTGAAGAGTTCACCGAGATTCCAATGAAGAATATATATGATCATTTTCAAATCAATTTTATATGTTATTGTTGATGTTATTAAAGGAATATTATTCTAGAAGAGTTGGAAGAACATTTTTTTTGTCACAATGTTGATCAGAGCTATAACTGATTCAATAAATATGGGGAAATTTGTATATGCACACTAATTTGTTTGATAATGTGGTTTATTAATCATTAGATATCAATACCAGTATAAATGATGATGGAGATCACATGGTTGAAATTACGATTTAAATTGAAGTTGAACTTTGTAATTTTACAATGTTTCTTGAGAATATAAATAGGTGTTCAATGAGACCATTGTATCCCAATTTTACAAAATTCACATTTTTTTTCTTCTATATTGATTTTATATAATTTGAAAGCTAGTAGTAGTTGAAGGGACACTGGATCTATTGAAAAACTTGGTCTCTTGGATGATATGATACCAAAATAAAATGATGTACCATGTTGAACATATTATGTTAAACAAATTCTAAGATCAATGGGAATGATCTAAAAATAAACAAATAATTTTTCAAAAGATTTCAAATTAATTTCCAAGGATCATGAATTTCCTCATAAAATTTCCTATTTGTGGTGCATACTGATACAAGAGTGATGAATAATGTTCTTTGAATGTTTTATGGTACTTTTTAATCATTAAAGATCATTGAAGACTATAGGGATTTTATGAAATGATGAAACTATTGAAATGGAATAAAAAATATAGAATTAAATATGGGAACATATGTATTCCAGTAAATCATCTTCAATGGAAGAAAACTGATTATGAGTATCTTGAATTATCAAATGATACATGAAACACTCATCTTGTGTTATATATAGATTTAATAAATCCTTTTTGTGTACAAATTTTAACCCACTATACATGTCCCTTCATGTTCTTAAATTATAACTTATCGCAATGGTTATGCATGTAGTGAAAATAAATTAGGTTGTCTCTACTTATATATTAACCAAATAATCCTAGTAATTATATTGATATCTATTTGGATATGTTGATCGAAGATATCAAATAAATTTGGGATACAAATGTTGTAATGTATGATGCTCATAGAAGTGAGAAATTTTAATTGAGGGTAATCTTGTATGGGATGATAAGTTAATTTCCCTATTATTGGAATTTGTCACGATATAACCTTAAATGAATGTTGGGGTGTACCATTTGTTAATAATTAATACACTTAATTCTGTTGAAAAATTCATAGAATACAATTTTTTAGGACATCATATTTGATTACATTGAAGAAATAAGTTCATATCATGGATTACAATATTCAATGGGAATATCAGACAATGTACAATGCCATATCAACTAATCTGTGATCAAATAATAGGCACATTAAATGAAATTGAAACTCTTTTCGGTAAATAAATCTTTGAAAGATCACAATAATTTATGTTGGATGGAGAGATCAATTTTCTTTAAATTAACATATTTTAATTTATTGTTTGTTTAAAATTTTATTGATATCAGGTATGTAGAAATAAATGTATTTAACAGTGATATTATAGTGTTACTATATGTTATAATAAAAATGAAAAATAGAATAAAGGGAAGGATGGACATGATTGAGATGGGGATAAGGGAAGAGTTGGAACCAGTTAATAGAAAAGTGAATAATTTTCTTCCACCATTAGCTTACCCTCCACGCAAACAAGAACTTTTACAATTTTTCATTTTCCATAATATTTTACATTCTCTTGTGGGGTATTCATAAAATATCAAGAATTTCATCTCAATGACTCATTTGATTTTACGCTAACAAAAGTCACATCAATTTCACATTTGGATGCAAGATTTGGTGCATGTTTCTTTTGATTTTATTTTTCCATAATATATACGAAATAAATTAAACATACTCTTATTTTATTTAATCACATTTTTAGTAATGATTTAGACCAATATAAGATTCCCATAATGAATTAAGAAGTAATAGTTGTATTGAGTCAATTATATATCTTCATCCCACGATCATTATTTGATATAACGATCCTCCTGATGGTTAACATGGTGAAAGAGGTTCAATGATGTTGACATATACATTGCTGATATATGTACCACCATTGAATTCTATTTGAATATTTTTAAATTTTATGTTATGAATTAAAGTCATCCAAAAATTTTTATTTTGGAAAAATATATCAATGAAGAATATATTTAATTTTGTTCTGATTATGTAATCTATGTTGACAATGTTAGTCTCCCAATGCCTTTTCATAGTGGACACCTGTTGTGTGAAGGGATTTATGAATGATATATTATTACAATTGCCTTAATAGATAAGGATAAAGAACACATTTAATTTTTTCATAATAGTGGTGATGTGGATTCATACATTAAAGTCCATTAATAAAATCATAAAAATTTAAATTCATCATGGGTTGAAGAATGGATATGAAATAAATATAATCAAAAATTTATAAGATGGTTCCAAAATAAAATTTATAACAAGTCATCTTAAAATAATAATTAAATTGACAGAAAACTATGATGGATTCCAAGGGAATAAATGGAAATGTTATATCATACACTAGTTTTTTAATCAAGGGTTATATATTCTATCCAAAAGAACATGTTCAGTATTGTATGATGATAAATAGTGGTGTTATGATTTTGGAGCAAGAGAAAAAATTCACTTATTTTAAGTATAGAAATATAATTTATTCAAATATATCATATTTTGGAATTATTGAATAGATATATGAGTAAGATTATACTACATTTCATGTGTCTATTATCTTTTTAAAATGGGTTGACAATAGGAATGTAGAAAAAGTTGCAGAAATGTGATTTGTGTAAATGAATTTTAATATAGAAGTGGAAAAGACAATCCATACATGCAGGAATGACATGAATTTCATGTATTATATGTCTCAGAGTTTGAAAAAAATAATTGGACAATTTTTCTATTATAAATTAAAACAATTGTTGGGTTAGATAAAACATCAATTGAGGATGACCCATTCATTGGGAGATTATAATCAGTTAATGACTATCATAATGTATATAATTTCATATAAATTATAGGTGACTCTAAAGAGATTGTTTGGATTCTCAATAGAGGATATAAATCCCAAAATCCTTTATAAAAGAAAGATATTTCAATTATAAGGTAATAGTGTTATTTAATATACTATTTTTATTTCAATATTCTTTGTTCTTTACTTAAATAAAATAATATAAATAAAATTGTTGGGAAATACTAAAGAAAATGAATTAAACACATTATTATGTTATCAATCCATTATGAAAATAAACCATTATGAAACAAAACCTTTGCAAAGATGCAAAGATAATGTAATAATATAATTTTACTATTTTTCCAAAAAAATTATAATGTAACATTGATTTAAATTTCATTATTCCTTATAGTGTTTCTAAATTTTAGAAGATTTTTATCTATCTGTTATTCATTTATTAACCAAAAAAACCACATACTACTTCTCCCTCAAATCCTTTTTCACCCTTGTTGTTTTGGAATTTATAACAATCATTCATGTTCACTCCAATGTCACTACAAGAAGTATACCAATGATTCATCTGCTCAATCAAAGACACAATCTTGATATTTACATGGTAAAATCAATGGAAATATAATTATTGTATTTTTCAATAATTATTTAATTTATTTATTTTTATTTGTAATAATATAAGAATTATTTCCTTATTCAGATAGATTATTTTGTTTGAGTTGTGGTGGATTGTTCGGAGAATATCATGCTCATAAGAGATTAGACATTGAGGATGAAAACAATATAAATAGAATTTGAAAACGGGTCAAGAATGTATACAACCATCTTAAATTGGTTCATTCTTACTACATATTTATTTTATTTTATCATCATTTTTACTACTATTTATATGTTTATTTCCTCATACTTTTTATCTAGTACTTGTTAATTTTTTTCATAGATATAATTGGAATTAAAATTTTCATAATTAATTAATTTTAATTTATATATGTCCATATTTCAGGTGTTTATTCAATAAAAATCTTAAACATTATTCTCCCCAAAAACCTTTTCACTCTTGTAGTGTAATCATTTATCACATTCCATCATGTTTCTTCCACTTCATGTGAAAGAAGGGAAATAAAACATCCTCTACTCAATCATAGAGGTAATCCTGATGTTTTCATAGTAAAATCATTTTACATCAAATTAAATTATTATTTAAAATTTAGATTTAATTTATATAATATTAATATTACTCACATGATATTTTCCATGTACAAGTGGATTATTTTGTTTGAGTTGGGGTGGCTTGTTCAAAGTATCTCATCGCCATTTGTGATTGGATGTCCAGGAAACAATTAGGATAATTAAAATGAGGAAATAAGTCAAGATTGTAAACAAACATCATGAAAAGGTTAATTAATAATACTTATTTAATAAATTTTGACATCATTTTATGTTATATTTATATGTTAGTTTTCTTATCAATGTTATAAAATACTTACAATGTTTTTTTCACATATCTTTTGGTAAGAAATAATTTTAATTGTAAAATATGAAAAAATACACAAAAGAGATAACATATTTATTTATTCTAATTTTACCAGGATTTCTATTGCCCATCTCTATCGAACTGAAAAACTGAAAAATAAGTCTACATTATTAGCTGAAAAAAATTCTCTAATATCATCAACTGAATAAGCAGTGCTATAATTTTAGGGAATAATTCAAATGTATATCCTATTGAAATTAGGATTTGAGATTATTTTTAATATTTTAGATGTGTAGGGATAGTCCACACATCAATCCGAAAAACAATGTGACTGGTATCACTCCAATTACTTCATTATGTTTAAAATTTATATTAATTTTAGTAAAATAGTAAAATTTCTTACTAAAACCCCATAAAAAATAATATTGTTTTTATAAATTAGTAAAATTATCCATATGTCATTTATGATACATTTGAATTAGCTGAACCTCAATCAGATACATGATATGCCCTATTTGTTGGATCGATATGATAGACGATGCTGATTGTAGTATCATAATAATGATTCTCAATAACAAGATGGGGTGAATTTTATAATTTAAATATTATTTGGAACATTTAAAGATGATGATGTTTAACAGGGTTAAACAAGGTAATTCACAAAACATCTAGTTCTACACACATTCTTGATTCTGGAAATATGATTCTGAAGATGCAATTCCAGAAAAGTGGTTCTAGAAGTAAAACATAACAAATGTTTACAAAGATAAATATTCTTCCTTAAAGCATATATAATGTTACCAAATTTGAGTGTACAAGTATAAGGAAGTATAAAATAGTTATACTTTTGACAACAATGAAATTCAATGGAAAACATGAAACAATACAAGTAACAAGTAGTAAATCTTATAACCCAAAGAGAAGGGTATCTACAAACCTTGGATAAAGGTCCCTTGATTTATACTTTCAAGAAATTATATCTTACACACAGTAGGTAAGCACTAGATACGAAGATTGGAGTCTATCTTGCTTACTCGCAAGCCCTCAAAATGAAGGTATTCGACACATCTGTCTTGCTCAGCAAGGTCGTCCTTGAACATTAATGTAGTCAACACCTTTGTCTTCATATCCCAAGAAGTCCTCGAATGTACTCAAAAACATTCAGAGTCACACAAAGCAATTCTGAAAAATAAGTTCAGTACACAGTATACATGAGAGTCTCTATCTAGAAATCACTTCAAAAACATGTAATCTCTATATTCATATAATAGTTCATCAATGTTGTTCAAAAGCTGTGATCTCTATCAAATGAGCTTTTATTTATAGGCACATTTTCAACGGTAGACTCCCTCCTCCAATGGTCATATTTTTCCTTGAATTTCGGAGGGACCTGTATAGTTGTCAATAAACAACGGTTAGTTAGTAACTGAATGTATGACATCATTTTATAACCAAAACATGAGTATGAAAAAATATGGTTACATAACCAAAATCAATTATTCATAATTTAAGGAAATAAAAGTTCGGAGTCTAACCAAAAACTCATTCATTGTCTATAATACAAGGGTATTCAGATTCTGTCTTCAGATGAATTCCGAACCTAAATTCTATAGAATTATAGAGTCTGAATTCTATAGAATTCTGGAGTCTGAATTCATAAGAGTTCGGTGTATGAACATAAAAAAGTTAGGAGTTTGAAATCATAAGAGTTCAGAGTCTGAACCTACAAAAGTTTAGATTCTGAATTAATAAGAGTCCGGAGTCTGAACATACAATAGTTCGGAGTCTGAATTCATAAGAGTTCAGAGTATGAACTTACAATAGTTCGGAGTCTAAATTCACAGAACTGAGAGTCTGAACATCCACTACGGGAAAAATGGGTATTTGTGACGGGTTGTTTGCGACGGGGATAAATCCTGTCGCAAATAGCTTCGTAAAAAACTTATTTGCAACGAGAGTATTTTCCCGTCGCAAATAAGTAGCCTTTTGCGACGGGATTGCTTTCCCCGTCGCAAAAGAACTGGCGCGCATGCGCGCCACATCGCGGGAAACTTATTTGCGACGGGCGGTTATTGCCCGTCGCAAATAACCGGCGCGGTAAAAGGTATTTGCGACGGGAATATTCCCCCGTCGCAAATAGTATGTCGGCAGGTGGTTATTTGCGACGGGACCCGTCGCAAATAACTATTTAACCGTTGACCGTAATAAATGATAGCTAAGGTATTTGCGACGGGATACCCGTCGCAAATATTCTAACCTATAAATACCCCCATCCGTTTTTTCAATTCATTCTCATTCTCCATCTTCTCCTTCTCTCAAAATTCTATTTCTAGAGTTCAGTGTTTGTCAAGTTTAATTTTTTTTCTCCGTAGTTAATATTGAAGTTTTCAAGAACGATCAGAGATCAAGCTCAAATCAATTTTCAAGGTATTTATGTTCATTTTAATTTAATATTTATTTTAAAATTTTTATTAGTTTCAATTATTCTTAATTAGTTGTTATTTAATTATGTTTACATTGTTTTGTTACTTAATAAATTTAAATTATTAGTATTGTTCATAGTTAATGGTAATTAGGAATAATTAGTAATAATTTTCAATAATTAAGAATAAATATTAATAATTAATAATAAATACCAATAATTAGGAATAAAAACATTATTACATTATTAGTATATTTTATTATTAATATTAAAATAATATAATTTTTTATATTATATACAATTCTCCTTTCATCTGTGTGTTTTCTATCTCCACATGTATTATTTGTATGTGGAGACCGAAAACACACAGATGAAAGAAGAATTGTATATAATATAGAAAATTTTATTATTTTAATATTAATAATAAAATATACTAATAATGTTATTATTCCTAATTATTGGTAATTATTCCTAATTATTGGTAATTATTCATATAATTACTAATAATTAGGAATAATTACCAATAATTAGGAATAATTAGGAATAATTAATAATAATTAGTTATAATTACCAATAATTAGTAATAATTACCAATAATTAGTAATAATTACCAATAATTAGTAATAATTACCAATAATTAGTAATACTTACCAATAATTAGTAATACTTACCAATAATTAGTAATACTTACCAATAATTAGTAATACTTACCAATAATTAGTAATAATTACCAATAATTGGTAATAATTACCAATAATTAGTAATAATTAACAATAATTAGTGATAATTAGTAATAATTACCAATAATTATCAATAATTAGTAATAATTAGTAATAATTACTAATAATTACCAATAATTAGTAATAGTTAGTAATAATTACCAATAATTAGTAATAATTAATAATAATTAGTAATAATTAGTAATAATTAGGAATAATTAAGAATAATTACCAATAATTAACAATAATTACCAATAATTATCAATAATTACCAATAATTACCAATAATTACCAATAATTACTAATAATTATCAATAATTAGTAATAATTACCAATAATTAGTAATAATTACCAATAATTAGTAATAATTAATAATAATTAGTAATAATTACCAATAATTAGGAATAATTACCAATAATTAGAAATAATTACCAATAATTACCGATAATTAGTAATAATTATTAATAATTAGGAATAATTGGCGATAATTAGTAATAATTAGTATTAATTACAAATAATTAGTAATAATTAGTAATAATTACCAATAATTACCGATAAATAGAAATAATTACCGATAATTAGAAATAATTACCGATAATTAGGAATAATTACCGATAATTAACAATAATTAGTAATAATTAACAATAATTAGTAATAATTACCAATAATTAGTAATAATTATCAATAATTATCCATAATTACCGATAATTACCAATAATTATCGATAATTAGTAATAATTCGTAATAATTAGGAATAATTAGTAATAATTATCAATAATTACTCATAATTACCGATAATTACCTATAATTAGAAATAATTACCAATAATTAGGAATAATTACCAATAATTAGGAATAATTACCAATAATTACCAATAATTAGTAATAATTACCAATAATTAGTAATAATTAGGAATAATTAGTAATAATTACGAATAATTAGTAATAATTAGTAATAATTACCAATAATTAGTAATAATTAGTAATAATTACCAATAATTATGAATAATTAGTAATAATTAGTAATAATTAGAAATAATTACCAATAATTAGTAACACTTAACAATAATTAGTAATAATTACCAATAATTAGGAATAATTACCAATAATTACCAATAATTACCGGTAAATAGTAATAATTAGTAATAATTAGGAATAATTACCAATAATTAGTAATAATTAGGAATAATTACCAAAAATTAGTAATAATTAGTAATAATTACTAATAATTAGTAATAATTACTAATAATTAGTAATAATTACTAATAATTAGTAATAATTAGTAATAATTACCAATAATTAGTAATATTTAGTAATAATTACCAATAATTTGTAATAATTAGTATTAATTAGTAATAATTACCAATAATTCGTAATAATTAGCAATAATTATTATTAATTACCAATAATTAGTATTAATTACCAATAATTAGTAATAATTAGTAATAATTACCAATAATTAGTAATAATTAGTAATAATTACCAATAATTAGTAATAATTACCAATAATTAGTAATAATTGGTAATAATTACCAATAATTAGCAATAATTAGTAATAATTACCAATAATTAGCAATAATTAGTAATAATTACCAATAATTAGTAATAATTACCAATAATTAGTAATAATTAGTAATAATTACCAATAATTAGTAATAATTACCAATAATTAGTAATAATTACCAATAATTAGTAATAATTACCAATAATTAGTAATAATTAGTAATAATTACCAATAATTAGTAATAATTAGTAATAATTACCAATAATTAGTAATAATTACCAATAATTAGTAATAATTACCAATAATTAGTAATAATTACCAATAATTAGTAATAATTACCAATAATTAGTAATAATTAGTAATAATTAATAATAATTACCAATAATTAGTAATAATTATCAATAATTAGTAATAATTAACAATAATTAGTAATAATTATCAATAATTAGTAATAATTACCAATAATTAGTAATAAATATCAATAATAACCCATAATTACTGATAATTACCAATAATTAGGAATAATTACCAATAATTAGGAATAATTATCAATAATTAGTAATAATTAGTAATAATTACCAATAATTACCAATAATTAGTAATAATTACCAATAATTAGTAATAATTAGTAATAATTGGTAATAATTACCATTAATTGGTAATAATTAGTAATAATTAGTAATAATTAGTAATAATTACCAATAATTAGTAATAATTAGTAATAATTACCAATAATTAGAAATAATTAGTAATAATTACCAATAATTAGTAATAATTACCAATAATTAGTAATAATTACCAATAATTAGTAATAATTACCAATAATTAGTAATAATTAGTAATAATTACCAATAATTACCAATAATTAGTAATAATTACCAATAATTAGTAATAATTACCAATAATTAGTAATATTTACCAATAATTAGTAATAATTAGTAATAATTAATAATAATTACCAATAATTTGTAATAATTATCAATAATTAGTAATAATTAACAATAATTAGTAATAATTACGAATAATTAGTAATAATTACCAATAATTACCCATAATTACTGATAATTACCAATAATTAGGAATAATTACCAATAATTAGGAATAATTACCAATAATTAGTAATAATTAGTAATAATTACCAATAATTACTAATAATTAGTAATAATTACCAATAATTAGTAATAATTAGTAATAATTGGTAAACATTACCAATAATTGGTAATAATTACCAACAATTGGTAATAATTACCAATAATTAGTAATAATTAGTAATAATTACCAATAATTAGTAATAATTAGTAATAATTAGTAATAATTACCAATAATTAGTAATAATTACCAATAATTAGTTATAATTACCAATAATTAGTAATAATTACCAATAATATTAGTACTATGAAAATAATAAAAAAATTATATAATATTAAAATTATCAATATTTGTAGCAGGTTTTGCTTTATTCTCAACATATTTAATTCTTAAACGGTCGATTTTTAGGTCTATCTCAATAAAAAGTTTGTGTCAGTCGTGTATGATGTAAACTCTATAATTATGCTAGCTTGAGTGTTTTTTCTAACAAATTATTCAAAACCAGTAATGCTTTTATATTTTATAGAAAAATATGGAACAACGAGGTCTTCAACAATCATTATTAGGGGACTGCATATGGATAAATCAACGTAGAAATCCAAATGGTTCTGGTTTAAATCCATTATATGTAGAAGGTGTGGAGACTTTTTTTTATCATTTGCAGCATCAAATCTAGAATTTGTTTCAGAAGGAAAAATAAAATGCCCTTGCAGAAAATGTGCATTGAGAACATTTGACACGTTTGACAAAGTGGGGGAACATATCTTGCGTTTTGGTTTTCAACCAGATTATGTTTTTTGGTATCAACACGGTGAACGCAGTTCCAGAGCAGGTGATACCAACTTGATTCTGGATCTATCCCGGTTTCAAGATTTAGTACATGATGTTGTAGGTTCATCTGTTCAACATACAGAAACTCCGGCTGATAAAGCTCCAAATCCCGAGTTGGCACCGTCTGAATTTTATGAGTTGTTGAGGTCTGCTGAGGATGCATTATATCCTGGCTGCAAGATGAGAAAATTAGAAGCAGTGGCAAAAATTTATGGCTATCAAATCAGATAATGGAATGTCAAACACCTGTTTTGACCAGATATTTCCTTTTCTTAAAACACTGTTACCCGAAGGAAATGTTTTGCCTGCAAATTACTATGAGAGTAGGAGGCTGGTTCGAAATTTGGGACTTACTTGTCAGAAGATTCATGCATGTTCAAATGACTGCATTTTATATTCTGGGGAAAATGAGTCATTGGATAGTTGTCCCACATGTGGGCAACTGAGATATAAAGAAGGAAAACACGGGAAGTCTGGTTTGATTCCTGTAAAACAGTTGAGATATTTTCTGCTTACATCCAGACTTCAGCGTTTATTAATGTCTAAGAATACAGCGACAATGATGTCATGGCATAAAGCGAATATTTCAACCGATAAAAGTTTGAATCATCCAGCCGATGGTGATTCACGAAAACATTTTGATAGAGTGCATCCATCCTTTGCTTTAGAAGCTAGAAATCTTTGACTGGGCCTTTCCACTGATGGTTTCTGTCCGTTTGGATCTTATGGTAGTCAATATACATGTTGGCCAGTTTTTCTAACTCCGTACAATTTACCTCCATTGATGTTGATGAAGGAGCCATATATCTTTTTGACTTTACTAATTCCAGGACATCCGAAGAAAAATATTGATGTTTATTTGAAACCATTGATTGATGAATTAAATTTATTGTGGAGTATTGGTGTCAGTACATATGATGTTGCAACGAAACAAAATTTCATATTGAGAGCAGCATTGATGTGGACAATTAGTGACTTCCCGGCTTATGGGATGTTATCTGGATGGAGTACACATGGTCAGAAATCATGTCCTTACTGTATGGGAGAGAACAAAGCATTTATGCTCATTCATGGAAAGAAACCTTGTTATTTTGACTGTCATCGCAGATTTCTTCCAGCTGATCATCCTTTTCGCAGAAACAGATCTCATTTCAGAAAAGGAACAGTTGAAAGGGATGGACCTCCAAAAATGATATTAGGTTCGTAGTTAAAATAAATTGTATTTTCATTACCTCCCATCACTTTTGGTCCCACAATAAACCAACAGAAAATTTCTGGTTTTGGGAAAGAACACAATTGGATTAAACGTAGCATATTTTGGGATTTTCCATATTGGTCCGATTTGTTGGTCCGACACATGTTAGATGTCATGCATATTGAGAAGAACTATTTTGATAATTTGTTTCATACAGTTTTGGATACGCCAGGAAAGAGCAAAGACAATGTAAATGCACATTTAGATCTTGCCCAAATTTGCAGGCGTCTAGAATTGGAACTGTTTGAGAATGTCAGAACAGAAAGGTTACTGAATCCAAAAGCAGCTTATACACTGTCTAAAGAAAACCGTTTATTATTTTTTCATTGGATTGCATATTTGAGACTTCCAGATGGATGTGCTTCCAATTTGGGTAGATGTGTAAAGAATGGTCATATTACTGGATAAAAAGTCATGATTGTCATGTTATAATGGAAAGAATTCTACCCATTGGATTAAGAGGTCTATTGAATTCTGTGATTTGAGATTCCATAACAGTCATGTCTCATTTTTTTCAGGAAATTTTTGCGGCTACAGCAGATTATGATGCTCTAGGAAAACTTAAAAAATATGTTGTTGTAATTATATGTAAACTGGAAAAAAATATTTCCGCCGTATTTCTTCGACACAATGGAACATTTGATGTTACATTTTCCATATAAATCCAAATGTGGAGGTCCAGTACAGTTTCGATGGATGTACCCATTTGAAAGATGCATGCAAAAATTGAAAAGAAAAGTACGTAACAAAGCATCTGTTGAAGGATCTATTCCAGAAGCTTATTTGCAAGAGGAAATATCTTTTTTCTGCTCCCATTATTTTGAATCTGAGTATCCTTCAAAACACAACCGAATGGGATGGAACGAGAGGAATATTGATGAAATCAACAATCAATTATCTGTTTTCAACCAGCCAGAGCTTGGTTTTGGTGGAGTTTATGAACGCTGGCTTTCAGATGATGAACATCATAGAGCTCATACGTATGTTCTACTCAAATGTGAAGAGATGAAATTAGTTGTACTGTAAGTGTTTATATCACTTCTTCTATCATTTATGTTATAGTAAATAACTTTGGTTTTTATAGGTTGTATGATAATCATATCAAGAAACAAATTCCACAAATTACAGCAGTTGCTCTCGAAAAACGTCGACTGAAAAATTTCTCTCAGTGGTTTCAAAACTGGTAACTTAAATTCTTTATCTTCTAGAAACCCATTCAATGTATAGTTTACTATATTGATAATTATTTCACAAATTTTCAGGTGTCTTGACATGCTGATAAAATTGACAAACGACTGTGTGTATTAAGTAAACCACCTTCCAAACTTGTTAAAACTTATAATGCATATGTGGTGAATGGATTTCGATTTCACACACATGCATATGGGGAGTCGAAAAAAACAATGAACAATGGAGTTAGCTTGAGGGGATCTCATCATCGAGAAAATGAAGTTGACTTTTATGGCATACTTGATGAAATCATTGAACTCTGTTATCTTGGACAACATTACATAACCATGTTCAAATGTCGGTGGCTGGATACAGAGAGAGGCATGCGTGTTCATCCGACTCATGGAATCATTGATATTAAATGTAAAAGTGTTCTCGCAGTAAATGAAACATTCTTATTGGCTCAACAGGCACATCAAGTTTATTATGAAAAGTACTGTTCTACATCAAGAGACTTGACTGATTGGTGGACTGTAATAAAAATCAAAATTCGAGACAATCAGTTTAGTCAAAGTGAATGTACTTTCATTGATGTGTAAAGAATTGAAGTTTTTCAAGAGAGTACTCAAAATCAATCTTTTTTACAAAGAGACATGAGTATCGATGACGACACCCCACATTTAAGAGTCGGTGATGACGATGATGTTAATGATGTCACATATGAATTTGAAATGGTAAGAGATGAAGCAACTGTAACTCGAATGAATATCGATGATGTTGAGGAGGAATATGAAGATGACATTGACATATATGAATATGATGATGAAGATGAACACTGATAGAATTCCATGGTATTTATATACAATCATAATATGTATATATGTATATATAATAGTAATTATCAATTATTTTCTAACAACATTAACATTTTCTATTTCATATGGACGACGCCACATTTCGTGAGTTGGCGGATGCTGACCTACCTTTATATGCGGATGAGTTGCTGAAAGATGACCCTCAGCCTGCAGGCGCTCCAGGGAGTACGCGGAGGGGGTGCGGTCTTGCACGATTGATGATTCCTGACCCCGTCCCCGATCGACGTCCACGTCTTGGGTTTGATCCATGCACACGGAGGTGTGATAACCTGTATGATAACCTGTGGATTTGACTAAGATTTCATTAATCTATTCACATAATAAATGTTTATTATTTTTACAGTTTTCCGCATATAGCAATCGGACAGGGCAGCGCTATTTTGCGCAACTATTTCTCTCAGCTGTGGACCACATGGGAGCAGATTCCCATTGATGTGTAGCAGGCCATGTTCGGCCATTTGTTGGTACGTACGTAAATAAATAATTTTTATTTTGAAAATTATTTCATTTCTAACTTGATATTTTGATTTATTTGTAGGGTTTATGGTATCCGATCGAGGATACCATGCGTGATGCCATCCACGAGGCATGAGAGGTGGCCATGCGTGATCGCCTTCGTCAGTTTTTGCACAATTTAAGAAAAGCTGCCATGAAGAAAGCATGAGTGTCAGATTTTGACGAGTCATGTAGAGCACACTGACCAGAGTACATATCATCCCATGTATGGGATGGATTATGTGTGCACTGGTTGAGTGGTGCCTTTCAGAGGAGATCATCGGTGGGGAGGCAGAATCGAGGGAGACAAGAGGTGACTCATCGAGCTGGGAGTCGTTCTTTCAGTACTCATAGACAACATTTGGTACGTACATTATTTATAAATATTTTATATAACTATAAATATTAACAGTTTATTTTTTTTCTTATAGGCTGTCGAGCACCCCGATATTACAGAGTACGACGTATATCGGAGGATGTATAGTGATCCTGCTACTGGGGAGCTCAGAGGTGATCGTCAACATCACATCGTGGTCAGTATTATTTTTTTTCAAGTTTAAAAATTAACTGCATATAATATATTCACAATTTTAATTTTAAATTGCAACTACATGAGTCATATGAGGCCGCAACATCACAGGCCCGGCCTGAGAGTCAGGCTAAGTCATCAGATCAGACCACTGGCCGTCAGTTTGATGAGGCGGCATGGATGCAGGCCACCCAGTATGCCTTCGAGAAGGGCCGGGTAGTTGGTATCAGCTCTCGACTGACTCTCGGAGATTATTATGGCAGTGCTGCGATGTCGGCTTCCAGCTCGAGAGGAGGTCGTGCATCTTCTTCTACTACACATTATGAGGATCAGTTGCAATCTCAGACTACACTGATAGAGAGTCTCCGACAGGAACAAGAGCAGATGCGTCAGCAGCATGAGGAGGAGCATCGACGCCAGCAGCAGTTGTATGAGGAGCAGACGAGTCGGTGGCAGCAGCAGCATCAGGAGCAGATGGAGTACATGCGCTGACTCACTCATGCTTTAGGGATGGAGTTTCCTTCACCACCATCTGCAGATCCCCCCCTCCCCCCTCCTTCAGATTAGAGTTTGTTTTTATGTTATAAAATTTGTGAAATCAAAATATGATTTTTTTTCTATTCGTAGTTTCTGTCTCATTATAAAATATTAATAATATTATATTTTTAAATAAAAATATTAATATGAATAATAATATTATTTATATTTTATAATATTAAATTTTATATATATATTAAAATTTTAAAATATTATAATTTAATTATATTTTTTTGTAATACTTTATTTATTTTAATATTTGAATGTAAAATAATTCTATTATTTTTATATTAATTAAAATAACTTATTAATATTTTTTTATTTATGAATTATAATTCTAATATCATTATATTAATTAAATCATTTATTAATATTCTATTATTTTTTATTTTTGAATTATAATTCTATTATTATTATATTAATTAAAATAATTTATTAATAATTTATTATTTTTATTTGTGAATTATAATTCTATTATTATATTAATTAAAATAATTTATTAATAATTTATTTTTTTTTATTTTTGAATTATAATTGGATTATTATTATATTAATTAAAATAATTTATTAATAATTTATTTTTTTATTTTTTTTATAGTATTTGCGACGGGATACTATGCCCATCGCAAATAGTATTATTATTATATGCATTAAAATAATTTATTAATAGTTTTTTATTTTTATTTTAAAATAGTTTTTGTGACGGGTCCCGTCACAAAAACTATTTGCGGCGGGCCCGTCGCAACAGGTATTTGCGACGAGACCTGTCACAAAAACTATTTTAAAAGTTTTTTACAAATATAAAGAGTACTATTTGCGACGGGGAGAATACCCGTCGCAAAAAAGGCTTTAGCGACGGGCTCGTCGCAAATAAGTGTTGTTGCGACACCGTTTTCAGCAACGGGCCATTTGTGACGGTCCCCCGTCGTAAAAAGCCATTTGCGATGGGATCCCGTCGCAAATGACCCGTCACAAATAACTATTTTTCTAGTAGTGATCAAAATGTTCAAAGTATGAATTTAGAGAACTTGGAGTCTGAACTCATAGAGTTGGAAGTCTTAATTGAGAGAACTCAGAACCTGAATTTGGAATCTGATAATATAATGATTTATATCTAAGTATGTATATGATTCTGAGGTTTTGGATACAAAACCAAATTTTATACTTAGACAAAATTAACAATGAAAAACATGGTAAGGATAAATTTCTGTGAGGAAGGAAAACTGTCGTTATAAATTAAAAGCATAGGGTTAATGAAATTTTCCTTAAGATAAGGTGTTTGTTATTTTCAAAACAGTAAGGAATGGTAAAACCACAAGGAATCCTTATTTACTCAACAATCCCTCCCAACAATATGGAATGTAAAAATCATAAGGAAACCATATTGACTCAAAAATATCCCCCTTTTCTGAAATCACAAACATATTTACGAAAAAGAATATAAGTACATAGAAAATATTTTTCTAGACTTTGAAAATAAAACTTATGTACCTTATCACATGGGAATATATGAATACGACTAACTCCCCCTTAGTCTTTATAACACTAAGGATCATATTCTAGATATCCAAAATGAGACTTAACATTGTATTTCATACGGAAATCATTATGATAAAATATTTCCCTTAGATAAACTACCCCTTAGTTAGGGATATTTCTTCATTACTTAGTATTCTTTTTTGTTTCTCCCACTTTGTGATTTTAAAAAGGAATTTGAGGGAATAAAAAAGAAATTATGGTACTTGAAAGATTAGTACAAAACATCCAAAAGACAAACCACCAAAAAATTTTATGATAGGAAAAATTTGTACAACAAGGAAAATACAAAAAATGATAAGATTTAAACAAGGTCATCCTTACTTTTCCTTGGCCAT
Organism: Viscum album; assembly: GCA_963277665.1. Lineage (NCBI taxonomy): Eukaryota > Viridiplantae > Streptophyta > Magnoliopsida > Santalales > Viscaceae > Viscum > Viscum album. The sequence continues at coordinate 1,439,265,160 of OY728162.1, forward strand.
AAACTTCATGAATATGATATTCATATTTTTGAGCTCATTTGGATATTCCTCTGCTTTCTTAAGAATCTGATCCTATTCCGCTTCTTTCTTCTCTAGGGCCTTGATTCTTTCTTCTTGATTCTTAAGAGCCTCTACCTTAGCTTTCAAGAATTCCTCTTGCATGATGATATTTTCTTCTTTCTCATCCAGGAGAACTCTTTCTCTCTTTCAACTTTGAGCAACTGAATACAATTTCCCATTCAAATCCATTACTTCTTGAATTCGATAATTTTGTTCCAGAGTCAATTTTTATTCCAAACTGCTTCTGAGATCCTTGATTTTACCATATTCAATGTCAAATGACTCCTTGACACTATCTTGGAACTCATCCAGATTTCTCATGTCCTCTATGATTTTTGACCAACTTTCCATCTTCTAGCAAGATCTTTTATGGGCTTCATAGTTAATGAAAAAATTCTTGAAATCAGCTTCAAGCTTGACACACATATCCATTACTATGGATACTGAATCTGATTTCTGGTTCAAAGTGTCTTGAAGCATCTTGCATCTTGAATCAATGCAGGGAAAAATAAGAATAGTCCCCAAAAGATTTTTTAAATACTGTACTACAAAATCATGTTCATGGGATGATGATTCAGAATCTAAATCTTTGCTTCATGAGGGTTCTTTCTCCAACTCAACAGCATTCCTCTTCGATGTTCCACCAGCTTTCTTCTTCTCCACAATAGCATTAGTAGGTGTATCAACAAAAAACTATTTACCCTTATCTGTTTATGGAATGGATTCATTGTCTTGAGATTCATGTTCCATTTCAAATAACAGAACAATTTTATCTTCATCTACTACTTCTTTATGATCTCCTGCATCAACATTTGCTAGGTGTATGAAATGATGATTACAACTTTCTTCTTCAGACATCATATTCACGTATTCTTTAACCTTGTCATCTTCATCTTTCTCATCTTTCCGAGGGGTAGCCACCTTTGAATATTCTTCTTCAGAAGTTCAGATTGAGAGCTTCTTGGATGAACTTTCTTTCTCATGGAAATATTCTACTTTCTTAATCAAATTTGCAGTGTCACCAATGCTTTAAAATTATTTTTCAACTTGTTCTATTACTTCTACTTCCCTTTATTTGACTTTTTATAGAGTCACAAATTTCTTCCCCTGAGACTCTGGTAATGCTTCTACTATGAATGATTGTGGTACCAGGATATTTTCAGATTATTTTTCTGTATCCCTTAGAAGGGATTGAACAGTTTCAGCTTCAGACATCTTCATCTATTATTTCTTTTCTTTCTATTCCATTTTTAGATACTCAAATGTCTTCTCCATCAGAGATTTTTTTTTAGCAGGGTCTAGGCCAAACATGGGCACTAAAACTTTTTAAATAAGAAAAATATTCATATTTCATTGTTAGAAAATAGTCCCATGTAATTATAGTGTAATAATCAACTAAGTCAAATACATAATATTTGCTTCCAATGCTTCCAGTTTGTGTTGGTCTAAAAAGATCCATATGCACTTACTATAATGCATCAGTGGTTGAGACTTCACTAACTAAATTAAAACTTTATTTCTATTGCATTCCATATTTATGAGGATCAAAATCTTTTGAAGAATCAAATCTATGCTCCGGTAGATCCTTAAAAAGTCTTTTCATAGGCATTTTTCATAGGTTCCTAAGGTTACAATGTCTTAAACATGTATTCCAAAACCAAGAATGATCTTCCATTTCCCTAAGGGAAGGTAGGTCTTGTCTCCTAAGGTCTTCTATTTTTAGTGTGTAAACATTCTCTTGCATATGGGCATAAATGATAAACTCTTCCTTAGAATTTTGTACTAAGCACTTTCTATTCCTAAAATTCACAAGGTAACCTTCACCACTTAATTGAATTTTGCTAATGAGGTTGTTCTTAAGACCATTAACAATTAAAACATTTGAAATCAATGTTTTTCCAAGATGAACAATTCTACTTATACCAATAATTTCTCCCTTATCATTATCTCTTAATGTGACTTTCCCTCCTTTCATATTGATAATCTTTTCATAGAAGTTTTTGTTACCAGTCATATGCCGGGAACATAAAATATATATTTACCATGTATTGTTATTGGTACATTCCTTATATTCATGAAAATAAGAATGTTAGACATTCTGAATCAATACATTGTTGGATCCGGAAATTTCAGAAAGAAAAATTTTTGGTACCCACATTTTCATTGAAAAATAAGCTTTATGAAATCCGAAAAATTGGATTTTGTTTAAGGAACAAATTTTTTCCCAGTTTCCACCACACTGACACTTGGTGAAGAATGGAGCACTTTGAGGAACAAAATAATTGTTACTAAAAATCACTTTTAAACTTGTATAACCAAAACCAAAATTATTTTTAAGAGGTCGGATTTGAGAATACATTTTTTCAAAATTTTCCTTACCGAAGGTAAAGTTTCACAAAAACTTCCTCAAGGAAAATATTTCTGACTTTAGTATAATGATTAAGTTCTTGTCTTCCAAAAAACTATTTTTAGAACTATAGTTAGGCTTGAAAACATTTTTCTTAAAAATTACTTTTTCTAGAAATTTAGAAAGTTTATCCTTCTCAGAATTTACTTCATCATGATTTTTTGAAATACTTTCAAAATGAATATTTTTTTATCAATATCTATAGAAAGATGTGGTATTTTTTTAGTAAGAATTGTATTTATAGAATTTTCCTTCTCAATATTTCTCTTGAGTTTTGAATTATCATTCTCAAGAAGCTTAGCAAACATAGAATCTTCTTCTAAGGTAGGTAAAGTATTATCCTCATCAGAATGAAGATTATTCATCTAAAGATTCATAATATTTAATATTACTATAACTAGTATTTGGGGATAAATTGGTCATATATTCAAAATTGGGTACCTTAGCCATTAGACAATGATTTTCAATAGGTATTCTGTCAATTAAACCAAGATTCTTCCATCCAGAAGATTCGTAATCTGATGATTCATCTGAAGAGTCTCCACCACTGGTACTTTAGGTGTCATTATCTTTCTAGACTTTCTTAGATTTAGATTTGTATTACTTCTTTCTATTTCACTTATAATTCTTCTTGTTTCTTTCTTTTCTCTTATGCATATGACAATCAGGCCTTATATGTCCATCTCTCTTGCATTCATAACATGTGACTTCTGAATCATTCTTATATTTCCTTTATTTCTTCTTGTATCTTGATTAAATGTTCTTCTATCCAATCAATCATGTTCATACTTCGAGAAAGTTTGGCTAACTCATTTTCTGAATATTCACTTCCACTAGATTCTGATTGTATAACAACCTTCTTAGATTTAGACCTTGTACCTCTCTCCGGAGTCTTAACATTCATATGATTTGGAGTAGTTGTAAAAGAAACACTTCCATTCCTATTCTTCTTATTAAAATTATCTGTATATCTCTTCATTATAGTTTCATGTTGAAGAAGAGTTCCAAAAAGTTCATCAAGAGTGATCTTTGTAACCTTTCTATTCGAATCTATATATGTTCTCTTAGATTCCAACTCATTGGGCATGATGTCTATGATTTAACCACAAGAGCTTTATCATCTAATCCTTTCTCACCTATTAGTTGTAGACTGTTGACGATATTCATAAATCGTTGTTGCACCTTACATATGGGTTCACCATAAAGAATGAAAAAACCATGATATTCAGCTCTGAGTATGGTTTTTCTAGTTTCAATAACATTGGAAGTTCCAATGTTTGTAACTTCAAGCTTATTCCAAATACAATTTTCTACTTCACAAGATGAAATTTAGCTATATTTTTTTCTATTCATAAAACAATGCAATGTATTTCGTATCTTATAATTCAGTTGATATTCATTCTTTTTTTGATTGGTGAATGTACTAACTTCTATGTCAGGGATTTAATATCCTCTAGTAATAATGAAAAAAATTGTCTACTCCAGTATTAATAATAAAAGTATCATGGAATCTATCTAATATTCATAATCATTCCCATCAAAAATAGGTGTTCTAGTTGGATTTATGTTGGAAATGTAACCAACATTGATTCCTTCCATCTTAAATAGCGTCTTTCCACACAAACGTTTTATTACTAAAGTTTGTAATCAAGGATAAGAATATCATAATCAAGGAAAATATTGAACAATGAAAAACTCGAGCAAGAAAACATATATGTGAATATAAGTATTTCAGAGACCTTCTCTGATACCAATTGTTGGATCAATATGATAGACGATACTTATTGTAGTATCATAATAATGATGCTCAATAACAAGAGAGGGTGAATTGTATACTTTTAAAATTCATTGGAAATTTTAAATATGAAGATGTTTAACAAGGTTAAACTGGGTAACTCAAAAAAACATCTAATTCTACACACATGTTTGATTTCAGAAATATGATTCCAAATATCAAATTCCAAAAAATTAGTTCTGAAAATAATATTTTATAAATGTTTACAAAGGTAAATATTCTACCTTAAAGCATATAGAATCTTACTAAATCATATTATACAAGTATAAGGAAGTATAAGATAGTTATACATTCATCAAAAATAAAAATGCAGTGGAAAAATTGAAACAATACAAGTAACAAGTAATATATCTTTTTACCCAATGAGAAGGGTATCCAAAAAACATGGATAAAGGTCCCTTGATTTATACTTTCAAGAAAGTCTGTCTTACCCACACTAAGGTAAGCCCTTGATACGAAGATCAGAGTCTGTCTTTCTATCCCAAAAATCCCTCAACATCAAGGTAGTTGACACATCTATATTCCTCAGCAAGGAAGTCCTCAAACTTTAAGGTAGTCATACCTCTATCTTCCTATCCTCAAAATCCCTCGAATAAACTCAAAAACATTTAGAGTCGCACGAAGAAATTATGAACAGGAAGTTCAGTACACCCTAAGCATGATAGTCTCTCTCTATAAATCACTTCAACAACATGTTATATGTAGAATCATAGAACATTTCATCCATGTTGTTCAAAATTTGTGAGCTCTTTCATATGAGCTCATATTTATAGGCACATTCTCAACGGTCAGCTCCATCCTCCAACAGACATATTTTTCCTTGAATTTCAGAGGGACCTATACACATGTCAATCAAACAACGGTTAGTTAATAACTGAATGCACGACATCGTTTTATAACCAAAACATGAGTGAGAAAAAATATGGTTACTTAACCTAAATCAATTATTCGTAATGTACGAAAATAAAAGCCCAGAGTCTAACCAAAAACACATTCGTTGTCTATAATACAAGGGTATGCAGATTCTTTCTTCAGAAGAATTCAGAACCTGAATTATATAGAATTCCAGAGTCTTAATTTCAAATAATTTCGGAGTCTTGAATTCAGTAGAATTCGGATTCTAAATTAATAGGAGTTATTGAGTCTGAACATACAAACATTTAAAGTCTTAATTCATAAGAGTTCAGAGTCTGAACTTACAAATGTTTAGAGTCTAAATTCATAAGTGTTCGGTGTATGAAATTACAAAAGTTCAGAGTCTGAATTCATAAGTGTTCAGAGTCTAAACTTACAAAAGTTTGGAGTCTGAATTCAGAGAACATGGAGTATGAACATCATAATGTTGGGAGTATGAATTCAGAGAACTAGGGTTTTGAACTCATAAGATTTCAGAGTCTGAATTTAGAGAACTCAGAACCTGAATTCGGAATCTAAAAAGAGAATGCATTATATCTAATAATGTATAAGATTCCGAGGTTTTGGATTTGAAACCAAATTTTATTCTTAGACAAAATGAACAATGAAAAACATGGTAAGGATAAATTTCCTTGGGGGAGTAAAATTATCCTTATGGAAGAAATGCATAGGGTAATTAAAATTTTCTTTAAGATATGGTGTTTGTGATTTTCAAAACATGAAGGAATGGTAAATTCATAAGGAAACCTTATTGACTCAACAATCTCTCCAAACAAGAGGGAATGGAAAAATCATAAGGAAGCCTTATTGAATCAACAATATTAACTCTATGTGTCTGTTATCACTATAAGATTGACATTGTAATTCAAAAAAAATTCACTCACTACAAATAAAAAAAACCCATATTTTCATAAGAATCTATTAAAACAATTCATAAGTAATTTTTGACTTGTTTTAATAAATATCACATAAAACTCATATTGTACATGACTAGTATGACTCAAAGTGTGTGATTCCAGTATAAAATACATTTCAGTCAAAAAAGAGAAGTGGCATACTCAAAACCAAAAAAATCATATAGTTTTAATACCAAATGAAAATGATCCATAATTAAATTGAGACATGTAGTAATTATCCTCACATATATCAGATACATGTTTTGTATGTTATGACTCTATGTGCATCATTTTATATGATGTTTCATTAATTTTATTAAAAAGATAACTACTATAATCCAATTCCAAATAACACATTAAACTGTTTTTATAGATTAAGAAATTGTTCAAAAATTCATTTTGATTTTAGGATTGAGCCACATCTCAAAAAGACACATTATGTTACATATAGTACTCAAAGTCTTCATTATCAATTTAATATTGACATATACTTACAAAAGAATCACTCCATAATATTGAGAAAAAATTATTTTATTGTTAGGTCCACTAGGTTAGATAGCCTGAGAGGGGGGGGGGAATCAGGGTATGACCGATTAAAACAACTACCCTTATTGATCTTGTCTCACTGTTATGAAAGACTATATTCTCCCTCTTTCCTGCAGAAATATATAAAAAGAAACTAAATCATACACAGGACACATCGATTTTTACTTGGTTCACCCTCACTGGGTTACGTCCAAGGAGCATACATCGGCGATGTACCGATGTTCCAAATCCACTTAAAGTACACTTCTTTTTATAATGTTCGGGATGGATCACTTCTATTACCATGCTCACTGCCTTTACAATGTTTATGGTCAGCTCACTACTTTACCAATGGTCACTCCCTGTCTCTCTCTCTAGGTCACTGCTAGTGGGGAGGATCACCTTATTCCTCTTCCTTTGCTCACTGCTCTGGAAAGGATCCACTCACAATTTATAGACCTGTAGGTCTCTTCATTATCACTAATGACTACATACTCTATTGTATGCAAATTCTCTATTGAAGTCCAACTTTCACCTGTAGATGAATATCATTTTGCACCGAAGGTATCAGACAATATTCCAGCTTCCACGCAGCCCTGAACCACTGCCTTGCTTCAACAATACATGGAACCCTTCTCCAAGCCTACGCGCAAGTCTCGACACATAATTTAAAATTATCGCATAAGTTCACCTCAACCACCTGTGCAACGCTAGTTTCTTCAACTCCAAACTTGCGCGACTCACACACTTTTATGCCCAAACCAATTTTGGCGCGCAACCATAAACTGTCACACTTCTTAAAAAACTGGAGCACAAGTGTCACCAAACCACTTGCACGACACCCCCTTATTTAACTCATAAATTGGGTGACTCCCTTCTTTTCATGCCCAAACCACTCTTGACGCGCAAAAAACAACTGGCGCGCAACTTCTACTTGCGCGACCACACTACCACATGAGCGACCACCACACCTGCGCGACATGAGATTTGATTTTCTCAAAGTGTTGAAATCACTACTGAATGAGGAGGGGTCGACCACTATTTATTGGAATTTGGAAAACCTACAAGATGGTGCACAAGTCTCCTCTCGGTGCGCAAGTCTATGTCACACAAGTCACATGTGCGACCATCCCTAAAGCATGGGCGCCCCTTTTACCTTTGCCATATTTTGATGTTATAATCTTGAAAAACATATGGTGCATAAGTTTCCTCTCTTTCAAGACAATGGCGCGCAAGTCCCTTTTCCAAAACCACTTTTCTTCATTTGTTGATTTTCAGGCCCAAAAATTTGGCAAACACTGGAAAACAGCACCACCTTGTATCTTCTTTTTTTGTACCACCTCCAGATCAACCATTCCTTTATTGACGTTCTTGATTCAAACATGCATTGTTAACCACATCTCTTGAACTTGACATGAGACCATGAAATCCCATTTGTCAACAAATTTGAATGTCATGGTTTTCTTTGTCAACAATCACAACATAGATGTCCACTTTGTCAACAAACACAATCACTTCAAAAATGCATCAATGATACCTTGAAGGGATTTTTTCCCAAAAATATCCCCTTTGGGTTTGTTGAAAATTATTCCATAAAAAGATACATTGTTAATTATTCAGCCACTATTCGCCTATTTCGATTCCGACAGCGATCAGGGATTTACTCAACACATACTCAAAGCCCATATGAACAATGCACGTGGTGAGAAACAAGAGTAAACGAAATGTTCATCAATGAATAACTTCAACTATGACACCCAATTTTGACACCATATTGATACCAATTTTTGGATATATTCTTACTACATTCCAACACCAATATTCTACTTTTATCACGATCCTCATCTGTTGTGATATATATTCTTTGATCAATCACTTCAAACATCGTCATATTTAATATTTCCCCCTATCTCATTGCACTCCCCCTGTCTAGCTACCCCACCAATCATCTTCTACCCATATAAATCATGATTTATCAAATTTACACACTGTATCCCCATTGAACAATCACTATTTTCTACCCCTTTGTCAACGAACCCATAGGTCTCTTCTTTGTAGTTTGTAATATAGTAGAGAACACATGTCAGCACATTAGTGAAAAACACACCATACCTCGGGGGAGGGGGGTTCCACATCCACAATATTTCAAGTGTGGGGAGTTGACTGAACTCTCCTAACCAGTCGATGCATCTTAAAATCTTCCTTGGGTAAGGTCGTTGTCAGAATGTTTGCGACCTGTAGCTCTGTAGGCACATACTCCAACTTCACGATTCCCTGCTAAAACTTCTCCTTGATAAAATGATACATTATCTCTATGTTCTTTGTCCTTGAATGATGGACATGATTTTTTCTAAGATTTATATCACTAGAGTTATCTCACTAGATTCTGATCGGAGCCATCACATTAACTCCCATATCTTCATGTTGTTGCTTCATCCACAATAACAGTGTGTATGCTTGAGTGGATGCAATATACTCATACTCTACGATGCTCAATGAAATGAAATCTTTCTTCTTGCATAGACAAGAAATACACAATAAACCAAGAATCAAATCACCACCTAATGTTGATTTCCTATCATCTACTGAACCGGCCTAGTCTGCATCAGTATATCCCAATAACTCTATTTGAGATTTGTCATTATATTTCATGTTGATGTCCACCGTGACCTTCATATATTGAAGTATTATTTTTTAATGAAATCGTGTGGATTTCCTTGGTATTACTATGATATCTCGCTTCTTGGCATGTGGTGAATACAATGTTAGGCCTTGTTGTGGTCAAGTACATTAAACTGTTGATATTTCCTCTATAATGTGATATTAACTACCATGCCATCCTCATCTTTGGACAATTTCATCTGGGTAGCAACTGGAGTCTTCATCTCATTGGAATTTTCTATTCCAAACCTTTTCAAAACATCCTTGAAATATTTGGATTGAGAAATTAATGTTCTATTCCTTCCTTCAGTCAACTGTAGACCAAGGAAAATATCTAGCTCCTTAATCATTGACATTCCAAACTCATATTTCATGAATTCGGAAAACTGTCTCCACTAACCATCATCTGATCTGCCAAATATTATGTCATTGATATAAACCAACACCATCATCCTTTTATTACTTTCGTTGCTAAAATAGATATTGTAATCAACTCCCCCATGCTAGAAACCAAGCTTCTTTAAGTACTGATCAAGCCTTGAGTACCATTCTCTTGGTTCTTATTTCAGCCCATCCAATGCCTTCTTAAGTCTAAACACTTTGTTCTCAACCTCATGAATGAGAAAACGTTCTGGCTGCTCAATATAAACGTCCTCCTCCAGAACACCATTCAAGAATGAAAATTTGATATCCATTTGGAACACTTTGAACTTCTTTTTCACTACAATGCATAGGAATAATATGATTGACTCTAGCCTTGCAACTGGTGCAAATGTCTCATCAATATCTATTCCCTCTATCGAATGGTATCCTTTGCACACTAGTCATGATTTGTTTCGAACCATTGTGCCATCTCCATTCATCTTGTTGAAATAGACCCATTTAGTCCCGATGACATTATTATCACCTGGTAATGAGAAAATATTTTATCTCTAGTTCTTCTCAATCTGATCAAGCTCTTCATTAATAGCCTAAACCCAGTTTCTATCTTCAGCTACATCAGTAAAGCATTTTGGCTCTACCTGAGATAGGAAAGATTTCTGTTGTAGTGACATCATTATTCTTGTCTGAACTGGAGCTATCTGATCACCAATGACATTTTTCCAATCAATTTGAGCTCGACACTTTGTAATCCTTGTATACACAAGCATGAAACTTTATTTTTCATCATCAGTGTCTTTTTCTGTGTTAGCATCTTCCACTTCTGCTCCCCCTGTGTTACTGTCCTCTTCATCACTTTCATCAAGAAACTATTCACTGTACTGTTGAATATTCTCTTCATTTTCCACAATTGTGACGTCATTTCTCTCAACTAATTTCCCAGCATCTTGTTAAAGCATTTTTATGATTTTCTTTTTCCTGAGTCGCCCATAAATATTCCCTCATATCCACGTGATTGAAACTCATTATGCTTTTCTTTATTGAGAATGAAGCACTTACTTCCAAATATTTGAAAGTATTTCATTGTTGGCTTATTTCTGTACCACATTTCATACGGAGTCTTTCCTTCCTTACGAAAAAACAGAGACCTATTAGAAATATAGATTGAATTCAATACTACTTCCTTCAAAAACTTCTCTAGTAAGTCTTTTTGTATAAGCATTGTTCTGGCCATGTTGTTAATGATCCGATTTCTCCTTTCAACCAATCCATTCTGTTATAGAGTAATTACTGAAGAAACATGATGCATTATCCCATATTTCTCAATATACACTTCCACCTGACAGTTTGTGAATTTTGTACCATTGTCTATATGAAACTTCAGAATTTTATGACCAAGAATCCTTTTAGACTCCCTTCAGTATTGTTTTAAGCAGCTGAACAGATCAGACTTATGAGAAATAACACATTACTTCTCAATTATTCTATAGTCATCAATGAAAAGAACATAATACCTCTTCTCGTCAATGGCTCTTGGAAAAATAGTTCCACAGACATCAGAATGCACCAATTCAAGCACTCTTGTTGACTTCTATTCGTTTCCTTTGTACATCTTTTTGATGATATTCCATTGTTAAAAGGAATCACACATATGTGTACGATCACGTGATAACTTAGGGTGGTATCTTGTCACTTCACACTATACCAGATCTTCCAGGGATGGTTGGAAAATATGATCAAGTCGATTTTTTCACAGCCTGTGTTCTTCCTCTCTTGATAGAAAACACATATCTTCTTATCCACATACCAGGTATAGATTCCCCTTTTTTATTTTTGCATGTAGAACAAATTCCCCGTCTCTTCCTTTGACAACACACATATTCTTAGTAAACATAATATAATTTCCCGAGTCACAGAGTTGAATAACACTTAGAAAATTATGACTGAGTCCTTCTACTACAAAGACATCAGCACACCTCATATCTTTTCCCCCAAACATGGCCTTTACTGAGCCAACAAACTTCAGGCCTTCATCATTTCCAAATTTTACAACTCATTATTTTTCATATTTTATTCCTATAACAATATCCCTATTACCTATCATGTGAGATGTGCTACCACTATCAAGGATCCACACCCAGAGCGAACTGATGCCTTAAGGGAAATTTCTGCCACCACAAACTTCTCATTATTCTTCTTCTTGGTCCATATTTTTGCCTTCACAATCGACATGGATTTATAATTCTGTTCTTTCTCAGAGAGTCATTGACCAACTTTATCTTGAAAATATGAAAATATATTCTTTATTTTTAACTCACCTGTTGGTTTATTGATCTGTTTCTTACAAACATTATGATTCTTTTTTGGCACATTCCTTTTTATGGTCGAAGTGAAGTACCTAGCCATGTTCCCAAATCCTCATCACCAAAAATAATGTCTTTCGAAATATGTTCTAGAGAACCATTCATTTTTTGGATGCCACATTTTTTCTTGTTCCCTTCGATATCTCTTGGTTATGGAATACACATACTGTGAATGTACCATCTTTCCACAATAATAACACATGATATAAGGTGCATTCCTTGGTATTACATCTGCACTATGAGTTTCCCATTGATATCTCTGAATATTCTGATTCTCCTTTGTGCCCAAATAATCCTACAATCTCAGGATGGGTGATTGCGGTCTGAATTCAATTTTCACATATTTTCGTTTCTGATCAAGCCCTAAATCATCCTTAACATCTGAGCACAATTGCTTATTCTTTCCCGCTGAACTACTAGCCTCCTCTTTCAACTTTTCTGCCTTCTGAAATAATTTTTTTCCGATATCATACTAGTGGTGAAGTGTTTTTTATCCATAATTTTTCATCATAGACTAACCAATTTTTCTTCAAGTTCATCAATACACATGACATGATATTTCACTTTTCTATTCAATCCATCGATCTCTCTTTTCTGTTCATTAATCTTGAGCATATACTAACTAACTGATTCTGAGTTCTCAGGTGTTGATAACTTGAGTTTCTCAATTTATTCTATCAACTCAGACTTCTCTTCTTCCTACTACTACATATAGAGTTTTGAATCATGAACAACTTTGTTAGATTTCATTTTTTTGGATCTCTAAGCATCTATCTCCTCAAGAGCATCCTCTAACTAAAATTGCATATCTATTCTTCCTTCAACTTCTTCTTCTTCTCCATCACCTTTGGTTTCGTTCTTCTCCTAAGAACTACCGACGAATGCCACCATAGAATTTTCTCCTCGATCTTTGCAATTTTCAATCTCCTAAACCGCTTTATCCTCAGACTCATTTGAACTATCTATTTCTTGTGGAATAAGATTCTTCTTCTTGAAGAAGTTTATCTTGAACTGATTCTTCCCTTTCACATAGGCTAAGGATTTATTCTTAGTAATTTCAACTTCATCTTTATCATTTTCTTCATGAAAATTTTTGGGACACATTGTGACAAGATGACCAACTTTTCCACACAAAAAAAAGCAAGTGGAAGTTTCCCCTTGAACTTTCATTTTCCACTTTGACGATTTGAGGAGATGAATGACATTACCTCATCTGTCTATTCTTTATCCTGAGAATATTCAACGGTGAGCTTCATCATGGCCTTAAATTCCAGCTCTTTGGATTTTACCTTTTCCATAGCCTTGTTATCATCGTTCCTCATTTCATATGTAACCAGGGTAATATGAAAATTGTCCAGTGTTAGCTCTTTTGGATCTTTATCTTCTAGTTCGGAAACATTCGGATTGAACTGGCATGGAAGATTCCTCAAGATGCGATTTACGATCTTTATGTCATCAATGAATTCTCTAAGACCTCACATATCTTTTAGAAACAATATTTAACGTGTCAAAGAATGCATCAACAGAATCATTCAGGTTCATTTTCAGATCATCATACTTATTCCATAGTACTTGAAGCTTTTCCTCTTTGACCTTTGTATCTCCTTCATATATATTCAAAATATTTTCCCACATTTCATGTGATGTTTTGCATGAAATCAACATCGTATAGATAGCATAGGATAGGGATCCCTCTAGAGCATTTTGGCCCTTGGCGTCAGAATCCAGTTCTCTTGGCTCGACTTCCGATAATGCCCCACTGTTGATGTCAGTTGTGATACCATGCATTGCTGCTGTGAACACATCCATTACCAAAGATCGGAAGTAGTGTTTCATCCGATTCTTCCAAAGAAGAAAATTTTTTCCGCTGAAGATCGGCATCCTTTTATGATTATTGACCTCCATTTGATAGATAATTACATATATAAAACTTTCTCTCTGATACCAATTATTAGGTCCACTAGGTTAGATACCCTGAGGGGGGGGGGTGAATCAGGGTATGATAGATTAAAACAAATGCCCCTATTGATCTTGCCTCGCTGTTAAGCAAGACTCTATTCTCTCTCTTTCTTGAAATAATGTATAAACAGAAACTAAAGCATTCAAAAAACTTAGATATTTTTACATGGTTCACCCTCACATGGCTACGTCCAAGGAGCGTACACCGTCGATGTTCCAATGTACCAAATCCATATAAAGCGCACTGTTTTTTACAATGTTCGGGATAAATCACTTCTATTCCAAGGATCACTGCCTTTACATTGTTTAGGGTCAGCTCACTACTTTCCCAAGGGTCACTCCCTATCTCTCCCTCTGGATCACTGCTGGTGGAGAGGATCACCTTCTTCTTCTTCCATTGTTCACTTCTCTGGAAAGGATCCACTCACAAAATATAGACCTATAGGTCTCTTCATTATCACGAATGAATACCTCCTTTTTTGTATGTAGATGCTTTGTTGAAGTCCAACTTTCACCCATAGATGAATCTCACTTTTCACCGAAGGTATTTGGCAATCTTCCAGCTTACACGCAGCCCTGAATCACTGACGTGTGTCAACAATACCTGGAGCCCTTCTCCAAGCCAGAGCGCAAGTCTCGGTGCACAAATTAAAAATGGCACACTAGATCACCTCAACCACTTGCGCGACGCTAGATTCTTCAACTCCAAACATGCATGACTCACAACCTTTTACGCCCAATCCAATTTTGGCATGCAACCATCAACTATCACGCTTCTTCAAAACCTGGAGCACAAGTGTCAACAAACTAACTGCACGACACCCCCTTCTTCAACTAAGAACTTGCGAGAATCCCATCCTTTCATGCCCAAACAACTCTTGATGTGCAACAAACTACTGGTGCACAAATTCTACTTGCGTGACCACACCACCACTTGCGCGACCACCAAACCTGCACGACATGAGCTTTTATTTTCTCCAAGTGTGGAACTCAATACTGAATTAGGAGGGGTCGACTTCTATTTATAGGCATTTGGACACCCTACGCGATGAAGCACAAGTCACTACCACGCAAGTCACTTGGGAGACCAACCCTAAAACATGGGTTCCCCTTTTCCCTTTGCAATATTTTGAGGTTCTGATCATGAAAAAAAATGGCACACAAGTTTGCTCTCCATCAAGACAATGATGCACAATTCCCTTTTCCAAAACCACTTTTTTTCATTTGTCAATTTTCATGCCCAAAAATATGGCAAACACTACAAAAAAGTGCCACCTTGTATTTGCTCTTTTTGTACCACATCCAGATCAACCATTCCATTGCCGATGTTCTTGAATCAGACATGGATCGTTAACCACATCCCTTCAACTCGAGAGGCCACCATGAAATCCCATTTTTCAATAAGTTTGTATGTCATTGTTTTCTTTGTCAACAATCACAACAGAGATGTCCACTTTGTCAACAAACACAATCACCTCAAAAATGCTTCAATGATACCTTTAGGGACTATTTACCAACCTTATTTTCATGATAATTTATAATAAAGATTAATAATTTATTTTTTATAAGTATTAATCAGTGTAACATAAAAAAAACACATGATGTGACTGAAATGAATCATAGTGTGTATTTCCAGTTTAAAATGGAATTTTATTAAAGAGGACAAGTAACATAGTCAAAAACAAGAAATGTAATTCAGATTTATTATACTATATAATAATTATCCATAAATAATATTCGATAGGTTTTATTTAGCCAAACCAAAATGTGAAATAAAATGTGATTTGTATCGCTCCATTAGTGTATTTTTATTTAAAAATAACATTTTGTTTAGTAAAAAAGACAACTATTGTTCTCAAAACAATGAAACCACATTATGATTATTTTGATACTTTTGGAAAACAATCAAGAAGTAATTTCTAATGTGTAGGAAGCATACCCACATAGAACTGTTACATTGTGATCCATGTATGACTCAATGTTCATGTTTTTAGATTAAAATTAAAATTTTAGTTCAAGGAATTTCACTCACTAAAAACTGATAAAATGAAAATTAATTGTCTTGATAATTGTGGAAATTTATTCATGTATAATTATTGAAGTGTATAAATTAGAATCAATTCAAACTGACACATGATGTGAGAATTATTATTTAAATTGTGTGTTTCTAGTTGAAATGAAATTTTAGTAAAAAAATACACGTGACATACTAAAACAAAGAAAACTCATCCATATTAATTTGATAAATTTTGAAAATGATCCATAAATCATTCGATACTTATATAAATCATACACATCTTAATATGATGCATGGTATGACTGGTATAACTAAAAGTGTGTCTTTTTATTTAAAATTGAAATTATTTTTCTGTAAAAAAGAAAATAGACATACTCAAATCACAGATTACACAATCCCATTATATTAATACATTTGAAAAACCAGTCATATTTCTTTTTTTACAAGTAAGAATCATCCAAAACTCAATATGTTATATGATGTGCCAGTTAAGATTCAATGTGTCTATTTTTTGTTTAAAATATAATTTTTAGTAAAAAAAATTTCTCTCAATTAAAACCAAGAACATTTTCTCATATTGTCATCATAATTTAGGAAAATGATTCATATGTAATTAGGGACATTTAGTAATCAATATCATGTTAAAATTACATGTGATGTAAGTGGTATGAATCAATGTGTGTGTTTCCATTTCAAAGTCAAATTTTAATAAAAAATAAAAGTGACATACTCAAAACTATGAAAATGCATTTGGATAGTTATGATATTTTAAAAAAATGATACATAATTAATTTAGGACATTAGGAATCATCAACACAATCTAGAATATGGTTTGACCAGTATAAACCAAGTGTGTCTTTTCAATATATAAGTGTAATATTAGTTTAAATTCAAATCACATCTTTAAAACTATGAAAATGATGTATGATTGCTAATCATCATTATATCCAATATTAAATACGTATAATCCTTATCATTTATTATTAAACTTTTTTTATTTAATCTTCATTGAAAAAATTCATCGCGATGAATAAGAAATGATGTGACATGAAAGAATAAACAACAACTCAATCCAATAAATAATATTCCTAGTATAAATCATTTTTTTGTTAAAATTTCATAGACAATTAATTTAATTTTTTATATTTTTAGAAATATAAGAACATTATTCTTTTATTGGTGTGTTAATTTTTTATAGGAGGGGTGGTTTGTTCAGAGAAATACTGATTTGGGGTTAGATTTAGTTGATAGTGGAACTTTTTTTTTGTAATTTATTTAATAAATTTTACATATTTAATTGTACAATCTAATGTAGAAAATCTCTAAAACAAAGTGTTTTTTCATGTATTTTTGTAAAAAAATTATTTAATTTAAAATATTCATTTAAACATTAATTTGATCTTTTTTGGTGTTTCTGGTGTCTTAGTGTGGTGTTAAATCACAGTTCCCTGGGGATGTAGTGTGTTGTTTTAGTAAATAATAGCATGCCCCATTATCCACACTTCTAAAATAGATAATAATAGGGTCCTTAAACGATACCATTACAAGCATTAATAAATTTTCCATTTCTCAATGCGAAATAAAGAAGCTGATAAATTTTTTCCCTTAATAGCATTGATAAATGACCCATTTATGAACCCTTTTTAGAACCAATAAAATCCCAGCACTATTCGTCTCACTCAAGAAGTCATAAAATTTATCTTGTTGATGAATTCCATTTTACCTATGTTATGGGATAAATTTCTAGTCGTGAATCCAAATAATTTCTAATATTTCCTTTCAATATCATTAAAAAATGATTTATATAGTTCTTGGATATGTATCAAGTAGAATAAAACATTTTCTTTATAACTCATCAAAATGAAGCATTAATTCCCTTAAATCTATTTTTTACATCATAAAAGATAAATGTTAAATAGGGTTTGTACATGGTAAATGATAAATCATAACTTCAATTTATTCTTCTTGTGGAATCATATAAATTTTTTTGGAAAAAAATTACGAATTTATCAAAATATGGTTTGAAAATATGAATATATGATTCCATCAGTTTGTCCCTATGTGACACCCAAAAATAAATAAGAGGTTTTCCTAAACACCATTATGAAATTTCCTTATATTTTTTCATTCATATCATAATATTTTTTAGTTATTTGTGTAATTCCATTTTAAGATATGAAATTACATACCAAATAATTATACTCAATATGATCTTCAAATGATGTCAACGAATTCATTCCCAAATTCAGGTCATACAAATTCATATAAATAATAAACAAATCCTATAAAAACGCATCCTCATTGATTGTTATAGAACATGATTTATAGCTAAAGGCTCAAAAAACCAATTTTCCTAGAGCTGTTTGATGTTTCAAGACATAAACATAACAATAAAACACATATTAAATTTTACATAAGAATAATGAAAATTGATTGACATTCAAATATTAAAAATATCATTCATGATAGTAGAATTCTATAGTACCATACCTCCCACCATCAAAACAAAAAATATTTATCCTATGTAATTATCAACATGGATCAAAAAAGAAGTGTACTAACTCTTCACTAGTCCATTTAACCAAGAAAATATTACATAACCTTATGAGAAATAGTATTCCTAGAATCACCATGGATCACTAGTTTCTACGGGTGTGATTTATCCCAATGATATCATACTATTGAATCATATAGTACATAAGAAACATATGATTCATCTCCCGTAAATAATTTTGGGAACTATGAAAATAATAATTATTTTTTAAAATAATATTACATTTTTGAAACAATCTATGTGTTTTTATAATATTATTGTTGATATTCTCTTGTGAATGAATGTAAAAACAACTAGGCAAACTCTTGGGGTGTGGTGGAATGTAAACTCGTCATGTGGTTTTATTTTGAGATGATACAAAACATTGAAAGTAGGAATCCCTCTCCCTTTTATTACCCCCATTTTATTTCCCTCATATTATAAAAGATATAAAAAATATTCATCAACCGTATTACATTATATATCTCTTTATATCAAAATCCATCCATTTACCCTCTTTGAGTATTCTATAATAAAAACATTTATATCATGTCTATACTCAAAGTATTGACATAAATATATGTGACATCAAGGAAATTCTATCCTTAAGTATTTAGGAAATGTAGGGTATGTTCATAAACAAATATACATACATTATTATTAATAGGATTTCATAATTCAGGAAGAAGAAATATTTTATTCTCGATCATATAAATGAGTGATGAGAGTATTGTTTGTTGAAAGAAAATTCGATGTTCTTCCTTAAAATATGTTGTTTGACATTATATTGGGTATCTAAATCCAACCACTAGAAGGCACAATCGTCAATAATTGATTTTACTATCCTACCATTATCTAATCCATTATACCAAAACATTTGACAAAACAATTCATTATATTTAGCCACACCTCCACATTTTAATGTTCTAAATCACCCCAAGAGGTGTTTTGAATCTACTAATAAAATCATATGAAGTGATCCACATATTGAGTTTTATCATCAAGATTTCCTCATTCAATAGATTGAAAATCCTTAATGATTATTTGGTATAGTTTTTGGTTTACCAATAGTTAAGGTGAAACAACATTATGTTATTTCTCTTTATATGTATTTCTATGAAATCTATTTGATTAATTTTTTTATAAAAAGTTAGAAAATATAATTATTCCTCACTCCCTAAAAACTGATGTCTTATAATATTTATAATCATGTAAGAAAAATAAATAAAAATTCCTTTTAAAATCCAACCATTGTAAATATATTACATTAGTAATCAATCATAAAATGAGCAGTTTAACAACACGAGATTTTATAAGATACATTCTTTTTAATTTCATTAATATCTTATGTTGTACGATACACCAAGATTATCTTGCACTATATGCAACACCGTATTAGCTTGCAGTATACGCAACACTATTCTTGGCTCGTGTTACACACAATTTCAAGTTCGTTTGATAGAAGTTATTCCACGCAACATTTTGTGTGTATATATATATATATATATATTCAATGTATAAATAAAATATGGATGGATTCTATTATACGCAACAACAAAGGAGTCATGCACTACACGCACCCCCCGACTTGGCTTGCATTACACGCAATCACGACCTTCCCTGATAGCGTGTGTTGTACGCAATACCGAGTTTTACTAAACAACAATATATTATTATAATATTGTTATTAACTACCTGTTATGAATATTATTAACTAAATTTTGAATTTTATAACATTATTATTAATCTTACACATTTTCTAGAACATGGTATAATAAAAACATAAAATTTTCAGGTAAAATAAGTATTTTTCAAAAAATACAGTTTTACCGCCTTTTGATGGCGCAACAACATTGAATCTAGTTTTTGAACTGTTTATAAGTTCCATTTGAAAAAATAAAATTATTCTTTGGAATCATGAAATAAAAATTTTCTTTGGATAAATGTTTCATTATATTCTGATAACTTTCATATTTTAATGAATAGTAAAAACACGCTATATTTTAATTAAAAACAACTTTTTTCATCATAATATCGTATGTGGTTAAATTATAATATTGAATTCTTTTAAAGTATAAATAGGATATATTTTTACCATTTAATATAATTTATGTCATTATCGTTAATTTTACCTTGAATTCATAGGTTAAATCAATTAAATCTTTTGCAATGTTTTAAAGAAAAACCCGTTTTCTTTTGACAACAGGATTAATTTTAATTTAATTTCTGAAACTTTTTTGTATTGAATTTGGAAAAATGGATTCCATATTTGGAATCAGTGGGTCCAAATTATGTTAATAAGCTACTTTTTATTTTTGGGCATTGTGAATAGTAACTATGGTAAATTTTATTTACCATAGTTAAAGGTAAATCGGGTAATTAAGGATAAATATAAGATTATAAAATTACCATAACAGTTGGAAAATCCTATTGGATGACTCAAAGTCTACCCATATTACCTAAGGGTCAGATTAGATTCATTTAATGGACTTTGTTCCATGAAAATAATTTAATTATTATTATAACCAAGGAAAGTGATAACATGTCACTCTCTTAAATACTATAAGTATAATAATTTTAAGTTAGTGATAAACTTCATGAAACTTCGAAAATCAATTGACTAAAGAAAGATAAAAAAATTATCTACATCATGATAATTTATTTATAATTTTTTGGTATTAAATAATTATCATTAATTGTGACACAATAGTGATGCGGAAATTATTTATCTATTGAAAAATCAAAAATATAGTTTTTATTAAACTAATAGTGACCATAAAAGGCACAAAACCCTGACCAAAACTTATTGGTCATTGGTCATGTAAATTTAAACTATAATCATTAAATGGTCGAATATTTGACCATTTGGAGTCTTATACAAGCAATTATGAGACTTATATTATTTTATTTTAATGATGCCAAAGTTGTCACCTTCATAATTTAATAAATATAACAATTTAACTATTGTGATTTTAAGATGATAAATTCGAGTAAAAGTATTATTGTGAAATTTAATAGATTTATATTCATCATAGGATTTTATTTTTAATTTTTATGCAACATATAAGTATATTAAATAATTATATAAAAATGGTGTAGTAATTATTTTATTAAGAGATAAACCAAATAAATGGTTTTAAAAATAATAAAATAAATATTATATGAACTATTTAATGTTCTCCACTAATTTTCTGGATAAATAAGGGATTTTATGAATCTATTAAAGCTTTTAGTTCGAACATATATTCTGTATATATTTTATTTAAATTCATATAAATGAATAGTGTCAAAATTGGCAATATTGTTATTTTATAAAAATAACATATTATAAAATTGTTTAAAAATCACAAAAAAATTTAAAAATTATAAATTTAAATTTATATGGTCTAAAATGTTATAAAGTATCCAATTATGGACAATTCACAAAAAATAAGTAAATTTTTTGTTATAAGTTAAAATTTAGAATGTTATTACCACAAATAAAATTAAATTGATTAAGTAAGGATAAATCAAGTTGATAATGTTTAAAATAATTTCCTAACATGTCTAAATTTTATTGGTTGATGTGATTACAACCCTATATCATCTTATATTTGAATATGAGTCATTTTTGGAGGTTTTTAAGTGGGGTTAGATTTATTATAAATTAATATTTTTAAGATTTCCAAAGGTGCCCCCCTCCTCCCTTATAAAAGGGAACCTCCACCCTCTCTTCCTCACACAAATTTGAGCCTTCAAGCTCGGCCAAACCCTACCAAATTCTCTTCTACACTTCCCTGGAAACATCCTAGAGGTCCTGGTCTTCTTCAAAGACAAATTGTAGTGCCCTAAGAGGAGGTCTCAAAGAGGCGCTTCAAAGAAGAGGTAATGTTCGTTATCAATTCTTTCAACTTTATTTCTTCTTCCACTTCTTCTTATTTAGTTGTTTAATTATGAAGTAATAACATCAGTATCAATAATATACTGATATGTTATTATAAGTAGGATACAACCCTATTTCACAATTTATCCATCCTACGGAAAATGAAATCACCGCGCGTGCGTACGTACAGAATACCGTCTCCACGCCATGGTGTAATCTATTTTCCACCACCACATTACTTGGATGGGTATAATGGTGTAAATAATGACTATATATGATTATTTTAAATTTATATTGATTCTTAAGTATTATACATACACTTGAATACAATTCCACGATCATGGGAATGATATCATCGCTCGTGCGTACGTACAGACTACCATCTCCACGACGCGATGAGATTCATTCTCAATGGTTAACCATTCATGAATGATTATAAAGTATATATAATAACTAATCATGAAATATATGAAATAATAATGATACTGGATTTATGTATATATATATGTATTTCATCTACTTAATTCCATTGAATTCAATAAGGGAACGAAAACATCGTTCATGCATACTTACGGACTACCGTCTCCATGAACGGTGTATTTCTTTCCATTTATCAATATATTATATATATGTATATTATGAATATATATTATATATAAATCATGTTTTACATTCTGGATATAAGTTATCATGGTCCAAGTAATCATATTAATAATTACAAGTTAAAACACGAATGACAAATGAGACGATTTTACCCAAAACGCTACTTTAACATGAATTTACAAAAGAACAGGTAATATAAAGTCATAAGTGGACCATATATGATATAATAACAATGAATATGATTCTGTAATAAGTCAATAAAATTATTTAAATCATTATATAGGGGTTTCATATACGTACGAAGCATATCAAACCTAAGGTAAGGGATAATTTTGCAAATCTCATTTTTATCCGAGATTGCTTATTCGTAATTATTTACTGGGGTTATTGTTATCATTCATGTCCATGTTTCCTAAAAATGGTTTCATGTATTTTTAATGTCCTTTTTACCCACATTTTACTTTTACTATATGGTATGTAAGGAATCATTATTTTGTTTACGTTACGAGGTACCTTTTTTTTTACTTTTCCGACAAAAGTACGATAAGAATGTTTTTTTAACGTATACGGCATGAAAGGATTTTTATGGTTTTATAAAGCCTTATTTTCATGCAGATTCCTTCAAAATATTTCATGACTATTTAAAAAAAAAACATTTTTCTTCTAAAATTGCATGACATTTTGTGAAAAGAAAATGATTTTGAAGAAAAAAGGATATTTTCCTCAAGAATTCATTTAAAGTGTTTTATCAGAACCATTTTCATCTAAGATGACATTATTTCACATGAGTATGTTTCAAGTGTAATGTATCTATGATTTACATGGTTTCACTTTTTTTTATTATGAAATGATATCCATTTCTTTTATATGGATTATGTGATGATGGGATGATGTTTATGAAACCCATTTTATTTATTGGGTTATTATGAATGATGTATGTTTATTTTGTGGAAAAAGTAATAATGATTTCATTATGAGATGGGTGGGACCTATATCTCCCCCCAATGCATTGGTTAAATATTTATATATCATGAGATAAACATGGCTGGAACGGTAAGTTAATCTGGTTCAGTGTTACAGGACTGAAGCGAGGAGTGAACTCGATTCAGAAAGGGACTTTGTCCACCAAGATTGTCTTGGCAGAAATGCCTTGGCTACTATGGAAATCATGACATGTGATGAATGGTTTCCACAATTACATGTTTTATTCCCATGCTATTTTATCATTCTTAATGTTTCTTTATGATCTACGCCATACGTACTTCCGTGTTTTATGTCATTGCTCAAACTTTTTATGTTTCAACTTTATGTTCATGTTTTTAAGTTAAAATGTATATGGTATGTTTTATTTTATCCATGCTTACCCTTACTGAGCATTTGAGATCACCCTTTTTATGTTTTCTTTTCCCCAGGATATAAATAAAGGTTTTAGGTAAAAGAAGGGGGAAGATCATTAAGGGAGATGTTGAAGATCTTTCACCATGATTAGAAGATTACGTTCCAAGTTTCCAAAGACACTAAACTATTACGGTCCTTGTGTGTCTATTTTTGTTATGTATTATGTATTCCGCAAAATTAATGTAATGTTGATGTACGTCAGGATTTGGGTCTCTACAGTTGGTATCAGAGGAAAGGATTAGTCAACCTTTGGAAACTAGGATGTGAAAACGTTAGTGAGATCCCTAGAGATATTTCTACGGTATGTCTAGGGATGTCTCTAAGGTTAAGTATATGTATAGGTTATAGTCCTAGAATTGGAATAAGGATCTTATAATTTAACCTAAGATGTTAGATATTGAGGGTACTCCCCCTTTACTATGTTGTTTTCTCTAGTATGATTTTGCCTCTCACAGAATTCTTTTTGTGTTTTAGTTAATAGAGGGAACCATAAGGAATTCGGTTAACATTGAATCCAATAGAAAAATTGGTGACTATGAGCAAAAAAATTGTGTAATGCCTAGAGAGAAAGATATTGTGATTATGCCGAATCAGTAATCGCGATATATTATTTTCAATGTGAAATTTAGTGGTATGCCTAATTCATCAAATAAAAGGAAGATAGACTATTATGCATGTTCACATGTTGAGGAGCATAAGGAAAGTAAGATTGAGATTTCTAAAGAAGGGAAGAAGAACCTTGAGGAATACCTCAAATGGAGGGACCGATGTTATCTGTGTGGAGAAAATGGTCATAGAGTGACAGACTGTTATGGAGTTCAATGTATTATTTGTGGAGAACATGGGCATTACCCAACTCAATGCCCTGACCTAAAAAGTTACTTAAAAATCAAGGAAGGACTTATTCCAGGACAATCCTTGAAGAGGATGGATTGAAGTGTTTATGTATTCGTATTCAAGAATAATGTTGTTGAGGTACTTTTATTGTGTATTGGAATATTTTGTATTAGTCTATTGTGGTTTTCAATAATTTTAAGGTACCGATAACCATGAAAAGTTATTCAAATATTTTGGAAAGAAGATGATATGCGCATAATGAAGGGATAAGGAGAAAATGAAATGTTTGACAGTATTCATGAGCTCATGATTGATATAAGTACTAAGTGATATCATGGTTTGAGTATATAGAATTTTGAGGATTTTGGTATGTGGAAAGTGTTAACTTTTAACTACATTCATGTTTTCACTATGGTTCATTGGGTATTCATTTTTCAAGAGAATACATGATTAAAGGTATTCACATGATTGGAATGTGACCAACAAGATATATGGGGGATAAATGATGATATTCGCATGCTTGGTTGATGACATTTCAAGTAATCGTTTTCTTTATACTATGAGCTTGGATCGAAGTATATTAGATAATCCTAAAGATTGGAATGAATTATTTTGTACATAAGTTAGTATTGTTTAAGGATAGATTTTTTTTTTGATATTATTGATGGGATGTTATAGTAATGTAGTTTTAGAAAAAGGACAACCTGCAGGATGGGCGGCAGCCCATCACGTCGAACAAGGCTGTGGGAATTGAACCCACAACCGAAGTGCGACTGGCCTTTATCGCCTACCACTAGCCTACAGGAAGTCCCTGTTTAGTAGAAACTAGTTTCATTATATTAATCAGTATGATATATGAAGTATAAGTCCATTTTAGGAACTATATATGATTAATCTAACTATAGATGGACTTATGTATTTTTTTGATAACTTTTCTAACCTTTTGTTTGAGGCAGATGGAATGACCCATCATTCTATCACATGATCTGCTAACACATCATGAATGACAAATTGAACTTCATTTCATTAAGAGATGAAGTGGAAATTGTCCAAAGAAAGACCAATGGTGAGACTATACCAAAATCATGAAAGTATTTCTTCTAATTCAAATTTCATCATCTTTAGGGAAATGATCTTGAGAACCAAAAATGTTGTCCTAGTGCCTTTATATCAGATGAATCAGATGGTACCTTAGATCATCACAAATTTATGGCTTTGTGATTGTTGGCTTTTTCATAGCCATGTTCTCTACCACTCTCTATCAGAACATGATGGTTAGATTTCTCTTCCATATCCATATTTTCACCAATGTTATCCTATATGGAAACCCAGTGATGAGTTAATTTGGGTAACCATTATATTTTATACTTTAGTTTTTAAATTTCAGTTTTGGTATTTCTTTTTACGATGTGGGTTTCTATGAATAGTAAATGATTTATAACCCTGGCGAATTTCGAGGGCGACATTCATTTTAAGGGGGTAGAATGTAACAACCCAAGATTTTATAAGATACATTCTTTTTTAATTTCATTCATATCTTCTGTTGTACGATACACCAAGATAATCTTGCACTATACACAACACCGTATTAGTTTGCAGTATACACAACACTGTTCTAGGCTCATGTTACACACAATTTCAAGTTCGTTTGATAGAAGTTATTCTATGCAACATTGAGTGTATATATATATATATTGAATGTATAAATAAAATATGGTTGGATTCTATTATACGCAACAACAAAGGAGTCCTTCACTACACGCAACCCCGACTTGGCTTGCATTACACGCAATCGCGACCTTCCCTGATAGCGTGTGTTGTACGCAATACCGGGTTTTACTAAACAACAATATATTATTATAATATTGGTATGAACTAGCCGTTATGAATATTATTAAATAAATTTTGAATTTTATAACATTATTATTCATCTTACACATTTTCTAGAACATGGTATATTTCGGGTAAAATAAGTATTTTCCAAAAAATAAAGTTTTGCCACCTTTTGATGGCACAAAAACTTTAAATCTAGTTTTTGAAATGTTTATAAGATCCATTTGACAAAATAAAATTATTATTTGGAATCAAGAAATAAAAATTTACTTTGGATAAAATTTTCATTTTATTCTGATAACTTTCATATTTTAATGAATAGTAAAAACACGCTATATTTTAATTAAAAACAACTTTTTTCATCGTAATATATTATGTGGATAAATTATAATATTGGATGGTTTTAAAATATAAATATAATATATTTTTACCATTTAATATAATGTATGTCATTATCATCGATTTTACCTTGAATTCGTAGGTTAAATCAATTCAATCTTTTGCAATGTTTTAAAGAAAAACTCGTTTTCATTCGACAACATGATTAATTTTAATTTAATTTCTGAAAATTTTGTGTATTGAATTTGGAAAAATGGATTCCATATTTGGAATCAGTAAGTCCAAATTATTTTAATAAGTTACTTTCTATTTTTGGGCATTTTGAATAGTAACTTTGGTAAATTCTATTTACCATAGTTAAAGGTAAATTGGGTAATTAAGGGTAAATATAAGATTATAAAATTACCCTAACACTTGGAAAAATCCTATTGGATGACTAAAAGTAGACTAATATCACCTAAGGGTTGGATTAGATTCATTTAATGGACTTTTGTCCATGAAAATAATTTAATTATTATTAAAACCAAAGAAAGTGACAACATGTCACTCTCTTAAATACTATAAGTATAATAATTTTAAGTTAGTGATAAACTTCATGAAACTTTGAAAATTAATAGTCTAAAGAAATATTACAAAATTATCTACATCATGAGAATTTATTTATAATTTTTTGGGATTAAATAATTATCATTAATTGTGACACAATAGTGATGCATAAATTATTTATCTAGTAAAAAATCAAGAATATAGTTTTTATTAAACTAATAGTGACCATAAAGGCACAAAACCCTGAAAAAAACTTATTGGTCGTGTACATTTAAACAATAATCATCCAATGGTCGAATATTTGACTATTTGGAGTCTTATACAAGCAATTATGACACTTATATTATTTTATTTTAAATGATGCCAAAGTTTTCACCTTCATAATTTAATAAATATTACAATTTAACTATTGTGATTTTAAGATTATAAATTCAAGTAAAAGTATTATTGTGAAATTTAATAGATTTATATTCATCATAGGATTTTATTTTTAATTTTTATGCAACATATAAGTATATTAAATAATTATACAAAAATGTTGTAGTAATTATTTTATTAAGAGATAAACCAAATAAATGGTTTTAAAAATAATTAAATAAATATTATATGAACTATTTAATGTTCTCCACTAATTTTATAGATACATATGGCCTTATATGAATCTATTAAAGCTTTTATTTCGAACATATCTTCTGTATATATTTTATTTAAATTCATATAAATGAATAGTTTCAAAATTGACACTATTGTTATTTTATAAAAATAACATATTATAAAATTGTTTATAAATCACAAAAATATTTAAAAATTATAAATTTATATTTATATGGTCTAAAATGTTATAAAGTATCTAATTATGGACAATTCACAAAAAATAAGTAATTTTTTTGTTATAAGTTAAAATTTAGAATGTTATTACCACAAATAAAATTAAATTGATTAAGTAAGGATAAATCAAGTTGATAATGTTTAAAATAATTTCCTAACATGTCTAAATTTTATTTGTTGATGAGATTACAACCCTATATCATCTTATATTTGAATATGAGTCATTTTTTGTGGTTTTTAATTGGGGTTAGATTTATTATAAATTAATATTTTTATGATTTCCAAAGGTGCCCCTCTCCTCCCTTATAAAAGGGCACCTCCTCCCTCTCTTCCTCCCACAAATTTGAGCATTCAAGCTCGGACAAACCCTGCCACATTCTTTTCTCCACTTCCCTAGAAACATCCTAGAGGTCCTGGTCTTCTTTAAAGACCAATTGTAGTGCCCTAAGAGGAGGTCTCAAAGAGGCGCTTCAAAGAAGATGTGATGTTCATTACCAATTCTTTCAACTTTATTTCTTCTTCCACTTCTTTTCTTTAGTTGTTTCATTATGAAGTAATAACATAAGTATCACTCATATACTGATATTTTATTATAAGTATTAAACAACCCTATTTCACAATTTATCCATCCTACGTAAAATGAAATCACCGCTCGTGCGTACGTACGGAATACCGTCTCCACGCCGTGGTGTAATCTATTTTCCACCACCACCTTACTTGGATGAGTATAATGGTGTAAATAATGACTATATGATTATTGTAAAGTTATATTGATTCTTAAATATTATACATACACTTGAATACAATTCCACGATCATGGGAATGATATCATCACTTGTGCGGTCATACGGACTACCGTCTCCACAACGCGATGAGATTCATTCTCAATGATTAACCATTCATGAATGATTAGAAAGTATATATAATAAGTAATCATGAAATATATGACATAATAATGATACTATATTTATGTATATATATATATGTATTTCATCTACTTAATTCCATTCAATTCAATAAGGAAACGAAAACAGCGTTCAGGCGTACGTACGACCTACCGTCTCCATGAACGGTGTATTTCATTCCATTTATCTATATATTATATATATGTATATTCTGAATATATATTATATATAAATCATGTTTTAAATTCTGGATATAAGTGATCATGGTCCAAGTAATCATATTAATAATTACATGTTAAAACACGAATGACAAATGAGACAATTTTACCCAAAACGCTACATTAACATGAATTTACAAAAGAACGGGTAATATAAAGTCATAAGTGGACCATATATGATATAATAACAATGAATATGATTATGTAATAAGTCAATAACATTATTTAAATCATTATACAGGGGGTTTAGATACGTACGAATCATATAGGACCTACGGTAAGGGATAATTTTGAAAATCTCATTTTTATCTGAGATTGCTTATTCGTAATTATTTACTGGGGTTATTGTTATCATCCATGTCCTTGTTTCCTAAAAATGGTTTCATGTATGTTTAATTCCATTTTTACCAACATTTGACTTTTACTACATGGTATGTAAGGAATATTTCTTTTGTTTATGTTACAAGGTACTTTTTTGTCTTTTCCGACAAAAGTACGATACGAATGTTTTTTTAACATATACGGCATGAAAGGATTTTTATGGTTTTATAAAGCCTTATTTTCATGAAGCTTACTTCAAAAGCTTTCATGACTATTTTCAACAAAAAACATTTCTTGTAAAATTGGATGACATTTTGTGAAAAGAAAATGATTTTGAAGAAAAAAGGATATTTTCCTCAATAATTCATTTAAAGTGTTTTATCAAAACCATTTTCATCTAAGATGACATTATTTCACATGTGTATGTTTCAAGTGTAATGTCTCTATGATTTACATGGTTTCACTTTTTTTTATTATGAAATGATATCCATTTATTTTATATGGATTATGTGATGATGGGATGATGTTTATGAAACCCATTTTATTTATTAGGTTATCATGAATGATGTATGTTTATTTTGTGGAACAAGTAAGAATGATTTCATTACGAGATGGGTGGGACCTATATCTCCCTCTAATGCATTGAGTAAAGATTTATATCTCATGAGATAGACATGGCTGGAATGGTAAGTTAATCCGGTTCAGTGTTACAGGACTGAAGTGAGGAGTGAACTCGATTCAGAAAGGGACTTTTTCCACCAAGATGGTCTTGGCAGCAATGCCTTGGATACTATGGAAATAATGACATTTGCTGAATGGTTTCCACAATTACATGTTTTATTCCCATGCTATTTTATCATTCTTAATGTTTCTTTATGATCTACGCCATACGTACTTCCGTGTTTTATGTCATTGCTCAGGCTTTTGATGTTTAAACATTATGTTCATGTTTTTAAGTTCAAATGTATATGGTATGTTTAATTTTATACATGCTTACCCTTACTGAGAATTTGAGATCACCTTTTTTATGTTTTCTTTTCCCCAGAATATAAATAAAGGTTTTAGTTAAAAAAAGGGGGAAGATCTTTAAGGGATATGTTGAAGATCTTTCACCACGATTAGAAGATTACATTCCATGTTTCCAAAGACACTAAACTATTATGGCCCTTGTGTGTATGTTTTTGTTATGTATTAAGTATTCCACAAAAGTAATGTAATGTTCATGTACGTCAGGCTTCGGGTCTCTACAAGCAGTGAATTCATAGTGGGAATATCACTAACAATGAATGATATTAGAAACAAATATTTTATACAAAGGATGATTATGTGAATAGAGACCAATTCAAGTCATGGAATAAAATCCAAACCCTGGAATATTCGTGTAACAAAATGTTCATCATAAAAATTTTAGCAACATATTTTATGTTTTATATTTCATATTTAACATTATTGTATTTTTTTCTACCATCCCAAAATATAGAAGAACCGACCAAGAAATATAAAATATATAACATCCCACCCCATATAATTGAAATGAGAAGTGGTGGAGTTTCACTAATCATAAGTGAAAAACCAAAGACATCATTGGATGATAATAAGTACAAAGGGACTAATAGGACAACATGGTATCATATTCCATATAAAAATATAATATAATGAAATCCTAAAATATAATCATATAGTTCATATATTTTCTAATCTAATATAAGAAAAAAAGGTAAAACTAACAGTATAAAAATATCAGAGGGAAAACCAAACAAATAACAACACCTAGAAAAAACTCTAAGACTAGATAACCTAATGAAATAAAACTTGTAAAATCTAATTCACCTTGTAAACTAGATCAAACATCATACAACACTTACCAACCCCACAATATCAATATTAATTACTAAATAAATAATATAAAATTCCCATTTCAACTCTTCAAAATATATCTTCTAAAAAATGAATCAATGTTCCAATAAAAGGGGAGTGTTTAACGCTGGCTAAGAAATTACCAAAGACAACCATAACATGCCACAAGAACAATATATGATTATAAAATAACATTTAAAATTGAAAAATAGTTAAATACTTTATATAAAGATATTATTGAAATCCTTTTGTGAAAAAAATGAACATCCTTATTACTATTTTCTTTGTACTTGGAAGAAAAATTCATATGTTTACACATTGGAAAAAAAACATCCTTCTATAAACTCATGATTGTTTTCACACATTAAAGGTGTTACTTTATAACTACAATCCATCCACTATTTAATGTGTCACTTCATGAACATGTATTTCACCACATGTTCATATATCAACAAAAATATCCCAAATTCCATGAAAAATTATTTCAAATTAAAAAACTATTCTATTGAAAACATTTAATCAAATTTTTTATTACATAAATACCATAACTTAAATTAAATACAAAAAATTTAATAAAAAAATATTTTTTTTTCTAGAAATACATCCAATTTGGAAATTTTTAAAATCATAAAAAAATGGTCTCCATCAAAAAATATACAACATTTATATTCATAATTAATTAAAATAAATTAAATAAAACCAAGATTTAATGTCCAATAATAATTTCAAAAGTGAGAGAAGTGACCTACCTCTTCTCAATTAAAGAAAACAATGAACAAATCTATGAAAATATAATTACATGATCAAAATAACATCCATTATGTAGCTCCAAAATGATCTCATTAGCAATTATTCATTAAATTATTATCAATCAAGAATTACAAAGAATTATTACCTCAAGAGTGATTAAATGAGAAAATTCAAGATGATTAAGGATGAATATGAATTAATTATTTATTATAGACATCCAACATATTTTTCTCCATTCAAAAATTTAATCTAGATAAAATTTAATTTCCAAAGAGCATTGGAAGAATGTGAAGTCTGATATCCTAAGAGTGTAGTTGAATAATAATGATTTGCAGGCCCCAATCACTAGTAGAACTCAGATTTCTTAATTATAAATACAATTAACATGGTTATGTGTAATTGAGTGTCAAATCACGAACCAACATTGGGGGTGATATTATAAAATGTCCATATATATACACATTTTATACTAAATTTTTAATAAAACTATGCACCAATCATGAATTGTTACTCTACCAAGGATACCCCATCACATGGTTGGTTCATATGGTTTGACATACCATGCATCAACTATGTTTTCCCTCTATCTCCAATTGTATAATTTATCCTTCCAAGAACAAGGTTTAAAAAAATTGTGGTCCTACAATGTGCCAACTAAAGGACTTTGAGCTTCACTTTTTAAGGTTTCCTATAAATTGTGCATGGTTTCCCCAAACCTTTTTCAAACTTTGAACCTAAATAAAATCCCAAAATAAAAAAAACAATTCAAAAACCCAAAACTAATTCCAATTATTATTAAAATATAATGTATATAATAAAGTTTGTAATTTACTTGAAAATAAATGTGGTAAAACTATTCATAACATCAGATGATCAATACTTATGTTCACAAATTGAAGATGTTTATTGATGCAGAAAATAAGAATTCCTAACTATGAATTATGAAATAACAACGTGATTTCAACATTAATTAATTTAATTTCACCACATCTCATGATGTGAGATGTTATTCATGAAATATCCTTCGATAGTGAATCTTGAATATTTACAGTTGAAATGATTTGGTCATAATTTCAATATAGAAAACAATAAAAATAAAAGTTATAATTTTTTGAAATTTTAATGTTATTTTTTTTCTATTCCAATGAATCTCTAGGTTGAACCTACTGATGTTAAGGGATGAAATTAAGTAACTAAAGAAAGATTAGGGACATATTTTTTCATATAAAAAAGATGAGGAAACTGCTACAAAACACAACATTAGAATTTTAATCTGGGTATGAATAGTTGCTAATGTAGAGTCTCCCCCCATGCTAATCCATTAATTACATATGGTTTTTATATCTACCCTCTTATATTATAATTCCCATTGTAAGTTGAATTCACATGTACCATCTAATATATAACCAATCATTATAATTCATTTCTGAATAGTGTGTATATCGGCATGAATATGATTATAGAATGACTTGAAAAACCTAATTCATTTAACAACAAGATATACTTATATATTTTAAAATAGAAATTAGTTAAATAGGGAGAGATATATCAGAATACATGATTTATATATTCAAAAATAGTAACAATATAACTAATGATATCCAATTATTACTAATGTAGAACATGAACCTGCACAATACGGAACTTTGAAAATCCTTTGTAACCAAGTTCTCAAATCCTTCCCTTTACTCACATTCTTAGTAAAATATTTATTTTTTAAAAAAATATAGTTAATATTTTTGATTGGTTAAAAACATGAACATTATTTAGACTATTATCCTTTAATTAGTTACATTTATCATTGTCCTTAATAAATTATTAAATTCAACTATCCCCAAAAGAAGTATTGGAAACTTATAGGAAAACAATATAAACAATTATTTTTGAATTTATCTAATGAAAACATGGTAGATAATGAAGATAATCTCAAGGAAATTAGTATTGATAAGCAAAACCATTATCTTCTATTCAATATTACTTGAACTGACCTTATGAGCCTTTATAATAAAACTCACTATCAAAATAATAGTTTTCAGAACCATTCTCATATATTCTACTCTTATAATCCTTATTTAATATCATTATATATTTTTATTGTAGTGTTTTATTATGTATATTTAATATCAGGTGTAAGTAATCATGATTGTTTTAAACATTATTAGAAGAAAAAATTGTTTTGTTATTCATTCATATTACAATGAATTTCATCTAGAGATAAGTAAGGTAAATTATTCTATGTTCCATTATATTTAAGAACTTTAATTTAATAATGTTCTTGTTTTGGTTACCATACAAGAAGAATAAATTGGTGATGATTATGTGTGGTTGATTCTTAAGGGAAAAATCCATTTCTTTAATTATTCATATTACAAATACTATTACCATCATATAGAATGAACGAAATATTTATATTATAATATATTAGTAATTAAGATAAAATATTCATCCATGATATAACTTCATAATATTTTTCATATATGTAGTTAAACAAACCAAAACATGAACACTCAATAATTAATGGATGATTATGTGGCGGGTTAATAGTAATAATATTATAATAGAAGTATAATCATTATATTAATTTATTATTTGGATGATATATATGAATTTGAAGGAATAAAATAATAATTGAATGATATTAAAATATTATGTAATATGAATGAAATTATTTTCCACTCAGTAATATTTTTTAATATTATTGACATAATATTAATTAATTGATGATCCTATAACTAATATTTTATATATGTTTCATACTAAAATAATAAATTATATAATAAAAATAATATCTATAAAATAAAAATATTGTTTTTTACATTCCATCAATGGTTGTGGTGGAATGAAAAATTGAAATCAATCATTCCATAGTGGAAGTAGTCCACACATATTCATAGTTGATGATATCATTTTCTGAAGAACAATAGAAATATTTAATTTTTTTATCATTTTATAATATGATTTTTTTATAGATATCATATATATATATATATATTTAATTCAACATTAGGACCAACTATGAAGGGTTGTTATAATAATGAATCATGATTCCCGATGGAGGTTCTATTTTGGAGACAAATGTGAATGCTATTTTTGAATACCTTAAAGAAAAATATAAAAGGTGAACAAGAGTTATAATCCTTTGTGATATGTTAAAATTAATAATTTTTATTATTTTAAACAATATATTTTTTAAAATTATATTAGTAAACTTTTAGATAGTGATGATGGTTGTTATTAGTTTTTTTGAATTTAATGAAGGAGACTGGGAAGTATTATAAACATTATTATCAATCATCCTTCAAATTTAATAAATGATGAGAAATTATTTTATGTTTCAAAAATAAAGGGAAAAATTATAATATAATATCGATTAGTATAATTGATGTATTAAATTATTAATAGGATATACCATGGAATAAACTGCATGCATAGATTTCCAAACACAACCCACCAAATGGGGATTACCGAATAGAAGGTGGTGAGATAAAGAAATTGCTAATGGATGGGAATCATATATTTTTTTATCTGATTATACTACTATTTAAATAATATCACACATATATATATAAGGATATATTGATTTGTATAGATACACAGTACTATAACACTCTGATATTTTAAAATTGAAATATATCCGATAGTGTACTCAACACGGAACACCGAGCATAAACGAACCACAAAATATTATTATTCAAATAGTTTTTATAAAAAATATGTTGAATCAATGTGTATGAATAATAATTAATACATTATTAAAAAAATATTGTCATTATAATATGTAAATATTTAATGAATAATTTTTATGAAATGAAAATACAAGTAGTTGTAAGGTCATTTATTACAAAAAAATATTTTTAAAAAATAATATTATTGATTTCTATGAGAAATTAATATAATTATATTTTTAAAATTTTGTATATTTTATTTCAAGAAACTATATTAGTGTTATAGTTAATCATTCCAAATATATGTAATGGTTTATCATTGGGATTTTATAGAAAAGTAATAATTTTTAACGAATAGTGAAAAATACAATTTTTAATTAAAAACTCTATATCTATATCAAGAATATACATGGAATAAATTTGTTTTAAATTTTTTAAAAGTAAAATAATATCATTATTTTTTGAATTAAAAATTTATG
Source organism: Viscum album (assembly GCA_963277665.1). Taxonomy (NCBI): domain Eukaryota; kingdom Viridiplantae; phylum Streptophyta; class Magnoliopsida; order Santalales; family Viscaceae; genus Viscum; species Viscum album. The sequence goes on from OY728162.1 coordinate 1,439,302,113, forward strand.
TTAATTGGAGGTATTTTATTGTAGAATATACAATAAAACAATTATTATATATATAAGGATTTTTTCTATAAAAGTGTTTTCATCATGTTTTGTTGGTTTGATTTTAAATTAAATTGTTCCAGTTATTGTAATTGAATATTGAAATACTAATATCATATTAGTAATTACAGGGTCAAGAAAATTTAATCATGTCACTTTTATTATTGAACTTGTTTAATAGTAACCTAAATAATTTTTGTTTCCATAGTAAATTATAATTCAAGTAATTATCTATGAAAAGAAAATGGTAAGTACAAAAAAGTGATTCTAACTCATTAATTAATTACATTTTATGACTCTATCCCATATATGACCCTAAAAATGTGGAAGAAATGACTTTTATTACATTTTTCCATGATTTGAGCTTTAGGTTATTTTTAATATTGAAATAAAAAATGTTATTCTCTTTATTTTCATATCAAAATATTTTTGAAATAGGGACAAATAGAAGACATATTAGATAATTAATATTATTTTGGGAGATAAATTAATTATTTTAGTCATGGGTACTAATTTATTATATTAAATTATAAAAATATTACATTAAATTATAATGAAATTCTTTCATAGTTATTTCAAAAAAAATAAGCAAATTAATTAAATAATTTTAAAATAATATAAAAAATATATTATTTTAGTGAGTTTTAGTGTACCTAGATTTGTTTTAGATATTTAAAACGTATTATTTTTATAATTATTCAATTATATTTGAATATTTTTTATCAATTATTAAAATTTAAATCATAATGAATAGTCTTAAAATGATATTAATCATTTTTAAAAATAAATAATCATTTTTTAAATGTTTGAAAATTCAAAAAAATCATAGTCTGTCAAATAGACGAGCAATGATTTCATAACCCATATGATTGAAGTGTGTGATAGTTGGTCATAAAAATAATATTAAAAAATATAAGCATATTGGGAATAGTGATGTTATTATATAAGAATGGTATAAAACAATTAATGGGATGAAAGAGAAATAAAATAGAAATTCATGTTGATGAACGTTACATATTGTTCAGGTAACTCTATTCAGTTTGAACCAGATAACTTCAATTGTTTTATTTATACCATAATTGCGGCTTATATGATGATTTTATTGATTTATTAAGTGCATTGGGAAGTGGTTGAAAAAGCCAAATGGGTTCAGAGGTGTGAATAAGTGAGGGGTGAGGGCCCTTTTATATTTTAGGAGTGGAATTCACGTAAATACACAAACATATTAACGATTATGAGGAAAAAATTACGTAAAGTGGATCAAAAATTTTATAATTAATGTTTTATTGGGATAAAAAGGTTGGGGAAAACCTCAACCACCTAATAAAATACATGTTTTATTAACTTTTTTCTGTAACTCCTATGTATTTTTATTTATTCAATTTCATTTTTCATCAAGTTAACTAGTTTTTATTACTAAATAATTTCTTCGTTATATATAAATTAATGTGATAATTATTAATTAATTCATACCATTGGATTATAAACATTTAATAAATATTATAACATAAAAATCCTTTTTATATGGGAAAATCAATTTAACATAATCGTATTCAATGTGTAAACACACTTAATTAACACTTATAGTGCCCATAATGTTTTTTCTCCTTTAGTATCCATATATACATTATAAAATATCAATTGGTCCATGAATTGAACATATTTTATATTTATTAAAATTTATAAATAACTTTACAAAAGCTAAAATGGTTAATAATTTTAATTATTTAATAAAATTTCTAATATTATAAAATAACAATAATCTTAACTTTGACATTATTTATTTAATTTCAATATATAAATATAATAGCATAAATTTAATTTTAATATATTAATTTAACTTCTATTTATAAATAAATATTATTTTTAATAATTTAATGAAGAAAATAGTTCATTAAAATTACATCACTTTTAAAAATTTTGTATTAATTAATTAATTAATTAATTACTAAATATTCACAATGTTAGCATTTCAAATGTATTTAATGTAATTATTTCATATATTAAAAATAAATATATATTATCATGACAAATAAAACAGATTTATCTCTAAAATTTATATTTGTAAGAAACCAAATTTGTTTCCCTATCATAACAATTTGTATAATAATAAAAGTACAAGAGTTTTGTTTTAGATTTTTCTTCAGATAAATAATTATTTGGGTCAAATTCATGAAATATTTTTCCAAAAACAGATAAATATATTTCATAATGTCATAAGGTTGAAAATATTTCCAAAAAAAGGTATTTTAAAAGTTTCTAGGTAATTTTACCAATTTAATTTAATGTTTAATCCCTTGATAAACTAATTTTTTCTACAATCATTATAATAAAACTTAAAAAAATTCACTAATATATTTCATAAAATTTCATGTTATATTTATTAGAAGTTATAAAATATGATTATTCTATATATATAATCATTTTTTGAAAATGCATTTCATGGAGTTTGAAAATATAAATTTAATAGTAATCTCACAGATGCAGTTAGACATCGGGTTTTTAAGAAGAATTGATTTTCGAAAAGGATGATTATATGTCAACTCAATGACTTATAATAACCATTATCATAACACAAATCACTATTTCATTAAATATAATATGTACATACGATTTTAAAAAAAATCCACTATGGGTATTTAAATTATTTTACAATGAGAATAATTATAGATTCTAAAACAATTTTAATAAGGAAACATTTTTTTGAAAAAAATAACATTTATGAAAAGACACTAAAAAGATGATACATGTGTAATTTTTGTGATTAAATATAAAAAATTAATACATATGTTACCTGAAAAAATATTATAAATATATTGGGACACTAAAATTTAATATATTATTTAAAATATATATTTTTTAAAATATCATTATTTTTTACTATTTATGAAAAAAGTCAATATTTTACATGAAAACCCAAAAATACAATGAAAATTAAATTTTGATACATTGACTAAAAAACATATTTTCTTATCAACTAAATTTCCTAAATGTTTCTAAATTTTATTTTAATATTTTTTCATCAATTGAAATATCAATCATTTTTTATGAATACATGAACTGAATATTGAAACCACTTTACATAAAATTGATTGATTAATTATGAAGAAATTATTAATAATTTAAAAATAATTTGACATATATATATATAAATATATTACCTATTTATTTAATATTATTCGTGACCTTCAATTTTAAGGCTAGCATATAATGGTAATATATATCTTGAATAATTAATGATCGGTGTTGCAAATTGAATACGCTATTGAACATCAAAATCATATGGTTTGGTGGAACATATGATAACATAATTTTTTGTTATAATTGAAGATAAAATCATCATTTCACTTCATTTGTGATATATAATATAATTCTCTTCTTTTAAGATCTTAGGGTGCTACATGATCTCCACCTTTAAAAAATAATTCTCACTATTATAACTTTATCTCAATAATAAAATGATTGACATTTGAAAATAATATTATTGAAAACCCACATAACAAAAAAGGTTAATAAAACACCATATTAATAATATATACTAGAATGATCAATGTTAATATTGAATAACACATTACTAAGTCACTAAATAGTAGAATATATATTGGAATGGATGAACAAGTGTAAAAGATTATAGAGAGTGACTGAGGTCATTGATCACAAATAAGTGTCTGGTCAATGGAAAATTTATATCCTCAAAACCATAATGTTTCTATGATAAAAATTCAACTGATTCATTATAAGTAGCGGTACATGGATTAAATTTTTTGTTTTTAGATATTTTTCGAAGAGTTGAGGAAATATCTTAAAATCTTGACTAACCGAATATGGAATATCCTTACTTTATGAGTAAAATTAAATCCTTTATTAAATTTCCAAAAATATATGATCATGTTATTTTAACTATTAGTATTTTTGATAAATGTTTTAATTCATGAATCACTATAATCAAAGTTTAAATATTACATTACCATAAATTAGATAATATGTTATTTATTATATTTAAAGGTTAACCACAAATATAATGGGCCTCACATGGTGTGATAATTCCCATAATAAATAAGCCTTCTCATGATATGATAATAATAAAAATTAAATTCTAATACCCGAAGTTTAAACTAAATTATTCCATAATTTACTGACCATAAAATTCTTCAAATAATTCATAACTATGTCCAGATACTAATTAATATAAGAATTTTATCATATATTATTATAAGTTAAATCACTAATATTCCACAAATAAAACCCCATATGTCTAAACAATAAACATAATCTTTACCTATAAAAATATAATACTAAAAAAATCGCATAGGCCAGTGGTCAGTGATACACCATTGACACGCTTTTGTCATTTCAAACATAGTAGCTTAGCCCAAAGAGATGTGTAGTCACCAAACCATCATGTTTTCCATTTTTAATTAAACATTAAAAAATCATCCTCAAAAAATAAAAAATCGTGTTTATACTGGGATTACAATACACTATCCCAATAAAATGTCCCCAAAAATATCATTAATCTCATCAATAAATCTTCTTTGAAAACTTCATTAGGGTGCCTAGGAATTGGTATATATGATCATCCTTATGATTATAGATCTATTATGGTATCGATAAATCATGTGATAACAAAACATGAAAATATTATAATGTTATATTTTATCTAAATAGACCTTTGATACCAACTATAAAATCCCGGGATGGGTACACATTAATTCCTTGCTAAAATCGTAAAAAATACATTTCTAGATTTTATGGTGATAATGGTGACCCAATTTATTTTCATTCATTTATTACAATATAAGATAGAAGTATTTATTTATTAAATCTGAGAGGAACTTTTATTGTTGAAATTTTAGTGAATTTGCACCATCACATACATTAGTAATTATCATGAACTTAAAGGATCATTTCTCCTAAGTATCCTATATTTTAATTTCAACATTAACGTATCATATTCAACCATATGATTTTATGTATAGAAATATTTCCTGAAAAATATTTCTTTATAACATATGTAAAGTTAAACATAATATGGGTGATCTAAAATACTATGTAAGGTAAAATATATGCATTGAATAATGAATGTTCTCAATGAGAATAAGGATCGAATAAGGGTATGATGACATATTCAATGTGAATATTTATAACATATGAATATTTATAAATATAAATACTTTAATAATAAAGGATTTAAACCTTGAATATGAAATTAACAATAATGTTTTTTATAATAATCAATAATCATGTTCCATGCGATGTCAATGTCGACCAAATAAAGCATCTTAAAACCATATAATGAATACATAAAACATATTATTATCTTGGAATATAGTCTTATATAAACATTATGGATGTCTTATAGATCCCTTAAATTTTTGAATAACTCAAAGGATGACGTCGTATATAATTATCTCGAGAACATTATCATTACCAATTCATTGGAGTGCTATTTAGGTGCACCTATAATATATGGTCCAATAAAGTCATTTGTGGCTATCTGGGAACATTCATCATATATAATGTCCAATAATCGCAACAATAATATATTACATAGAGAATTGATCATAAAACAGATTTAAAAATCATTCCTCTTTTATAACAAAATCTAGACATCAAAATGAAATGAGATTAATTTAAATCTACTTGAAACATGATTAACCAGTAGAAATGAAATAGGTTCCCTAACAATATCATTAAATAAGTATCAGTCCTCTACAGAAAAATTTGGAATTTATCATTACAAAATACCACCATTGGATTATAAATAACCAAAAATATTTATTAATGTTGATGAATTTAAATTTAATTACAAAATCCATAAAATTCAATTGTGGTAAATTCCTTTTTCATTTTTAAACCATCCTTTTAAAACATAACCAATTTTTAAATTTGTTTTCATTTAAGATACCCACAAAATTACATAAATGAATAATTTAAAAATAATTAACATAATTTATTTAGTAATTTTTTTTATCAATTTAATTAAAATTGAATTGTTTTGGAACGCATTTTTATAAAAAATGGTAATAATCAAGAAAGTGTTATCTATCGAAATGTTTACTTTTCATAAAAATATTCATTTCAACCATTTATTATATAAATCAAGGAAAATAAGTGTAAAAAATTTAGTATCATGACATAATGATAGGATAATAAATTTTTTGTGAATTAATTTGAATTAGATCACATGATTTAAACTTTGGAGACTTAATCACAAATAGTTCCAATAAATGATGAGAGTTTAACTTGAGACTCTTACTACTTTGGTAACATTGGATTATAATCCATGTAAAAGAGGTAAATTAAATTAATCATATAATACCATAAAAATAAATATATTAATGATATATCCGGATATATGGGTTGGATATATACACCTCATTAAATAATATTTCTGTATAACATAACTAGTATCTCCAAGAATTCCAATTGAGACAAAAACCATTATCAGTTTGGTAACATTGAAAATATAAACTTCATTTAAGAAATATGAATAAATCGATATGTAAAATAACCCTAAAGTAAATTATAATTATCATAAAATACATTATAAGGAATTGTATTCTCCATAAAAAATAAGTGGTCAATATGGAATATATATAAAAGAAATAAATTCGAGATAAGAAAAAACCCTTAGAGTGAGTCAGATTTGTCACACTTGTTTTTTATATTACCAAATTATTAACACGTCTTAGTTATTTAATTTAATGATATCCTTTTATGTGATTATAAATAATTTTATTTCCATATCCAAAAAAGTTATAGATAATTTCTTATTAAATTATTTTTTAGTAGAATGTTTTACTATTTTTAGCTTATATGTAAAGGTTGTATGTGGTTGCTTTAATATGGTAACAATGGCCATTATTAAATATTTTTCAGAATAATAATCAATAAATAAATATCTTATTTATTTATAAATTATTATTTTTAAATCAACCACAAAGGATGATCATGTAAAACGAACTAATGTTATGATCAAAGAGATGGTTGGTCATACGTATGCATGAGTAACATTTCCATTTTTCAAGGATAATTATAGAATGAAAGTATTATTTGATCCTAAATAATTATAATTATATAATAAATAATATAATATTTAATTAAATATAATTTTATATCTCGTTATTCAAAATTGAAAAAAATCACATCACTTTAATTAGGTGGTAGTCCGCTCCACCACAAGCGAATTTATCACTTTTTTAGTTTGTGAAAATGCAATGAAGAAAATTATAAATTATATTTAAAGATATATAATTAATCCATTAATATCATAATTATGTAATTTATATCATATATATTCAATATTATTAGCCCTTTTACCATTCATGTAATGTGTTAGTAAGAAAGAGTCCATATCACTTCACGAGGGGGTAGTCCTTCTACAACCAAAGGATGATATATTATCCCTTGTGGTATGGAATATAAAAAAGGAAATATATAGTATAATTATTCCATATATATAATAATGTTATAAATATCATAAATAAAAATTATATGCATCATATTTACCAACCCTGAGAGGTGATAATAAAAAACCTTTGGTAATCAGTTCGTGTGGTGGTAGTTCATTCTGCACCTGAAAAATGGTTTCATTAACCATTTGATGGAAATTTGTGTGATTCTGGGTATTAAAATTAACATCCAAAACCTATATGTATATTTAGGAAACTGATGTTAATATATAATCGTATTATAACAATAATAAATGGTTTTTTAGATTAAAAAAATCCACAATAATGACCATTATATATTCTTCTGTTATATACGATTGGTTTAAATGGGAGTCCTTAAATGCATGATATTTGGGATTTTGGGCAGTGATTTGGGAATATTTTGGATAAAATATTTCTTTATATGTTTGACTATGTAAGGGGAGTGAGTGTCCTTTTATTGTTGGGGAGGACCGCATTCATTTAAATACCCACAAATATTTACTATTTGGAGGTAAAATTACTTATTGTTTCCCGAAAATTGATAATTAATGGGGTTGTGGGATGAAATGGTAATTGAAAACCTACAACACTTAATGAAACACATTATTTAAATATTAGTTTCCTTATATCATAAGTTTTCATTTTTCATTTTGGGGTTTAATTAATTTAAGTATTTTTCCAACATATATAATGTATTCATTAATATTAAATTTAATATAGAATATTTATAAATTCAAAAAAAAATTACATTAAATACTAAATCCAAATTATAAAATAAAAATCGGATGTGTTCTCAAATTAATTTTAATAGAAGTGCATGTAATATACAAAAACACTGATCTAACCAGAACTATACAAATAATGTTTTTACTATTAATGGATCAATATGATCATTATAATAGTTAAATTGATCCTTGAATAGAAAATATTTTATATTCATTAAAATTTGAAATAAATGATTAGAATATATGTTTTTGGAAATTTTAAATCATTTAATATAATATAAATTATTATAAAATAACATTATATTTAATGTTGACATTATTTATTTAATTTAATTTTTAAAATATAAAGAAAAATATTTAATTTTAATACATTATATTTAATCCCATGTAAAATGATATATTCATCAATAAAATTAAATTATTACAATAATTAATTCAATTTACATAACTTTTATTATTTTTAGTATAATTTATTTCAGTTCATTATTAACAAAATAGTTACTATGAAAGTATTTATTATTCATTTTATGTAATTATTTCATATATAAAACTTAATGATAAATTATAATAATATAAAAACACATTTATATTTCAAAAGGATATATATAAATGAAAATATTGTGATTTTTCCCTATTACAATGCTTTATAGGAATTAAAATAAAAAGTGTTTTGTTTTGGGTTTTTCCTTAGATAACTTTTTATATGGGTCATGTTAATGAAATATCTTCATAAAAACTCTTAAAAATATTTAATAAGTTCATAATGGTATACATATGTCCATAAATGAGTTTAAGACAATTCCCTTGCTCATGTTTAACATATGATTAAATTTTAATCCCTTAGTAATGTAATTTTTCTTTAATCCTTGTAATAAAATTTAATTTTTTCACTAAAATTTTGGTAAAAAAGTAATATTTTCATATAAGAAGATATAAATTATACTGATACTAAATATGGAAATCATATTTCCATGTCAATTCATATAAGTGGAAAAACATTTATATTAGTCCTCCAGAAGTTTCTTGATAATGGGTTGTTATGAAGATTATTTTTTAGTCAATGATGATTCTATATTGTCCCAATGATTTTTAATAATTATTATTTGAAATAAATTTATATTTTTTGTTATTCAACATGTTAATTTTATTCAAAACATTATACATTAAGGATTATTTTAATTAATTAAAATACAGAAACATTTTTCCATTTAAAAATGTTTAAGAAAAAAATGTGTTTTAAACCCAAAAACAAATTTATATGAATAACAAATATAAAGATGATTAAAAAATATGTTGAATAAAAATATATAAATAACAGTAAGGGTATATGAAAAAATATTCAAAAAATATTGGTGATTTTAAATTAAATAATTTATATAAACCAATACAATCAACAAAAATCTATAACTTTTTTATTCAGAAAAAAATATATATTTTTCTAAAAATCCAAAAAAATTACCCAAATTCATTCTTGATATTATGATTCAAAAAATAAATTTTTATTTTTTCAAATACATTTTCTAAATATTACAAAAATTGATTATAAAAAGTGTTTCTTAAAAAATATTAAGAATTTTTTTATGAAAACATTTTTATGAAAAATAAAACACTATTACCAAAAATTGATGATTATTTACTAAAAACTATCTATAATTTATATATAGTGAGAAATATATATATATTTATATATATATATCATAATTTAGGTAATACTATTCACACAACCAATTTAGTTTCTAGTTTATAATGGTAACATATATTTATAATGGGTCATTTAAGATTTGTGTTGCATCTCAAATACTAAATCATACATAAAAATATTTGGGTTTTATTTAATAAATTATACAATATGTGTTGTGTTTAATGTAAGGTAAACTAAGTGTTGTTTGACCTTTACGATATCAACTATAATTTTATTCTTTAAAAATATCGATTTGTTTCATTTATGGATTATTATATATAACTATATATCAAATATATATAATATCTGTATCATTAATAACATTCTAGATATGTTGGATCCAAGATAATTAACTAGGTCCTAAAACTACTATATCAATATATACATGAAAAAGGATGATCATAATACATAAGATAATGATCATAATATCATATTTTTAATAGATGAGAGATAACGTATTATAAATTGATCAGATATGAAATTCTAGATATTAATATTTTTATTTAATATACTTATAATAAATATTAATTTATTATAAATTAGGATTTACAACATACAATTGAAATCAAATAGGTGGTAAGGGCTTCTGTCGTAGTTTCTTTCATTTAGTTATATTTTATTATTATTCACGTACTCGATTTTATATAGTGTATATACAACCCATATTAAATGTTATATCACGAATACATCACACATCATGGTTTTTCATGGTGAGATTTTATGTTTGTAATCCAAGGGTATTTGACATGAATGTTACATAGTGGTATGCAGTTTCATTATTAAATTTATTTTCATTAATTAATATTTTTACTTCATTGTCATGGATATAATAAAGGTGTGGGTGTAATTAATTTTAATTAGACTATGTTTTATTTCCACATTTATTTAATATATTTTTATTTTTTCATAGATAATTATTTCATTGATTAGTTGTCATATAAATCATACAATCATTATAAGGGATTTCATCTCAATTTCAACATCATTAACGTATATTATGTTATATGAACCTATTTGAATTTATGTGGTTTATATATTTCACACCTCAGTTATTTAACAAGAATAAATATTTTTGAAGAATTATTAATGATCCAGTTGGTGATAATCTATCATTATGAATGTTTAAAAGAGAAACTAATCTTATTTACATTCGGGACCAGGTAATTTTTTCTTCAAAATCCATAATTTTCAAAATTGTTTTAGAAAAACAGGTGTTATTAATAAAATAATTATAATGGTTATATTATGATATCCTCTATTTTTAAATTTAATTATTGTAATTCTTAAAAAACATCCCAACTAAGGTCGTTTTAAAAATAAAATTAAGAAGGAATATTTTTAACTTCTAATTCATTTTCGAATATTCCCGATGTCGTTACCATTTTACACCACTGATGATCTCCAATATATTATAAAAGTTTAAAGAACAAAACAATTTTATTAAATCATAATTTAAATATTTCATTTACATTATAAATTTTTATTTAAAATATATTATTTTACCACAGAATTATATTTTTTGATTGTTATATAACATTCCATGACTAATCTCATAGATATTAGTATCAGTGTCTTACAATCACATTCTTGTTATCATAAAATGATATTTACCTTAAATATTCTTCATGTATATGATTATTTCTCAACCAATAAATTATTCTTACATATTTTTTGTTACAATTAATATTGTTTGATTAATTTAGGATATATTGATTTTTTTTATTCTTTAATCAATATAAATATTTTTTGATAAGGCATATTTTTAATTAAGTATATTGATCACTCAACATATGAAGAATGAATTATAAACACAATGATGATAGTGGCACAAAATTATATATCCCCTCAATTCATCATCATGTCTCATGAAGAGTGTTTATAATATAACATTCAATGGGTTTTTGGTGGATTCTTCCCCGAATATTCAATTGTCCTGGTGTAATTTTTTACAGTACAAAAATAATGATGTCTAAAATAATGATGTTAAATATTTATAATTTTATTCATTAAAAATTCATCTATTGTTATCCAACATAAAACTACAGTGATTAAATCAATATATTCCATTTTTCTCAAGATATACATTAAATTGAATGGGATTTGATTTATTTACCCCTCCACATTCAATATACCTTATAAATATGTGATAACATCTACAGTATGTGACCCTTAATGAGAATATAAGAAAAAGATTTAATTTATTTTCATTTTCATAGGATATGAATATGAATATTATTAATTTTATCATTGATGCAATAATTATTTTATGTTATATATTTTATATTTTCAATGTAATAATGGAATCCTGTATGTATAATCTTCTTCCTGACCATAAATCTATTCTTCCATTAGGAATGTGATCTATTGTATCCTATGCCAATGTGAAAATATAAATACATGACCTTACTTATAATATCATTGTTCATTATAATTTATATTATACCATGTTCAATAGTATACATCTGAACATGATTTATAAAAAAATAGATTATGGAATACAACCCTTTGACAAACATTCAGAAATCCACCAGAGACACTAAGCTTCTGATTCATATGATGATAGTTAATGATTTCTAGTTACCAAAAAGAATTAATATTTATATGTGACATTATAAATTTAAATACTCATATATTCATTTTTATGAGTACTGATATGGATCTACCTTAAAGACATTAAATGAGTATTAATAGACGTTAGAGGTAGTCTTCAACGTTATGTTAAAATATTGTTTTATTCCGATGGTTATTAAAGGTTAAATGATTTAATATTTTTTAGAATTAATTATAATTTATTTTACAAAATTTAGGGTTAAATAATTATTGATGTTAATATAATAATATTTTGTTATGCTTCTTTGATTAATAAAAAAATCAGAATATAAATACTTTGTGGCTAAAAATGATTTGATAAATAATGTCATTTTTGAGGATGTTCATCCATTTTTTTTGAATTTTATATAAATTATATAAATTTATTTTCTGGAAAGGGAAAACACATAGCTCAGGTGAGAACCCATCAAATAATTAATGGCCTTGAGGCTAGAATGCACAATCAAAGGGGGAAACAGTGATGTGAAAACCACTAACCTATGTGATGTCCTGAAAAGAATGACATTGTTTTTTACTATAATGTTATATGGATATTTATTATTTTAAATTTTTAAGTTTTTGTATATAATATTATTTTTCTATGTGATTAATGAAATTTTTAGAGATTTATTTTTGAGGTGAGGTATATATAATGAGTGGGTTTCACGTAAAGAATTATATTCAGGGAATAATACTATTTTTTATACATGATAAATGAATTGAGATCCCCATTGAGGTGAAAATATATATTAATATTGAGAATTATTAGATTATTTTGGTTGTAGGGTTATTTATTTAAGGAATAATATATTTCATGCCTTTGGTTTAAATTTGGATGTATAATATAATAGTTCTTCATATATAGTTTGAAACATTTTTTTATATCATGTGTGATCATTTTTCTAGCATCCCCAACTTGGAATCCACTAAATGGTGAAACAATCAGGGTAACCACATGACCTAAATCATGCCTCCATGTACGAAAGAAGATATTTAATAGTAGAAATAACCTAATAGATCACGTGGAGAGACTATACCCTCTCTATCAATGTATAACACAATAGATAAAATATAAAATAAAGTAAAAATAACAAGAAAAATTCATTATTGGGTATGAACCAAAATAAATAGTAAAAGTATCATTTCATGTGAACAGTGTAAAAAGTGTTGGAACCCCAAAATAAGGACAAATTGTCAAATCCCCAAAACAGGTAATAACACCATGTATGGATCCTCATCTATGAATATCCTAATAGCAACTCAAATCCCTAACACAGGTCCCTTTCCATTATCTTAACATGAACCATTAAATCATCTTAGGTACAAAATATAATCCCAATGAGGGTGTGATTACAACTCAGTAGGATACCAATAATGGTCTCTACAAAATACCCTATCTAAATAGATAGATAATTCAAGTAATAAGTTTGTGACATGATAAATATACCACATATTGTTTTCTATTAGTGAAATATAAAAAATATATATGATTCATAATTAGTTCAATGGGTGATAATTTTACATCAGTTACACGAAAACCTAATCCAAACAATTACCATGAATAAGGAGAATGATTATTTCCCAATTTATCCTGAGAAATACATTTCAAAATGATTTATAAGACCCTTCCCTTAGAGAATCACTTTATGTAGTCTCATCAAATGAAACCATTAGGGAATAAAGCATCCTTATGGCACCCTAACCCATGCATTTTGGGGATGGGTAAAAGAATCAATCCAACCCAACCTATGGGATGAGCCCCAATCATTTTTCCGAAACCAATAAGACATATTAACATACTTATTCATTAAGGACTAAATATACCACACCCAAAAACATATATAATAAATAAACATAACATTCACATTTTAATAATAATTTTACATGTTAATCATTATTAATAATTATCCCATTTTTTCTCAAGTATTAATTCATTATGAATAATAAAAAATTCTCTTAATTTATCCCATTAAACATATCACAACAATTTATATACCACAATACATTATTGCGTTTTAATTGAAAATCCATAGGCCATTTGATATATTCACATTAATCCATTTTGGTCATTTTTACACCATGCCAAAAACATACCTTGAACCATTGATGGTTTAGACAAAACCATTAATTTTTCTTATTTTTTTCAAACTAACATACCAATATTCTCATATTGGGATATATCTCATCGCAAATATTTTTTGATATTTTCATTATAGTTTTCCATGTTTGGTGTCCTTGGTGTGCCCCGAGGGTGGCCAAATTGGGTCTAATGAACCTAAAGTAATCCTATAAGGATCTTAAGGGTTTAAAAATCACCATTTAGATATTAATTTAACCAAAACATAGTAAAAATCAGTTTCACAACAATATAGTAAAAATAGCACAACCATTCCAGAAAAAGTCCACCATAATATTATAGGATATAATTCGTAGGCCACCTACCTAAAATATGAATATGAGTACACCCTTAAACATATATATAGATCTATAATCAAGAACCCCATTAATAATAAACCTCTAATGTAATGAATAATTAGTGTTATAGGGCATTATAAAAAGAATAAATAAACCAAACACCCCATTCTATTAAATAAATGAAAGATGAGTGATTGAATTTAACGGAGATTCAATCCGTAATTGAAAACACTCCAATAGCCTAAAATAAAGTAATATCTACCCATAAGATGATTTGGAATATTGAGTGCATCACATGGGATAAAGGGGGAATAAATGGGATGATAATCAGGTGAGAAAATTAAATTAATTATTGCTAGTTTAGTAAGGTGACACATTTAATGGGGTGTATAGTTTGGCCTCAGAGTTTGAAAAACAATGTGTAAACTATGTACATGCCTTTGTCCAAGAGTATATAAATCACACTGTTATGTGGGGATTCCATCATGTTTTGAAAAATTGTATTCTATCCATGGAGAACACCTATGTGAAATTTTGCATGGTTTTGCTATACCCATTGAACAATTTACCTTTACCATGAACCACCCTCCAAGCTATCATAGTTGGGTCCCACTATTTTCCCTAACCATTCCCCAACATCAAACCCTAAACTGGAAGGATATATTCCTTTTTAATTTGTGTTCCAATCACCCAGAACTTTCGTGAACCTCATCATTCCACTAGTGAAAATTATATGAATCCATATAAAGATATTTAAACAAAAATTTATTCAAGGAAATACCTCTATGATGTCTGAGATCTTAAAAATTTCTCACATTTTAATAGATTTTACTTGACCCATAGTTCTGTACATCACTGATGTTATGATGAAAATCAATAAGGACACTTTGTTCTGACATTTAACTCCATTTCACAATATTCATGTGGAACATTACCATGATTTCATATAACTGAAACCATAGGAACAATCATTCCACGAAATAATTTCTAGGCATAGTCCACTATAATATATGGATTCACCTCAAATGACATATTATACTGAAGCTCAAAATCCTTAACATCAATCACATGAGACACATCAGGTGATAATGACAAACCTATTACACATGAAAAAAATCATGTATACCATTATATCCTTATGGAAGATCTAATCGAAAATACATAGGTCCAATACTATCCATGATCTGACATGGAACCAAAAAACTGGGTGACAACTAAACATTATTATGAATCTGATGGTGACCCATCCTAGGAAACAACCAAATAAACACACGATCACCCACCACTAACTCAAGATTTATATGACACCAATCATTATATGATTTATTCATAGTCAGAGATTTTTTCAAAATCTTTTGAATCAATTAAATTTGTTCTAAAATATCTAGCATGAGACGTGATCCCATCAACTCTACCTCTATATCCTCTATACAATATAAATATGATCTACTTATTCTACCATAGAGTGTCTCGAATGGTTACTTCTAAATAGTAGTCTGATAAATATTTGTGTATGAATACTCATCCAATGATAAATGTTTTTTCTATGATCCATTGAAATCAGTGAAATAAACCCCAAACATGTCCTCTATTACATGAATAGTATGATCTGACTACATATCTGTCTGTAGGAGGAAATTGAAACATAGAAACACCTAGTTTCAAGGTGCCTTCTGTAATACCTTTGGGAAGTGTGATGTGAAACAATTAACATGATTCAAATCTATATTCCGGTCACAACTTTTAGTGGAACTATCTCCTAAAAACATAACTCTCCAAAATGGCCAAGGTGAATGTATCTCAAATTTGCAAGAAATGTGCCACCTTATTTAACAAATCCATTACCCCGTAAATTGAATCCTTCTTATAAAGAATCATCATGATCCTGAAAAAATATAAATCATCACGTCATCCTATTTCCATTTCAGAATGATTAGTTCCTACAATAAACCACCCAACCACTGATTCTCTTCCTTCACCTACTGATATGTAAGGTATCACACCACAAAACCTAAAACCACTTTCTTAATCCATGGAAACCAATAATATCTATGAATATCATGATACATTTTGGTTATCCTTGGATTGACTTCCCTATTTAATTAATGAATATTATGCATCAAGCCTTCTCGCATACACATTGAAAAAACAATAGAGCCTCTCCCACAAATGATCACATCATATCATACTGTCTAATTAGTAGGTGACTTCCCACCATTAATATTTCCTCTCAATGCCATATATTCATGATCCTCAAAAATATTTCCTCTCAATGCCATATATTCATGATCCTCTAAATGTGTCTCGAAAAATAATCTGATCACCCTCCACCCCAAACATGATTCAAGAACTTCCTAGTTTCATGTCTTTAGGATAAAACTATTCACAATAATATTTCCCTTTGCTATTTTTTAAAACAAATCAAATCTAAAAGACAACACGTATTAACCCCATTTCCATGGATGATGATTGAGATTATATTGGGAGAAAATAAAAATAAGGATCTTATGAATGGTATACAATATAAATCATTCTTTTGACAAGTAATTACCCAAACACATCAATGATTACACCAAAATATCCTACTAAAGGTTTTATGGATGGTAATTTCTATCATGAGACCTCAACAACCTTGAACATCATGAAACCACTTAATCATATTACCAAAATAATACTACAAACTCAACACCATATGCATAAAAAAAATAAGGTATAACCATAACCTATATTGTGTATGATCAGAATCATTTTGGTATTCAATTATTTATTTAATTCTTGGAAGGAATTATTAGATGACTCACCCCATTCAAAAATGACACCTTTTTTGGTCATTTTTAATATGGTTCATTAAAATAGAAATATCACTAATGAACCATCATTAAGAACTATAAAAAATCATAAAACATTAGAAATAGAATTAATTCTATGGACACTCCCAATATATAGATTCATATACATTCTATGGGTCCATTTTCACAACTTCCTCATAGATGATGTTGCCCAACAAATTCACCCTATCAATCCAAAAAAACATTTTTCCGTCTGGTAATATAGCCTATGCTCTCTTGATATATTGTAGATCATTTCATGATGTTTGGTATGATCCTTAGGGGTATTAGAGAAAACCATGACTTCATCAACAATAACAACATCAAGTTGATCTAGATATGGTTGAATGATTTGATTAATTAAGGACATAAATAGTTTCAGTGTAGTGGTCAACAAAAACATTATCAAAACAAACACAGACAACCCATACCTACTTCTAAAAGTAGTTTGATATATGATTAATAGTATCCACCTCATCACATGGTAATGTAATAAAAATTAATCCTTGGAGATCATTGAATCACCTCATTTTTAACTAATCAGATAATCAATTCTCATAATTGGGTATCATTTCTTAACAAAAAATTTCTTTCCCAAAAACAAATCAAAACCCATCATCTACATCATAAACCAGTAACACAGAAAAAAAATACCCACCATTATTCAGAGAAAACCCATTAAACCTATTAAGATATTATTATTTCATTCATAATAATGTTTCTATTTACACAAACCCACAAAAGAGTCCACCGATAGGCCCAAAAAAATTAAAAATTGAACAGAAATAATATAACACAAAACAAATGTATCGAACAAAGGACTTAAAAGTGTGGAATCAACAAGAAGCCAAGACTCACCATATCTAGATTTGTTCTGAACTATATTAAGGTAACCTGCCATAATTTTCCTGGGCCCTTAGTATGAGTTTCTGGCACTTCACTACTCTACTGATATAGCCACTCTCACCCTGTAGTACCACATTAACCACCTCAACCAATACTACTAATTGATCTCCTACATTCTTACTGATATGGTGTGAGTGAACCTCTTTAAGTATTTGGAATATAACTCTACCATCGATCAATTTCCAAAAATAATGGGTTTCTATTAGCCCTCTACACATGCTCCATTCATTTGCATGCTCAAAACTCAAACAGTGGTCAATGAAATTGACCACAAATATTCAAAAGCGTGCCAAAATGATGGTAGTAAACTCTATTGCAACCCTGAGGGATCTATTAATTCATATGATTACCCTACCCACCATTTCCCTTGTGGAGATTCTCAATTGGTGATTTCTAGTAATGGAAAACAAAACACCAGTTATACTAATAAGAATTGCATGACCATCCCTAGAAGCCTTATTGAAGTTCTCCTCTGAAATAACGGTATAATACAACAATTTTTGAATGATGAATGGAATTATCCTACGACTGGATCGCTTTCTAGATTCCATACTAAAATTTCATTAAGTAGCTACCCCATCATCCCCTAACACCGAAAGAAAACATTTCAAATAAATGATGTAGTGAGAATACTCCATAACAGTCATAGATCCATGGGTCAACCTCACAAACTCATGAGGATTCTTCTAACTAAAGGTCTCCAGATAAGAATTTTCTAGAAATTATACCTGGAAACCCTAACATGACATAACATCAACCATGTATTACTAGGACAAAAAATCCAACTAGTTCTTTTCTTGGCCTCCAAATATTTAAGTCTCCAATATAACTCTACTATCCATAGGGGTCTCTATGTGATCTATAATTGTTTTCATGGACTCTCATGAATTCTTCTACATCAGATCCATTTCTCCCATAATTGTTGGAGGGTGCTATAATGGAAACTCCCTAGTCTGCTAAAATATATACGACATATTCTTCCCTGTGTTAAATTACATCATCTTCATAAAATAAGTGATGTTCTCATAGAACTTATTTTGTCTCTGGTTACCCTAAATCACCATGTCGCTTTGCACTACGTCTGGAGGAGCCCTATCGGTGACATACTCTTTTCACACAACTATTAAACAACATCGTATTGGTAACTTATTAAATTTACATGATCACATCTTAGAACACATACATAATTCATTAATTATTTACATTAAATAAGGATCTCTACTAGACATAAACAACCTATTTCACTTAAAATATATCATCAGACATCTTGAAACATATAACAATACCCTTTACCATCCCTAAAATTGGTCAGGTTTAACATGGGAATACCAATAATATATTTATACAAATCATTCCTTAAACATCTTTTTAAATCCATTTACTCATTTACAATGTATTTCATCCCTCTTAGAAAAATTTAACATTTCACCACCTGTTACAACCAAAATTCTATCTCATTTAATCCATTTTATTAAGAAAAACCATTTACATATTGTTTAACAATATATTAATTTGACCACATGAAACATCATTTATAGACACCATCATCATAAAATTTTCATGGAAGTGAAATGAATTATACTATTTTTGTTCCGCACACAAAACTTGTGTGTGCATATCATGAAGAATGCTGCATATATCCCAAGGTTCCAAATATTTTTCATGAATCCACTACCTAATTTTTATCTAACCATGAAAAAAATATCAGAAAACAATCACATCACACACACATTTTTCACCCAATAGTGTAGTATCATTCAATTGTAACAAAACATACAAACAACAAAAAATAACAAAACAATTACATGAGTTTTCCCTCATAATTGTTTTAGCTAACCACTTACATGATCTCAATTCCAAGCTCCTAAACATCCTAACCTTCTATCAATCATAACAAACATTTAGTAACATAATTGACCAAATAAGATACCACATTGCATCATCCTTTAACTAGAAGCCACTAATTGGGGCCCCGATATGGGTCACCACAAGACCTTACGAAGGACTCACCATACACCGAACGTTTCCGACTAGAAGCAAGGGAGTAATTGACCATGTGGGGAGAATATAAAATCTCTATCATAGAATAACACAAAACATAATAGATAAAAATGGGAAAATTAAAAAATTAACCAAAAAAAATTATTACTATCCTTTTCCCCTAATTTGGGTATCAACCACATACATTAGTAAAAGTGTAATTTTATGCTAACAGTGCCAAAACTAAAAAAAACAATATAAAGATAAAATGAATAATCCCAAAAACCATCCCTCACTACATGTATAGATCCTCATCCATGAAAATACCATACCCAAATCAACTCCCTAGAATGGCTCCCATGCCCGTATTCTGATCTGCAAATGTGAAATCTATTTGGGTTCCTAATCGCATCCTGAGAAGGTTGTGAGTATAACTCAGTACACCACCACAAGTGGTGTCTACAAAATATCTCTTAAAAATTGATAGTTCATGAAGGTACTAAATAAGTGAAATGATAAAAAAAATTAACTCACGTACATTTAAGTAAAAATATTAACTTTATTTCATTCATGTTAAGTTCCATGGATTATAAATTTAAATAATTTAGAAAATAGGCTAAGATAATCAATTACCAAGAATAATGAATAATTAATGTTCCCCAAATCACTAGCTAAAGACAATTCAAAATATTTTACATGATTATTTATCAGTGCATCAGTCTATGTATCTTCATCCAATGCAACCATTAGGGCCATGAGCATTACTATATTACCCTAACCAAGGCATTATTGGGGTGAGCCAGAGTGCCAGTCCAACCTGGCCTATGGGAGGTGCCTCAGTCCATTATCCCACACCACTAAAAAACATTTACATGATTATTCATCCATTTACCATATAAAACATATCACAAAACATATTTAATAAATAAACACAATATACACATTTCAATAATCATTCAACATGTAAATCAATTTTTTGCATTATCCAATTGTAATTCCTCCTATATTAATTCATTATCCATTATAAATAATTCCCCTACATTATTCTATTTAACATATATCAAAAATTCATATACAATAATATATCCCGGTGTTTTCATTACAAATCCATAGGACATTTGATATATTCACATTAATAAAATTTTTCCAACTTCACACTATACCAAAAAAACCCTTGAACTATTAATGGTATGCACATAACAATTTATTTTCACAATTTTTATTCAAAGAAATATTCCAATATGCTCATATTGGGATTCATCTCATCACAATCATATTCTAGGGTTGTCATTGTCATTTTCCATGTTTGGGATCATTAGCGCATCCCATGGGTGGACCTATTTGGTATAATCAACATCAAAAAATTATATGGGGATCATGAGGGATTTCAATCTCCATATAATTTTTCTGTTAAAACATAAGAAAGTCATTAATTTCCCAACAAGAGAGAAATAATAGCACAACCACACATTCAAAAATAAACCTTAATACTCTTTGATATAACTTTTAGACCACATACCGTGAATATGATGATAAATTGACATTTACCCTTATCCTTAGATCTGGATTCATACTCACCTTGGAGATCAAACCTATGATCCATTGAAATTATAATATTATATATTTATAAAAGAAAAAATACTAAATCCATTATCCCAAAAAATGATATGTATGAGTATATTTATACTTACCTAGTGATTCGATTCACAACCAATGTCACTCCAAATAGGCTATAACCAAATAAGACATACCATCGGGAATATTTAAAATCTTGAGTTTTGAACTATGGATAGATGAGGAAGAAATTGGGAGAAAATTGGTTGAGAAACATAAAATTGGAAGGGAGATGTTTTTTAAATAGATAATATTCAATGGGGCGCATATTTCTTCCATACATTTTTTCAAAACATGTGTAAACCATGTGAATTCCTCTAAATAAGAGGTTTCAAATCACACAGTTTCCAGAGGAGTGTCACAAGGTTTGAAAAACTATTTTCTAGACATGAGAATTCCCCTATCTAAGGCTATACAGTTTGGCTATCCCCTTCTCACAGTTTTTCATATCAATGCACCCCATTTCTGAATATCATGGTTTGGGTGCACTATTATCCCTAACCATATGCTAAATATGTAACCTGTACTAGATGGATAAATTCCATTTTATTTTATATCATGAACCCCTAAAACACAACCAACCCTCCTCATACTACTAGTGAACATTCCATTAACCATAATTAATATATTTAAACAAAAATTTACAGAAATAAATACATTCATTATATCTGATGGCTTACAATTTCTATTTTGGTTAATAGGGAAATACAAAAGGCATATATTATTATTAATTTAGGGATATTATGATCAAAAAAATTATTTCTATATCATTTGTTATAAAAAATAAATATTAGATATTCATTTATTATTATAAAAGATGAAGTGGATGTTTATCGAATCATAACTTAAGGATGAATTTTTTCTCATGAAACAAAAATATTTTATGTATATTTCTTTATGTTCATATTATATATCGTAATATAGTTATTTAAATTTAGTAAAATGATCTTGAAACTAATCTGGTATTCAAATTAGGATCATTTTTTATAAATTAATAATATTTTCAACCATCACAGATTTATGGTTGTTCAGTTTTTAATAATCTCTGGACCATGTTATAAACAAATGTTTATTTTTCCTTTGTCGTCTGTTTTCATATTCATGTTGAAAAGTTCACACTATTATAAATTTTCCCTATTCAGAAACCTTGTTTTCTATTGACATTCCTATTTTGTTTCCTTCTTTTACAATGATGTTTTATTAACCCATCATATGATGTCGGTTCCCAGAAAAATGGAATTTTTAAATTTCCAACCAAACAGAAGTTAAAATTTACATTATAAAATTTCCTAAAGTGGGGTTATTTAACAACCCCTTTTTTAAAAGGAAGATATGTTCTACATCACATACAATACAAAACATCAACCTTAAAAAACCATAAAATAATGTTAATAAAGTGTTCTTTTGGTATCCTATATATTCAATTGATATGTATAAATATGAATAACAACATAATGAAATAAATTTGAAGTTCAATATAAA